>CM021108.1:110537324-110732103 GCA_007115665.2 Sequoiadendron giganteum
GTGGGAGGGAGAGGGAGTGAGAGAGAAAGAGGGGGAGATGGAGGGAGAGGGAGTAGGGGAGATGGAGATAGAGAGGGAGGGAGAGAGGGGGATAGTGGGAGAAAGAGAGAGTGGGAGAGAGTGGGAGAAGGGGAGAGTGGGAGAAAGAGAGAGTGGGAGAGAGTGGGAGAGTGGGAGAAGGGGAGAGTGGGAGAAATATATAGTGGGAGAGATGGATATATAGAGGGAGGGATAGACATACTGAGAGAGAGATAAAGTGTAGAGGGTTAACCTAAACCCTTAAACCCTAAACTCTAAAACCCTCTACCCTCCACCCTCCACCCTTAACCCAATACTCTCTACTCTAAACCCTAATCCCTCAACCCCTATACCCTCTACTCTATAACCTCTTAATCCCTCAACCCTAAACCCTAAACCCTTAAACCCTAACCCATAAACCCTCTACCCTCTACCATCAATCCTCTAACCTCTACTCTCAACCCTAATCCCCCAACCCTTAAACCCACTTAGTAAACTCTCTACCCTAATCCCTCAACCCTCTTGACCCTTAAACTCTCAACCCTATACCCTATACATTAAACCCTCAACCCTCAATCCTTAAACCCTAAACCCTCTACCCCTATACCCTCTACCCCTTACATTGGACCCTGAACCTAATCCTTCAACCATATACCCTCAAACCTATACCCTAAACCAGCTACCCTCAACCAAGTAAACCCTTAACCCTAATCCCTTAACCCTCAACCCTTAAACCCAAATCCCTCAACCCATATACCCTCTTAATCCCTCAACCCTCAACCCTCAACCTTTAAACCCTAATCCCTCAACTCCTATATCCTCTTAATCCCTCAACCCTCAACCCTCAACCCTTAAACCCTTAAACCATTAAACCATTAAACCCTAATCCATCAACCCATATACCCTCTTAATCTCTCAACCCTCAACCCTTAAACCCTAATCTATCAACCCCTATACCCTCTTTATCCCTCAAACCTCAACCCTCAACCTTTAAACCCTAATCCCTCAACCCCTATACCCTCTTAATTCCTCAACCCTCAACCCTCAACCCTTATCCCTCAACCCTTCAACCCTAATCCATCAACCCCTATACCCTCTTAATCCCTCAACCCTACCCTCAACCCTTAAACCCCAATCTCTCAACCCCTATACCCTCTACTCTATAACCTCTTAATCCCTCAACCCTAAACCCTAACCTGTAAACCCTCTACCCTCTACTGTCAATCCTCTACCCTCTACCCTCTACCCTCAACCCTAATCCCCCAACCCTTAAACCCACATAGTAAAATCTCTACCCTAATCCCTCAACCCTCAACCTTCAATCCTTAAACCCTAATCCCTCAACCCCTATATGCTCTTAATTCCTCAACCCTCAACCCTTATCCCTCAACCCTCAACCCTTCAACCCTAATCCCTCGACCCCTATACCCTCTTAATCCCTCAACCCTCAACCCTTAAACCCTAATCTCTCAACCCCTATACCCTCTACTCTATAACCTCTTAATCCCTCAACCCTAAACCATAAACCCTTAAACCCTAACCCATAAACCCTCTACCCTCTACCGTCAATCCTCTACCCTCTACCCTCAACTCTAATCCCCCAACCCTTAAACCCACATAGTAAACTCTCTACCCTAATCCCTCAACCCTTTTGACCCTTAATCCCTCAACCCTCAACCTTCAACCTTTAAACCATAATCCCTCAACCCCTATACCCTCTTAATTCCTCAACCCTCAACCCTTATCCCTCAACCCTCAACCCTTCAACCCTAATCCATCAACCCCTATACCCTCTTAATCCCTCAATCATCAACCCCTATACCCTTTACTCTATAACCTCTTAATCCCTCAACCCTAAACCTTAAACCCTTAAACCCTCTACCCTCTACCCTCTATCGTCAATCCTCTAACCTCTACTCTCAGCCCTAATCCCCCAACCCTTAAACCCACTTAGTAAACTCTCTACCCTAATCCCTCAACCCTCTTGACCCTTAAACCCTCAACCCTCAACCCTCAACTCTATACCCTATACATTAAACCCTTAACCCTCAATTCTCAACCCTCAGCCCTTAATCCCTCAACCCTCAATCCTTAAACCCTAAACCCTCTACCCCTATACCCTCTACCCCTTACATTGGACCCTGAACCTAATCCTTCAACCATATACCCTCAAACCTATACCCTAAACCCTCTACCCTCAACCAAGTAAACCCTTAACCCTAAACCCTTAACCCTCAACCCTTAAACCCTAATATCTCAACCCCTATACCCTCTACTCTATAACCTCTTAATCCCTCAACCCTAACCCTATACCCTTAAACCCTAACCCGTAAACTCTCTACCCTCTACCGTCAATCCTCTACCCTCTACCCTCAACCCTAATCCCCCAACCCTTAAACCCACTTAGTAAACTCTCTACCCTAATCCCTCAACCCTCTTGACCCTTAAACCCTCAGCCCTTAAACACTCAACCCTAAAACCTTGACCCTCAACCCTCAACCCTTAAACCCTAAACTCTAAAACCCTCTACCCTCTACCCTCAAACCAATACTCTCTATCCTAATCCCTCAACCCTCTTGACCCTTAAACCCTCAGCCCTTAAACACTCAACCCTAAACCCTTGACCCTCAACCCTCAACCCTTAAACCCTAAACTCTAAAACCCTCTACCCTCTACCCTCAAACCAATACTCTCTACCCTAATCCCTCAACCCTTACACCGTTAAATCAAAGAAAAATCTCAACCCTAATCCCTAAACCCTCAACCCTTAATCTCTCAACCCTTATAACCTCTTCCCTATATATTGGACCCTCAACCCTAATCCCTCAACCCTATACCCTATACCCTCAACCCTCAACCTTAAACCCTCAGTCTTCAACCCTCAACCCTTAAACCCTAAATCCTTAAACCCTTAAACCCTCTACCCTCTACCCTCTACCCTATACATTAAACCCTCAACCCTCAATTCTCAACCCTCAACCCTTAATCCCTCAACCCTCAATCCTTAAACCCTAAACCCTCTACCCTAAACCAAGTAAACCCTCTACCCTAAACCCTTCAACCCTAAACCCTTAAACCTTCTACCCTATACCCTCAACCAAATACCCTCTACCATCGACCCTATTCCCTCAACCCTCAATCCTTAAACCCTAATACCCTAGAAACCATCAACCCTATAGGTCCTCCACCCTAATATCTCAACCCTATACCCTCAACCTCTATCACTTTCTCTCTATCTATACTTATCACCTCTCCCTCCCTCCCTCCCTCCTACCCTCTCTAATTGTCTCTATCTACCGTCTCCCTATTTCCACGTACCTCTCGTTCAATCAATCCCTACCACCCTCTCTCTCTCCCTCTATCCATCTCTCTCTATGTCCCTCCCACTCTATCCCACTCTCTTCCACTCCCTCTCTCTCCCTCTCTCTCATGTCTCTCCCTCCCACCCCCCCTCTCTCTCAGGTCTCTCCCTCTGGAAACCTACCTAGTTAACTCTCTCTCTCTATCTCTCTCCCCTCTCTCTATCTATCCCTTCCACCCTACCTAGATAAGTCCCTCTCAATCCACCACCCTCTTTCTCTACCTCTATCAAGTCACTCCCTCCCACACCCTCTCCCTCTCTCAAGTCTCTCTTTCACACTCCCTCTCACTACCTATCTCTCAAGTCTCTCCCTCTCACCCTCCTCACACTCTCAAGTCTCTCCCTTTGGCACCCTACCTACATAACTCTCTTTTTCTCTCCCGTCTCTCTCTCTCTGTCTCTCTCAATTATCTCTCTCCCACCCCCTCTCTCTCTCCCTCCCTCTATCCCTCCCACCCTACCTAACTAAGTCCCTCTCACTCCAACCCCTTCTCTCCCACTCCCTCTCTCTTAAACTCTCACTTCCACCCCCTCTCCATCTCTCCAGACTCTCTCTCTCTCTAAATTCTCCCTCCCTTTAAATACACACATACAATCATACATACATGTGTAGATACAATCTTACATACATACAAGCATGCATACATGGCATACAAGCATACATGTACATACAAACATACAAATATATCAGCATACATTCAATATATTGGCATTTAACATAAAGGAGGACATAACGCGAGCGCGTTATAATGCGCTCGCATTATGTTTTAGTTGATATGTTTCCCGCAGAAGCAAAAACAATGTCAAAACTGAAATATAACGTGAGCGCATTATAGTGCGCTCGCGTTATATCTTGCTTTGGGAATTCCCGAGCCTTAGGCTTGGTATTTTCCTTCAAATACCAACCTAAAGGCTTGGAAGGCATTCCCAACAACCAGAGACGTGTTTTTAAAAAATCTACCATATTTCACATAATCGAGTTCGTGCTCACCGTCATGATTGCATGTGGTTCAATATCACAAAAATTGAATACATGGGTAATGTTGGGTTCTCTCTTAGCTATCCAACGATGTAATTTTGTTCACTTTTTGAAAATTTTAAGCCTTTCGTCCATAATTTATTTTATTTGTATGTCTCTTTTTTGCTAAAAAGCAATGTTTGGTATTTTTTTGGTTATAAATTAACTGTTCATTGAATTTTCAAATAAATTACATTTTTATAAACTAGACTCCATTCTACAAATTTTAAAAAATAAATTAAAAAAATTCAATTAGTTTCCAAAATTTGTAGGGGTAGCACGGCCAAAATTATGTTTTTCAGGAAATGTCCACTTCAAAAATTAGTAAAAAATCAAATATTCATTAAAAAATTATCAGAAAAATCTTGCATCAACTACATACTGTTAGCTAACTTCTGATGATTGCGATTTTAAAAATACTAAAAAAAAGATCACCGGACGAGGGTCGTACAAGAGTTGCTATGTTATGTTTTTCTGAAAAAAACAACACCAATTTGTGTACGTCCCTCTTTTGAACCCCTTAATATCAACCATTTTAAAAATAATTTAGTAGTTTAGAAAGTAGACTCGGAGCACTTCGATCCTTGTTTGTGTTCCATCTCAAAATTTTGAGTGTAACTATCCTCAATTTCACGTCCAAGGTCAGTATTTCCTGATTTTAGAAAAAAATTGTCCACTTAAGTCCCCTTTTTGGGAACCATCTTTGTGCACTTACCCTATATGAAAAAATAGGATGCTTGTATCAATCTATATATTTGGTTAACAAAATCTCTTTAAGAAAGAAGTTGTATACCTCGAGATAGAGGATGGTGGCTGTAAGGATAATAAATTGAATGAATTTAAAGTGATTGTTACCCAAATCCACTCTATTGGAGCAAACATGGAAGAGGATGATCATTGCATGAATTTATTGTGTTCTTCAATAGATTAATGGGACCATCCTGTTGTGGCTATTGGGAGCACTACCACCATGTTGAAAATAGATTAGGTGGTGGTATTATTCCTATCTAAAGAGTTAAAAATAAATACTTTTGAATTTATCAAGGAAGACTTAGCTGTTTGTGATTGATAGAAATAAAATGAAAGAATAACGACAAGAATCATGACAAGTTTAGATCTAAATCATGTGAAATATTGAAATCACCTATTAAGTCCAAGGAAAAATGTTGGAACTACAACAAGACTTCCCATTACAAAATATACTATAAGGAGAAAAAATAAAAAGATATTTTGTTGATAAGTCCATGAATTCCTCCCAAGATAATGATGATATCTTGTCACAACCTTGACTACATGTGCACTAGAAAGTGTACATGGTTGATTGAATTTGTTGCATATTTTCATATGACCTCACATTAGTGTTTCTTAAAATATGTACAATATTATGGTGGGAAAGTCTATTTTGGAGATGATTCTCGCATGAATATTATTGGCCATGGTAGATTCTTGATTCAATTGTCTAATGTGTGAGTGAATGGGATCGATAATATACTACATATCCCTTAATTGGCATGAAATTTACTTTTATAATTAAATGGAATGATTTTGGTGTTTAGGTTGTTTTCTTGAGTGGATGTTGCAAGATCATGAGAGGATCTATGGTTCTTGCTAAGGGTTTTTGAATAGAAATTTTATTTCAATTAGATGCATGCAAAATATCGTATAATAGTTCTTTGATTGATATAGTGAATTGATCTATATAATTTTCACCTTCACCATTATATCTAGTAGGAAAGAGTAGTGTTGTATCCAATGTTTAGGATTATTCTTTTTGGGTGCATAAGGGTGCTCATGCTTTGGAGACTAAGCTCCCTGCATAGAAAAGTATGTTATAGAACTTAAGGATAAGTTGCATAAGTGGGAAGGGTCTAAGGAACTTGAAAAATAATAGACATATTGAGGGTCTAACTGATTGTAACCTTGAGTTTATTTTTTTGAATATCATGTTTACGAAAAACATAACCATGTTTATTTTAATTTTAGTTCTCATATAAATCTTTTGGGGTACTACGATTTACAGATTCTAATGTTTTGAGTCTTGTTAATGTTCATTCAATTTCAATTTTTTTATTATTATGTTTCATCAATTTATGACTAAAATAGAAGGGCATGGGTATATTTCTTTGAGAGTAAATCTAAAGTCTTCAATCAATTTGAAGAGCTTAAGGCTCTCATAGAGATTCATAAAAGTAAAAATATTAAGATTTTGAGGATTGATAATGGTGGTGAGTTTTGTTTAGTAGATTTTGATAGGTTATGGAAGGGTCATGGAGTTATATAAAGAATGAACAATGTGTTGATGAAGAGGTCTAGGAGTATTCTCAATGGAGCTAACTTGGAAAAAAAGTTTTTGGAAAAGTGGTTGCTATGAATTGTTACTTAGTAAATATGTATCCTACATTGACTCTTGTTCATTGGAAACTTATGGAGGAGTGTTCAAGTAAAATTCTTTCATTGAGACATCTTAGAGTTTTTGGTTGTGAGACATACACTCACATGCCTAGTGAGAAGAGGTCAAAGTTAGAGAGCAATGATATAAAATCTATCTTCATCAGTTATGGTATTGGTGTGAAAGGGTACAACCTCTAAGATCTTATGGTTGAGAGATTTTTTATGCTAGAAAAATTATCTTTATAGAAGTTAATCCTTCCTCCATTAGATTGTAGCCAAAAAAGGATGAAAATAAAGATGCATTTCAACTGTCCCCAAAGAATAAAAAAAATTGTACCAAAATCCCACGTGAATGATATAAATAGGAGAATATCTTAGATAGTTTAGAGAGTTCTAAATAGGAGTTAGAACCTCTAATCTAGCTCTTGTGGAGGTCCACTCAACATAGATAGAAACTAGATCTAGGTATAATCCTTCTTATTAGAGATGTATTTTCGTTTTTTATCACTAACATTGATGAACCTATAACTATAAATGAGGCTATGGGTATGGATGATGTAGAGTCCTAAAAGGTGGCCATGAATGAGGAGATGGTTGAGTTGAAGAAAAATGGCACATGTGACCTAGTACCTTTACATGATGGATGTAACCCATTGAATGCAAATGAGTTTTAAAAAATAGTTAGTTTAGATTAAACTTTGGTGAATTATAAGGCGAGATTGGTTATGAAAGGTTATTCCCAAGTTTAAGGAATCAATTATGGTGATCTCTTTTTCCATAGTTTTTAAATTTACACTCATTTGGCTCATATTATCTTCTACAACAACATTTGATATATTGAGGTTGATAAGATGAATGTGAAGACAACTTTCATTCATGGTGATTTGGAGAAAGATATTTATATTTCTCAAACATAAAAGTACATTGAAAAAGGGGGAAAAAAATCAGTTTGTAAGTTGAAGAAATATTTATATGGTCTTAAAGAATCTCTTACAATGTGGTACTAAAAATTTGATATAATTGTGTTGGGATTAGGATTTATGAGGTCCAAATTATATCATTGCATCTATTATAAGATGTATAGTGATTGTTTCCTTATTATTGTAATATATGTTCATGATATGTTTTTTCGATAAAAAGAAGAATATGATTTGTGAATTGAAATCTCAACTTTTATTAAAAATTGAGATGAAGGATTTTATGGGTGGCTAGGTTCGCAGGGATGGATATTAGAAGATATAGAGCTAAAAAAAGTATTTAGTGAGCCAGAGAAAGTATGTGAACCCAATGTTGGAGAGATCCAACATGTTAGCTTGCAAGCCTTTGTGTGTTCCTATTTCATTGGGGACTAAGTTATTAGTTGATTAGTGTTTGAATTCTCCTAGTGAGATGGAGGATATGGTCAAAGTACCTTATGCTAGTGTTATTGGGAGCTTAATGTATGTTATGGTCTATATAAGGCCAAACATTTCCCAATCAAAGGGATTCCTTAGTCATTTCATGGATAATCCTAGATGTAGTGAAGAGGTCTTTAAATATTTACAAGGTACCACTAAAAATAATCCATTTTTTTTTATCATGATAAATATATAAAGAAGTAGCACTCAGTGATTATTTGTGGATTTATGTATTATTATTTGACTATTATTCTCTAAATGTGTAGAAAAATGACAAAAATAAAATAAAATACATTATTATTTATCTATTATTCTATTCTCTATGCATGTAGAAAAAAATTGACTTAAAAAATAAAGATACATTATTTGTCTATTATTTTCTATGCGTGTGGAAAAGAAGAGAATACATTATGGTTTGCCTATTATTCTCGGTCTGTGTGGAATACGCTAGAGTTACAAGCACGGATTATGTTGTTTTTTCCAGTCTTCTATGAAGTATGTTGGAGTTGGTCTTCCACGAGCAGATTTCTAAGGCCAATTTAATTTTATCTTACATTAAAGATTCGATGAAGATAGAGATAGGCCAACGCCATTTTTCCATGCATGTCCAATATACGTTTGAAAAACACTTAACAATCACAAATACACCACCTGTAAGGTAGTGATATGAATGAGAGATGGAAGAAGCAACACGTTCCTGGTTTACTTATTTGTAGACAACTGGGGAAGAATTAGAAAATGTAGGCACCTCTTTTCAATAAAGAAAAACTCTTTGAATAATCCGTAGAAGAGGAATAAGATGGTAGTTGTTGTATCCTCATCTAGGCGGCCCACTGAAGTCAGGCTTTTTCTATGAAAATGGGAAATGAGTTTGCAGCATTATTTCCAGTCCAACAAAGTTGGTGTGTTGTTGTTGAAGTCATAAGTTACAAATCTTTTCAACATCGTACTGTGTAGACTTCAATTATCAAGAACTTTCTGCTTCCTTTGCCTTCCAAACAACTCGGAATAAAGTAGAAAATGTCTTTGAAGATGCTTTGAATTGTTTTATTGTTTAGTTATTTATACCCCACCGGGAGAAGCATTGTAAATTGCACGATATGAATACAGTGCATCTGCTTTCTTTTAACATGTCTGTGGGCTGTGAATTTTTGTTGATATGGATAATAATGCTGCAAACTCATTTCCCATTTTCAACAGCATGTTTACAACATGAAAGAAGTTACTTGTTGGATTTCAAGGCCGGTCTTATTCTTTCCTCAGCTCGCTCTTTATCCTCTTGGCGGGGATTCAATTGTTGCCAATGGGAGGGTGTTGCCTGTGATTACCATACATCCCATGTCATTCGCCTTGATTTAAGTAATCGTCCTTATGATTACAGCCAGGAGTTGAGTGGGGAGCTTCGTCCATCGTTGTTTAATCTGCGGCATCTACAGCACTTCGACCTCAGCTGGAATGACTTTAATGGTATTTCTATTCCTCCCCAGTTGTCAAAGCTGAAAAGACTTACATTTCTGAACTTGTCATATGCTGCATTTAGTGGCGAAGTCTCTCTGGAGTTGGGAAATATGTCAAGCTTGCGCCAGTTGGATATTTCAGATAATTTATACTTGAATAGTAGTAACTTTGATGTATGGGTAAGAAATCTAAGAAGCTTGGAATTCCTAGGAATGGATAATGTGAATCTGACATTGGCCTCTAAGCAGTGGGGTAAGGCCCTCAGCAGTCTTGCAAATCTTACACAGATTCACCTCTCTGGCTGTGGTCTCTTAGGTAATATTCCAGATCTCTTAAACCTTACCCATTTATCACATCTACATATAGGTGACAATTCATTCCCCTTTGAACTTCCCTCTTGGTTTGAGAATGTGTCCTCATTGGTTTCATTAAATCTCGAACACTGTGATCTAAATGGTTCCATCCTTGCCAATTTCATGCCCCGATCAAATTTGAGCAGTCTTGTGCTTAGATTTAATTTTCACTTGAGAGGAAACCTTTCATTCATTCTAAACCACTCTTCCGCCCTTGTTGTGCTTTCTCTTGGTAGTTGCAATTTAACAGGAGCGATTCCCCCCTCCATTGCAAATTTTTCAAAACTTGAGACCTTGGATTTGTCCTATAACAGTTTCCAAGGCGGTGTACCACCCTCATATGACAGCCTTTTGTCCCTTACAACTCTGGACCTTACTTATAACCAGCTAACTGGTCAGATTCCTCCATCTCTGTGTCAGCTTCCGGCAGTAAGTGAACTCCGTTTGGGCCACAACCAGCTGTCAGGAACTATTCCAGATTCCATTTCAAAGCTGGCTAGTTTACAAGTATTGTCACTTCCTTCCAGCAGATTAAGAGGCAACATCTCACTTCAGATGCTCGAGAATCTAACTCGCCTTCAAGAGCTGGACCTTTCTGACAATCAGTTTCTCATTAACATCTCTACAAGCTGGGCTCTTCAGTTTGCCCACCTGGAGTTCCTTGGATTGAGGTCTTGCAATATAGAAGGTGAGTTGCCTGCATTTTTGTCTCAGCAATATCTTTTGAAGGAGCTAGATCTTTCAAATAACAACATTGTGGGAAATATTCCTTCGTGGCTGTGGGATTTGCCTTATCTTTATCTGCTCAATCTTTCAAACAACCATCTGGAAGGTTCTCTACCCCATCATATATCACATAATTTTGGGGGGGTGGATTTGCATGGGAATAGATTACACGGCTCCCTTCCTGCTCTTGATTTTGTTTCAGATACATTAGATCTGTCAGATAATGAGTTTAATGGATCTATTCCCGCAATAATTGGGACTTCATCTTCTATATCATTGTCTGGGAATAATATCACTGGAGAAATTCCAAGTTCTACATGTACTGGTTCAAATTATTTGATGAATTTGGACTTGTCAAAGAACAAACTGACAGGTATGATTCCTGCAAACATTGGGAGGTGTTCTCAATTATCAGTTTTAAAATTGGCTCAAAATGTTTTGCAAAGGGAGATTCCAGAGGAGTTGGGAAATCTGCGGACACTTCGCACACTAAATCTCAATGGCAACAGGTTGCAAGGTATTATTCCTTCATCCATTGCAAATTGCACGGGTCTCCAATTATTTGATTTGGGAAATAACAAATTTGAAGGTAGCATTCCTGTTTGGATTGAAAAGTTGAGAGATTTAAGAATTCTCAGCTTAACTTCTAATATGTTTAAAGATAGAATTCCACCCCAGCTAATGAGGCTGCAGAATCTTCAAATTCTAGATTTATCTGGTAACCATTTATCAGGGAGTATTCCTCAAAATCTAAGCAAGTTATATGCTATGGTCAATCAATCCCAAAGTTCCGGTGTACAACAGGCCCCGTCTTTTTTAAAGGGATTATTTTACTTTAAGTATTCTCTTTATGAATCAAAAGTTGAGGATGAAGTAACGGTTTGGGTAAAAGGAAGGTCAACTTCATACACGAAGATAATCAGCGCAGACAAGTTCATGGATCTATCTCGTAATAACCTGTCGGGCAGTATTCCTCCAGAACTGGGACTCCTAAAGGGTTTAATTTCTTTGAACATATCAAGGAATAATTTGAGCGGGTCAATCCCAGAGTCTATAGGAGCTATGGCTCAGTTGGAATCTTTGGATTTTTCAGAAAACAAGCTTTCAGAAAAGATTCCTCTCCAACTCTTAAATCTCACATTTCTTGAAGTGTTGAATCTTTCTGACAACATGCTTTCTGGGTTAATACCGCAGGGGAAGCAGTTTTCAACTTTTGAGGCGTCTTCTTTTCTAAGAAATCCCAATCTTCATGGACCTCCCCTTGAAAACAGGACACAGAGTCCTAGTTTGGGCAGCAAAGATAATCACAAAGAACTGAATAATACAGCTGCTGAAGGTGCAGATGTAGATGTAATAGATCGATGGTGGGCAGTGGGATGGGGATTAAGTTACGGAGTGGGATTTGCTATTGTGATTGTAGTGTTGTGCTTCCACACAAAATGCAGACACAAATGCTTTGCTTTGATGGATAATTTAATCTATCATCTTTTTGAACGTTGAATCCCTGAAGCTAATGGCAAAGGATGCTCATAGCCTTTGTTTCAAAAATTGTAGGTATTTACCTAATATTTGTGTTGTCGCTCATATTTATGTTGGTTTAATGTTACAGTGTTTGGTAAAATATAATGTTTTTAATTTACTTTATAGGGAGTGTGCAGTGTTGGATGTCTTGTAGTCAATATGCAGTATGACTAATGTGGACTATGAAATGGTGTGCACATGTATCTTCTAACCCGTGTTTATGTATGTCGAGCTTAAATAAAAAAGTACAGTGGGACTTAGTCTAGTTTGTATTAATAACAAGTCAATTGTTTAAGGATTTTATTTGTAAATTTTAAATACAAGTAAATTAATACAATGTGTGAGATGTTTATGAATGTAAAAATGATATTTTATAGTGTTATGTAGCTGATTATTAATTTCAATAGATCTTGTAATTTATATATTATTTTCCACTGTTTTGTTACTAATTTAAGATTATTTATAATTGTATGTGTGTATTTTCTTATTTCAAGATATTTGATGGATGATATCACATGGTAATGACTATTTTCCATAAAATTGGCTTGGGAGTGAGATTTAAAAATTGAATTTGACAAACTAGAGTGTGTCATGTGACCTAATTCACAAATAGAGATGCACTTTGTGGCATACTATAAGAAAGTAGGAGACCTAAAGAAAAAGATTAATCTTGACTAAGATAGTGGATAGGGAGATTCACCTAGTGGGTTAAGAATGGGGTTGATTTGTACTCCAAACATAATGAATTGAGTATTAACATTCTATATTTAGAATAGGTGTTCAATGTTGTGTATAACAAAGGTGTAAAAATACAAAGTTCACACATTTATTCCTTACAAGTTTCCCTCACTTTGTTATGCATGTGAATCTACAACTCATGCATGCTAATGTAAAACAAACAGTAAACAAAGAAAAAGAAAACCGTGTTAGAATATGGGGTCGTACATTGACCAACACCTCAATATATTCACATATGGGTAAAACCATGTTGACCTTTTCATAGGTACGTAAAATCATTACTTGTAACAATAATAACAACATTAGTGCATGGTGGGGCTACTGTTGTGCCTCTTTTTTGGCTTCTGTCGTGCTGATGGTGTGTTGGTTTTTGGCTGCTACGTGCTTGATGTAGTTTTCTTTTGCTTTAGTTGTCCTTTTTTGTAAAGGGTTTCGGGCCCCTTCAAAACCTGTTTTTCACCTCTAATCAAAAACAACATTAGTGCATAAAATTTTATAAGAACCATAATTGTAATAAACATGTAAACATGAAGTAAAAAAGTGTAAATTGATGTGGTATAAATATTAATGCTTAAGGTAATGTAGAGTTATAACCCCTATGGTTGTTACAAATGTGCATATTTTATGAGGTGTTGAAGAGATCATGATGCATAAGGTAATCATGGAGTTGGAACAAATAATGCACCCATGACATATGTAGACATGAACACCTTGTGAAAGATAACATGGATGAAATAATGATCTATAAGGCATTCATGGAATTAAAACTAGTGTAGCCCACAAAAGATATGTAATTATTCCACCATGTACAATATAATGTAATTGGATCTATGATGTATAATTCAACCTTGGAATTGGTAAATTAGTAGAGATGATACATTATAGAGATTAAGAAATGTACCAGCCCATCTCAACCAAAAATAAGAATACCTCATAAGTTCCTAACAAAGATTGTCTTTTGTCTATTAGAATTTAGTTTTAGCATATGATTGACACAACTTAATCATGTACAATTCATCTAATGATTCAAGCATTGAGGGATTTTATTTCTTTTTATTTACTAATAGAAGGGTGACAACTTATTTCAAGATTGATGGCTTAGTTAGCACTAATGATGTTAATACCATGGTTACATTCTATGCACACAAATATAATGCTATGAGCCATTGAGCTACTAGGTGCAAGGACCAAATTGTAATTTTCTTGATACATCCTCATTGGTTAGTATTACATTATGTTTGTCCTAAAAAATATTAGGTACCATAATGTACATTTATAAAAAATTCTATATATTTCCACATAAAATGTGGAGTGTGGATTACATAGACTTACCCTCTTTCTCTAGATAGGGGAAACCACAAGTTTATTGTTTGACACTAGTATCTGTGAGTAGATCATCCTTTAGTTAATAAATCCTAGATTTATGTTCTTCCATAAATACATTATGTAGAGGCTAGAGAGGTAGTTGTCTCACCTTTAAGGGATGGTTTGCATGATAACATGACTTTCATTACATCAATATATTCGTTGCCTAACTATGTTTCTCTAGCACCTCAAGTTATAAGCCATTAGTGACATGTGATGAATATATATTAGAGTAGAGCTAGTGTCTCCATATGACATCCTTATTATTTATAATTTTGGGGAGTTGTTAACACTTACTACCTATATGAAATTTGATTTACTTGACATATATTAAATAATTATATTAGAGTTAGGTGTTCTTCTCAACTTAGTAACTAGGTATACTCAATTGGGGGAGACATGACCTATATCACAAGTATACAATGATATCACATTAGGCATATGGTCCAACATAATGTAAGCCATATGTAACTAAATCAACTGCATACATCTAATTAGTCAAAGACAACAAATGAAGTATACGTATTGATAGAGGTTGAACTTGGAGCTACATATCCTTATAGAGGATCACTTGTATTATAGATCCTACTCTTGGTGTTGATCTAGAATCTACACAGAATTTGTTGGATCAGGACACCTTGCTTGCATTTTCACTGTGTGACCTATTACAAAAAGGCTTATAACTAATTAGATTTACTCATTATGGGTCTTTCTTGAGCTTGGAGATATGATAGTTATAGAATTATAGAGATGCGAAAAAAAATTATAGTTCCTCAAACCCATATAGATTTTAATTTATTTTATTTATGTATATTATTTATATGCCTACTAGTTTTTTAATGAAGCTTATTTGTAGGCTTTTTCAACTAGCATGCCATACATTTTCCCATACTGGAATTGTCCTTACATTAATCAATTTGATCATTTTAGACCCAAGATAAGATAATTTACATTTGATTATACTTTAATTAATTTGATTTTTAAAATTTGAGTAAGTGCATAGGATTGGGGGACAAATTAGTGACTAGCCTTGACTTTTAGTAAAATGCATTTGTGTTATGAAAAATATAAACATATGTGTTTTAATTTGTAAAAAAATAAAAATTCATTGAATTCATTTTTTCTATAATCCCTACGGGCCATTTAGGCTTGGATTTCCAAGTGTAAGGGTTAGACATCTCTAATGAATCTTAAATTAATATTTTTAACATAAACAAAATTATTGAATTCAAACTTCAACCTCATCAAGTTTTATATTTTTTGCAATAAAGTTTTATGACACAACCACCATTTTAAAGAACTACTTTTCTTTCTAGCCATATATAAATTTTTTAATAGTCTAAGTTAAAGTTCTTTGAAAATTTTCTTCATATTTCTCTATTATGTATGTATTAATTTTTTTTAATATCTCACTAATAAAAAATAAAAATAAAAAGATTATTTAGGAATTTCCTACTCTTCATTCTATACACTCTCAAAGAAAAAATTACATTTTAGATTAGTTTTTTGTGAGTTATGTGATGTGCATACTCAATGATGTAATTTTTAGGATCCATCCACTAAAAAAATAATTAATTTATTAAAAATATATAACTTGTAGTAATCAATCTTAGATATATTTCCACCAACTAGTTTTTAAAATATCTAATGTATCAAAAAACTAGGGTCGTATACTAGACACTATGTTATATTTCAGTGATAAAAATAGGAACACTTTTGTGTACACTAAATATTTTTCCCCTTAATCATAGCATGAAATTAAAATGGGATATTAGTACATTATAACTAGTTGATCAAGAGGACATATAGGTGGATCCCATGTGTGGTATGATTTATGCTATGCAACTCTATATGGTTTAATCCATGGACATCCCTATGACCAACAAGCCTAAACATAACTTCAATAGTTACCACTGTAAAGCTAAAAATATTATTGTATCAAGATATATTGATCAAAGATTTGAGAGAAACTATAATTTTAACAAAGAAAGAAGTTCCTTTGCAATGAAAACTATCTTCTACATTGAAAATCTCCTACTATAAAATTAATCAAACCTAGAATAGAAAAATAGTGTTGGATGTTGTGATTGTGTTGCTGATATTTGGTTGTCATTGATGTCAACACTATTAGAATTTATGATGCTTAAGGTTGTATATGTCAAGGATATTGAGAAAATTGTAAAAATAATATTACTGGCAGCCAGTGAAGCTGAGAAGGTCAGAATGTTGAAAAGTCTTGTACGTTGAAGATCTGAAGGTGCGCTTCAAAGGGTTTGTTGCTGAAGCTTTCTAGTATGTTGTCTGAAAGTTTCAGAGGTTCGCATCAAAATTTGTGGAAGTTATGAAGATCTGTGTTCCTACAATTATTCAATTTCTATAGATGGCGTTCTTGGGTGAAACAGATGAAATTATGGTAATTTCATGTATTGCACATGTAGCTGTGACGTTCTTGGATGAGTATAGATCATGCTCTATCCTTGTTGTACGTTCACATTGATCAGAGTGTTCGTGATTGGAGATTTTTCTGATGTGCACGCTCTTGTTTTCATGTTCTTGGTTGACATGATAATGTTAGTGTGTTGCAGATCCATGAAGATTAATATTTTATGGTTTGGCATGATTAGAGGTGCTTGTTTGGATCCTCACTATGGTGTGACCGACTTGTGTTGGTGCGCATTGAAATTTATTCATGTATTGAGGCTGACAGTTGTAATTTATTCTTTATTTGTGGCCGACTGAATAGCTGATGTAAATCTGTGTGTAGCGGATATATATATATGTGTGTGTGTGTTTTTTCCTCATTTAGAGGTAGTGCTCAGTGTGTATAAGTGATGTACATATGCGAATAAAGGTCAGATCATTCAGAGCAGAGTGTGGAGGAGATTGGGCAGAGTGTGGAAGAGTTTGTAGAAGTTTTTGTGCACCTAATTGGAACTGTAATCAGGCTTTTGTAGAAGCTATTTTCTCAGTTCAACTTCATCAGATGGATTTAATCTAATTAATTTATGTAAGGTAGTGAGCCTTCCCTTTGAGTAGTGTGCTCTAGGCAATGCGCCTGAATGCAAGTGCATTCCCTTTTATTCTTCATTATACTTCTAACAGGGTATAATCTTGTGGACTAACATCCACCGTGGTTTTTCCCCTAATAGGGTTTCCACGTATAAAATCTTTGTGTTCATGTGTCTCTGATGTGTTATTAATTATGCTTGCACTGTTATTTATCAGATCTAAGATCTAAGGTTGATTAAAGTTGTATAAGTTTGATTTTGGTAACAACTGATTCACCCCCCTCTCAGTTGTCTATCCTTATTTTTCCAACAATTGGTATCAGAGCTAGTTCCTCTGAAGAATCCTGATAGCTTGAGGTGATTTGAGATGGCATCATACAAGAAGGATAGTCCTAGATTTGATGGTACAAACTACTCTTTATGGAAAGTCAGAATGGAGTGCCATTTGAAGTGCATTGGAGAACCTTTCTGGAAGATGACACAAAGTGCATATACTATTCCTCAAAATGGTTCATCCTTTGAAGATGAGATCAAGCAAGTAGAAGCTAATATCGGGGTAGTAGAAGCATTGTTGAGTGCTTTGACAGATTCAGAGATGAAAAATGTGTTAGGATTGAAGACTGCTTACCAGATCTGGAAAAAGTTGGAAACATTGTATGAAGGAGATGTGCTAGTGAAGAGTGCTAAGCTACAAAGTCTAAAAGGCAAGTGGGAAGACTTGAAGATGAGTGAAGATGAGAATATCCTTTATTTTTCTCAAAAGATAAATGAACTAGTGATGAACATTAGATGTGTTGGTGGAAACTTAGATGATGAAGAAGTTGTGGTTAAGATACTTAGATTTGTGCCTCCCTCCTACAAAACAAGAGCTCATGCTATTGACGAACTCAGGACAGTGAAATATATTACAAGAGACATGTTGATTGGAAAACTTGGTGCCTTTGAGTTAAGTGAATTTGGTGAATTTGCTCCTAAGACTGAATCTGCATTCAAAGCTACAGTATCTAGAAAAATCCAACAAAGATACAATCAGGGTGAGAGTTCCAAAAGGACATTCAAATATGAAGATGAGATGAAAAAGATTGAAGATGAAGAAAGAGAACTAGAAGAACTGGAAACATTAATTGTGAAAAGAGAAGCCAGAGGTCATGGTAAGTACAAAGGAAAGTTACCTATTAAATATTTTTCTTTTAGGTAAAATAGGTCATTTTGCATCTAGAGGTCTTGAAAGAGTTTCTAAGTACAAACTTGAGAAGACTAGATTTCAAAGGAAATGTTATTATGATGAAGAAGGTGTAACTGATGAAGAATCTGATAAAGAAACCAAAAATGAAGATGAATGGGTATTTATTGCTATCAAAGAAAATGGTTAGGTGTCCATTGAATCTACTAGCAATGTGAATGTTGAGAAAGCTCTTGCAGTAAAAATCAAAGAAAAGGATGAGTGGGTAATTGACAACGGATGCTCACATCATATGACTGGTGACAAAATCAATTTTGTAAGCTTGAAAGACTATGATGGTGGTGTTGTAAGATTTGGAGACAACACTTTTGGTGTGATTTGTGGCAAAGGCACTATTTCTTTTGGTGGTAAGCATAATACTGATCATGTTATTTATGTAGAAGGCTTAAAGCATAACTTGTTGAGTATTGGATAGATGGTAGACAAGGGTTACAATCTTCAATTCAAGGATGGCAAGTGTAGAATAAGGGGAAGTTCTAGAAATATGATTGCTTCAAGTACAAAGACAAACTGTAATATCTTTCATTTGAGTGTTGCTAGTGAAAGTTGTTTATTTGCTCAGATTGATGTTAGTCGGTTATGGCATAGGAGGTTGTGTCATGTGAACTTTGATAACATTGTCAAGATAAGCACTACTCAAGCAGTCAGAGATCTTCCTAAGCTAGTAAAGCCTACTGACACTATGTGTAAGGAATGTCAAATGGGAAAGAAAACAAGAAATTAGTTTTGGAGCAAATAGTATAGCTCTAATGGAGTGTTGGATTTGATACATACTGATCTATGTGGTCCATTCAAAATCAGAAGTCTGCAAGGTGAAAGGTATTTTATGTTGCTCATTGATGATTATTCTAGAATGATACGGGTTGCTTTCTTAAGAGAAAAATATGAAGCATTAGAAAAGTTCATAAGTTTCAAAGCTATGGTAGAGAATGAGATAGGTCAGAAGATCAAATGTCTAAGATCAAATAGAGGTGGTGAATTCACTTCCCGAGAATTCAATTATTTTTGTGAAGAGCATGGAATCCAAAGACAATTATCTACTCCCCAAACCCCTCAACAAAATGGAGTTGTTGAAAACAAGAACAAAACTGTTCTAGACACTACTAGAACCATGATGCTGGAAGCAAATGTTCTTCATTTCTACTGGAGAGAAGCTGTAAGTACTACTATGTATACCATTAACAGGGTGTATGTCAACATTAATTCTGGTAAGACACCTTTTGAGCTATGGTTTGGTTATAAGCCTACTGTCAAGTATTTCTAAATTTTTGGAAGCAAATGTTACATCAAGAGATATGATGATATAGGAAAGTTTGATGCTAGAAGTGATGAAGGAATATTTTTGGGTTACTCCACTAAAAGTAAAGCTTACTGGTGCTTTAATAAGAGATTAAAGAAAATGGTTGAAAGTGCAAATGTCAAAGTTGATGAAAATATTGTTATACCATCCAGATATAGTGGATATGATTCAGATCATAACACTAAAAATGATGTTTAGACACATAATCAACTTCATATTGTTCCAGTGAACCAAGGGAATTAAGAGGCAGAAACTAGCAGAAGTGCAGAAGAAAGAACACAAGAACAAGTCAGAGAAAATCCTAAAACTCCCAATTATGTGATTCGAAATCATTCTGATAGTCAGATCATAGGAGATAAGAGCAAAGGTGTGCAAACTAGAAGAAGAATTCTGGAAGAATATTGTCTAATTTCCAAAGTTGAGCCTAGAAATATCAGTGAAGCATGCAAGGATGAACATTGGATGGAATCCATGAAAGAAGAACTAATGCAGATAGAGAAGAATGATACATGGGATCTTGTTCCTAGACCTTAGAACAAAAATGTGATTGGAACCAAGTGGGTGTTCTGGAATAAGTTGAATGAGCAAGGTGAAGTGGTCAGAAACAAAGCAAGACTAGTTTGTAAAGGGTACTCATAGATGGAAGGTATTGATTTTGAAGAAACTTTTGCCCTTGTTGCTAGAATTGAAGCGGTAAGATTATTTCTTGCTTATGCTACTTTCAAGAATTACAAAGTTTATCAAATGGATGTAAAGTCAACATTTATGAATGGCGAGCTAGAAGAAGAAGTCTATGTTGAACAACTAGATGGATTTCAACTAACTGAAAAAGAAAATATGGTATGCAGATTGAAAAAGCTCTATTTGGACTCAAGCAAGCTCCTAGAGTTTGGTATGCTAGATTGGATAAATACTTGTTGAAACTTGGATTCAATAAAGGTACTGTTGACAACAATCTATATTTCAAGTTGGATCAGAATAAAGAATTCATCATTGAAGTCTTTGTTGATGATATTATTTTTGAAGGTGATGATGATTTGTTTATGAAGTTTGTCGATGAAATGAAAAGTGAATTTGAAATGTCAATGATAGGAGAGATAAAATTCTTTTTAGGGTTGCAAATCACTCAGTTAGATGATGGAATTTTCATATCTCAGTCTAAGTATGTGAAAGAGTTACTGAAAAAGTTTGGCATGGAAGATTCAAAGCTAGTTGGTACACCTATGATAACCAGATGCAAACTTACATAGAATGATGATTCTCCTAAATCAAATCAGACAAGATACAGGTCAATGACTGGTGGATTACTCTATTTGACTCATACCAGGCCAGATATAATGAATTTCGTATGCATGGTTGCTAGATTTCAAGCTGATCCTAAAGAGTCTCATGTGACTGTTGTGAAAATAATTTTTAGATACCTGAAAGGGACAGTTGATCTTGGTCTTTGGTATCCTAGGGATGATGATCTTATTCTAAGTGCTTTCACTGATGTTGATTGGGAAAGAGATGTGGATGACAGGAAGAGTACTAGTGGCGGTGCATTCTTCCTAGGGAAGAAGTTGGTATCTTGGATAAGCAAAAAGCAGAACTCAATTTCATTGTCTACTGCTGAGGCAGAATATATTGCTACTACAAATAGTTGTACACAAGTATTGTGGATGAAGAAAATGTTGAGAGATGTCAGAATTGAGTATGAAGAACCCATTGCCATATTTTGTGACAATTCAAGTGTCATTAATATTTCCAAGAATCCAATGTTGCATTCAAAGACAAAGCATGTATCCATCAAATATCACTTTTTGAGAGATAAAATGAGTGACAAAGAAGTTAGATCGGAGTACATACCTACCAAAGAGAAAATTGCAGATATCTTTACCAAGTCGTTGCCTAAGGATACTTTTGAGTACCTCAGAGGAAAGTTAGGGGTGATTTCCCCTCCTAATCAGAACTAAGATGTAGGTCTTTGCATCAATCCATGAATTCAGGGCCATATCCTATTCCAGATTGATGTTGTGGTGGCTGCTACTCAGGGGGAGTAGTCAGATGATTTAAATTCATGATTAGAGCATGTGTACCTTTTCCATTGATGTCAAAGGGGGAGAGACACAATGTGAAAAATGTGGGAGAGAAGAGCAACGAAAAGTGCACAATCTCAGGGGGAGATTGTTGGAGAAGAGTTAGTTGGGTTAATGGTATTATTTTTCACATCATGTGTTGACATCGGTGCCAAAGGGGGAGATTGTTGGATGTTGTGGTTGTGTTGTTGATATGTGGTCGTAATTGATGTCAACACTATTAGCATTTATGATGCTTAAGGTTGTATATGTCGAGGATATTGAGAAATTTGTAAAAATAATATTACTGGCAGCCAGTGAAGCTAAGAAGGTTAGAATGTTGGAAAGTCCTGTACGTTGAAGATCTGAAGGTGCGCTTCAAAGGGTTTGTTGCTGAAGATTTCTAGTATGTTTTCTAAAAGTTTCAGAGGTTCACATCAAGATTTGTGGAAGTTATGAAGATTTGTGTTCCTACAATTATTCAGTTTCTGTAGATGGTCTTCTTGGGTGAAGCAGATGAAATTATGGTAATTTCATGTATTGTGCATGTACCTGTGATTTTCATGGATGAGTCTAGATCGTTCTCTATCCTTGTTGTACATTCACATTGATCAGAGTATTTGTGATCAAATATTTTTCCAATGTGTGCTCGAGGTTTATGTTCTTGGCCGACATGATGATGTTAGCGTGTTGCGGATCAATGAAGATTAATATGTTATTGTTTGGCATGATTGGAGGTGCTTGTTTGGGTCCTCAGTATGTTGTGACCGACTTGTGTTGGCGCGCATTGAAATTTATTCATGTATTGAGGCCAACAGTTGTAATTTATTCTTTATTTGTGGTTGACTGAATAGATGATGTAACTCGGTGTAGCGGATATATATATATGTGTGTGTGTGTGTTTGTTTTCCTCATTTAGAGGTAGTGCTCAGTGCGTACAAGTGATGTACATGTGTGAATAAAGGTCAAATCATTTAGAGCAGAGTGTGGAGGAGATTGAGCAAAGTGTGGAAGAGTTTGTAGAAGTTTTTGTGAGCCTAACTAGAATTGTAATTAGGCTTTTGTAGAAGATATTTTCTTAGTTCAACTTCATCGGATGGATTTAATCTGATTACTTTATGTAAGGCAGTGAGCCTTCCCTTTGAGCAGTGTGCTCTAGGCATTGCGCCTAAATGAAAGTGCATTCCCTTTTATTCTTCATTATACTTCTAACAGGGTATAATCTTGTGGACTAACATCCACCATGGTTTTTCCCCTAAAAGGGTTTCCCCATATAAAATCTTGGTGTTCATGTGTCTCTGATGTGTTATTAATTTATGCTTGCACTGTTATTTATCAGATCTAAGATCTAAGGTTGATTAATGTTGTATAAGTTTGATTTTGGTAACAACTGATTCACTCCCCCCTCTCAGTAATTTTTCTTACATCAAACATCCTAGATAACGTAATTTTGAGCATGGTATTCAAGACTAAGGAAGTGAAAGAGCTAGCAATTGCCACCCTAACTATTACATTTCATATTTAAACATTCATGTAGAATTGTCAAGTCTTATTCCCTTCTATTATACTAAGGGTGATCCCACAATATTGGTTTACAATTTTTGGGCAAACTGGACACTGAACTAATTTTTTTTAACTAAATATTCACTTTCAGGCTCCTATAGCAACTAAATTGTGAGGAATTTGAAGATGATGAAAACTAGTGATTTGTGGCGTTTTGTCTATATATTTTAAATATACTTTTTTCAATTTTTTTGGAATAAGATTGTACTTCTTTTTCCATCTCCTTCGAAAAATATATATTTTTTTAAAATAACATTTTTAAGGAGTGACGTTAACCGTATACAACATAAATTTTTTTGTATGAAGGATAAAATTCTATTTGTTTTGAATTTAGATTCGTAACTACGATATCTAGCCTATTCATTTGGTTTCATAGTGTTTTATTAAATATTGTTTCCTTAATCAAGTTTCGAAGTCAAACCAATTACAATTCAGACATAGGTGGACCGTATACAACATAATTTTTTATGTATGTATCAAAATTCAAAAAAAAAATTAATGGATCAAGGACATCAATACCTAGCCTGAACATATTTTTCAAAATTTTATTTTGATAATCTACTATTTTTCCACATGTGCAGAACAAAGAGCTTGATGTTCGGTGAAAAACCTATGTTTAATAAAACTAAAAAAACAAGTACATAATAAAACCAAAACATATTAAAATTATATTAATTGGATAGATCGTTTCGAGGACTACCATCATCCAATTGGGTTTGTGAAGTCTCCTTCATTTTCATCCTCAACCCGAGCTTCGAAGCGCAAAATTCTAGAATTTTTTACCACCTGAGGGGGAGAAGGAGGGAAATGGGGGGTTCACTCAAACCAGGTTTCATTCGAACCCCCTTTCAAAAAGGGCTTCCTTTGGGTTTTTTTGTGGGAATAGCGGGAAGTTAATTGAATGGGTTCGCTCGAACCCCAAAAACAATTTTTTTTGGCATGGGGTCATTTTTTTCAACTTTTCCTTCCTCACTCCAATTGTAAACCACTTTTGTGGGTTCACCCCTAAGTATTCTTTGTATTTATTCTTTTTAATTCTTTTTTTCTCAACACTCACTTAGAGTCTACTCTTTCTCATACCAAGGTTCTTTAGGATATGTTGGATCTAATTTAGCAATTGTATTAAGGTCATGTCCTTCATACCCTCATCTCCATGATGCTCATTTATATCATTCACATTAAATATTGAGAAATATCTAGGAAAACCTTGTATTAGTTCAATCTCTTAGATATTCTCTAAAATCCTATGCAACACTTTAAAGGTCTAGTTTTCCTTGGATTCAAAATTTTATAAGTTTTTCTAGTGATTTTTCCCCCAATTTCCACTCTAAATTAAAATTTTCCCATCTATGCTAATTCATAATTGATCCATGTGGTATTCAAAATTTTCTACTTTTATGCTAATACACTCCATCATTCACTATCAAAAAGCCTATGAAACCATTTTAGGATGTCCCATACACAATCTAAAAGGGGTTCATATCTCATGACCATTTTATTATATTATTAAAAATAATTTTGACTTACACCAACAAGCCATCCCATTGTTATATGCTATCTACTATAAAAATTCTTAGTAGATTTCCTAGACTTAGGTAAGCAAATTTTGTTAGACCATTTGTCTTTGAATGATATGTTGAACTCTAGTTCAACTATATCCATAACTTATTCCACAATATATGACAAAAATGGATCAAGAAATTACTATCCCTAATTAGGGTGGCAAAAATGGATCAAGAAATTACTATCCCTAATTAGGTGGTATTTTATGGTAATATAAGTAATCCCACTACCTCCTTGAAGAACATACCTATAGCACTAGAAACATCGTTAATCTTTTGGAAAAATATGAAATGCCCAAATTAGTAAACCTATCAATAACTACAAATATAGAATCATTACTACTTTGATTTCATGGTAGCCCAAGGATAAATTCCATGGAATATTTCTCACAACACTTCTCCAAAATAGAAAATGATTTTAAAAGCCCAATATTTTAAGAAAAAATCTTTCCCATTTCATAAATTCTACATATCTCTACAAAGAGATTAATATTATATTTAATAGGGACAATAATATATTTCTTCCAACATGAACAATTTCTTACACCAAAGTTTCCTCCTAATCCTCCGCCACACAATTCTTTGAGAAGATTCTCTTTTATGAAATTCTACAATCTACCTAATTGCCTTCTTCTTAATACACACCCTTCTTATGTAAAAAAATCCTCAACATAACCCTTACCTTCAATCTAAATCTTTGTCCATTTAAAAAATCTAAACCTATGGAATATGGATCTTTAATAAATTCTATTCCCACCAACTCTACTATCATACTAGTAAATAATGTCTACCTCCTACTAAGGAATCTACCACCTTAATTATCACACTTACTATATTCTTGAGAATAAATAAAACCCCTATAAGTACTCCACACACTTCATGTGTATAAGTCAACTTTATTTGATTATTTATACATCTCAACACTTAACAATTAGTGTTCAAAGAAAACTCTCTCGTAAAAAGTTGGCAAGTGAACCAAGTAGGAGTACAAAAGGCTATCCAAAACTTTTTTTTAATTAAAGGTGTATTTATTATATAAAATCACTTAATGTGCACATACTATGTAAGATGCATACATTGCATAATATATTCATGCTATTGTATATTTTAAGAAAAACTCAATAATCATTTCACATACATGTTAAGGATTGTTTGACCCAAAAATATGAGCACATTTTTTTTTATAAAAATATCATTTTCAAGTGCAATCCCTACATATTTCACAATGCCACATTGAAGAAGAGTTAAGTAATTATCATTTTCAAATTTTATAATAAAAAATTGTCTACATTTTTATAAATTTTAATTTTATAGAACATGTTTTTTTATAATTTCATATCGTCTACAAGCCTTAACCTTGATCCTAATGTAGAGGGGGAATTTCTTAAATACCCCCCCCCACCAATTGAATCTCCTTCAACACTTCCCATAAATCCTCCACAAATACAAGAGGATATATTAGGGAAAATAAATTAAATTGTATAATTATTTAAAAATTTAAGGCTATTAATATCAAACCCACACCATGCATCACTTGAAACTATTAGAATCAATGACAACACAAGTTGACATGGTTATGAGTCAAATTCATTAGTATAAAACTAATAGAGAGATATGTCACCAATCTCATGTGACAAAGTTATCCTATGATGAAGTGAAAACAAAAAAGATACATAAAGCAAAAATCATGTTCTTTATATAGATCCAAAAACTAATATATTTGTTGTACTAAATCTAAATATTTTTCCTATCCATGTAGTCACAATGACATAAGAAGTAAATTTTAGGATAGGTGGTGGATGGAACTTAACAAAAATAATTGTAATGAAAAGGAGGTTCCATTTTACTTCCTAAGAAAACTTTAATATGATTTTTTCCTAAATATAATTATCATTTATTTTGCATGAGGTAGAGGTGAAGATTTTGAACAAGATAGAGTGGTAGCTTTTAAAGTACCAAACTATTAATGAATAAAACTTGCCCAAAAATATATGAACATTGTGTGATAGTTTCATCAACCATCGAGGAGACTATGGAGGTGCAAACCCTTCATGCCATTTGTAACGACCTAATTAAAATTATTTAACTAAAAAATCCCAACTTACATATAATCACAATTATTATTAACTTTATTATTTGATAACATCACATAAGTTTGATTTCCTAGATACTCAACACAAATCAACCAAATGACTCTTTTATCCCAATAGGAAAAGTACATATCCTATAAGAACAACAATATTTCCTCACAAGATATGCAAAATTTCTCTAACTAGAAACTTAACTCATCAAGACCAAACAATTCTTGAGTCACTCACTAAATGACAATATTCCCTAATAGAAGTCCAATGATTTCGCCATCATTCAAGAAAGTATAAAACAAAATGGCTTGAGTCCCACTTCAGTGTTTAGCCCAAAGCCTTAGAGAGCTAAGAAAGTTCATCTACTAGATTCTTCTAAGTACCATTTTTATTATTTAGTATTTGGTTGATAATTAATGCTAAATTTAGAGTGATGATGATGGAAAAAAATCTATCTATTCATTAAATAATAAAATTACTAGTGGTATGGCTCAATTTGTCCAAAGGAGAATCATTATACCTTTAATCCTAGAGATTTTTTTCTAATAACATGAATCTATAAAATTAAATAAGTGAGCTAGCTATTAATAATAACAAACTATAACCACAATATTAATTATTTACAAAAGAGACTAACAACCAAATTCTAAGCGTCAAGCATAGTCCTTAGAGGCTCATGTAAAAAGATCATGCCTATGTGTTAGGAATTAGAGGCACCATAGTTCATCAACTTGGACTTCCAACCTTTCTTAGTTATCCCAATGGGTGAATGGTCTATCGTAATATTCCAATAATATGTTTAGACTATATTTTATATAGATGGTCATTCTAATATAAACTATCACATAGTCAATCGACTCTTAATCACTCACTAATAATGTCGATTGTAAATATCCAACTCATTTTACATAAAATATTAAAACAAATAGCCTTTAGTTATCACCTTTTGTATAATTTATCTATAACATAAATCATATATTTATAATATTACCATTTTTATTTTATTTCAAGGCCATCTATTTATTACTTCTAAAATTAGTTCATAGATTAGATCCCATTTTAAGGATTTATTGTCTTCAACCACCTATAGTTACAAATATTAGGTTTATTAAAGAAATAAATCATTTAAGACTCCATAATCAATAATCTAATATTCTTATTACGAGATCTTAAAAGTTGCCCTAAATTGTATATACTACCACAAGAATGAATAGTAGTATGTTCATTTACAAGAAGGTTAAACTAATGCACCTAACTTTCAATAGTTACTTTTAGACTCTTGGTAAGATATAACTAGGTTAACCTCAATAAGTATTCGTTAGATTTATTAGGATAATTATTATTTTTCAACCAACATATCTATTTTTAATTCAATCCTTGGCTAAAATACCTATTAGAGAAGAGATAATTGAATCAATATTATGTTATTATTACAACAAATCCCTTCAACTAATAAAATATAAAGATACAATATTATATCTCTATTATAATGGATGTGTGCTATATTATGAATTCAATATAGACTAATATTCAAAACAAGCTATTTCTAGCATATTCTTAGGTGAAGATTGTCCAAAATATTTGAAGATATTATGAATTCAATATAGACTAATATTCAAAATAACTTGTTTATAACATATTACTAGATAGAGATGATAAAAATATTTCTAAAGTGAGTTATCCTACCCTCTCAAAAGATCCAAAATATTAGAATTAAAAATATAAATCTAAATACATTTTACTACTATCTTTGTCATATTAATCATTACTTTTTTATTATAAGATGTCATTTATAACCATTTTAAATTCCTAAAATAAATCAATTATAATTAAGAAAGAGATGGATAATTAAGAAGAGACACATATAGATAGTCACCTCATGAAATAAGAATCCAACAACTGATACATGACCTGGACACAAAAATTGTATACAAGAAGTAAATTTTGACAAGATTGAATGGAAATCATGAAAACTAAATTCTCATGATCTTAGAATATTTGAGTAATCTCCATTATTCATCTTTGGAGAGTACTACTAATAGAAAATCATGGATTAATCTTAGTAATATAGCCTAATACCATTTTAAGACTTGTGCAATTGTAGGTGATTACACAACCCTTTCCAAGACTCAATTTTCCTAGATAATTCCCTACCAACTACTACCTGCTTCAATAAAGTAGTGATGACCTACTAAATTCCCAGATCTTTGTTTCCATTGTAAGTTTTAGTTTGCACAAATTTTTAAGTTGCATTTATTATTTTGGGGAATATTTCCTACTTCACTTGGAGCTTGTACAAAATATAAGATGTACTTGTTACTTCCTTAATTATTTGTAAGGATGAAGCCACAAACATCAATTTTTTTAACCAAAAGGCACCAAGGAAAAGAGCTAGATAGTGAGCGTAAGAAAGTTTGCGTAGAGCAAGCCTAATGAAAGAGAAAATAATCTTGGTGAGAGAAGTAGATTTTGGGGTTTAAAAAGAAAGCCACATATTTGATGCTCCCAACTTGATTTAACTCTAGGCGTTGTGAGAATTCCACCTTGTCCTTTAATCATTAAGGCGCTTGGAATATAACGAGAGACATAAATAGTTATAATATCAACTCTAATATCTAGTACTTCCAACCCTTGTAGAATTTACTGATGTGCTTAAGTATGATATTTCACACAAAACAAATCATGTGATGTTGATGTTAGGATAAATCATAACAACCGATGTAGGTTTCCATGTGGCAACCTCTCACCATATTTAGGGATTTGGTTTCTGAAATGACAATTGGGTGGATGGAATGGTTTGAAAGGAGGGCGTCATGGGAGAAGCAGGGGAATGGATAGGGTGAATCACAAGAAAAGTTTGCTAGGTCGTCAACAAGATGATTAACCTCCTTATAGTAGTGAGAAAGTTAGGAGTTAAGGTTTTTGATAAGAGGGATAATTTTTTGTATGATGTAATTTAGATGCCAAGAAGGAGATATTCTTTTCATGCAGGGGTTTAGTGAATCACCTTCAATCAAAATGTTGTTGACTTTATGTTCCTTGGCAAGGATCAGACCATCTAGAAGGGCTTGTGCTTCAACTTTTTTGTTGTGCCATTTGATAGTTTTATTACTAAGTTAGCTAAAACAACACCTTGTGGTTCCTTATCATGCAGTCAACCCTAGAAATGTTTGGGTTACCACATGAGGAGCCATCAAAATTAAGTTTCCGCACACCCGATTGAGGAGGATTCTAGCTAATTAGTGATCTATTAATCAGGTTAATATTGAATGAGGAGATGGCTCTTGGTGTGGGTAATGAGATATTCTTCCATGAGGCTAACATTTGGAAGTCCCACATGTGAAGTGAATGGTTTGCTATTGCCAGATGCACAAAGTTTCCAAACATGTACCATCATTGTTTATGAGATTTAACTTTCTAATTTTTGAAGAATTTCTATTATAGAGTTGGTTTCGTTCCTGAAGATCCTTTTTATTTCTTTCCCACCATATATTCCATATCAAGAGAGATGGAGATACTAGCCAGAGCCTTGATAAAGGAGATGCTTTGGAGAGGGTGAGCCAACTGGGGCTTACTAGGTTAGCTTGGCTTGAAGTCGTTTCCAACATGTTTGGATGAAATAACATTGTAGGAGGAGATGATTCGTGGATTCTACACATTTTTTACAATGAACATAGGAGAAAGGCTTTGTGATTCCCAATTTTTCTAGTCAATAAATTTTCGAGATCTCGTTCTTAACTTCTGGCCATCCAAAGGCACCTACCTTAGGAATAGTAACATTGTTCCAACAAAGTCTATATGGCCACTTTGTGTTGTTTGTGTTTTTGCTTGCCATTAGAGACATGTAACCTTGCTTAACGTTTTATGTACCGATTTTAAAGGGGCCCATATCAATTTTTATTCTTCTGGAGAAAGGTGGATTGATTTTTTGGAAAGATGGTCTAGGAGCAAGATTTTTTGGTTGGGGGGAAGTCACAATTGCTAAAGTATTTCCATTGCATATTTGAGGCAGACTTCCTTGATGAGGGTATCAGATAGTCTTTTACTAAGTGACCCCAGTGTTGTTTATGATAAGATTTGGCATCTTGGATGCATGCTAATTTCTCCAATGGAGGAAGACCATTCCATGAGTCTTCCCAAAACCGAGCCTTACCACTGTTGTTCACTATCTAGGATAGGTGTGGGGTTATTATAGTTCTACATTCCATGAGAAATTTTCACATTTTAGAACTAGCTTGCAGGTTTTGGGTTGTGAAGGTTCATTTCTACTCATTTGAATCTAGATATTTAGCTTGCATGATCCTACACCACTCTGCATTGGGTTTTACAAACATGTTCTAGACTAATTTGGCCCCTAGTCCTCTATTTCTTGGTTTTAGGTCTTGAATTCCTACGCCACCCTAGGGTTTCTTCTTGCACAGATTTTCCCATGAGACAAGAGGTTTTTTTTTTTCAAAATTTTATTGCCAAAGGAATTTTTCATAGCCTTTTTTATGCCAATTTGCACCATTTTTGGTAGTTTTAGTACAAATATTATGTAGTTAGGTATTGCTACAAGAACATTCTTGATCATCACCATCTTGCTTGCAAGAGCAAACCATTTACCTTTCCATGAAGCAATTATTTTCTTGATAGTTGATAATACCTTTCCCCAAAATGAGGATTTGTGAGCACTAGAAAAGAATGGGATACCTAGGTATTTTCAAGGCAAGGAAGCTAGGTTGAAACCCATAATTGGTAGGATTTTTGCAATACTGTTTAGGCCAATGTTTTAAAAGAAAATTTGAGATTTGGAGGGGTTGACTAGATGGCCAAAGACACTGAAGTAAACCTGGAGTACCTAGTTGATAGTCTTAGCTTCAGTGAGAGATGGATTACCAAAGAGGAGTGTATCGTCTACAAATAGAGAATGGGTCACTAAAATTGAAGTATTTACTAGCTTGATAAATTTCCAATTACCTTCTTATTGGACCACTAAAATATACCTGCTTAACAATTCTTCCATTAAGATGAATAGGAAAGGGGATAGATGATCTCCTTTCTTGACACCTTGCGATGCACTAAAAGGGACCACTAAATTGCCATTGATAATGACAGAAAATTTTGTCCTAGCAAGGCCTGAATGGATCCATCTACACCATTTGTTTGAAAAAAAAAACTTAGACAAGACTTTTAATAGGAATTCCCAATTTACCTTATCATAAGCTTTCATCATATCAAGTTTGATTATCATTGCTTTTGATTTTTCACAATAGATGGAGTGTAACTTGGCCTTATGTGATATTATTGATCCCTTTGTTGTTTCTTTTCCAAAGGCAAAACTACCTTGCTCTTTTGAGATTAGCTTGGGTATCAATTTTGCTAACCTTAAACTTATATCCTTGGTAAACATCTTCTAGATTATGTTGCATAACCATGAAGGATACCGGGTTTCTTTTTTTGAGGTTTAAAGCAATATTTGTTGTGTTGAAGGACTTGAAGATTATACCATTCCTTCTTGATTTCTCCAGAGCAAGCCATATATCACTACCCATGAATGACCAACACTTTTGAAAGAAAGAAGCAGTAAGGCCATCTGGACTTGGAGCTTTGTCTGCGGGCATGGAGAAGACTACTACTTTTACTTACCCCAAGGAGAATAGTTGCATTAGCTAGATATTGTCCTCATTGGATACTAAGTTTGACATTTTACTTAGCATTTCTTCACAGATTTCCGAAGGTTTTAATGTACAAGCATGTGGAGGGAAGTTAGTAGATTGGTGAAGAAAGATTCTACTTCTTTATTAATGCTTTCTTCTTCGAATAGGTCTATTGCACAAGAATATTTTATTAAGAAGATGGTGTTGGACTTCGTTCTTATTTTTGACGAAGCATGGAAGAATTTTGTGTTTCTATTCCCCCTCTTTTAACAATAGCTCCCTATATTTTTTCCTCCAATAGATCTCTTCCCTAGCAAGAGTTTCTTCCAATTTTCCTTGCAACCTTTTTGTGTCTAGAAGGATTCTTTATTAATCCCATTAGCTTTTGCAATTTCTTCGTCAGTAATGCCTTTTGTGAATTTTTTTTTTTTGAAATGAGTTGCATTTCATTCTTTGATTTTGTTTTAGATGAGAGATAATATTTTGAAAGCTCGAATATTCATAAACCAAACACAAAAGGAAGAGTACACCACAACTGTTGTAGTAGAACCAAAAAATGATGTTCTTTGAACCACATCTCCTCAAATTTGAATGACTTATTGTGACTGAGCTTTTGATTTCCAAGAACTCAACCATTATTGAGAAATTATTGGAACTAGATAGTGGTAGGATAGAAGTTTTGAAAGCTTGTGAAGAGGGAATCCAAGTGGGGGAAGCAATAAATATATCTAAACTTTCAACTATCAAGAAAATATCCTCTCTTATTTGACCATGTGAAAGTTTTGTTGATGGTTTTGCAATCCAACAAGAAATTATCATTTATGAAGTTGTTGAAATCCTCCATCACCTTTGGAGGGGGATAGAAAGGACAAGGGGAATGGTTAGTGTTGGGAAAAGAAAGGTGGACGGGGGGATTATGCTAGGAAAATGTGGTGAGCAATCCTTAATTTGATATAGAAAGAAATATTATTCCCCAATGGTATAAATGACCAAAGGTGTGATCATGTGTCTTGCATGGACTTTGCAGCACAAACATATGCAAACAAAAGATTATACCAAATTACTAAATTATTCCAAGCACCATAGTGGATCATAGAGGGGATTATATAGTAGACCAAAATTTTGAACCCCTCCAACTAAGGTGTGAGAAACCATTAGTAAATCAAGCTAATCACATACACGCCATACAAGGTGACCCATATATACTTCATACCTTGTTGTTGACACACCAAGATATGAAAAGATCTAGGTGGCCTCAACCTAGTGACTTCGTAGATCACAACAATAAATTTGAAAAAGAAAAAGCCAAATCTCTTGCCAAAAGGTGAGATTGATAGAGGTTGTTGGACCAAGGAAGGATGCATCCTATCGAGAAAAGATGGGGTGGACTACGATGGGAGGAAAGCAAAGTGGCTAGATGATTTTGAGGATTATGATGGTAGTTTAGTGTTAGGGGTCTATGTAGGCATGCATGTTGTTTGCCTTTGTGTTGTTTATCTCAGGATGATGTGAGTGGTACCTTTGGGATGAGGGGGGTTTATTATGAGTGAGATTTTACTATGGGATGGAGTGTTATTGTGAGATGGATGAATGAGGAACTAGGCTTATTGAAAATTGCTTCCCACTACACATGACAGGGTGGGGTGATGGAGTGAACTAGAAGATGAATGCGATGGCAATATTTATAGCCAATTCACCTCTTATACAAACACCATCGTATAAAATTCATGGGTATGGTAGACGTAGAAGTGTAAATCAATTTGTGCCAACTATAAATTCATGTCTTGTGTTGATTGTGTGGTGTTAGGGCGGTCAATTTTTAGCCAAAAATAATCCAACAGTAAAATAATCATGTGAGATTTATAGTAGGCATGGGCGGTGTGCGATGGTGATATTTATCTAAGATATTTGCTTATTATGGAAGTGTTTAGTTGAGTGACACAAAGGAGGGTTAAATGGGTGTATAATGGGTTATTCGTTTGGTAGGCTTGACAGTGAAAATCCTTCGTGCCAACTATAAAGAAAGGTTGATTGCATGGTATTAGGGCGGTTGATTTTCAATCAAAAGTTATCCAACAATAAAATAACCATGTGAGATGGTGGGTGGCCTGAGTGACATCAAGGGGGTGAATGGCATGCACTTGTAAAAAGCTCTTCTAGAATCAAAAGATGTATTCCAAACCATAGTTGACAAGGTGGGTGAATTTATTATGGATGAATTTGTTATGAGTGGATGGATTTATTATGAGTGTCAGAAAGAGTGACCTAATAGATTGTGGACATGTCCCTACACATGGTGCATTTTTTCCATATTTTCACCATGGTACTTGCCCAAGGCGCCACAAAGTGGTTTTCACCATTGGATAGATTATTTCTCTTTACTTCTTTTTTTAATTTGATTTTTTTTGTACTTTTTATGTGAATAATTTTTTGAGGTGAATAATATTCATGGGCTCTTCAAGGGGCTCTCCTTCCATGGTAGCTAATTGATATGCCCCTGATCCTTTTTTTTTTGTAACAATGTAAGGGCCTAACCAATTGGGTTCAAAATTTCCCTTATTTTCTTGTTCCTGTAGGTTACGTTGATTTTTCTTAAGGACCAAATCTCCAATGGAAAATTCTTTGGGATTGATCTTCTTGTTGTATGATCTGTGAAGCCTATTCTGATATGCTCTGAGATGGTTGAGGGCATTTAAAAAAAAATCATCTAGAAGCTCCAGTTGTTGAAGGTGTGCTACATGGTATTCTTTGTCATCAATGAGATGTTGTAAAGATATTCTCAATGATGGGAGCTCAACCTCTATTGGAAAGACAACTTCAACACCATATGTCAGGGAATAGCGAGTAACTCTAGTAGGCGTGTGCATGCTAGTACAGTATGCCCATAGGGTAGGATTAAGTTGTAAGTGCCAATCATGACCAACTTCATTAACTATTTTCTTTAGGATTATTAAGATGGTTTTATTTGTTGTCTCATCCTGTCCATTTCCTTGTGGGAAATATGGAGTGGATAAATGGTTTTGGATGTGGATTGTTGACACAGATTACAGACTTCTTGGTTTTGGAAGGGTCATCCATTGCCTGTGATTATGGAAGTGGGAATGCCAAAGTGAAAAATGATGTAATAGAGTATGAATTTGGAAATTTGTTTCCCTCTTACGTAGGTCATAGGTATGGCTTTGACCCACTTGGTAAAATATTCAGTCACAGTGATAATAAACTTATAAACATTGAGGATATGGGATGTATCTTTCCAACGAGGTCTAACCCGCATTGTAAGAAAGTCCATGTAGTAACAATAGGCTATATTTCTTGTGATAGTGTGTGAATCAAGTCACCATGTTGTTGAAAAGGTTTGCATACTTTTACCAAATTGATAGCATCTTGCTCCTTTGTAGGCCAATGATATCCTATGTGCAGTGTCTTAGCTAACATTGGTCCACTGGAATAGGCCCCATAAATACCTTGATGCACTTCATTTAGGGCAGTATAAGCTTTTTCTAAGTCCAAACATCTCAGGAGGGTGCCATCAAAGGATTAGTGGTAAAGAATGTCTCCAAGAATGGTGAAGCGAGATGTTTTTCAGATGAAAGATTAACATTGTGAGGTTGAGAGGGATGGTGTTGTTGCATAGGTACTCATATATGTCTTGATACCATGGTGAATCAAGACCAAACATTTCACCAACCATTTCAAATTCATGGATATCATAAGCATGAACCAAAATTTGTTCTATAAGGAACTCGTATTGTTGGCTATTTTGTGGGACATCAACGAGGGAACCAATGGTAGCCATAGCTTCCACTGCTTTATTGTTTACCCTTGGAACTTGATCAAATTGGATCTATGTGAAGAACTCCTTGAAGCTATCCACCATGCGCTTGTAGGGAAAAAAATTCATCCTTTGTCTAATATTCACCATTTACTTTTTTGATGACTAATTGGGAGTCCTCATATTGTAATTTTGCAATTTTCCATTGGATGGAAAGCTTAAGTCCTATTATTAGTTCCTCATATTTTTCTATATTGTTTGTGCAAGGAAATGTGATTTGGTATGACTTAGGGTTACAATCTCCTTGAGGTGAAACAAAAATTATTCCTTTCCTCGAGCCATGTTGTGTGAAAGATCCATCAAAGTATAAATTCACCATGTTCCTTCTTCTGTAGTCAAGATGTGTTCATTTGGGAATTTTGAAAACAATGGGTGACTATTCTGTAAGGGGGATTCAACAAGCTAATCAGTGCAACTTCATCCTTTAATGGCTTTTCTATCCAAATACTCGATGCCAAATTCACTAAGAATCATGATCCATTTAGCTACTCGTCCTTTGAGTGTTGCTTTTGAAAGTAGGTACTTTAATGGATCAACCTTTGAGATGAGTTGAGTCTTATGATTGAGCATATAATGCCACAATTTCTTAGCACAAAATACCACAACCAAACATGCTCTTTCTATTGAAGTTTATTTCAACTCACTGCCAGCTAATGTGTGAGATATGTAGTATATGGCTCTTTCTTCCCCTTGTTGTTGTGTTGAGATAACAATTCCCTCGGTGCCACTTGAGTAGATGATATATACAAGAGGAGTGATTTGTTTGCTTGTGGAGGTACTAGGACTAGTAGTATTACCAGATAGTCTTAGCTGTTGAAATTCTTGTTGACAATTGCCATCCCATTTGAATGTGATGTTTTTATGAAGTAGGTGGGAAAAATATTGACATTTATCAGCCAACTGAGCAATGAATCTTTGAAGTGCCTATAGATTTCCTTGCAAGCTTCTGAGTTGTTTGATGTTCTTTGGTGGAGGCATTTCTCTTATTGATTTTTTTTTTTTTGGATCTGCTTCAATTCTTTAGCAAGAAACAATAAATCCCAATAGTTTTCTGGATGAGACTTTGAACACACATTTTTGGGATTAAGTCGTAGTTGATACTTTTATAGCCGATCAAATATTTTTTCCAGTACTTCAATGTGTCCTATTTTTTATTTTCCTAGGAGATCATTCACATAGTCTTCCATAATATCATGCAACATGTCATAGAAGATGACAGTCATTGCTTTTTGATATGTTGCTCCTGCATTTTTAAGTCCAAAGGGAATGACTTGATAACAAAAGGTTCCCCATGGATTTATGAAGGTTGGTTTATGCTAATATTCTTTAGCAATGCATATTTGGTTATAGCCTAAGAATCCATCCATGAGGGATAACATTCCATGTCTAGTAGTAAGATCTATGATCATATCAATGTTGGGCAATGGAAAGTCATCTTTTGGACATGCTTTATTGAGATCTTTAAAATCTATACATATGTGGATGCCCCCAGTAGGTTTTGCAACTGGTACGATGTTGGACACCCATTTAGGATAATCAATAGGTTTGATAAATCCAGCTTCCAATATTTTTTGTAATTTTTCTTTCACTAAGAGAGTTATTTGTGGATGCATTCTACACAACTTTTTCTTGAAAAATTTTGCATTTGGATAAACTGTCAAATGATATACTATGAGAGATGGATCCAATCCTGGCATGTCTTTGTATGTTATGTCCAAGAAAATTTAACATATCTTCTTTTGAGGAACTTTCCCACTTTTTCATTAAGTGTCTCTTCTAGCTCTTTGGCCATGTATGCAATTTTAGGTTCCTCGTTTGTTCCCAAATTGATGTCTGTGATGTATTCAATCACTACACTAGATGTCTCATCATGGTTGGGGATTGAATCATGTGTCCCATCCTCCAATGCCTCAAAATGATTTTCATCAGAGGATGCATCTTTTATTTTTACTTTTTTGCGATCCAAAAGTGCCTCATCAAGGTTTTCACTAAGGGATCTTTCTTTCTTATTTTTATCTTTTAATTTTATTTTTGTGACTAAGGCACATGATTGGTTCTCCAAAGTAGGCATCTTTGTGTAGTATGATTTGGTTATCCTACTTATGATCTACTAATGGGATGTGTTCTCAGACTCCCATAAGTTTTGTAATTGCTTCATCATTTTGAAATATGTCCAAGGTTGGAGGTCCTTGTTGGTCCCAATCAATTAATTTGAGATATAAGAGTTGAAGGTCAAGAGAGGATGAAATGGTGAATACCTTATCGGTGTCAAAAAGTTCAGTGATGGTGTGAAAGGATTCCTTGATGGTTTCCTTCTGGGTGTTCTTATTAGTAGAAGTCTTTCCACCTTTATTATCATAACACTGGAGTTTTATGGTTACCAAATCAGTGGCCAAGAAGCCAAGTCCTTGATGGTCCTTATATTCTGAAAGTTGAATGGGCTCCATAATTCCTTGTTCTTGTGCTCCCAATCCTTTTCCTTTGTAGCCCCAATTTTTGTATAAACCATGTCCTTTAGGATACCTATGGATCTACAGGATAGGAATTTATTTTTTATTCTATGTACAACCAAGTTGACAAATCCATTTCTAGGCCCAAGTCTTCTTTGTCTAGTAGTCCCCATTTATTAAAGTTTTTGAATTTTTATTTTGGTTTCAAGTTGAGTGTTCAACCATATGAACGTGGAGAGGTAGGGAGTTTCCCTATACAAAAGGAATTTTGAATTTTATATTCTCCACATCCTTTGTCAGTTATTTTGACCTTGTCCTTAGAAATGGAAGGTGGTGTTGATGATGGTTGTAGTGTGGAGGGATGAATGCAGGTGGATGAGGTGGATGATTCATCATTAATAGGGCAATGGTGGTAGCTTTGGTACTTTCCTTCCAATGCTTTATAATATTAGAAAGGTTGTGGATTGGTGGGAATGGTAATTTCCTTTCTGTTATGAGAGAATTTTAGGCATTGGTGATAGGTGGAAGGGACGGATTGCATGAGATGTATCCATGATCTTCAGAGGAGAATGTTATATGGTAGGTCAAGGTCAAGTATGTGACATATTGTATCCATAATGGTTGGTCCAACTTGAACAGGTAGTTTGATAGTACCTTCTAACTCCCTTTCAACATCATCACATGCCTTGATAGCTATCTTTTTATGAGGATCAATGACATCATCTAAATAGCCCAATTGTTTTATTAACTTTAATATACATAGATTTAGACCAGATGCACCATCTATTAGGACCCTTTTGATGTTATGCTTATGGACAATGGATTCAATATGTAATGGTTTATTATGAGGTGTTTCAGTATGAAGGTCTTTATTAGTGAACAAATAGTTGGTGTGAGGTGATAGGTGTCTAATTATAGCTTGGAATTGGTTAACATTAATATCACTTGGTACTTGAGATTCTTGGAGAGCTTTCTCAAGTGCTTCTTTATGGGTGGGTGATGTACAAAGAAGTTATAAGATGGAAAGTTGAGATGGGGTTTCACCAAGGTGTTCAATGATATTATATTTATTAGTGTTGGATGGAGTGGATGAGGAGGGTGATGCTCCTTGTATTTTGACTTGGCCATGACAAGTGGTGACGGTGCAATCAGGTGCTTTTATGGTCATGGTGTTGCATTGTTCAATTCAGTCGATGATTGTGTAATGTGTGGATGGGTTAGAATTATTGGTGTATGTATATGAAAAATTATTATATGATTTCACATCATTATGTTTTGGGAAGGTTTGTGTATAAATTCCTAGTTGCTCATTTGGGGAGTTTTAATTTTTAATTTTAGTTTCTCCCTTATCGATGAGATCTTGAATCTAATTCCTTAGCCTCATACATTTGATGGTGTTATTTCCTTTAATGCGGTGGTATTCACAATATTCATCTTCCCTATACCATTCAGGTTTTGGTTTAATTTCATCAAGAGGTGTAGTAATAGGGAATTTGATCATGTTTGCTTGTGCCAATTTATGAAATATAACATCAAGAGGCTCCCCAAGAGAAGTGTATTTGTGTTTGGATTGGTTATTATTTTTCTTTCCTTTTCCTTAGGGAATGGTTATGGTTTTGTAAACACCTTGTTATTGTTGTGTGTTGTGGGATGATATGCTTTGTATGTTTTGAACACATTTACTATTAGTTACACCATAGTTTACAACATTTTTATTTTTGGACAAATATTTAGGTTTGTCGTTAGAGGTTTGGTTATTATCCTTTTGGTCCTTATAGATTTTAATTACCCCTCCTGAAATTAAAGCTTTTTCAATGACTTAATCAAATGTTGTGACACATTGTAGTCTTAAATGTAAAGAAATTTTAGGGTGTAGATTTTCAATAAAGATGTTAACCATTTGTTTTTCTGGTACTTGTAAGGGGAATCTACTTGCAAGGTGTCACCATCTTTGAAAGAATGCAACAAAACTTTCTCCATTGTTTTGTTTTATTGTGCATAACTTAGCCAAGGTTATTTCTTGGTCAATGTTGTAGGGTAAAAACACAAAGTTGTGTCACACTTTCAGCCAACTTATCAACACGACTAAATTTAAGTATTTCTAACTAAAAATCAACTTTGGTCAAACATATGATCTAGTAAGATTCATTCTAGATAAGTTAGATACTTCCACAACTTTTTCAACTAAAACTATTGGCTAAAAATATATGGAGCACCACTTTGAGTCCAAATTACCAAAAAAAAAAAATTATTTGAAAAAACTTGAAGTTTCAATAACTCCTACTAATGTAAATAATTTTTTTTTTTAATATAAAAATACCCTTTTGTAGATCCATAAGTGTAGTTTTCAAAAATATATTTATTTTAATAGTTTAATTATTATTTATATTTTACTTTTACTAAAAGTAGGTTATCAACACAAAATATTAGGTTCATTACCATGCCAAGGAAAAATACTAAAACTTATTAAGAAAAAATTGAAAAAATATGATGCACTAGATAAAAGAACCTATTTCAATATGGTATATTTTTTTCCCATTTTAGATAAATATTTAATATGAAAGTTGTCGTTCCATGGAAACAACTATTTTTTTATTCCTGCACATTTTAATATTTATTTCAAAATATATATTTATCAAAATTGGTAAAAAATATGTCCATACACTAAAGTTTCAAGTTTTAAATACACACAAAAAATTTCAAAGAAAAAAAATTACTATAAAATTTTTGACGTCTCATGCAACTTCATTTTTCGGCATTTTATTAGCAACTAAATTATAAGTTAATTTATTAAAAACTAGTTTTTAAAACTTTTAATTTTTTTTTAAAATACAAACATAAAGTATACTAAAAAATAAATATTTTACTAGTTTACGTCATTTCAAAAATCAAAACATATATGCCACTTTTTAGTGAATCAATTTTAAAATTTGGATCAGTGTTGGTTGTTTCCTTTATAAAGTGTGACATAGCTTTTTGCTTTTACCCTGTATGAAAAGTGTGTTACAAAACGTCTGGCTAAGTTTGCAAAGGACTTAATGAATCCATGGGGTAATTGTGTAAACCATTCCAAGGTTGTACCGCTAAGGCTCTCAAGGAATAACCTCATGAGATATATGTCATTATAGGCCACTTCTTGGCAATGGAAAATAAATTCTTTTAAGTGTTTGATGGGGTTTACTCTTCCCTTTGTACTTGTCAAAATTTGGGATCTCATAGTCCTTAGGGAATGGGATTGCTAGCATAGATTGGTCAAAAATATAAGGACATATGTCTTCATAACTAAAGGTCTTCTTAGTTTGACCACTTTGGATTCCTTGTATCATGTCTTTCATTTTTTGCAACTCTTGGGCAAGGTAATTTTGGGAAGGATTTTGGGGTGGTTGGTTATATGTGTATTGATGGGGGATTATTGATGTTGAGGTTATATTGTTGATGAATAGGGGTTGGTAATTGAATTTTGGTATATGGGGGATTTTGAGGAGGTGGGGGTGGAGGATTGTTGTGTTGGGGGTGAATTTTGGTAGTGTTGATTTGAGGATTAGAAGTGAATGTATTATGTGGAGGTTGGTTATGGATGATTTGATTTTGAGGATTAGGGTTTAATTGATTATTAGGGTGTGGAGGATGTATTTTTTTTAAGGGGTTATGATGTGTTTTGTGAGGCGATGTAATTGGTGTGAATAGATGAAGTGGGGAGGGGTTGTGTGGGTATAGTTGGATCAGAAGGAGCATAAGTGACATTAGCATTGGGGGGAATAGTGACCCTTATATGTGATGTAAGTGGGGGTATATTATTGAGGGGTTGTATTACATTTGTGGAGAGGGGGACATTTGTTTTTATGATAAAAGGTGTTGTGGTATTTGAGGAAGGTGGTGGGTTGGTGTTAGAGAGATTGTGTTTATGGAAGAGGCTATGTTTGTTAATGGAGGTATATTAGATTGATTTATGTTGGTGGAAGAGGGGATATTGGTGTTAAGTTGTGGTCCAACTAGATTATTAAAGAAATTATTGGATGAAGAAGGATTTTTTGAAGGATCACTACCCCTTGCTTGTAGGATCTTAGTGGTGGAAGGTATTTTAGCCCCTTGTGCTAAGAGGCTAAGGACAAGGTGGTCTTTGTCAAGGGGAATGATTTTCTCCATCATTTCTTGGTTATAAGGGTTGGTGGCGAATGCCCTTAGTCTAGGGGACTCTTCTAGAGTGTCAACCATGTCTTAATGAGGGGTGGGTGGTTGAGATGATGTGGTGTTGAAAAGCTTCTCCTTGAGAATCCATTAATTTATTTGATTGTGATCTAGTGATTGGCATGGAAAGGAAGGATTCTTTAAGAGATTAAGGGCGTGATCTTTGGACTAGGTTTGGAATTGGATTTATGATGTTGAGGTTTGAATGATTAGCATGTCCTTAGGATTGATTTAAAATATTGGGTTTGGGGTGATTTATTTGATGATTAAGGATGGTTTGATTCGATTGGTGTGATGAGATTGTTTTAAGATGATTGGATTAATTTGATGGTAGGCAACCAAAGATTGTGATCAAAGGTTGTAACCTAGATCTTTAGGATGGATGATTTAGGATTGGCTTACTTAGGCTAGGAAACTTCCTAAGAAAGGGTAGATGGGGATGATTTTGAAAAAAATAACAAAAGGGAGCCACTCCTTAAGCTAAATTATTCAAAAAAAAAAGATGGTCTAACCAAGGATGCAACTTAAGATAGGAAATTTCTTAAGTTACCCCTAGATTAGCAAGGATGATGTAAGATAGATAAATTTGGTTTGAAAAGGATGATGGTAGATGATGAGTTTTAGAGGATGTATCCTAAGGTTGGATTTGGACAAGATGATGATGTGAAGAAAAAGAGGGGATAATACCAAGTCCAAGGTGATAAAATGATAAGTGATTCTAAGGTTTTTATTAAGTCCAAAGGGGAAGATTTGAATGATAGGGAGGGTGGGGGATTGATAATGGTAAATTTTAGGTATGAAGATGGAGTGGATAATGACAAAAAAAGATGGCAGAGTTACAAAATATCTTTGACTAACCAAGGAGCCCTAAGAGGTCAAGATCAAAGACTCGGGTTCTATGATAGGACGCATGTGTAATTTTAGGAAAATGCAGGTGCAATAGTTTTTAATAGAGGCGCAGATTCACATGCACAACAAGTTTTGACAGAAGCATAGTAGCTTTGGTCGTAGGTGTAGTTCTACAGTCTCAAATATTTTGGCAAGATATTTGACAAACAGTAAAACACATTGGCTAGATTAGGAAGTTTTTGCTATTTTCAAAGGGTATAGTCAAATCCTCAGCCCTTTGGTTGATTCGTTTTCACGATTTTTACACAAAAAGAAACTTCAAGCACTTGATTACAAGCCCTAAGCTCAAGTAGGTTTATAGATTAATGTGGTCCTACCACCCAAGAAAGCTCGGGTTAATACTCCTTGATACTTGGGTGACACACTCTTTCTCATGAAGGCGGATAACTAGAGATCCAGTGGCAGAGGGTCATCAATGGATGCCATGGGCTCACCTTTTCTCTCTTCTTGGGAACTATCATAGTTCACCACAAGGATTTCCATCTCAACCTAAAGGAGTACGTGGTGAGTAACTTCAGGGTATGATCCACATCCCTTGCACCACACTAACCTACGTTCAATGAATTTCTAGGTTTACAATGTTTTTTAGGGAGTCCTTGATATATGTAAGGTACATGAGGATCAAGTCGTGAACACTAGTCTGTCACAAGCGTGGGCCGAGAAATTTAGTGAGGTATTGAGAGTTTGAACCAACTCTTCACTCCTAGCTTGGAATCACCCTAAGCAATCAAAGCTTCACCAATTATGATGTAACTAGATTGGGGTACAACTTAAGTTATCCCCCTTTATATACCTCGCCAATATGCGTGGTTGAGATCGCCCCCTAGGGTGATGAAATCCCTAGGTAGTTCTCCTGAAGGGAAAGGTATACTAGGTTTTTTTTATCCCCAAGGTCGCACGAAGCGTGAGGGGAGAGCATACACACAAGCTAGCAACCTTATGTTTACCTAAAATATTGATTTAAACAAAATGAAGAGATGTAAAGATTTATGATCCCCAGGATCACACTCACTAAGTGTGAGGGGAGAGCATACATCTATTTTACCCTTCCAAGCATGGAAAACAATTTAATTAACCCACTACTTTAATTTAGTGCCTAGATTAGTGGAAAAACAAAAAAACGTCTTGGTCAAACGTCTTGCAAAACCATAGATTAGTAGTTGATTGTATTTTTCTTTGACGGTCGAACAACTGCACAACTTGTTAGTCCAAAAGTTAGCTCAAAACACCAAGATTGATGCACAATTTTGTAGAGAGCAGAAACATAAGCATCAAAAACCAAAATCACAAGATTTAATACAAAAAAAAGAAGCACAGTAGTATACAAAAATTGCTCTTGCATTAGGCTAGGTAAAATAATGGACTCTAAAATTAACTATTGATGATATTGACTATATGTAATGCAATTATGTTGGATACTGATATATTCTCAAATGATTGATTAATAGAAACAACGAGAAATGATGAGATATCGCAAAAATGATTTAAACTATATATCTTAAATGAAAGTGCCAAAATGGAACAAAATCGCACCTGTGTTCAAGAGTCTAGTTAATGCAATTTTAGGTTAAATGATGCAAAATAGTGAAGACACTACCTGATTCTAACCAAAAGATATGAATTACTGAGACTTTGCTAAATGAAGAATGATGTAAAAACTGATTTAATGCTAACTAACCCACCTTATCCTAACTAAAAATAGGGGCATTGTTTTATGGGACGAAAGTGCAGGAAGTAGTTGATCAACTGCAACAACGCAAGTGCCCTTGGTTGAGACACAGGTGCAACAAATTTTTGTACAAGCGCAATAAACCAGCAATGACCCACAAATAAAAAAATAAAGAAAAAAATGTGAATTCTTTGACCTTTAGGTAAATTTTTAAAAGCCGAAAATAAGATGTGTGGTGGTAACTAATGATTTTGTTTAGCCTAGGTAGATTTTAAATCGATTTTAGGTTGTGGTTCTTTTTATCTTTCCATTTTAGTGTAATAGTTGTAGTTGTAGCAAAAATAAAAGGAAAATTAACTATAATAGTTAGTAACGACTACAAAAAAGGCTTAAAACACTATTAGAGAGTTGAACACAAGCTTATGATGCTAAAGAAACCCTACAAAAATCAAAACACGCTAGCAAAACAACCAAGCCAAATCTTGAGAATCCGGGTGTCGAAATCGAAAACACAGGCTCAAAAAGTTGCTACATAGGTGCCACATGATTGATCATGGGCGTGTCAAATTGAAGCGGAGGTGCCATAGGTCACAATGGAAGTGCCAAAATTTGTCACAAAAGCGTGATTCTACAATGTCTGAACCTACAAACCTTTGAAATCACACAACTTGACAACAAATGTTAGTAAGGACGTGGGTCTCACCGGGCTTGCCAAATGTAGAGGGGGTTAATTTATCATCAAAAACATGAAAACATAAAGCAAATAAGCATAAAAACATAACATAAATGTATACCTTTGATGACCCTCAAGGGTTGAGCTCAATATGCACCCAAGTCTTGTTTGATTTGCTCCAAGGTTGAATATGAGGATTGCTCACAATTGCACCAACATAACAATGGACAATTTCAAGATGATGAAATGAGAGGACATGAAGGCCTAATTTATAGAAAAATGGAGGGTAAAATGGAGGTCTAAGATTGAAAGTTGATGGAGGGCTAGGATTGCTTGAGAATTTGATGCATGGATCAAGAGGTGTGGCTCATTAGCATTGTGACAAGTGTCACAATTGAGTGTAGGAGAGGGGATGAGGTGTTCTCGCACATGTGTGAGCACACCTTGGAATGATACATCATTTAATTTTGGAGGCTAGGTGTAAGATAGCGAAGGTAGGTGAGATTTGTGGCATTGATGAGACAAGATTAGGAGGTTGAGGGTGAATTTTAAATTAGGAAATAATGGTAATGATGGGGTTAGGGTGGCTAATTAATGATTAATAGCTTAATAGGATAGGTGGAGTTAATAGTTGGAGAATGGGATAATGGAGGTTAGTAGGTTAATTAATCAAGGATTAATTAACATAATTGGATTGTAGAGGAAAAGAGAATTTGATGGGATCAATTAAATAATCAACTAGAAGAATTATACTTGTAGCAAGTGATATAATTAATTAAATAAAATATTTAATTAAAAATGGATTAATTAATTAAATAAATGTATTTAATTAATTAAAAGGGGATGAATGAGTAAATTAATTAAATAAAGCTATTTAATTAATTGAGAAGAAATAATGTCAAGGGTGACTATAATTAGTACACCCTAGATGCATTAATGATAGAAATTTCATAATCCATGGAGAAGATAAAAAATCAACTTACAGAGGGTGCCACCGATTTGGAATCGGTTCAACCCATTGGTTGTATGTCTCGTCTAATGGAGATGGCTAGAATGAGGAGTTTCTTTGTTGGAGGACGGTCGTGTGGCCAAAATCTCAGCTATTGTAGCACAGGTTGGGAAAATATCGAAGCTGCTAAAATATATGGATATCATTCTCAGAAAAAATTGTTAATAGTACAACAAATTTTGTCGACAATGAAAAAATAACGGTAAGGAAATTTTGCTAGCAACACAAAAAATAAACTCAATTGTCTTGCATCCCTTCTAGATATGATAGAGTTGTTGATTGAGTAAATGAGCTTGCTCTACTTCAAATAAGAAACGCCTTGGCATAATTATAGTATATTTATATTGAACGAGTGCTAATATAAAAAAATATATGTAATAATAAATGCAACCATAATTTAAGATATTTAAATTAGAAAATACTATATTTTAAAGCAAGCCTAAATATATAATTATTACTTAAAATTCCATGGAAAACAAATTAAAAAAACTTTCATGAACATCAATATAAAAATAAGGGGAAACAAATCAATATAAAAATAAACATAATAACATAATAATGAGAATTATTTGTTGATTTTTGTATTTATTATCTTTTTATACTAATTAAAATAGAACATATTAATGCAAAAGTATATATTAATATGTTAAATCTATTAACTAATACTTTTCAATATAATATTATTTATAAAATATATAATATAATGTAGTATATAAATACAAATATAATATATATATAATTTCAATAATGTATAATATAATATAAATGTAAATATAATTAAAACTAATAATATATATAAATTAATTAATATAATATAAATAATAGAGATATAATATTAAGTGTAGATATATTATTTAAAATTTAATGTGTACTCTTAAATAATAATTAATGGACATTATAATTTAATTGCTTTTAACACGAGTACATCTCCAATGCAAAAGATTTAAAAACTATAAAAATTAGCAATGACATCTTGATGTGCAATAGATAGATCAAAGAGGTGTGGAAGATCAATTAGAAAATTGATTTTTTTTACATATATTTATTTTAATACATGAAATGAGATCATTTAGAAAATAATTTTATTTATATATTATTATTATTTTAATTACTATTATTATAATTTTTTATTTTATATATATATATAATTTCTATTTCATTTATCGAAACTATTAAAATTAATAAATTAAATATACATAACAAAATATATATATATTTACACCATTTTATACTAACCGATACAAAACTAATTAAATTTTATATCGATCATTGCTGATGCTATCACACCACACTTCCTGACGCAGTAAATTTGAGAAAGTGAGTGGTTTGGACCACGCTTCTAGCATAATTTATTATAATCCTTTTCTTTGCTGGCAGCTACTCTCTACAGCCAGACTTATGCCAAATGCCTTAAATTTTATTCCTAAAAATTTCCCAACAAGAATTAAACTCTATACACTTTAATTTTTTTCAGCTTATTATTATAAGCATAATGGAAATAATGTCATGTTTGTTGGGCAACATTTATAATTCTTATTACTTTTAACATTAATAATGGGAACGGCCGGAGGGTCGACCCAGCGTCCAGGAGGTATATTATTGAAGTTATTTTACTCAATATCTCTATTCAGTATGAGGGGAACTTAAAGGCTGACAACTTGTATGAGTTATTTGAGGAAGAAAGGATCAGCAATACGACTAATTTTTTGGTCAAAATACATAACAGATCCAACATTGAAAAGAATTTGAAAATCTCTTAACATTTTGGTCCTTGGTCTCTTAGACTGTTTAGTCTCGTGAATGTCATTAAAATCTCATTAATTAATTCATTCATTCCTGTGAGCACAATAATGAAGAATATATTGATGATAATCAAGATTCACATTCTGCGCTAAGAGAGGGGAGTACCTAAAACTAAATTACTCCTTAATGAAGTAAGCAACATAGTAATTACTGGCAGCGCGGATGACAGAATTTACCTAATGTCAGAGGATTGTGTGAACACAAAGTTCTGAAGGGGGCGAAAATAATTTAATGGAAAAATCTAATCACTAGGCAATATAAGACATTAGGCTGGCAGTAATTTATTGCTTCGCCACTAAAGAGGGTCTACACCTCTGCTGCAATTAAACCATTATTATTATTGAAGCTGCCAAATAACACAGATAAGTGTTGAGACACCATGTATTCAACCAAAGACACATAAGGCTTGGAATTATACATCCATTTCTAGTTTCTAGCCAATTCATCAAACTGTGAACTGAACAACAACTGGGTTCTCTTCTTTTTGTATTTATATGTTCTTGCTCTGAGTTTTTGTACATGGCATACACTGTAAGCTGAAAAATTGCCAGAAGGCACCCAATGGACTTATAAGAAAAATTTAAAACAATGAATAGTAAAAACAAACTGGAGCCCTTACACCAAGGAACATTTTATGATCAAAGAGTGAAGCCCAAACAATTGCATACAAAGGAGGAAAGACATGTACTCAACACTTAGTTTTAATCATAATTGTAAAGTCCAACTTAATGGATAGTAAAATTAAGAAAAAAGAAAAAGTTCATACATTTGAAGTATAAATATTTGACATAGTTATGTAGTAGTATTGTAAGCTTTTGGATTTAACTGTATATGTTTTTCAATCGTCAGATCACACTCAGTACTGTTTATGTTTTTCAATGATGTTTTGGATCACACTCAGTAATCCATAATTCTGTAGTACTATTCAGATTAAGAAAAAAAGCAAATCTTTTGTTGAAAAATATAGACAGTGTAAAATCCAACTTAATACATAGTAAAACTAAGAAAAAAGAAAAAACTCATACTTTAATACAAATATTTGATGTAACTCCCTAATGCTATTCAGATTAAAAGAAAAAAGATCTAAATCTTCTGTTGAAAAATATAGGCAGTACAAATTCCATCTTAATTAATAGAAAAACTAAGATAAAAGAAAAAGTTCATACTTCAAGTACAAATATTTGACACAGCTCTGAAATGTTTTTCAAATTAAAAGGAAAAAAAAATTGTTAATTTTCTGTTGGAAAATATAAACAGCGAAAAGTCCAGCATAATTGATTGTAAAATTAATAAAAAAGAAATAGTTCATATTTTAAGTAAAATATTTGATGTAGCTATTTTAGTACTATTCAAATTAAAACAAACAAACGAAAAATTCTTATTGAAAAATGTAGGCAATGCAAAGTCCAGCTTAATTGATAGTAAAACTAACGAAAAAAACAGGTCATACTTTAAGTACAAATATTTGATGTAGCTCTGTAGTGATATTCAGATTAAAAGGAAAAAAAAATTCAAATTCTTTGTTGAAAAATATAAACAGTCAAAGTCCAGTTTAATGAAATATTAAAACTAAGAAATAATTATGTAATGTTATTCAGATGAAAAGAAAAAAAAAATTGAATCTTCTGTTGAATTTAAGTACAGATTAAAAAAAAAAATCCCATCCTCCTCAAAAATGCAGAAAGTGCAAAAACTAAAAAAATTCATTCTTTAAGTACGAATATGATTAGAAAGTCTTCTCAAACTTCAATCCTCTTATGTTTTATATTGAACTGTATAGCCCTTAGTTTCAGCCTTCAGGTGAACCTCTTATGTCACAGTTTGATGTGACTAACAGAAGAGGGGGAAAATCTCAGGGCCATCAAACTGAGGCATTCATAGATGAAAGCATGTTATATACAAAACGGTAATGCACAAAATTCTTACAATTTCCACAGGAAATATCATGCTAGAGTGGAAATCTAAAATCAAAGGCTATACCTATTTTGCATATTATAAGACCCATAAGACAAATAAATCTTTCTAAGTTCAAAATTCACAAGAACTTGTTTACAAACTGCTAATAGACGTGGGTTCTAAATCTGAATAAGCTGTATTATTCGGCACCTGCAACTCTTCATTGGCAAGAGCATGTTCCAACTGTTGTATTAGTGCCCTGGCCTTTCCTGCTACATAAAGTGCTCTCCCTATCTTATATTCATCCATATTTTGAGCCCATTTCCTGGAGCTTATCACTAAGGCAGCTTTTACTTTGTGTATGCAACTATATATAATATCTGCCAACGAGCATCCTATCTCATTTAGCAAATCTTCCAAGTCGGTGTTTGAGCTACAGTCAATGCTCTTGCATAATTTATAGATGGCGTTGCCTGCTGCTGCTGCTTTCCAATCTATGGAATCATTGCCTCCTGCTCTGACCCAACGGACAGCATTCGTCTCCAAATCCTCTGTTTCCTCGGCCTTTTTTTCATAGATTAAAGGAGGCTCTGTTCTCATTTTGCTTTCTTTTGCAAGCTCATTTATTGCAGAAGCTGCAGATTTAGGAGTTACTTTGGTAGAAAGACCAGGCTTTTCCAATTTAGCTTTGAGAGAATAGAAAATTGTATCTGCTGCTTGGCTCAGGATAGGGTCTGCCCCTGCTTCGGTCTCCTCAACAAAAGTAATGATTTCCCATGCCTCAGAGTATGCCTCCAGGAAATCCTTCACTCTTTTAGGAGAAGGAAAATCACCAGAAGTGCAAGCTTCATCATCTTGCTCAGCATAAACCATAGAGAGGTGGATAAAGATGCTGATAAGTGACACTGCTGTCATTTTCCAAGATCTTTTGCTTGCCCCCATGAAATGCTTTTCCACCTCTAATGGTTTTGGACTCATCTTGCATAAATACTTGAATCCCATGTGAGGCTTTTCAGGATCCAAACAGTTCACACCTACACCCTGAGGGGTCTTTCTCCACACCAAAAACTGAATCAGGCCTTGGCAGCTACTTTCTCCATCTTGATTACCTTGCAAGATAAGTTCCTTTGCTTTTGCAATGGACTTCCTATTAGCTATCCATAGGCTCTCTGGAGTCTCCTTCAACATCTCTAAACCATCCAAAACTTGCTGATATTTCAAATATTCTTTAGCCACATCATCTAAGTGCTTTGCTAACATCTTGGAAATTAATTTATCCATATATATGTTGTGAAAGATGCTGGTAGAGATGAGCCAACAAGCTTTGCTAAATAAGACCATGGCCAACTGTAGCTTCAGAGCCATATACAGTAATATATTTGGCAATTTTACCTTGAACGGATGGCTAGCAATGAGCTTTTTAATTTTCTCATCCAGCCTTTTGGCTTGGGGCAGCTGGGGTTCATGGGATTGCAGCAGCTCAGTGATGTACCTCGTCCAAAAATCCTCCACCCAAAATCCCTCGCGCCAGGTTTTAGATTGCCATCTTCTGTAATACCCCGCAGCAGTACAACATCTCCATCCAATTATAACCCATCCTATGGCAATAAACACACATTGCAGTATGACTATCACGGTCTTAAACAGATCCAATAGATCATCAAGTATATTTGTATCTTTTGGGCTCACCACAACCCATCCTACAATTGATACTACAATTTCAATTGTGACTATGGATGCCACACTGGAGCTCAACGCGGATCTGGCAATGATAAATTCAGGAGAATAAGCACGAGCAATTATCCATGACCTAAATACTTCATCTTCAACTCTCTGCCAAGAATACCCCTGCACCTCCTCTGACAGGCTACAATCTGAATGAGAAGCATGTTTTCCTGAAAGAATTAGAGGGATTTTTTGAGCCAGAATACTCTCGATGCCTTTACTGCCCACATAAGCGCAACCCAGAAGAAGAATAAGCAATATGAGACAGATGGATATTAGGGAAGTGGAAGCAAAGTACGCACCAGAGCCAAAACCCATCCAATTAAGCTCCCATGTCCCCATGTAGGAGGGTGAATCAGATGATGAAGGTGAAGATGGGTTTAACAATGAAAGCGAAGTTGAAGTAGGTATAGTCTTGGACATGCTATTAATATGAACCACGGCATACAATTCAGAGGTCATTTCGAGGAAAATAGCTATCACCAGGGCAGACAAATTGCCCCAAAAGTTCTCTGAGTCACGACGGGCCATCCCTGGTAGCAAATATCCCACCAGCACGCACAACATCACTCTACTGCTATGTATCATCCACAAGTCTACTCTTTCTAAATATAACCTATCAAATGACTGTTTGAGTAGAGCGCTTTGGTGGCTACTAAGCATGTTAAGAATCTGAATTGTGAGAGCGCTGAGAACAAGAATATCACCAGGAATCCAATGAGCTCTGCTCTTCAATGCTTTCACCGTGTCTACACTGATGAGCAGAATCAGTGCAATTGCTACTGTAAATGATATCACCACGTTAAACACAGCATTGGCAGCAACCTGTTCGCTGTTCAACCATGCAATGGTCTGGTTTACTTGCATTAAGTTCATGATTTAACAGGCGTAAGAACACAAGCCACACAATGAACCAGAGAGGTAAGGGAAAGTCAGGAGGCTGAGCATTCCATGAAAAAAAAGCAAAATTAAATTTTATATTAGCAGGGCAATGTTTTACCCGTTTGGGTTAAAAGTACTTCAGTTTTCCTAAAGAGCAGCTTAAAAAAGTGCAGATAGTCAATGGACCAAGGCTAGGTTAAACTTCATAATATTTAGGAGTTGAAAAAAGTTCTATGTTTGTAAAGTGGAATGTACTTTAACAAACGGGGAGAAAGTGGGTTAGTTTTTAAGAATTTTTGTGAAAGCAAAATCTGTATTTTAAAATGTTTTCTCAAAGTGGATGGACTTTAATAAAGTGGGGAGAAAGTGAGAAATTTTGTCAAATTAAATTTGTACATTTTTCAATGTTCATAGATTATGTGAAGAAAGTGGGGAGAAACAGGATAAAAAAATTAACAATTCATATATACATTTAAAAAAATGATGAAAAACAACTCTTTAATCATGCATATGTTTCTAAAGGATCAAGTAGAGCTAGATTCCTTTTAGTAAATCAATTAAAGTATTTTGTCCTTGAATGCAAATGATACTCAAATATTATTTGGTATTCCTTGTTGTCCCCTTAATCTTTAAAATGAATGAATTGAATGCCTCTAAATACTAGCACATAGCATCAAATATTGTATTGAATGTACTTAGTCAACTCAAGGAAGGAAAATAAAGGGGATCGATTGACCAAAAATTAAATTAAATTAAAAAAATTCTAAGGTCAAGTCCATGACCATGAAAATGACCCAATGTGGGTAATTTGTCAAACCCAAGTGGATAACAACTATATTGGGGTTTATGTACAATAAGCTTAATAATTATAAGGCTTGGGAATGGGTAGAGGTATAGAGGTGTGTATATGAGGATAATAAATATATGGAAATGTGTGTATGCAAATAGGTAAAGGATAGGTGAATGGGCCCTACTTTGCACAAGATCATACCACTTGTCAATATGTACATGTATTAATACATTCTTCCAAAATGGGCAATAAACTAAATGAAAAAATAAACAAATTTTGCCATTATAATAGTGCAAAGAAAAGATACATTTTGTAATGCTAATCTAGATTATTAAATGAATGCACATAGATGTTCAACACAACTAACCTAGATTAATTAATGCAATTTGTGAAAGATAAAATTTATAATAAATTAATATAAAAATCAAATAGAAAATTATGAGACACCTAACTGTGGGAATTATAATGAAGCACAATAGTTTGATGATGCACACATTCCACTCATTAATGGTGGCATAATCAATGCTCATAATTTGAGGAATATCCTGAGTTTGTAACAATCATTAAATCTTTTTTTTGTTGAATCTACATATGCAAGATTGATCATGTGTATTACATGGTATTAACCTAATGCACATTGAGGAATTATAGATTGTTGAAATTAATGTCTCTCATATCTCTAATATATGTTGTTTTATAAGGACTAATGGTATTGAGAATACCTTTAGGTGAGATTTTTGAATTGCAAGGGTCGTGTTCTCGTAGGTCAGCTCCCTTAATTAGACCAAATTTATAGTCATGTGCAAAGAATAAAGATAACACTCTTGAGCATGCATACATATCCTAGATCAACTTTATGTAGATGCTAATGCTCTAAAGTGAAATGTTCCTAAAATGATTTAGACTTGTGCTCTTAGTTTGTCTATATGAATTCTAGATTCCCACTTATGAATTAATACACATTGGATGGCTTAAAATTCTAAGGTGTAGCAATAAATAATGAAAATATTTACCAAATCAACACATAATGGTCAGTGAAATAGAAGGGAGTAAAAAAATTAAATTTCAAGGGTGAATTACATGTGGCGTAGGAGATAACCCAAACATCATATGTAGGACAATGAGGTCTAAATATCAAGGTGATAAATGAATATCTTGAAATAAGCACAATAATAGGCATAATAAATGATGAATGTTTGGGAAAAAGTGATGACATGGATAGGATAATGTTGAATGTATTTAATTATGTGTAAATGGAAATGGATGAAGGATTGGATAATGTTTCCAACTTTGTACAATAGTGCAATATGTATTGAAATGTAATTGTATTAACAAATTTTAACAAAATGGGCCTAAAACTAAAAAGGAGTTGGCATGGGTATAAAAATTTCACCATTACATTTTTCCTCCACTTTGACATGCATGTTTACCTTAAAATGAACATGTGTTTCAAAGCATATGAAGACTCATAAACATGCATAAGAGGTTTCTATGTACACACAAAAATGAACATGAGTAGCTTTTGTCACATAAGTTAAAACAAGCACAACTACAAGATGATTTTATCATCTAAAAAAATGAGAGAATAAAGATAATTGGGTTATAAGTTTTTCCTATACTAAAATAACTTGCCAAGTGTAGTGGTAGTAGGATGAGAGTGAGTGTAGGATCATAATGGGCCAAATAGTGGAAATAGGGTAAAAATGTGTGTTTACTTGGCTGAAATTTAAAAATGGATATTTGACTTTTTCTATGTGTTGGGTAGAAAGTATGATTTGGTTTGGTAATTTACTAGGCCAAAACAACCATTTGTTAGTAATGGATATATGTTTCTTAATATGGATATATGTTTCTTAATAACAAATATCCATTATAAACATATACTTTTATGATAATGCAAACATCCATTTTTAAGAAATAAATATTTGTTTCTCTTCCTCCAAATCTCAAAAAAAGGTTTATATGGTGCAATGACCTACATATTTCACACAATAGAGCAAAGGAAAATGACAAAGAGAAACAAATATCTAAGAAGGAAAAATAGATATTAGTTTTTGGAGAGACAAAATTTGTCATTCCATCAACAAATATATACTGGTAAGTCTTTTATTTATTTTTAGTTTTTTTAATTAATTCAATTTTTTTTATATGATTTAGGTTTTCATTTTTAAAATTCTAAGCATTAGTTTTAAATCATAAACTTGTATTCTTTAAATTTTAAATAGATAATATGGATGAGGAATCTCAAAGCTTGAACACTCCCCCACTGAACCCTCCTCCACCAAACCCTCCAAAAATTCAAGATAAATTTGAGAAAAATATTAATGAATTGAATAGAATTATAGAATTTTATCATTAAGACCCTTGATTGGCTTCATTTGCATCCACCTTAGAGGGAATTATCACCCATGTTTGAACCCTCACAAGACAACACGAGTTTTTTTAGTAATGGTAAGAAGCCAAGAGGGAAGAACATTCTATCGACTTATCATATGAACAAGTGAAAGACTTAGATATAACTTAAGCCATGCTAGCACAATAGTTTTTCAATCCTAAAACTAGATTACTTGTTGATGTATGTAAGCCTAAGATTTCAATCAAATGGTGCACACATGAGGGTATCACAAGTAATTTTTGGGATCATTGGTGGATGGATTTTGATAAACCACCCAAAAAAATCTTGATGTGCCTTTATTTAAATCTTTCAGAACTATATACATTTTTTGTTTTAGGTCACCATGTCAACAATTTTGATTTTAGATTTTTCTAAGGCTCATAAGTAGAGGAATGTTTCAAGATAGACCTAGGAAAATGTGACAAAATGTGAGTTACACTTATTACCCTCATCATATCCCTTCTTTGTTAGAGTCACAAATGGACTCAAACCTCCAAGATCACCTACAAAACCAAAATATGCCTTCCACAAGAGAGCAACAAGAGAAAAAAATATTGCTTGATTATGGGCATAATGGATTTGATTAAACCCCAATATGATTACATGGACTAAATTTGGTTGAATGATTGAAATGTACATATGATTCCTTGCTTATATAGGAAAGGTTGAGATATGAGACTAGATAAGATTGTGACAAGTGTCTTAATCCTATCCAATGAAACAATTAAACATAAAAAATATTAAATGGCCTAGGAAAAAATAAGTAAATGAGATAAGATAAGATTTAAGATCTCATTGACAACTAAGACTTCTAGAAAAATTCCTAGGACCTAAGTAAACTTAACATGTGAATAGGACCTACCAATTCAAAAAAACCTTATTCACACAAACATTCTCCACCTCCAACTCAACACTTAATCATTGTTGCAGATGCAACACATCAAAGCCTCTCTATCATACACTCTTTGATTGGCCATTTGATTACACAAATTCTTAGGTAGCATGTATGCATGATATTGGTAATGATACTAGGTCAAATAATATTGTTGAACCCTCCTTGTCCACACATGTTTGTGTGCCTCATTGTTGCACTATTTGCAATCAATTATGTTTAGGACCTCTTGAAGGGACTAGTGAACCATCCCTAAAAAAATGATGTCCCTCATTTATCACCTTCACAAGATGAGGTAGTAGGGTCTATAACATAAGTTAAGGCATCAAAAGAAGAACACAAATAGGGCCATTAGGAGCTAGAGTAGAAGAGGAGAAACACCAATATTTTTTGGGGTATTAAAGTTATTTAATGGTTTATTTTATTTGAATTTAATAGAAACAAATATTATTAATAATGTATCTAAGTGAGATAAAATTTGATGATAGAGGAGGAGCTTAGATAAGTTCATGATGGTACTCTTTCTTCCATTCAATTTGGCCTATACTTGAATCAAGATATAAATTTTTCTACATGTCTAACCTTTTTTATTGTATGCATTTTATTTCTTGTGGGTAATTAAATATTAATTTATATCTTGATTTTACTTTTTATATTCTATTCAAAACATGAATGAGGTGGAACCTTTGCCAATATGTTTTAGTAAAACTCAAGATCATCCTAAGGACCATCATTCATAGAATGACTCTCTAGAACAACATAAAAGGACGAGGTAATTGAATTGAACCTTACTTGAATTGTTATTTTAGATAACTTACAGTTGATTATAGGGATTTATATTTTAATTTCAAAGCTGTTATGATTATATGTATAATACATACAATCTTACATTCTTGTCATATACAAAAATCTTAGTTGGTTCATCCATGATGAGTCCTCAGTAATTGCAAGAGCCCTCATTGGTGGTATATATTTTTTTTGTAGTAGATAAGTTTCTATTTAGTAGCATTGATTTTTTATTTACACATCTAACCTCTTTTTATTGTATGCATTTCCTTTTTTATCAATAATTATATATTTGATTTAAATATAAATTTTATTTTAATATTATAACCTATTCAAAAAGTGAGTGATGTCGTGCATCTACCCTCATGCTTCGCTAGGACTCCCAATCGTCCTAAGAGACCATCATTTGCAGAAAAAATATTAATCTAATTTATTTACCATTCAACTAATTAATCAACTTAGTGGTTTGACTTGTTATTGGAGCCAGATTTGTAGCCATCAACTAGTAAGAATCATGGAACCAAGAGGCCACTTTTGATGATCAACCATAGTTTGATGATTCGCCGAAGACATAGGGTCAAGTGTACCCTTAGGATTTGATGTATCCATTTGACATGCAAATTTAATATAAATTTTGAGATGGCATATGTCATATTTTGGGATATCATGCATTACTATACAATGCATTTTTCTTGTAAGTATTTATTTTTATATAATGTGATCATGTTATAGATTGAGTATTACCAATCCATCATATGCATGTTATGAATTATGTATCACTTAGCCATCATATATGTAATCTTGATATTTGATTTAAAAATTATGAAACCTAAATATTATTGTATGATATAAATATATGTTTGATATGTATGCATTTATCTCATAAGGATAATTTATCTTAAATATTTATTAACTGTTTGAGGTAGCTATTTTAAGGTTCCCAACTAAAGGATGCACAAAATTGTATCCCTAGGCTCACACATACACATACACAACAAAAAGAAAAGCATTATGAAAAAGCATCATGCAAAAAAAGAAGACAAGTTTCATTTAATTAAAAATGATTATTTATGTTAGATGTGGTTATCCCTCCACCATACAAGCTTCTTAGATCTATAAATATTCAAATCCACACACAAGTAGCTTACCTCACTCTTTCACCTGCATTGTATTATCTATTATTTCCTCAAGATAAATTTCTCTAACTCTCCTCTCTTTTGACCTCTTTCTTCTATGCTTTTTCTAGGAAAGAGAGATTTTCTCTAACTCTCTTCTCTTTTTTAACCTCTTTCTTCTATACTTTTTCTAGGAGAAAGAACCTTTTATAGCTTTAATTTTCTTAAATAAACATTGAGGATTCAAATCCTATCACCCACTCCTTTTAGCACTTAAAATTCCCTTGTTATTTTTCATCAACCATGACCTACAATAATTATGTTGTGGCCCTACAATATTGTATGTGGCTATCCATCCTACAATTTTTTCCATTTTTATTATCCTTCATTAACACTCAATCCTAAGATGGATTAGATTTTTAATAGTTTCTAGCTTATTTTCAAGATTATGGCTAAGGCCACTAATATCTTTATGCATTTTCTACTATTTTTTCTTACTTCTACCTTTGTGTGCTACCACATTAATTTAACCAATTCTATAAGTGCAACATTCAATGTTATTTCCTATGTGCATGTGTCATGTCCTAAATTTACCTGTAGGGAAAAAACACAACTAACAATTTTTTTTAATACAATAACATAAAAACACCTTAGATAACCAAATAAATAATGCATGATAGTACCAGAGATCATTGTGAATCTTGCATAAATCTAAGATGCACCTGAACTCTATTTTTACCTATGTCCATAATTTTACTAGAGTCAAAATATGATCAAGAAAAAATTTCTCTAATATTACATAACATTAATATTATGATAATTCTTAAAATGTCATTATTATTTGCTGATAATAACATTTGTATTATTTATCAATATCCGCTTTACTATTATTACTAATACAATAAAATATTATTATTGACAACCAATTTACTCAACTATTTTATGCTATCAACTTAAATACATACATTATGTGTATTGTTATTATTATTGTTACTTTAACATTATCAATATTGTTTTCCCATGTTACTATAGGGGTCCATTCTTTATTATCAATATCTAATACCACTCCTAGTATTATTAATTATGCCAACTTTCCTATAAATATTAATATTTAATGGTATAATTTATATAAATATCTATATTGCCTTTAGTTTTAACCTTAATATTTGTATTTCTTTCCTTAATACTAATATCAAGTTTATTCTTAATATAAATATAATTATTGACTTTTATAAATATTTATTTTTCTCCTTAACAATTCCATATTATTATCCATAAAATAAACTCTTCAAATGTTTATAAAATCTCTTAATAATTTTGATATAATCCTCAATATTTAATATTGATATTGTTACTGCATTTATCTTACTCTTATTTTTGCTATTAATTACTAATACTAAATTTACTACTAATATTAACTTTTCAATTACATAAGTCAATATTTTGCAAGATTAATAATATTATTATTATATACAATCACTACAAATTTCCTTTAAATAAATTAATATTAGTTTGTATTAATATTAATGAGGAATTACTTTAATATTGTATTTTCCATCTATAATCTATTATTGTTAATGCTAAATTACAAGATTAATAATAATATTATTATATAATGCCACTACAAATTTCTTTTAAATAAATTAATATTAGTTTGCATTAATATTAATAAGGAATTACTTTAATATTGTATATTCCATCTATAATCTATTATTGTTAATGTTAAATTCCACAAATCAAAGAATGTGATGATAATTATTTAACTTTAACAATAATCTTATGTCAATATTGTTTACCCATAATGATTACCAACTAAGATATATTTTGTCTTCTTCTTTTTTATTGGAAAAAAACATTATATAACAAAAATTATATTAAAAATATATTATGATTGCCATAATGATTACCCAACTAACATACATTTTGTTGCTACTAATATCATCCAAAAACAAAATATTACTTTTATAGAACCATTGCTATTATTATTACTTTCTAAAATTGAAATAATCGATGTAACTTTTAATATTATCTTTATTTTTAATGATTTTATATTCTATTTTATTAATATTAATATTAACATTCATATAAAAAATTACTCTTCATATTTTTATTATTTATTATTACTATCATTTTATTTCTATTTCATTTATTGAAACTATTAAAACTAATAAATTATATATATATAGTTTTATACTATTTTTTGCCATTATCATGCCACACTTCCTAATGCAGTAAATTTGAAGAAGTGAATGGTTTGGACCATGCTTCTAACATAATTTATTATAATCCTTTTCTTTGTTGGCAGCTACTCTCTACCACCATATTTATGCCAATGTCTTTATTGATAAAAAAATAAATTACAATGTAATTATAAATAGATTGCAGCAAGTGACTGCAAGAAAAACCAGCAATAACATGACAGCCCAGCTAGAGACAGCTAAGAAATGTTAATATTATAGACATTATGAAAATAATGTAATATTCGTTGGCAACATTTATAATTCTTATCACTTTTAACATTAATATGCATTCAATATTGGGCTGTAGGGTTGATGCAACGCCCAAGTAACATACTATTGAAGTCATTTTTATTACTAATGAAAGCACACTATTCATTGTTTTGAGTGCAATAATAGCGTCATTATTGGTGGTGACTTAAGTAGAGGATGTTAATTGGTATTTAGTTTTGATTATAAAACAGATTCTTAATTTGTGTGCTTTCTTGGATTTTGTTACTTTCTATTATATTCTTAGAAAATAGAACGGATTGTTTGGTCAAATGGGCCTCGATCATCTGGAGAAATGAAACATTGTGGATAAGGGTCAATTATCTCTAGATTTGTCTCAAAAGTTGGACCACTTAGTGGAGATTGATAGGGGTCTGTAATGCCCTTGCTTTGTGCTTCTTTGTTTTAGTTTGAATAAATTTTTACCCCTCTTTTAGTTATATTGAAAAGTATTAGTTAATAGATTTAACATATTAATATATATACTTTTACATTAATATGTTCTATTTTAATTTGTATTGAAATATAAAAAATAAAAAAATCAACAAATAATTCTCATTATTATGTTTATTTTTATATTGATGTTCACGAAAATTTCTTTAATTTATTTTTCATGAAATTTTAAGTGATAATTACATATTTAGACTTGCTTTAAAATATAGTATTTTCTAATTTAAATATCTTAAATTATGATTACATTTATTATTACATATTTTTTTTTTATATTAGCATTCATTCAATATAAATATAATATAATTATGCCAAGACATTCTTCATTTGAAATAGAGCAAGCTAATTTACTCAATCAATGGCTTTGTCACGTCTAGAAGAGATGCAAGACGATTGAGTTGATTTTGATAGTTATTTTTTGTGTTGTTGGCAAAATTTCCTTACGGTTATTTTTTCATTAACAACAAAATTTCCTATACTAGGGGAGAGGGACCAGTAGTCATGCGAGCTAACTTCGTCAGCATGTAGCGATTGATTGGAATATCGTAGGACTTTCGTTTTTTTTTTTTTAAAATGTAGACTAGCCTCTTATCTATCTATAACTAAGGTTTGGAGGTGTGACTCGTCATGCAACTTGCCACATCAGCGCATCTACTGAGAAGTGTCCAAAATTTGACTTTTGAAAGATTCGACCAAAACTTATTATCATGCTACCCCTAATAGTCGAACACAAAATATCATTTGTTGCTTGTAAAATATCATATTTTTATTTAAAATAAAACTTATATGCAACTTAAATGGACCAAATACCTATTGGTAACCATAAATCTTTGTTTTCTCTACCTTATATATTTAACACAAATGGACCAATAGTTGAACACATAAAAACTATTTGTTGTTATAAAAACAACACATAATTATTTCAATTACAACTTATATCAAACAAAAATGGACCAATAGTTGAACATTAAAACTTTTTGAAAATCCTTCACATTTATTGAAAAAATACATGGTTTTTATTATGCTCACCTTTTATATTTGTGATAGGACAAACTATTAATATTAAATATTCCAACGCTTGTACATTGCTACCCCAATAGTTGTACACATAAGAACAATATTTGTTCATATGATAACAATACTTGTTTAAATGAGTGTCTTATTTTATCAAATAAACATTTAATTTTATAAATGACACACTTATAGTGGATAGTTTAGATATTTTATTTGAGACAAAAAAATATTTATTTCACTTGTTCATGAATATATTTATGTTTTTTTTTACTTGAACAACTATTGGTCCTATAATGTCACGTATTTGGTAATATTTTGTTTAATATGTGAAATGAATATATACAAGATATAATATTAATTCATTCTAGTATTGATATGAATAATCACAATTGGCTACACGACTATTGGACCCCACACGACAATTGGCTCCTCTCCCCTATTAACAGTTTTTTTGGGAATGATATCCGTATATTTTAGCAGCTCAGCTATTTTCCTAGCCTGCGCTACAATAGTTGAGCTTTTGGCCACACGACCATCCTCCAACAAAGAAACTCCTTGGTGTAGCCATATCCATCGGACGGGACATACAACTAGTGGGTTGAATCGGTTCCAAATCGGTGACACCCTCTATAAGTTGATTGTTTTTCTTCTCCATGGATTATAAAATTTATATGCATTAATGCATCTAGGGTGTACTAATTTATATCCATTGATTGCGCAGTGTTCAAATATGATAATACAGTGGACTCTTTTGCGCAAGTGAGGCAAGAAAGCTACAACAACTACAACACATTGGACCCGAATGCTTCCTACACAACCAAAAAACATCATGTTCAAATTCCTAATTAATGGCCCCTTTTACTTCATAAGTTGGAACGAAAGCAGGTGCTAATTGGGGGAGAAGCTCATTGTAGTTGTTTTGGCTCCTTTCCATATGGGCAAGGGAAAAAATTGAAGTGTGCTTCTGAGCCCTCACCTCTTTCCCTTTCTCCCTCACGCTCTCTATAGTTCAATCCCGATTTCCCCATCACCTCTTCTCCTTCTCCTTCTCCCACTCCCTCTCTGCTCACTTCAATATCTCCAACGACATCTCTATCTCTATCTCCATCTCCATCTCCATCTCCCTCTTTGACCAATCTGGCTTTATCATCAACTCTAATGGGTTCACCTCCATCTCCCTCTCCCTCTCCTTCATTAGCCAATCTGACTCCCTCTCCAAATCCAACAACTTTGTCTCCATATCCCTCTCCTCCTCCAACCAGTCCAACTTTGTCTTCATCTTCTTCTGCATCTCTGGCTCGTCCAACTCCCACTCCAACTCCATATTCTGAATAGGTCTTAACCATAACATCTGTAAACATATAAGCTAACCATATAACCAATTGGAATACTCAAGGAAAATTTAGATGCAGAGGATGGTGTGGTAGTGTGTGTGGGTGTGTTCTCACAGAATGCCTCGCCAAAAAGGACCACAAAAAATGAACTTTTGAAAAGAATTAGGAAGTTAAATGTTTGATAGAATGCCTCAAACAAATGTTTCCTCATGACCTGCCATAATTTCACAATATGAATTTGTTAAAAAAATTCTACAAACTATCAAGAAAATGCAATTCATAAGTGTAAAGCCAAATCTCATAAATTTTGCCAGCATTCTACCTGCATGTCCAAATATTGGAGCTTTAAAAAAGATATGAACATTTATGGAAGAATATTAATACAGTTTTTGATAGCTAGACATTACCCTGTTCCCATTTCTTACTTTTGTTAGGCTACATGACAACTCAAATATCAATTAGAATATGCTGCATTCCGATTTTTGTTTACAGATCTTTACATGCTCTTGTAATGGGCTGCATAAATCTATTATCCTTATCTCCTTGTAGATCTTAAACATATTGCTGAAATAATAGTATCTCATGGAATTTTAGTGAACTACGAGTAAATGTTGTTAGTTTTCCTGGGTGCATCCATGCCTTGAGAAGTTCTTGGTTAAATCACACACAAGTAGGGTCTTGAGCACCTTTTGCACACCAATAGGTTGCACCACAATGTTTTAAAAATGACCTAGTAGTAAATTATGGATATTCAAAATAAAACAAATGATTCCAAACATATGAAAACCTCTCAAAAATGGTTAGCCTAATGCCATAGCCCACTCCTATTCATTGTTGTTCCCTTTCTACAAATCATAAGGTAACATTCCATAATCCACCATCAGAGCATGCCATGTTGCTTATTCTTAAAATTTAATTATGATCGAAGAAAGGGCCTTATTGTCTGTCCATAATACCATGGCCACCATCAAAGACAAAATAAATTTAAAATCCTGGAACCACGCACTGTTCCCTCTAACCAGAAGCCATATTCTACTTCTACAATTTTCTCCCATATGAAAAATGGTCCTTATGGCCTATGCATTGATTATAAAGAACTCCATATTAACAAAGAGTACCTTTCAATGTCCAAGATTAATGATCTTGTGGAAGACATTCAAGGGACCAAATCCACCTACAAAATCTATCCTTTGGCATTGCTATTACAGAGCCCCCTTTGGCTTCAAATGAAGTAAATATTTCTTCCCCAACTCATCAAAACACTTAGTAGGTACAAGTCAAGGCCCTTACCAGATCCAATTTATGCACTTTCATCTTTGTAACATTCCTACAACTTTTCAAGGTCTATTGAATAAATGTGTCAACAAACATCTACACAATTATGTCTGAGTCCTTTTGGATGACATTTTTATTTACAACTACACATTCATAGAGAATTTGCTTTACCTTAAGACTTCCTCTTAATTTCTCAGCAACATGAACTACATTTCAAAGTATCCAAATGTTGAAAATGAAAATGTTTGTTAAGAGTTATTTAAATTTGGTACCCTGCTTGTCAATGTCATAGCTCCTAACCCATTACTTGAAACTTAAATTCCATAAATGTGTTGGGAAACTAAATTCATGAACTAGTGAATCTAGGTTAGACTGTAGCATTATATGGGTCCACTGGGTGTATTGCCAAATTCCACTATAAGGGGCCTCAAAATACAAAATGTCAAAATTTTGAGAATATTGAAAAAATAGATTTTCAAATATTTCATAATCTGTCTAAAACTATTAGTTAGATAATGAGAGATGTTTTTTCTAATCAAATTTGCACTTTCCACATACTCCCTTAAGCTCAAATTTCTTTCCCTAAATGATTTCAATGCATCTGCAAAGCAATGAAACCTATACACTAGTAATCAAGCTGAGGCTTACCCCAGGTAAAGATATCAAGTGGAGAGCCATCTACAACCTACCAAAAATCCTTGTTTTGTTTTGTTCTCCTTGGGCAGTTAACTCAGTTTGATCTGGATTGTTGGATGTTGGTTATGTAAATTCTCATTCTTGACAGTCTTTGTATAATTTTTTTCATTCATTCAGTATAAAAAAATTAGATTATATTGAAACCAAAAATAAAGCCTCTTGATTTTTATAATCTATTTGGTACCATCTCTTGATGATTTTATAATCTATTTGGTACCATCCTGGTGTCGATTTGTTTGCTTTGGTGAAATGAATGTTTTATGATCAGCCATATTATACCATTTCTATTATTGTTGGTGGTAATTGAAACAAAGTCTACAAACTTGCTTATTATATTACATATATATTATATAATATAATATAAATATATTATTTATATATAGAATATTGTAATATCAATATAAATATAATATAATATATAATAGAATAATATATATTTTTAATAATACCTAATTTAAATATATACATAATTAGCATGTATTATATTATTATATTATTTTTATTATATATTTAAATATAAATATAAATAATAATATAATATAAAATAATAATATTATAATAATATAGTATAATACTAGTATTTGATACGATGTCTTTTCACTAAATATCAAGTAAAAATTATTTTTTTAGAACAATCATCATGTAGAATTGAGATAAAAGGGTTATTACTAGAAATTGGTTGCATTACAAAAGTTTGTAATGTAAGAGATTAGCTCTAACTTCAAAATGGAAACCCAATAATAGTCTAGAAAAAATATTTTTCATATATATATATATATTTGATGAATAGGAAACTATCTATATTAAATTATAAAGATAAGGATACATATTCACAAAAAAAGGTGGGTGGTAAAAAGACACACCCCAAGAGTCACATGCGTAGAGCCCAAAAAACCAAAAATCAAGAGTCACTTGGGCCTAACCCAGAAATTCATAAACATAACATAAAACATGAAATGACCATCAAGCGGCCAGAGCACTGCTAGTAGATCCAAGAGGCTCTTTGTCATCCATCTTTCTTCCCCATACATTAGCAGGGTCAGGAGTGATGTTAGGAGGAGGACCCAAGCCATCGTCAGCTTCTTTTTCTTTCTCTTTATCTTCCTTGTGCTGGGGCGAGATTGCAAGCGCTAGACACAAAAAAAATTACCAGAATTTGGCCAACCAAACTGCTACCAGGCCAACCAAAGCTGTTGCTAGGAATAGTATCAGAGGGCTGCCCAAAACTGCCACCGCTGCTCCCCACCACCCCTCCAAAAGGCCACCCCTGGCCAGCCCGCAGAGGAGGAGAACGAGACCGCTGAGGAGGGCAACAAACATGTCGAGGAGGAGGTTGAGAGCGGGGGCAAGCAGAGCCGCTCTACTGCTGGCCCCGAGAGGGTGATCGACTATGAGAGGAGGAGGGCGAGGTGGTCACCCAAGCCATAGTACATAGGGCATTGCCCCAATGATCTAGAAGCACCTAAAGGTGATCCACCTCAAGTGCAACTTTGTTCGCTTGTACTTGAATCTAAAGAAGCACATTAGAGCAAATAATAGCTTTAGAATACAAAAAACATTTTTATCCATTTGAGTGTATGCAAATATGCAAGAATTTCTATCTTTTTAGATATTGAAGAGGATTTCCACCCTAAAAGTGTGCCAAAGCTAGGTATATTTAGTCAAAAACCTGGGCGAATCACCCAACATAACCATATGCCAAGAGAAAGGCTCCAGCCTGAAAGGCTGAAAGAAGTCATGAATCCAAGTCCAATACTGCTAAGCTTTGGTGCAAAACCAGAAGAGATGCTTAAAAGACTCAACTTGCCCACAGAAAGGGCACCGAGTGTCCTGAACCCCCAAGTGAACAAGCTGAAACCCCATAGGCAAGCCTTGGAAAAGAATACACTAAACAAAGTGGGCAAGTTTTGGCTCAACACTTACAGACCAAATAGTAGAGAATCTTTTTCACTAGACATGAGTGGAGGATTGGAGAATCCATCTTTGGTTAAGACTATCAATCATCAAAAAATGCGGCAATAGCCACATATAGTCAAGCCTAGGCTTGTAATTTCTAAAAGGGGTGTCTAGGTACCACTTCAAGTCCTTCCACTAGGGCTTGGACCCATGAATTCCCACCTTATGAAGACAGTATTTAGGAATAGAATTCACTAGACCATCATAAGTATCACGGTCTTGGTTCCAAAGTTTATAAAGCACACAAAAATCTTCCCATAGCATAATGCACATTGTGGATCCGTGAAACACATGTTGCAAGGTTTGAATTCCTTTATTGTGGAACCTTGGTGCCTTAAGCCAAGGCAACTTGGCCAAAGGTTAACCATTAGTAGCAAAGAGAGGTGACCACCAAACATTTTGTTGATTGAACGAAAGCCCATCACAAAAACTAGATCCAACCCAATGAAGCCAAGGCTTAACCACCTCTCAGGCTTTCCAAATGCTCTTGGCCACGAAAGTACCCATGATTTGGACTGGCTCCTTCATGACTAGAAGGTTTTGAAAGCCAATCCCCTTCCAGAAATGTCTATGAACAGGAAAGTCGGATTGAATGCAATGCTTGAGGAGAATTTTTTAGGCTTCATCTCTAGTAAGGGCTCTAATTATCCATTTCACACACAAGACAATCCCTTGTCATTGAGTGGAGAGCAGACCAAGCCCTCCAAAGTATCTGGGAAGGCGACAAAACTCCTAGGAAACATGGTGAAACCCTCTATGGGACTCTAAAGAAGCCCAAAGAAAGTCTCGAAGCAAATTTTTGAGCTTGACATAGGCAGCTTTCTAAGGGGCCCAACAAGAGGAGTAATACACATGAGTAGCCGCTAGAATCTTCGAGCACACTCAAAAAAATTATGCCAAAGAGAGAGGCTTGGTTATTCAATAGGCCAACTTTTTCTCAATCCTAGAGAGAACAACTTGCCACAACTTAGCTGGAGAAGCCTAGAAGGCAAAGGGAATGCCCAAAAACTGAAAGATTTCCCTTGGCCCAATCCACTTCCATTTGTATGGCTGAAGCCAGTGAGGGGTGGGAAAAATAGATTTCCTGTAACATAGAGTTTTATGCCATTGAATGATGGAACCAAAAGCACTACAAAAAATTTGAAGGCACTCAAGAGCCGCTTTAATAATATTTTCTTCCTCTAGGAGGGTGAGGAAGGAATCATCAGAAAAATGGCCATTAACCAATTGAGCTTGGGAGTTAGGCAGGGCAATGCCTCTAACCCACTACTGAGAGATTGCATTGGCCAAGAGATAACCAAAACCTTCAATAACAAGCACATAAAGAGAAGGAGCAAGCAAACATCCTTGTCGAATAGAACGAAAGAGGCCAAAAGGTGAAGATTGGAGGCCATTGATGGTAATACAAGCAGAGGTGTCTAAAAAAAGCATTTGGATGGCTTGAATAAAGTTGAGCCAAAACCCCAAGGCTTTCAACATGGCTAGAATGAAAGGTCACTCAATGCGGTCATAGGCTTTAGCAAAATCAATTTTGAGAAAAATGGCTCTTTGGCCTAAATGCCTAGCCCACTCCATACCCTCCCACACGACAATAATGTTGTCAAGAATAAATTTGGATTTAATAAATCCAGTTTTCTCCGGGTGCACAATCTGAGACAAAAGATGGTGAATCTTTAGAGCCAAATCCTTAGCAATGATTTTGTAAGAGACATTAAGGAGCATGATGGGCTAGATGTTCTTGGGATCTCTAGGTTTAGGTATGAATTTAATGTTTCCCTTATTGATTATATTTCCTAGAGTTCTCGAATGAAAAGCCTCAAGATAAACTTTATGTAAATCGCGGCCAACACAATCCCAAAGGGCCTTGCAAAACTCACAAGGGAAGCCATTAACACCTGGGGCCTTGTTGTGAAAGATGTACAAATTAAATGTGAGTTAAGAATAGAGTGGTCACAATAATTCTATTTGTAGGAATTAATAATAATTAGAAGATATATATATATATATATATTTGTAATAGTGAAATTAACATAATCATGTCAATCCCTATTTGTTTTTAGTTCTAGCATATATATCTTTAATAAATCTATATAAAATACATTGAGGTATATCTTTGAACATTAATTTTAGCATTTAATTATCAACACACAAAAGTCATTATAAGGGTGTGAGGTTGTATGGACATTAGAAATAATTAACCTAAAAGGGTATTAACACTCAAGAACATATAATCAAAATATTATTTGCATAATCATAATGTTGTAAGTGAACTAAATCAAAGCAAGTATGGTAAAAGGAAAACAATGGCATATTGTAATCAAAGCCTCTCAAATGTGAGAAAAAAGGTGCAAACAAGAGAAGTGACAAAGAAGATAGACTAGATCTTTCTCTCTCTTCCACTCCACCTCTATATCTCTATCTCTCTATTTCTATCTCACTCCTCTCTTTATCTCTTCCTATCCATATATTTTTGTACCTTGATCTCCCCATCTCTCTATCTATTTCCCTATCCCTCTATGTCTATCTATAACACCCTCTAACTATAACTCTCATCTTCCTCTCCCTCTCTATATACTAAGCTATCTCTTCCTCTCTCCCTTTCTTCTTCTCTCTCCCTCTCTCCCCTTCTTCTTCTCTCTCCCTCTCTATGTATCTCTCTCCCCGTATCCTCCCTTTTCTCTCTCTCTTTTTTCCTCCTCTACCTATATCTCCCCTTTCTCTCCATCCCTTGCTCCCTCCCTATGCCCACTATCTATCTCTCTATCTCTCTATCTCTATCTTTTTCTCCCTTTTTTACTTCCCACATATCTCTATCTCTCTATTTCTCTTCCCATATGTCTCTATCTCTCTCTTTCTCTTTGGGCATATATCTCTATCTCTCCCTCTCTCCATGTCTATTTTTCTATCTCTACTTCTCTATGTTTGTATCTATCTTCCTGTCCCCTCTCTATATCTCCTTATATCTCTATCTCTCTATCACTCTATCTCAACATCTATGTCTCTCATCTCCCCCTCTTCCTCTATGTCTATATATATCCTATTTCTCTCTATCTTTATCTCTCCCTCTACCTATCTCTCTCTCTATATATTTTATCCCTCCCTCTCTCTATCCATCCATATCTCTCCCTCTCTCTTCCTCTCCCTCTTACTAGACATCTATATCTATATCTCTTTCTCTCTATCTCTATCTCTCCATATTTCTTGTTTCATTTGTTCCTCTATCTCTATCTTGTTATCTCTCCCTCTCTCCACCTCTCTCTCTATATCAATTCCTATATGTATATTATTATTATCATCTTCATATCTATCTTTGTCTCATTATCCCTCTCTCTCTCTCTCTCTCTCGCTCTTCCCCCCTCCATCTCTTCCTCTTTCTATTCATATCTCTCCATCTCCCCCTGCTCCAAATATAGCATGATCCTATGGTAATGGAGAAGATCTAATTGACCCACCACACCTCTTCGGCATACCCATTAAATGTCAAAGTGTGATTTTTATCTCTCTATCTCTCCTCCTTTTTATCCCTATCTCTCCCTCTTTTTATCTCTCTCCAATTTTCTCCCCCTCTCTCCCTGTCACTCACTCTTTCTATATCTCCCTCCTTTCTCTATTTCTCTATGTCCCTTTCCCTCTCCCTCCCTCCCTCTCCATTTATTTAGATATATATCTTGATATCCATCTCTCTCCATATCTCTCTCACTCATATACACCCACTCCTTATTTCTCCTTACCTATCTCTATATCTATCTCTTTATATTTCCCCCTCTTCATCTATCTCCCTCTCTCTACACCTCTCTCTATACCTCTCTCTATCTCTTATCCTTGTCACCTTCTCTCTCACTCTTAATCCCCTCTATCTTTATCTCCTCATCTCTCCCTCCCTCTCTTTATCTATATCTCATTATCTCTACCTCTCGCCCTATATCTCTCAATCTTTCCCTTGTGAAATCCACCCCTTAGTGCTATAATTTTTTTTTCAATTCACATCAACTACCAGCTTAACCAGGTAAACATATTCCATCTTAAACTATAAGCGTTAATTTTAAACATTTTTCATTCATCCTGGTGGCAATAAATCAAGATCACCACTTACATGATTACACTCAAAAGCATTTAGCTCATACAACTAGGGTCATTCCTAGAACTAGACCTAATCCTCAAGGGTTTGTGGTGACCCTGCCTACGTATCCCCTCATATGAGTCAAAGGCTTCGTAGTTTGCCCCACAATTATAGAGGGAGTTCAATCTCTCCTCTTTTTATGAGATCTTTGATCTCAACTTTAAACCATTATTGTTAATTAAGTATATGTAAGCTATCAACTTAGCCAATTATAATATAATGTTAATAAATTTTCCATCAAGTGTTTGATCCATACCAAAAATTACCAAAAAATAGTGTACAAACATTCACAATATTCACAAGTTGGCATTCATACCTTAATTCAAAATATCATACACATTAACTGTCACAAGCTTTCCTCCATATATGCAAGCAAACTGACTCATACACATTACACATACAACAGTGACTGGATCATACATAGATCACAAGTACAATGGTGATTAGCTCATATTTACATCACAAGTACAAAAATAATTATCTCATACACATATCACATTTACCTTAGTGACTTGCTCCAACATATATCGCAAATACACAATGACAAGATCTAACATGCATCACATATACATAGTGACAAGCTCCACCATACATGAAAAAGACACAATAATGTGAGCTCCAACATATACCACAAATATATAGTGATGAGCTCCAACATACAACACATGCACAATAATAAGCTTCAACTTTCATCACATACACATAATGATGAGCTCCAACATGCATCACATCCACAATGGTTAATTAACACATCACAATGGATAACACATGTCCATAATGCATCCCAAATAGAAAGAATATCAGTGCATTTCACACTACACCATGGGTCCTATCCTTTCCTCCAGTATTTTGTACCATTGGACAAATGGGAAGAGGATTTAGTGCATCCCATACTACACCTTGGGTCCATCCTCAACCCCACAAGGCTAGGTATATAGTCTAACAAATGTGAAGTGGATTTGATGCACCCCATACTACACCATGGGTCCATCCACCATCCCAAGGATTTCCCAAGTAGTGAACCTACCATAACCTGGTAGATTTTGACTTCAATCACCTATAAGCCATCAGCAACAAGTTTGTCCACCCAAGAAGAAGTAGCTCCTGATATATACCACCTTGTGACCTTAGTGGTATTTTCAGCTATCTTCTTCATAATCCCGAATAATACTAGCATCACTCACTCCCATGCCCTCAATGATAGCCAATGAACCCCCTCGATACAATGGTTAGCCTCATAATACCATTACTCACACAAATGGGTACCTACCCATGCAACTATTATCGTATCATAATCATAACTAGGGTAGCCTACTACCTTCACCTTTGTGAACCAGGTGAATGCTAGCAGTGACTAATCCCTAACAGTAGCTCAAACATCGACCATTGGCATGGTCCAATGACTACCTATCACTGCTCAAATATCTTGGAGGTTCACACTTGGGTGGGTCATACATAACATGAATCACAATCAGAACCAATAGATACATAGGCCTATACATAGAGATCTCTATAAATGGAGTTGAATTACACAAACACATAAGACATACATGGAACCAGCACAAAATGGCCATTAGCCCACATATATATAAATATTGACTATATAGCAGACAAGTCCCTTACTTCATTATATTTACTAAATAGAAGCATATTATGTATTAAATACAAGTTATTAGGTTTTCTTTACTTGATCATACCCATTTGGTACCCATTTTAGCCTCAAACTAAAGCTTACAGAGGATGAAAGGTCAAACTAATTAGGAACAACCCCAACCTTTGGAGTTATCCCCCTAAACCCTCCCCTTATGGGCTTGAGTTCATAGGGACATCCTTCCTCCAAGGACCACCTACATACCCGCTTCCAAATAAATTAAAGTCACATGTAGTTCTCCTTACATGGTCTCTCAAGGATACCTACACACCAATTCCCAATTTAGCAAACTTATATCACGACACTTCCATCCATGAAAGACAAGGTCTCAAATCAAACCTCGCCTCTATTATTATTCTTTATACAACAACCATGCAAATCCCCCAAAAGTCTAATTGGGTTAATAACTACCATGAGCTTGAATGGTGAATTACTTTTATAAAACCTTAGTAGGTAGGGTTCTCTAGCCCACTTACTTGGACACGAAACTACCGCCCACAAGGTAATTAGTGTTAAGTTACTTTACTGTGATTAGATATTTCTTTTAGAATTTATCCATATTAATATCTAAGGCTGGGGATGAAACCTAGGAGTGTTCCCTCCTATTGGAGTATCGATTATAAAATAAATGAATTGATACCTCTCAAAATAGTTTAATTGCTTAGTGATTCTATATTTATTTTCAATATAATATTCAAACTTTGGTAAATTTTCTCTCTCTTCTAGAGTAACAATATGTTACTAGAATCATTCAAAATGAACCTTTATGATTATCCTTGCCACTTTATTGGAAATCATTACAACCCTTATCTAAAAATAATCAATATTTGAGTCATATTGGAGACAGATGGGCAATACCATATCCTTAAGATCATCCTATGTATATGTACACTCAATAATATTAATCATGTCCTTAACCCTCATATTTCATTTTCCATCTGATGCAATCCCAATACTTTTATATTAATGAGGTATACCCCTCTAGGATTCCTAACATACCATTGATAGTTGAGAGCAACAAATATTAATATCACAAGTTAAACTTCAAATATCCTTCTTACATAGGAGACATCTATCTATAAACTTTCTAAGTAGAACACAAGTTCTATTGATTTTCCATACACACGTGAGTACCCATATTCATAAGAGGGTGACAAATATATTTAATATTACATGGATTTTTTCTATGTAATTGATATCACTATGATTTGCACCCTAGCTAAATCTTAACCCAGCTAACCATGTGAAACATGGGAAATTTTCTAAGGTTGTGGGTCACCTATGGTAGAAAAGAACCTCCAGAGAAAGTTGGTTCTTAAAATGGTTACCACCTAAACTATCTTAAACTAAAGCCTTTGCAAAGAAAAGGGTAAGAAAGTAACATGAATTGAAAACTGAAAGCTTCTAAAAAAAATGGTGATACACCAAACTAAACTAAGACATAAAGCTCAGACTACAAACACTTGTCTATAATGACATAAATTTAACTTGCACAACTCATTACTACATGCCTTTGCATAAATGTTTCACAAAAATGTCCTAATGCTCAAAAAATCCTATGAGGAAGATAACTCCACAACTAAGAGCTTTTTCATTCTTGACACAGTTTGCAACTTGCATTAACATACTTTTGCATAAAGGTGCTAAAAACTGAGAAAAAGCTATAAGGAAATTGACAATACCTCACAAATAACTTGATCAATCAATTGTGTGCACACAATAATTCAATGAATAATTAGGCAAAACTTCAAAATCATTGATAACCAAGGTCTTCACTATTATTCATGTCCAAAAGAGCTACAAAGTATGCCGGAATATGTCAAAAGACAAAAATGCATAGTAAGAACTAACTTGGAAAATGAGTCAAAAGAGAGATATATCCTCCTCCAAATAGTTCCACCAAAGAGGGAGTACAAAGCTTCCTTAGGTCGGATGCCTCCAAAAACCTAAAAAATCTAGCAACTGGATTTCCTCCAAATGAGCTCCAAAGAGTGGAAAAGGTCAAATTTGACCATGTCAAAGATAAAGGCATCATAAAACACCCCCTATATGCTCTCAAATCCTCATCAAGGCAAATAAAAGCTCCTAAATGTCCTCCATATGTTGGCAAACTGAATCCAACCTCCTCTATATCCTTGGCATGTCATAAATCTCATCCACATTTCTCTCATGAGTTGGTCATATGAATACATATTCTTATCTTTGTATTTAAAATAATGGCTTAAATTAAGTGATTTATAAAGCATCACTTAAACTTAAGCATTTTACAAGGTAAATAAATGCAAAAATAAAAATCACTAGCATTCGGCCATATAACAAAGTGAAACATTTACTAAGTCAAAGTACATAAAAATGCCTAAGTTATACAAGGCATAGGATATGAATAAGGCATAAGACATGAAGTCTTAGCCCACTGTGAAAATAACTGCATTGTTTTTTACTTAAAATATAGGCAAAAAAGGAGCCCAAACTTCATCGGCAAAAATTAGGGTAAAAAGCCCTAAAGAAAATCGAGCCATACTTGGGAAAACACTTCATTTTCATGAGCCACAAAGGGAAAACCACACTTCCATGGGGTTTCAATGAGCATACTCCAGAGATTTTGAAGAGAAATTTGTGGCTACAGAGGCACTAAGCCATGCACATGCAGACAAAGAATCCTAGGTAAGCCATTTTTTGAGATACTCTGCTATTTTTTGTGACTTTTTTTGAGAAAAATAGCTCGAGCCCAAGCCAAAACTCTATTTCGTGCTTCAAAGCTCTGATTTTTACATTTTCCACAGTCATTTTCTAGTTTTTATGAAAGGTTCAATGCATTGTTTAGTGAAACAAACCTAGGGTTTGTTAAAATAAAAAACCCTCTATTGACTCACAAGTCACGGGCTTTCCATGGAACTTTGAAGGAAATTCATCTTGTATTTTGAAATTTATTTTGTTGCACTTGTAATCAATGATTTCTTTGTTTAATATTTCATGTAGAAATGAAAGAAAAGAACACAGTATAAGGCCACGAGCTCTCCTCCTTTAACAACTGAATGTTTACTTGTTTTTCACTTTTCTATAGCTTGATATTCTGAAACTCAGTTTTACTACGATATTTGCAACCTCTTGTGTTGTTTTCCCATGTAAAAATGAAAGAACACACAACTATGGCTGCAGGTTTTGATTTTTTCAATTGTTAAGTATGGCTATAGGGTTACCAAAAACCCGAGCCCTACACTTCACGAAGATACTTCTATTTTTTTTTGCTCATACACTTTCATGTAGCTCGAGCCTCTCTAGAACATGACTCATTACTATATTGAATATAATTTTGTATTTGGTTTCTATGTTAAAGTGAAAACACAGTGGTGTGGCCACGGGTACTCATACTTCTGGGTGTACATTTTTTCTTTCTCACCATGGCTCAAGCTCTCAAAATTCACTTTCAGTATGAGATGATTTATGTGTGTGGACTTTCTGAAACTCAATTTCAATACCAGATGGTTTCATGAAAACCCAAACTGATTCATGCTTTTTTGAATCCATGTAAGCAGGAGAAATATGTAACAATAATAAAAGAAACTCCCTATAGTTCTTACACTATTTTTTAAATCTTTGTAGTTCTTGAAAAGGAGTTAAGGTTTCAAAAATTTGTATCCCTTATATTGTTGTCATTCTATAATTGCATTTTTTTCCTCATGTCTCTGTAAACCCCTGTATGGCTCGGTCCTAGGGTTTTTCTGAAACATTTTTTGAAAATTTATATTCTCAATCATTTTGAAAATAATGACTGTCAAACCCAGATTGGTAAAATGCATGAATATTCAGAAACACTGTTCTCCCTTCATGTTGCTTGGCAATAAAAATTACCTTGATGAAAATACAAGCAAAAATTTTAATGACTCTTTTATGCCTGTAATAACCTGTCTTCAAACACCTATTGCACTTCATGGGACAACATTTTTGTAGCTTTCTATTTGCTCATATACTATAATCATTGCATTTTCTGAAAATTCATTCCTAGGCATTTTGTAACAGTTCTCATGCCTTGGTTATTCTATTATAAGGTGTCATAAGGTCCTCTCTTTCTTAATTTACTATCATAGCATGCCTCCACCATTGATCCATTATTGAATGATAAAAACAAAAACCCCAAATAAGGGCACTCAGTTTTTATAACATTCTTAGACCTGATAATGAAAGATGACAAAGAAACATGGTTTCCCTATTGTGACCCCTTTTAAAATGCTACTCCCAATGTGAGATGCTAAACAAAACTAATGATGCAATAACAAAAGCAATAACACTAAAAGAGGACACCTCAATAAGATTAGCCTAAGAAAATGGTGAAGCAAAGAAGCAAGATAAAATAATTGATGATTGAAGTTGGTTATACCTTTCCTTTGTTGCTCCTTCCTTGGTTGGCCCTTGATCTTGGATGTCTTGTGTGCTTCTTGGATGACAATGAAGTGAAGTGGATGCAAGATGCAAGATGAATTGATGATGCTAAGTGCTATGATAGATGAGAACTTGCATGAAAAATTTGCAAGAGTTTTGTTGCAAAAGACTTGATCCCCAAAATGAGGGAAATGAGGGGATATTTATAGGCTAATTGGAATTCTCTAGAGAATTCAATGGTTGGGATTGATCCAACAAAGATCAAGATGAAGGGCTATGGTGAGTTGAGGACTCACAAGCCCTCACATCTTGACATGTGGAAGGTGAGATGTCTTAGGGTGGAGTGATGTGGAAATGAGGTGGAAGAGAAGGACAAGAGGTGGAAGGGAAGTACATGAGGTGGATGAAGGACAAGTACCTTTGAGGTACCTTGGGGGATGAGAAGATTTCCTCAAAAAGGAACTTCTTGTCCCCAAATGAGGATGAAAGAGACTTTTGAGGAATTTTAGAATTCCTCAAAAATCTCCATGGGAAAAGGGGAAGTGTGTGGGAAAAATAAATGTAAATTAAAAATGTACATTCAATGGAGAGTTTATTGGATAAAAGGAGGTCTCCAAAAAGTTGGAGATTTGTCACATGTGGGTGATGTGACAAGTCCAAGGTTCTAGAAGCTTTGGGCACATGTAAAATGACATGTCACATTTGCATGGGGGATGAGGAAGACCTTGGAAAGACAAAAGTGAATTAAAAATTCACATAGGGAATAGAGGAACCTTGGACAAATAAATGTGAATTAAAAATTCACATGGGAAAGAGAGTCCAGGCTAAAAATGGTAAGTGGAAAGGTTGACTAGAAAAGGTAAGCTAAATGTGGTTAATGATTTTGATTAAGGTTGTGCAAACACAAGATTAAAGTAATTAATGAGAGATTAGAGGCAAGTGGGAGATTATGAAGGATGTGACACTTAATCAAGATTAAGTGGTGCACATCCTAATCACAGATTAATTAATTTAATCCGGATTAGAAGAGGGTTATGGAGAATGTGACAAGGAGAGAGAAAAAGGGGATTTAAAAATTGATTTTAATCCAAATGGGTTAAAAGACTAAATGAAATAGTTTGTCATATTTATTTAATTTAGAGAAGAACAGGGTGTAAGGTAAAGTATTTAATTTATTTAATTACATACTTTAGGAACCTTAGGCAGGAAATGAAATAATGATTAAATAAATTATTTAATCACTGTTAATAGAATAAATGAATAGAGTAGACGATTTTGATCATATGGAAGTGATCAAATTTGGATGTCTATATTTTGCCCCTCTTTGAAGTACCGTTAGAATAACCGTGCTTCGAAGAAAAGAAAGTGCAGGTGATTCTATAGAGGAAGTAACCGGAAGATGATGCCCCAGCATGGAGAGGAGGATCTGAGATGTCCAATTAGTGGGGAATGGATGAAGATGCCCCAATCTTGGAAGGGATTGACTAGGGCCGAGAAAATAGATAAATGTGAAGGGTATGCCCCCTCGAGAGGATGACAGGGGAGAAATAGGGGTCTCGGGCGACTTCTTGATAGGAGGAAATAGATGGTATAGTTGAAAAGAGGGAAAAAAATTAGGCAAGTTTGCCTTTTGAACGAAGTCAATCAGACAAACAAGGTGTAAATGGCGGCCCCAGGAAGGGAAGGGATTAATTAGAGGAATAAAAAGGTAAATAAAAGATAAAAATACTTTTTAAAATTGAATATAAGGTAATTTTGAAAATTACCTCACCTCATTTGCACCATAGCAGTTGAGAGAAGAAGAGAGAGAGCTAGCAGATGAGGAGTGAAGATGCCGAAGATAATGACACCGAGATCGTCCACCGGATAGATGAGGTTCGACGGTCGTACAGATAGCAGGATGAGCCCCACCAGGTAAGTGACAAAACCCTTCATGCATTAATTTGAAATTTTAATGCATTTTGAAATATTTTACGAAAAATGTGAAATATGGGTTTTGTGGGCGGGAGAAAATGAAAAAATGGGTAGAAAATAAAATAGAATTTTTTTTTTTAAAAAGTGTTTTTTGGGGAGGAAGAAAAATCACCATCGGGTTAAGCGGTAGAGATGGTCCACTCGAGGGAGGAGCTCACCACCATCGTTGGTCCGCTTGCCACCCAGGGTGGAGATAAGCGACCAGGTCAGCGCCATCATATGGCCGGTACGCAGTCAGGGTGCCCAGTGCTTCACCCCAGTGAGAGCCCCTGAAGTGAGGATCCTCAAACGGGTCTCGGCGGAGTCGACAGTCGATTGCCTACCGAAGAAAGAGAGGAAGACAAAGAGAAAGAAAAAGAGAAAAAAAAAAGGCGTGGCAGAAGAATGTGACGAATAATTTTGACAAGGGGGATGAATTTTTTGCAAGATTATGGTAGATTGCGGACTCACAAGCGGAGGTCGGAGGCGTTGGCGGCATCGATTGAGGCGATGACCGGAGCAGATCATGCAGCTTTGGAGCGGGTGGGGTTACTGCACTTAATGCAGTTTCCTGAGATGAGGGCTCATCAGGCGATGTTGATAGCCCTGACAGAGAGGTGGAACTCGGCCACGTCAACATTTCATTTGCCGACAGGAGAGATGACTGTGACACTAGAGGATGTGTGGCGGATCCTGAGGTTACCGATAGCAGGGCGGTTAGTGTGCGAGGAGGAGTCGAGAGGAGCTCAATTAGATGAGACCATTCTGGTGTTATTTGAGCGAGATGACTTGTCGATAGAGAGGGGGAAGTTGGATGTAGATAGATGTCTATCCTGGGGGTGCTGGCATTACCACTATTTCTATGTTGCTTGATCAACGGGATTCTGTTGCCAGACCGGAGTAAGCACTTCTGTAGCCTACGGTACATGGGGGTGATTTGGCATATTGTTGAGTGGAGGGATGGGCAGTTTTCGTGGGGGTCATGTGTATTGGCCCAGTTATACCGGGACATGCACGTGATCTGTTATCGGGGGGTGCAGAGCTTGATGCACCGGACATTACTGTAGGTATGGGGATGGACGCACATCGCGGTGACGAGGCCCATAATGATCAGGAGAGGAGACTTGGATGAGAGAGAGCCATTGGCATGGCAGTTCGGGGCAGCCAGGGGATGCATCTTACGGTATGAGATATAGGGAGAGGTGGAGCAGTGGAGGAGAGCGTTCGATGATTTACAGGGAGAGGACATTATATGGCGGTCATACATGTTTCAGCGGTTTAGAGGATGGAGGACCGAGGAGGAGAGACAGCAAGGATTCTTTATGTGTAGATGTTTCCTGATTGAAAGCCTGGGGCACATAGTGGAGATGCATCGTCCAAACCGAGTGGCACGACTGTTTGGACTGGTGCAGGACATTCCAGGAGCGTCGATTATGTTTCGTCGGCTTACCAGAGAGGTACCTTGGGGGGTGACGTTGTCAGCGAGGGGCATGAGGGAGGCGTGGGTGATGGAAGGTGGGGTGCCCTATCCAGGGAGGTGGGAGGGTCTAGAGGATGCTGGAGTGACAGATCGATATGATCAGTGGTTTCATAACCACCGATGGGAGAGGGTTACACCGGAGGTGCTTGCCGTGGGAGCCATAGAGGGGGGGCTAGAGGATGAGTAGGAGGAGGGACGGGAGGAGGAGCCAGAGCAGGGTGGACACGAGAATGGTGGTGCGGAGGAGGGTGTCGTAGGAGATCAGTCGGCGAGGAGGGGTAGAGTCAGGAGGAGTTGACAGTTGAGGAGGGCGAGGAGAGCTATGGTAGGGGAGATGGAGGGAGGAGGGGCAGGTGATGAGGGAGAGGAGAGGGAGGTAGGAGGAGCGGGTGGTGGAGGGGAGGAGATAGAGGTGGTGAGATTGGAGAGCGAGTCAGAGGTGGAGATGCTTCAGGTGGTGGAGGGGAGGGGATAGAGGTGGTGAGATTGGAGAGTGAGCCAGAGGTGGAGATGCTTTGGATGGTGGAGGGGAGGGTTGCTCAGCCAGGGATTGGTGGTAGAGTGCGGTGGAGGCGGGTGCAAGTGAGAGCTGAGTAGGAGGAGGGGAGAGCCCTAGAGCCGCAGGTGGATGTGAGAACCAGAGATCCGTAGGAGGAGATAGAGAGGGTGATGGATGTTAGAGGATAGCCCGGGGAGAGGCCCGAGAGTAGTCGACGGAGGAGAGTCCTGCTAGTTGAGCAGGAGCTGAGGAGACTGATGAGGGTGGGGAGGAGAGGACAACCGCGATGGATTTGGGTGATGAGTCAGACAGAGCCGATGCAGGAGGAGAGCGGGTGGGAGGTGATGGAGCCCCTAGCCATAGTACTAGTAGTTGCAGTAGATGATCCGGTGGTGTTACTGAGAGGGGCCCAAGTGAGGATATGCATGCTAGAGGGGGAGTTGAGGAGGGCAGAGGCGGAGGTGCAGAGGGTGCGGGAGATAGAGATGATAGTGTTTGATCGGGTTGTGGGCCAGCTGACGACAAATATACAGGTGGTTGAGAGGGAGAGGGATGAGACACGAGTAGGGATGGAGGGAGTAAGGGGGGAGCTGGCTTGGGTGACATGGGACCGAGATAGGCTAGAGGCAATGATGGCAGTGGCCTAGATGCGAGGTCAGTCGGAGTCAGCAGGAGGGGGGAGATGGAGGCATTGAGACTTTAGGTGGCAAGATTTCAGGAGGAGAGGACAACACTGCAGGAGAGGGTATCTTTGGTAGAGGCATCTGTAGAGGAGATGAGGATGAGACTCAAGGCTGCAAAGGTTGGACTAGAGACGATGTAGCGGGAGAGAGAGAGTGCACAGGGATAAGTGCAAGCTCTATAGGGGGAGAGGGACAGTGTACAGGTATAGATGTAGGCACTACAAGGGGAGAGGGATAGTTTATGGAGATAGGTCCAGATCTTGCAATTCTAGAGAGACTCAGTGGTGGGTCGGGCAGAGAACGCTGAGAGGGATATAGCACAGATGCAGGCACGTCGAGGGCAGGGTGATGAGACAGTGCTAGAGACTATGCGGGTAGAGAGGGAGAGGTCCACGGAGCAGATACGACTACTAACAGTGGTACAAGAGGCATGGGAGCAGGAGCGACGGGCCATGAGAAGAGAGCGGGATAGGTACAGGCATGAGCGGAATGCCACTTGGTACCAGGCTAGGTAGAGAGATGAGTATATGCAGGAGGTAGCGTATTGTAGATGGGCGTATAAGCAGGCAGTGCCATACCTGGCGAAGCGTACATCGCAGTATGTTAGGCAGATACCCCAGATGTCGGCACCGTCCCAATCTTTAGGGACACGGACTAGAGGATACAGTGACTTTTAGCCGACTCCCTCTCGATTTGGGACCCCAAGGCATGAGTCTCAGGGGACTCTGACATACAGGGGACCAGTACCTGAGTCTCCTTAGAGGTTAGGTGTGGGAAGCTCAAGACAGGTAGAGGACAGGTGATAGGATACAGGTGCTTTTGACAGGTACCAAATGGTAGTGTAGTGCATATTTTCAGATGCACCTTATTTTGAGCATGATATGGAGGTGAGTATGTGTGACCATATTTTGGATATGGACATTGTATTATTATGATGATGATATGTGATGGTCCCCATTGATATTATGCCACATATTTTGGTGATGTATGGTATGCATACGATGTTTTATTGATGTTCCTATGATAGCTGATGTATGCTATGCATAAGTATATGATGCGTTTGTGGTGATATGGATGTTGTTTTATGATGTGAATATTTTAATTATGCATGTGTGATTATGGATAATGTTAATGATTTATGAATGAGAATGCAATTGTATTAATGATGTAAGTAATATGGGCCTATTAATGATGCATAGGTGGATATGGAAATGTATGGATGAATGATCATAATGAAGTGAATGAACCGACATGAATTAATGCAATAGGATAAATGAACTTAATTTAAAGGGATAAATGAACGGATGTAAATGATGTAATATGGGTAAATGAATGGATGTAAATGGATAAATGAACTTAAGGTAATTGATGCAATATGTAAATAAATGGATAAATGAATAGATGTAAATGATGTAATATAGGTAAATGGATGGATGTAAATGGATAAATGAATTTAATGAATGTATGCAAGATGGATAAATTGATGGATGTAAATGGATAAATGAATTGAATGAATGTAGACATAAATATCAATGGGTAGGTGATATGTGTAGGTGTGTAAGGTGCAGTACCTGTCAAAGACCGTAAGGATCCTGAGAAGAAAAGTTACTAAGAGTGAATGAGAGTTTGCACAACCAAAATTGCAAGTCATAGATGTAGGAGCAAGATAGGATGAGGGGGGAATATGCAATGAGATGAAATGCAACATGAATGCAATTTTCCATCCTTTAGAGCACTGATTTTTTCTATAGCATAAGTCATCGGGCATCAAGGTATGTAAACCAAGACGAATTAATGTCTAATGCATAAAACAAACATGACAAACAAGAAGGATATCCCAGTACCCCAAAGTCACGATGACTTTGGTTGGGCCAGGTATTGGAATAACCACAAGCACAAAGAGATTCCCCCACATAACATGGGATTCGAAAAGGAATCCCGGTGGGTACCATGTGGGGCATCCCAATAGACAACAACAATAGTCAAGAGATGTCCCTATGTTAACTAGGCAAAACACACCACAATATGAAGGATCATGACGATCTTGACTAGTGATTATAGGGAGCTCAAATGATAAACAAAATCCAAAAGTACCAAAAGATCGTAATCAATTACAAGCGTCCTTTGCCATAAGATCCCAAGGATGGATGGGGTTGATGTGGTCTATTAGGAAGGATGCATCCTGTTAAGACCGATGATGGATACTAAGCTAAAGTGACCTAGATGATGCAGGATGATTGTCATTGCGTAGATTTCTTGATACGAGGAGACCTTGTTTGTGAAGAATCAACGGTGATAGGGGCATACTTGACAAAAAGACAACAAGAGGACGAGACACAACCTAAAGACCTAGGGGCTCAAGGGTTGAGGAAAATATCAACCTTGCCTACGTGAAAGCGCAGAGCCCTCGTAGTTCAGGAAAAAAGCGGAAAGTGGACTGATGGAAACTGATGGATGACCAAGACGAACACAAGCCCCGGGGGCAGATCAAAAGATCAACCTTGCCTATGTGCAAGCGTAGGGGCAACGTAGTTCAGATATGACAAAAGATCGAGGATGGATAAGATCAGAAAGTGGACTGTGAGGACAGATGAGGAAGGAAAAAATGCCTCGGGGGCCGATCCAAAGATTAGCCTTGCCTACGTGCAAGCACAGAGGCATCGTAGTTCAAGAGGGGATGATGATAAAAGCAGAAAGAGGGTGATGATGACAGAAGATGGAGGACGAAGACACGAAAAAGCCCCAGGGGCAGATCAAAAGATCAACCTTGCCTACGTGCAAGCGCAGGGGCAACGTAGTTCACCATGAGACCTAGATGGAGACGACCACAAAGAGCGAGCCTAGATGAAGACATACACAACAATGAGGTGGCACAAGCTTAGATTAGGATAATAAGCTCAAGATTGTAGATAGTGACCGATGGTCGTCCAATGCTCAACCAAGATATACCAAGCGACGAGGTGATGCAAGCGGATGGAAGGATATGGGGATTGAGGAATCGACGGGTAAGTCATAGAGTAACCAGGACGCGAGGTAGATAATGATTCAGCCCTATATGAGAGATGTCTGTTGCTAGGTTTCCACCAATCATACATATCCAAGGTGCCACATAGGGGTGGTTTTCACCATAGGATGAATTATTTCTCTTTACTATTTTTGGATTTTTGGAATTTTTTAATTTTTTTGTATTTTTGACTTTTACCAGGAAGGATACCCCAGCTGACCTAAGTGTAGAACTTCTTCAGAAGCATGATGTTGATGGGTTCCTCCAAGGGCTCGCCTTTAGGGGTGGACAGCTTGTAGGCACCAGAACCATACTTCGAGGTGATGACATAAGGGCCCAACCAGTTTGCTTCAAACTTACCCTTTTTCTCTCGATCTTGTTGATTCCGTTGATTTTCTTTTAGGACCAAATCGCCAACCTCGAATTGGCGAGGGCGGACTTTCTTATTGTAGCTCTTTTTGAGTCGGTGTTGATAAGCTTGCAGATGGTTATAAGCCTTGACCCATTTTTCATCCAGAAATTCCAATTGTGCCAAGCATGCTACTCGGGTGTCTTCGTCAGTGATGAGGTTCTTGAGGGAGATGCGGAGTGAAGGGATTTCAACTTCGATTGGCAAGATGGCTTCAGCACTATAGACAAGAGAATATGGAGTAGCTTCGGTAGGGGTGATGATGGATGTACGGTAGGCCCAAAGAGCAGGATGGATATGGAGGTGCCAATCGCGACCAGTGGTATTGACCATCTTCTTAATGATTTTGATCAATGTTTTATTTGTTGCTTCTGCTTGTCCATTACCTTGGGGGTAATAGGGGGTGGACCAACGATGTTGGATATGATATGTGTCACAAAGGAGTTTCATAACCTTATTTTTGAATGGTTTTCTATTGTTGGTGATGATGGCGGAGGGGATACCATACCTGCAGAGGATATGGTAGAGGATGAACTTATAGATCTGAACACCAGTGATTTGAGTGAGTGGAATGGCTTCCACCCACTTGGTGAAGTACTTAGTGGCTGTGATGATAAAGGTGTGACCATCATAAGATGGAGGGTAGATCTTGCCAATGAAGTCGAAACCCCATTGTGAAAACGACCAAGGTGTCATGATAGGTTGGAGATCTTGTGCTAGAGCGTGAATCAAATTTGCATGCTGTTGACACGGAAGACACTTTTTGACATACTCACAAGCATCATGTTCCATTGTGGGCCAGTAATATCCTGCTCTGAGAATCCGTTTGGCTAGGGCCATACCATTAGAATGGGCCCCACAAATACCGCTATGCACTTCTGTTAATATTGTGCGGGCTTCAGTTTCGTCTAAACAATGGAGGAGAGTTCCATCATACCCACGTCGATAAAGTGTATCACCAATAATGGTGTAGTGGGTTGTGCATTGGATAAATGATTACGTTGGTTTCTCGTGAGGTTAGGCGAGAGGGTGTTGTCATGAATGTAGGTGTAAATTTCATGGTACCAAGGGGATTCAGGACTTATAATAGCACACACCATGTCATTCCCAGGGATATCATACGCTGGGATTAGGATTTGCTCAACTAGGAACTGACAATTTGTGCAATCTTTTGGCATGTCGAGGAGAGAACCAATGGTAGCCATAGCATCCACTGCCTTATTCTGGAGTCTTGGGATCTGCTCAAATTGGATGGTAGTGAAATATTTCTTGAAGTCATCCACCATTCGTTTGTAAGGAAACAACTTTTCATCTTTTGTTAGAAACTCATCGTTGACCTGTTTTATGACTAATTGGGAGTCACCAAAAACTTGCAAATGAGTGATGTGCCATTGAACTGCAATTCTGAGGCCGGTGAGAAGGGCTTCATATTTAGAGATGTTGTTGGTGTAGGGAAAGGCTAGTCTAAATGATTTCGGTATGTAGTCGCCTTGGGGGGTGATAAGCAAGATTCCTGCCCCTGATCCATTATGAGTGTGTGATCCATCAAAGTACAGTGTCTAGGTGGTGGCTTCTGAGACTGCAAATACTCCTTCATTTGGAAACTCAGTTTCTAGGGGATAAGCATCCACTAACGGGGCATCTGCCAATTGATCGGCTATTACTTGTCCTTTAATGGCCTTTCTATCTACATATTCTATATCAAACTCACTGAGGAGCATGATCCATTTAGCCATTTGACCAATCAGGGTTGTGTTGGATAGCAGGTACTTGAGGGGGTCAACTTTGGATATTAATTTTATAGGATGGCTAAGCATATAGTGGCATAGCTTTTGTGTGCTGAAGACCACAACAAGACATGCCTTTTCCATTGGTGAATAATTGAGTTCATACTTGACCAGTGTGCGACTAATGTAATAAATTGCCCGTTCCTTTGAAGATTCATCATGTTACACCAATAATGCCCCCAATGCAACTGACGTGGTAGATATGTACAATAGGAGGGGTTTGCCAAGGATAGGTGGCATCAAGATCGACAGGTGGGCCAAATATCCTTTGAGCATGTCAAAACCCAACTGACACTATTGATTCCACTTGAAGCTCGTGTCTTTCTTGAGAAGGTGGGTAAATGACTGACATTTATCTGCAAGTTGGGCTATAAATCGATGGATGGATTGTAGTTTCCCTTGGAGGCTCCTTAATTGTTTTAAGTTTCTTGGTGGAGGCATATCCATGATAGCTTGCACCTTAGCTGGGTCAACCTCAATGCCTATTCGAGACACTATGAAGCCCAAGAGTTTCCCTGATGTGACACCAAACACACACTTTTTTGGACTTAGTCGAAGCTTGTATTGTTCTAAGTGCTCAAAGATCCGTTTCAGAATGGCAAGGTGCTCTTCTCTAGTTCCAAATTTTTCTAGTAGGTCATCAACATAATCTTCCATGATGATGTGGATGAGGTCATGGAATATAACTGTCATTGCCCATTGATATGTTGCCCCTACATTTTTGAGACCAAAGGGCATGACATTGTAATAGAAAGTACCCCAAGGTGTTGTAAAAGCGATTTTATGTTGATCTTCGGGGGCAATCCAGATTTGATTGTAGCCAGAGAATCCATCCATGAGGGATAGCCTCTCGTGTCTCGCAGTGATGTCGACTAACATGTCGATGTTAGGCAAGGGGAAGTCATCTTTTGGGCAAGCTTTGTTAAGATTTCATAAATCTGTACAAATCCTGATGTCTCCATTGGGTTTAGCAACAGGAATTATATTGGAGATCCAATCAGAGTAATCAATGGGTTTGATAAAACCAACATCCAATAACTTTTCTAGTTCTTTGTTAACCAATAATACCACTTGTGGGTGCATCTTTTGGAGCTTCTACTTGACAGGTTTAGCCTATGGACGGACATCCAAATGGTGGACAACAAGATTGGTATCTAGGCCAAGCATATCAGAGTAAGCCCACACAAAGTTGATAACCCCTTCACGGAGAATTAAGACAATGGTGATGTATTCTGCTTTAGATAAAGACTTGGCCACATAGGTGATCCTTGGAGTTTCTTTTGTCCCCAAATTCACCTCTTGCGTTTCTTCAATGAGGATCGAAGATTGCTCAGATAGTTATGTTCCTACAAGGGGAAGATGAACGTCCCCATCTTCCAGTGCCATATTAAGGTTTTCACTATCAAATACATCCTTTGTTTTTACTTTTTCGTAGTCAAAAAGCGTCACTTGATGACCCATTTTTGCTTTGTTTTTTTTTATTTTTGCGATTAGGGCGTTCATCTTCCCCCAATCCCATTAGATGTGCGTAGGTATCCTCTAAGGGAAATGTGCCGATAGGTGCGCTACCTTGTAGGTCATGATCGATAAGCTCGAGATGTTTAAGGGATAAAGTTATGGTACAAACAGATAAGCATTCAAACATGGTGGGGAGGTCAATGTGATCCAGATCATCGTACGCATGTATGATGGACTCTTCCTCCGGTATGTCTTCAAGGGAACCGTCGTCGACACTAACATTGTTAGAAGTGCTAGCGGATGTTGTAGGACCCTTATGTTTAGTATCATATCCCGAGCCCAAATTCCTTGGTCGGATGGTGGTTGCTTCAATGGGAAAACGTTTTCCTTGTTCCTCTACACCAAGGCCTCCACCTTGGTAATGACACTTTTCAATGAACTTGGAGGCACGTGGATAGGCTTCATGAAAGTATTCAATAAGGGGACGTGGTGGCTTAGTTTCCTCCTGATAAACCCATTGACTGATATCGTTGTCCATTTGATCCTGGAGGGATCCCAAATCATTGAATGTTGTGGACTCCATGTTCTTGGAAGTGAGTGTGAGTGTCTTTTCTTCTACTTTTGGTAGTGGCAGAATTGGTTGCCCATATGTGCGGGGCAAAGGTGGCATGGTTGCCACATTGAGCGTGGTATGCATTTCATATTCGCCACATCCCTTATCTATGATTTGGACCTTGGTGACGGTAGAAGCAGGTGTGGATGATGGTGGAGATGAAGTGTTTAGTGTATTGGTGGATGAAACAGGATCAGATGTTGGGGATGCCCCTATTTCAACTCTTGGACAATAATGCGAATGCGGAAAAGAGGCTTCCAAGGCACGATAATATTTAAAAGGCTGCGAGTCGGCTTGTATGGTGACTTCCATTCCTTGAAATGGGAACTTTAGGCATTGGTGATAAGTGGATGGTACGGCTTGCATAGAATGAATCCATGGACGACCAAGAAGGATGTTGTATGGGAGTTCAAGGTCTAGAAAATGACACATAGTGTATTGTACAATGGGGCCCACTTGAATAGGGAGGAAAATAATGCCTTCAGAATCCCGCTCTGCATTATCATAGGCCTTAATGGTGATCACTTGATTTCTTAGATCAGCTTGGGTGTATCCAACCTGTTGTATGAAATTTAATGTACAGAGATTTTGGGCCGAACCATTATCTATCAGTACCCTTTTTACTTTTTGGCAGTTGACACCAACCTTGAGATGGAGGGGACGGTTGTGGTTTGAATCAAGATGTGGCATGTCCTTTTGGCTAAAGGCTAATTGATAGGTCGATGAGAGACTGCCTACCAATGCTTGAAATTGGGTAGGGTCAATATTATCAGGCACTTGTGTGCTTTGCAAAACCTTAGTTAGGATATCTTGATGTACGGGAGATGACTTAAGCAGATCCAAAATGGATATTTGAGTTGTAGTCTTACCTAGATGGTCTAGGATGTTATATTGGGAATTAGGGGATGGTCATTGGGTGGATGGAGATGCTGCTGGGACTATGATGCAGGTTCGTTGAGTAGTAACAACACATTATGGATCTTTTCCCTTAACATGTATCATGGATACACGTGGCTCCACTTGTTCTACATATGAAACAACACCTTGATAATTGTATGGTACACTTTTGTAGCTGATGTTGTTGGTACTGTTTCCTGGCTTGTTATCATTGCTAGGTCCAAGATTTGAGTTGGACGTACTAGGACCCTGACTATGGTTAGGAAAGGCATTTTGGTATATTTGTAATTGAGCATTGGATGAGGATGCTGCGTTAGCATCTACATGGGTTTCACCTCGATCGATGAGACCTTGAATGTAGGTTTTTAAGCCTTGACATTTGTCCAAGGTATGTCCCTTAATTTTGTGAAATTCACAGTATTCATTGTCTTTAAACCAAGCAGGCTTGGGTTTAGACGTATCGAGGGGTTTGGTGAGAGGATATGTTATGGGGTAATTGGCTTGAAGAAGCTTATTAAACACCGCGCTAAGGGGTTCTCCCAACTGAGTGAACTGTCATTTATTTCCCCCTTGGTTATTTTGATTGGCTTGTTGTCATGGTGCCCCTTGGGGGACGAATATGGCATTTTGAACAGACGGTTGTTGCTAGAGAGGATATCTTTGCGTGGTGGTGGCCACTTGGACATGTTTGGTGTCAGTGACACCATCATTGACAACATTTTTATTTCTATTCCAATAACGAGGTTTATCCCCAAAGGATTTCTCTCTATCATAATTGAAATGTTTGACTTGTCCTCTTGCGACAAGGGCTCGTTCTAAGATGGGGCCTTTCTCCACAAGTCCCACAAAGGTAGTGATACAGTGGAGTTGGAAATTATGCGCCATATCCGGGTGGGAGTTTTTGATAAACAACATTACCATGTCTTTTTCTGTTGGTGGGGATTTCATCCTACTAGCCAAGGCACGCCATCTTTGCAAGTAGCTTGCAAAGGTCTCTTCATCACGTTGTTTTTCTTTGAGGAGATCAAGTGTGTCAATATCTTTCTCTAGGTTAAAAGATAAGTGAGAGACAAACTATTCAAATAGTTGCGCGAAGGTTTTGATAGATCCCTTTTCCAGACCCATAAACTAGTTGAGGGCAGTCCCTTGCAGACTTTTAGGAAAAAGTCGGATGAGATAATTATCATTATGCATGACCTCTTGGAAATGAGCATAAAACTCTTGAAGATGAGCTCTAGGATCCTTGGTTCCTTTGTATTTATCGAATTTGGGTATTTCAAAATGTTTGGGAAAAGGAATCAAGGAGATGGAGGGATCGAACGGATAAGGACATATGTCCTCAAACTTGAAGGATTGTTTTCCCATTCTAGCTTGTAAGTCCTTTAATGCGGCTTTTACTTCTTCCAACTCTTTATTGATGGGAGTCAAAGTGGATTGAGTGTATGGATAATGTTGTGGGTATAATGACGAGGGCCCTATCGTTTTTGGATCATAAACGGGTTCAGTCGGATATGAGTGCATTAGTTGATTGTAAGAGGATTGATAGTTGGATGATTGGTTGTGTTGAGTGGGAGCTACTTGTTGTTGATAGTAAGAAACAAGAGAGGGGTCCTGTTGCTGCATAGCATTTTGGTAATGCGTAGAGGTAAGGCCTCTTTGTGGATGTGATGATGATTGTTGATAATAAGAAGCGTAAGGTGCTGCTTGTTGGTGAGTTTGTTGTTGTTGCAAGTAGGGTGGATAGGATTGGTATTGTTGTGCAATGGTGGGTTGTTGTGTGGCATATGGGTATGGATTTGATGTTTGTTGATGGGGATTGTGTTGAGGTTGTGAAATATTGGTGTAAGGTGGTTGTTGGGTATGTGTTTGGTTTTGCACATTCTGATGAGGATTCGTATGGGATGGAATAGTGTATGTGCTAGAGGGATCATAAAGGTATTTGGTAAGCGGGTTATGGTGTGTTTGTGTAGGGATGTGCACATGTTGTTGTGGAGGTCGTTGTTTCTATTGATGAGGTGGGTGAGATAAGATTTGTTGTTGTTGAGATGGGTGAGATAAGATTTGTTGTTGTTGAGATGGGTGAGGTGAGATGTGTTGTTGTTGTTGAGATGTATGTTGCACCGCTTGATGTGATGGTTGTGTGAGAACGGAAGGGTGTTGCGGATGTTGTGAATGCAAGTGTTGAGATGAAGCTATAATAGTAGCAACATGTTGTGGCGGTGATGGTAGTGTGGTGGATTGGTGTGGATTATTTGGAGGTTGTTGAAATGTAGGAGGTAGTGCATTGGTAAGTGGAGGTGTGCCCCCAATATTAGAATATGGGGGAGGAAGCAGTGGAGCAGATGGGATGTATGACAGCATGCCATAGGTATGGGGGTCATTAGGATTGGGTGGTGGAATGGTAGACGTTGTGGTTGGAAGATGAGGATATTCTTGGACTTGATGGATGAAAACATTTCCAAGTTCGGGGTGGTACCAATTTTTAGTGGGTACACCTTCAGGAACGTAGGAACTTTCTAGAACATTTTGTGAGGTTTGTGGGTCAACAAATGGGGGAAGGGCATATTGTGATGTATTGAAACCAGATGGTGGTTTGAATCCCTTCATGAGTAAGGTGGCGAGGATCTTATCCCCACGTTCGTTTAGGAGGTGATCCGTCATTTGGACATTGGCTGGATTACTGAGATATTCGTCGAAGGTGACTTTGGGTTGATTGACCATGTTTTCGTCACTAGGTGGTGTGATATTCTGGATGTCAGTGTTTGGTTGAGATGAGACACCGTTATGAGGATTGTGTGGAATGTTATTAGGATTTTAAGGGATATTTGGTTGGGAACCTTGAGTTTGTTGTTCTGCCATTTGCTTTTTTGTTTATGAGTGGGTTTGAACGGGCATGAACGTGCAAAACAACTAGGTGATTTTAAGATGCAATCTCTAAGGGATGATTTTAATTTGAATTGATTGATTTAGATTGGATGAGGGATCAATTGAGGATTGTTTGGATCAAATGATGATGTATCAATTTGATGATTGGATGGGGATTGGATTTGATTGGATCAAATGATGATGTATCAATTTGATGATTTGGATGAGGATCGGATTTGATTGGATCAAATGATGATTTATCAATTTGATGATTGGATTCATGATTGGATCACATGATGATTTGGATTGATGATTGGATTTGATTGGATCAAATGATGATTTGGATTGATGGTTGGATTGGATTGAATCAAATGATGCTTTATCAATTTGATGATTGGATTGGTGATTGGATCAACTGATGATTGGATTTGATTGGAGGGGACCCTAAAACCTAATTTGGAAATCACCCTAAGTGACTTATGATGTTGGTTGATCGATTTGAGCTAGCTAAATCGATGATCATGGCACCGAATCCGCCTTGAGATGGAAGGGGATTGATTTGGGCCAATGACGTTGAATTACAACACAAATCCACCTCAAGATAGAAGCGGATTGATTAGGTTGAAGACAAGGATTGATTATGTAGGATAATGATCAACTTAACGCCTTGGTCAATTTGGGAAAATAACTCCCAAAACAAGATTTAAGGGATTTTTCATTGAGAGATGATGATGGATGCAAAGGAAAGATGTGTTGTTGAAGATGTTTAGGTCTTACGATAAGATGGGTATCCCAAATGGTGGAATGATCAATGTGAATGTGGTAAATGGATATTTTGGAATCGTTAAACGGAGGCTTAGAATGGCTAAATGAAGGTTTGGATTGGTCAAATGAGTGTTTAGGATGATCAAATGGTCAAACGGAGGCTTTGGGGGTTCGAACAGGGGTTTAAAATGGTCAAACAGGTGAAATTGGCCGTTCAGCGAGGCGTATCCGCACTTCTGTAGTAAAACTGTCAGAAACATTGAATGGTAGGGGCGTATCCGCACTTCTGCAGAAAAAATGCTGAAACAGGGGGGCAAGTTCACCCCTCTGCAGTGGAAAATGCTGAAACAGTGGGGCAAGTTCGCCCCTCTGCAGTGGAAAATATTAAAATAGTGGGGCAAGTTGGCCCCTTTGCAATGGAAAATGTTGAAACAGTGGGGCAAGTTTGCCCCTCTGCAGTGGAAAATGCAACTTGGTTTGGATGAGGGATTTTGGCAAGGACTTAAAATGATTCAATGACAGTTTGACTTATCAAAATTCACTAATTCTTCACAGAAAGACACTTTGAACAAGCACAATCTTATGATTAGTGTTTAAGGGGTATGGCCAGCAAAGGTCTTACTCTAGGATGAACAAAGTTTCTAAGGAGTCCTCGATATACACTCGGTACGTGAGGCACAAACCATGAACACCAGTCTGTCACAAGTGTGAGTCGGGAACCCCAGCGAGATACTGAAAGGCTCGAACCAACTCTTCACGTCTATCTAGGTATCACCCTAGCTTCAACGCTTCACCAATTGCGATGTAACTGGATTGGGGTACAGCTTTGGCTCTCCCTCCTTTATATACCCTATTGGTACGCGTGGTTGGAATCATCCCTTGGGGTGATGAAATCCCCAAGCAGGTCCCTCTAAGAAGAAAACACTAACCGTTTCCAACTACCCCCTTCGGATCCACACAAAAGTGCAAAGGGAGAAGATGAAAATGAATTAATGTCCCCTTAGGGTAATACAAATAAAACAAACACAACAAGCAGCCAATTTACTTTCCCCTACTTATGCTAAGTAAATAGATAAAGCAATAAGGAAAGATTTCCAAAGAATAAAACAAAGGCCTTGCAAGCAAATGTTAGTTGTTTATCTTTTGCCCTTTTGTGATTTGTAGCAAAATACTCAAAATATCAGCAAGGAATCTGACTTCACTCACCAACAAACAGGATTAGTAGATTAGAGCACAAAACAACAAAAGAAAGAGACAAAAACGAAGCTAAAATGCCACTTTTTTACCTTTTCGAATGTGCTGTTAAGGGAAAATCCGCCCCTCTACAGTGAAAAATGCTGAATTGGGAGGGCGTGTCTGCACTTCTGTAGAAAACAGTAAAAAATGTTGAACAACAAGGGCATGTCCGCACTTCTCTAGAAAACAGTCAAAAACATTGAACAACAAGGGTGTGTCCGCACTTCTGCAGAAAATTGTCAGAAACGTTGAACAGCAAGGGCGTGTCCGCACTTTTGCAGAAAACAGTCAGTCAAAAATGTTGAACAGTAAGGGCATGTCCGCACTTCTACAGACAACAGTCAAAAACGTTGAACAACAAGAGCGTGTCCGCCCCTCTGTAGAAAACAGTCAAAAACGTTGAACAACAAGGGCATGTCCACACTTCTGTAGAAAACAGTCAGTCAAAAACATTGAATAGCAAGGGCGTGTCCACACTTCTAACAAAAATAGTCAGTCAAAAACGTTGAACAGCAAGGGCGTATCCGTACTTATGTAGAAAACAATCAAAAACGTTGAATAGCAAGGGCATGTCCGCCCCTCTGCAGCATTCGAGAGGGCGAGTCTGCCCCTCTGCAGCGTCCGGGAGGGCAAGTCTGCCCCTCTGCAGTGTTCAGGAGGGAAAGTCCGCCCCTCTGCAGCGTCCGGGAGGGCAAGTCTGCCCCTCTACGACCTGAATCTGCAAACAAGCTAAACAAGAGAAAACATAAAAGAAAGAGACCCCTTTGTGGGTCCCACCGGCCGTGCCAGAAATGTGATCCCTTTTAAAATGCCACTCCTAATGTGAGATGCTAAACAAAACTAATGATGCAATAACAAAAACAAAAACACTAAAAGAGGACACCTCAATAAGATTAGCCTAAGAAAATGGTGAAGCAAAGAAGCAAGATAAAATAATTGATGATTGAAGTTGGTTATACCTTTCCTTTGCTGCTCCTTCCTTGGTTGGCCCTTGATCTTGGATGTCTTGTGTGCTCCTTGGATGACAATGAAGTGAAGTGGATGCAAGATGCAAGATGAATTGATGATGCTAAGTGCTATGATAGATGAGAGCTTGAATGACAAATTTGTAAAAGTTTTGTTGCAAAAGACTTGATCCCCAAAATGAGGGAAATGAGGGGATATTTATAGGCTAATTGGAATTCTCTAGAGAATTCAATGGTTGGGATTGATCCAACAAAGATCAAGATGAAGGGTTATGGTGAGTTGAGGACTCACAAGCCCTCACATCTTGACATGTGGAAGGTGAGATGTCTTAGGGTGGAGTGATGTGGAAATGAGGTGGAAGAGAAGGACAAGAGGTGGAAGGGAAGTACATGAGGTGGATGAAGGACAAGTACCTTTGAGGTACCTTGGGGGATGAGAAGATTTCCTCAAAAAGGAACTTCTTGTCCCCAAATGAGGATGAAAGAGACTTTTGAGGAATTTTAGAATTCCTCAAAAATCTCCATGGGAAAAGGGGAAGTGTGTGGGAAAAATAAATGTAAATTAAAAATTTACATTCAATAGAGAGTTTATTGGATAAAAGGAGGTCTCCAAAAAGTTGGATATTTGTCACATGTGGGTGATGTGACAAGTCCAAGGTTCTAGAAACCTTGGGCACATGTAAAATGACATGTCACATTTGCATGGGGGATGAGGAAGACCTTGGAAAGACAAAAGTGAATTAAAAATTCACATGGGGAATAGAGGAACCTTGGACAAATAAATGTGAATTAAAAATTCACATGGGAAAGAGAGTCCAGGCTAAAAATGGTAAGTGGAAAGGTTGACCAGAAAAGGTAAGCTAAATGTGGTTAATGATTTTGATTAAGGTTGTGCAAACACATGATTAAAGTAATTAATGAGATTAGAGGCAAGTGGGAGATTATGGAGGATGTGACACTTAATCAAGATTAAGTGGTGCACATCCTAATTACAGATTAATTAATTTAATCCGGATTAGAAGAGGGTTATGGAGAATGTGACAAGGAGAGAGAAAAAGGGGAATTAAAAATTGATTTTAATCCAAATGGGTTAAAAGACTAAATGAAATAATTTGTCATATTTATTTAATTTAGAGAAGAACAGGGTGTAAGGTAACGTATATAATTTATTTAATTACATACTTTAGGAACCTTAGGCAGGAAATGAAATAATAATTAAATAAATTATTTAATCATTGTTAATGGAATAGATGAATAGAGTAGACGATTTTGATCATATGGAAGTGATCAAATTTGGATGTCTACACCTATAACCAAAATGCACTAAGAACGGGAATACAAACTCCATCTTGTTTATGACAGACCCTAAAAATCCGCAATGCGAAATTTCCTTGTGGTCTGCTTGTTGGCCATCAAGTGAACTCTTGATAGGATGAACATAGATTGCCCTACTTTATTGGTCAAAATATTGAACCTCCTGAATAAACATGTTGTCTTAAGATCTTTTCACAAAATTTTGATCAAATGCTTGCTCAATTTCTAGGTCACTGTAAATCCATTGGGCATACATCATTGTTTATATTAGTGGATACAAGAACTTCACTGTTATAAATAGTAAAGTGTATCCTCGATTGCATTACACTGTCATAGAAAACTTAACAAGTTTATCTAGTCAAAACACAAACTGAAAGCACATTGGGATCAACCCTTGTGGTAGCCACATTTAATCCCACATGCTTTAATTAGATGATTACAAATAGTAGCATAATGTTTCCTATACCTGCACAAGAAGAAAACATGTTAGAAAGTATATGCATATGACTGATGTGTTTGATGACCCTATTGTTTTCTTGAACATTGGATTTGCATGCTAGCTATTTTAATGCACACAAAGATCAGATTGTATGTTTATAGATACATGTGCATATGTTGTTTGATGACCTTTCATTGCTCTAACAAAACTTTATTCCTCAGATGCAGGCAACTAGGAGCAACAAGGAAGCATAAGCTGGATGCAGGGCAAATAGAGGATGAAAGATGACAACTGGCAACTCAACTAGGACGATGACTCATCATTCAGGCAATGATGAGTCACCTTTCACCATATGTGCATTTCTTTTCTTTTCTTTCTATAAATGTATAATCTTTTCTTTCTTTTGCATTAAAGCAGTTAGTCTCACGGCTTGTGTGAGACCTTACACATTTATATCATCAATAAAGATTACCTTAAATTCTAAAAAGATTTGTACAATCTTTCTTATATTATATGCATAAGAATAAATGCAGTTCAGTAATGGAATCTTCCGATTTTCATTTTTTATACACATGAATGAAATATAGTAGCACTAAAATGAACCCTACTTTTCATTTGAAAACTTTAAAAGCTCTACCTGATTGAGCTAATAGTGAAATTGGGTAACAATAATTATTACCATGAATATTCAATTTAAGATTCAATCGAATATACTTCTATTAATTCAAGGACATTGACTTTGAACATACATCATTAGGGCCTTAGCTTTAAAATTTTACTAAATTAATTCACTTCCACCTTATATAAGGTATAAATTCTCAAGTCTCACCCTAAATTAGGTAATAATATGTTTCTTGCACATGCAATTAATATTGTTCATATAACCTGAATCAACATGTACTAGACCTATGAGCTTCTTGACAATATACTTGAAAGGAATATGCAATTATGTGTTGTGTATTCCTATTAATGTCAACCTTTCATAATTGGTATTATACAATTAGTTCATTAATCTTAGAAGCTTGGGTAAAGGCCATAAATTGGTGTCAAACCAAGACTATTTTAAAGTTATGAGAAGATGTAACTAACTATATTTTGCATCCATTTTGTGTTTTAGTGTTGTTATAGAGAAATGTAATAGTTTGAGATTTTAGTGAATTCCACATAACTATTATGGAGAGATCCTTACTAAAAATGAAACCAATGGTTTTTCAAAAAATGATATGCAACCATAATTATACAACAATATTCCAGAATTATTAACTATTTGAATTTATAATACTATGCTCATTAGACCACAAGGAAAGTAATGGAAAAGTTTATTTTTCTTAAGAGTTATCTATTTTCATGCTGACAATTAAAATCTAATACACACCATAGATAATTATGCTACGCATCCGGGAGACTACTTTCTTCAATCCTACTAAACATTGTGAGCAGACATCTAATGAATGTGGAATAACCATGCAGAATACTTAGAAGAATATCTAAGAATTAAAGCATGTGTAAAAAGGAAAGAGTTAGAGAAAAGAGACCTGTCACAAACATATTGCAGCGAAGCACTAAATAGTTTTAGATACAAAGAGTTGGTTATAACTTACTGGAGCTATATTGTCTTCATCCCCCCCAATTCTCGTGCCTCTATGCTTCCATAATGTTTCCTGGTCGTGTCTCATAAAGTTCTAATATCCTTTGTGCTTTTATGGATGTCCATGCTTGGTTGAAATCTCTCCCTTAGGTGCAATCCAGAAGGGAATGTCTTATAGATTGTGAACTTTGGATTTACACCCGCTCACTGCATTTTCTTGAAAGTTTCTAAAGCCTTTTCATGAATCTATTTTGTTGCATTTTCTGCAACTTTTGTAGTTCATGAGACCACATTTCTTTGAGGCAGTCCACCCAATCTAGATGTGCTTCCTCCCTCCTCTTAGCTTCTCCTCTTGTTTGAACCTCTTACCTATTTTGTTCCAATTATATGGTCTCTTTCTTCCCAAAACACCTTTGCAACTCATGTCAACCATAGTCACTTCTATTCATGCCTTCCTTCAGCTTTTTTTTCATGCAATTTTTCCTCCCCTCTCTTCATGCCCCTCTATCCTCTCTTCTTTCCTTTTACTGCCTCTCTCTGTGTAATTTTTTTGACCAAATATGTGTGCCTCAACTCTGCGAGAAATCATTCACCATTCTCTTTCATTTTTATTTTTCTTCCCCAAAGTAGAGCATAAAAACCATCCACTTGAGGATGGTTGCGATGATTTAAAGTCTGTCTTCTACCTTCTCTTCCTACGCAACCTGCCATCTAGAATTCTCTCCGAGCTTGGGAACCATGCCTCTTAATGGAACAGACAATCCCCCTTGACCCATTGCCCTCTCTTCTCTAATGATATTTGTCTCCTAATTTAATGAATTCCTTCCTTGCTAGTCATGGGCTTCATAAAAAAATTTATTTTATTATTGCTTTGACCACATGACGCCATGTGAGATAGCCTTTTTACAAGGATGTGACATTCTTCCCCCCTTAAGCCTTCCCGGTGTATTAGAAGGTTACATTTGTTAATTTCATCAATATTTTAGGGTTACTAGCTGAGTTAATTACTTTTGAATGTCTAATTATTGCCTCTCAAGTGGTTCTCTTCTCCTTAATTTGATCAATTTAGAACTAATTTTTATAGGATTCAAGAGAGTGCCCATTGAAAATATACCCTCAAGTAAATATTTTCACTTAATCCAATCCTCCATTTTGAAATTAGTTCATTTTTATGAAACAAGGTCAATTTTATGCCATTAGGTACACACATTTACTAGTAACCCCTGCAAGGTGCCAAGTAAAAATCATAAATAATATCATATAATTACTCACTGGGGTCCCATGGCCCTAATTAGGTCACTCACTAGGTGGGTTATCATCTCATATCATAACATCTCAGCATTAGTGAAATTTCAATTTAAGCAAGTTTATTTAATCATTAAGGATACAAATACAAGTCTATATGTTCTTTGTATGTTATTATTCATGGGGTTTTATATTGTGCCAATTTTAAAGAAAGCTCATTTCCAACTCAAACCATATTCATTTACAAAGGCTATGCATATTGATGCATAATAGTCTCCACCCACCTATCATTTTCCCCTCACACTTTATCATATTGATAAGCATTTCTTTTGGGATCATTCAACTTACAACTATATCATCTAGTACTAAGGTAGTTACAACCAACCCATTAAGGGTACTACCAATTCAATCGTTAACACATTCTAATGCATTAAATGGGGATAGCGTGCATGCTCATACATGAGAAGGATTCTTAATAGTCTTAAATATGCAATGAAAGTTTCCTCATATCAAGGGGTAAAATCAAATCAAACTAGTATGTTAGGGGAAATAGAAATAATCAAATATCTTAAGCCTCTGCCATGCACTTTGATGTACCTTTTTATAATTCATATATCCAATTTTCCATTTCCACCCATCAAAGGGTTCATTGGTTAAGAATATTCGTCCATTCTTTAGAGCTTAAAAGTCCATTTAAGATCCTCAAAATAATTATGTACATATCAAGTGACCAAATTGATTATTGTTAGTTGGTAGTGTAAGACAACATAATCTAGAGTCAAGTGAGCCTCAAAGGCCTAGAATTTGAACCTGGTTGCTCTAATACCAATATAAAATCTGCCCCTCAAGCGCTATAACTTTTTTTCCAATTCACATCAACTACCAACTTAACCAACCAAACATATTCCATCTTAAATTAGAAGTGTTAATTTCAAAATTTCTTCATTCATCCTGGTGACGATAAATCAAAATCACCACTTATATGCTTACACTCAAAAGTATTTAGCTCATATAGCTAGGGTCATTCCTAGACCCAAACCTAATCGTCAAGGGTTCATGGTAACCTTTCCTACATATCTCCTAATGGGAATCAGAGGCTTCTTAGTTCACCCCATAATCTTAGAGGGAGTTTAGTCTCTCCTCTTTTATGAGATCTTTGATCTCAACTTAAACCATGATTATTGATTAAGTATAAGTTAGCTATCAACTTAGCTAAATATAATATAATGTTAATAAATTTTCCATCAAGTGTTAGATCCATACCAAACATTACCAATCATTAGTGTACAAACATTCACAATATTCACAAGGTGTCATTCATACCTTAATTCAAAGGATCATACACATTGACTGTCATGAGCTTTCCTCCATATACACAAGCAAACTAGCTCATACAGATCACATGTGAAATAGTGACTATATCATACACAAATCACAAATTCAATGGTGATTAGCTCATATGTACATCAAAAGTACAACAATGATTGTCTCATACACATATCACATTTACATTAGTGATTTTCTCCAACATATATCACAAATACACAGTGACAAGTTCTAACATACATCATATATACAAAGTGATGAGATCCACCATACATCACAAATACACAATAACAAGCTCCAACATACATCACAAATATATAGTGATGAGCTCCAACATACATCACATGCGTAGTGACAAGCTTCAACATTGATCTCATATACATAGTGATGAACTCCAACATACATCACATCCACAATGGTTGATTAACACATCACAATAACTAACACATGTTGATAATGCATCCCAAATAAAAATAATATCAATGTATTATGCACTACACTGCAGGTCCTATCCTTTCCTCCAATCTTCTACACCATTGGACAAATGGGAAGAGGATTTGATGCATCCCAAACTACACCAAAGGTCTATCCTCAACCCCACAAGGCTAGGTATACAATCTGACAATTGGGAAGGGGATTCGGTGCATTCCATACTACACCGCAAGCCTGCCCACCATCCCAAGGCTTTCCAAAGTAGTGAACCTACCATAACCCAATGGATTTCGACTTCAATCGCCTATAGGACACTAGCGACAATTTTGTCCACCCAGGAAGAAGTAGCTCCCAACATATAAAACCTTGTGAACTTAATGGTATTTTTAGTTGTTTTCTTCACAATCTTGGGTAACACTGGCATCAGTCACTTTCGTGCCCTCAATGATATCCATTGAACCGCCTCAATACAGCAGTTAGCCCTAGATTACTATTACCCACACGGATGGGTCCCTTCTCATGCAACAATTACCATATCATAATCATAACCAGGGTAGCCTACTACCTTCACCTCCATGAACCAAGTGAATATCGAGTAGTCCCTAACAGTCTCCCAAACGTCAAGCATTGGCATGGTCCAATGAATTCTTGTCACTGCTCAAATATCCTAGAGGTTCACACTTGGGTAGGCCATACATAACATGAATCACAATCATAATCAACAGATACATGGGCCTATACATAAAGACCTCTTGATATGGATTTGAATTACACAAACACATGAGATGGTCATTACCCCACATATATATAAATATTGACTATATAGCACACAAGTCCCTTCATTTTGTTTACTATATAGAAGCATATTATGTATTATATACAAGTTATTAGGTTTTATTTACTTGATCATACCCATCTCGTACCCATTTCAGCCTCAAATTGAAGCTTATAGAGGAGGAAAAGTCAAACTAATTAGAAACAACCCAAACTCTTGGATTTATCCCCCTAAACCCTCCACCTACAAACTTGAGGTCATAGGGACATCCTTCACCCAAGGACCACCTATGTACCCACTTCCAAACATATCAAAGTCACATGTAGTTCTCCTTACATGATCTCTCAAGGATACCTATGCACCAATTCCCAATTTAGTGAACTTATACCATGACACTTCCATCCATGAAAGATAAGATCTCAAATCAAACCTCACCTCCATTATTATTCATTATACAACAACCATGCAATGCCCCCAAAATTCTAATTGGGTTAACAACTACCATGAGCCTGAATGTTAAATTACCTTTACAAAACCTTAGTAGGTAGGGCTCTCTAGCCCACTCACTTAGACATGAAACTACTGCCCACAAGGTAATTACTGTTAAGTTACTTTACCGTGATTAGATATTTCTATTAGGATCTATCCATGTTAATCTCTAAGGCTAAGGATGAAACCTAGGAGTATTCCTTCCTATTGGAGTATCGATTATAAAATAAATGAATTGCCACCTCTCAAACTAGGTTAATTGCTTAATGATTCTATATTTGTTTTCAATATAATATTCAAACTTTGGTAAAAATATTATCTCTTATAAAGTAACAAGATGTTACTAGAATCATTCAAAATGAACCGTTATGATTATCCTTGCTACTTTATTAGTAATAATTGCAAACCTTATCTAAACATAATCAACGATTGAGTCATACTAGAGATAAATGGGCAATACCATATCCTTAAGATCATCATATGGATATGTACACTCAATCATATTAATAATGTCCTTAACCCTCGAATTTCATTTTCCTTCTGATGTAATCCCAATACATTTATATTAAAGAGGTATACCCCTTTAGGATTCCTAACCTACCATGGATAGTTGAGAGAAACAAATATTAATATCACAAGTTAAACTTCAAATACCCTTCTTACATAGGAGACATCTATCTATAAACCCTCTGAGAAGAACACAAGTTCTATTGATTTTCCATAGACATGTGAGTACCCATATTCGTAAGAGGGTGACAAATATATAATATTACATGGATGTCAGATGTAATTATTACCATGAATAATAAATTTAAGATTCACTCGAATATACTTCTATTAATTCAAGGACATCAAATTTGAACGTATATCATGAGGGCTTTATCTTTAAAGGTTTACTAAATTAATTCACTTCCACCTTATATAAGGTATAAATTCTCAAGTCGCCTACATTAGGTAATAATATGTTTCTTGCACATGCAGCTAATATTGTTCATATAACCTAAATCAACATGTACTAGGCCTATGAGCTTGTTGACAACATACTTGAAAGTAATATGCAATTATGTGTAGTATATGCCTATTGATGTCAACCTATCTTGATTGGTATTATACAATTAGTTCATTAATCTTAGAAACTTGGGTAAATGCCATAAGTTTGTGTCAAGACAAGACTATTGTAAAGTTATGAGAAGATGTAACTAACTATATTTTTAAGTTAAATTGCATCCATTTTATGTTTTGGTGTTGTCATAGAAAAATATAAAAATTTGGGCTTTTAATGAATTCCACATAACTATTACAGAGAGATCCTTGCTAAAAATGAAACCAATGGTTTTCAAAAAATGATATGCAACCATAATTATTCAACAATATTCTTAAATTATTAACCTTTTGAATTTATAATATTATGCTCATTAGACTAGAAGGAAAGTAATGGAAAAGTTTATTTTTCTTAAGAGTTATCTATTTTCTTGCTGACAAGTAAAATCCAATACATGACATAGATAAGTATGCTACACATCTGGGAGACTACTTTATTCAATCCTTCTAAACATTGTAAGCAAACATTTGATGAATGTGTAATAACCATGTAGAACACTTATAAGAATATCTAAGAACTAAAGCATGTGTAAAAAGGAAAGAGTTTGAGGAAAGAGACCTATCACAAATATATCACAATGAAACACTGAATAGTTTTAGATAAAAAGAGTTATTTATAGCTTAATTGAGCTAGATTGTCTTCATCCCCCCAATTCTCATGCCTCTATGCTTCCATAATATTTCTTGGTCGTGTCTCATAAAGTTCCAATATCCTACATGTGCTTTTATGGATTTCCATGCTTAGTTGAAATCTCTCCCTTAGGCGCAGTCTAGAAGGGAATGTCTTCATAGATTGTGAACTTTGGATTTACACCTGCTCACTGCATTTGCTTGAAATTTTCTAAAGCCTTTTCATGAATCCATTTTGTTTCATTTTCTACAACCTTTGTAGTTCATGAGACCACATTTCTTTAAGGCATTTTATCCAATCTTGACGTTCTTCCTCCCTCATCTTATCTTCTCCTCTTGTTTGAACCCCTTACCCATTTTGTTCGCATTATATGGTATTTTTCACTTTTGTTCATGCCTTCCTTCAACTTATTTTTCATGCAATTTTTCCTCCCTTTTCTTCACGCCACTCTATCCTATCTCTTTCTCCTTACTCCCTCTCTCTCTACAATTTTTTTGATGAAATATGCATGCCTCAACTCTACTCGAGCATTCACCTTTCTCTTTCGTTTTTACTTTTCTTCTTTGAAATAGAGCACAAAAACCATCCACTTGAGGAGGGTTGTGATGATTTAAAGTTTGTCTTCTACCTTCTCTTCCTATGCTAAATTAGTGGATGTGAGAAATATTTCTAAAATAAGTGATTTATTGAGGGTTGTGATGATTTAAAGTTTGTCTTCTACCTTCTCTTCCTATGCTAAATTAGTGGATGTGAGAAATATTTCAAAACTAAGTGATTTACTGTCCAAATTTTTAATTTTGTTTGATTTGATATGATATGTTGTGTTGTTTTGATGTTGAATGAATTTGATCCCTAAATGATAACCTAAGATTATGTTTAACAATTTCTAAATGATTGTGATAAAGAACCTTGCACAATGTTTTAATTTTTGATGGAGAATAATGTTTTGGTCTAATTATGACTCAAAATTATTTTGATATAAACAATCTTGAGCATGAATTTCCTTCTTTTTTGTTTGAATCAAGTAGCCAAGTGTTTTTGAATCAAGTAACCAAGTGAATTTGAATGTTTCTTTGTAGGTTCAATTCTTAAAATCTAATTTAAGCATGAATTATTATTACCACATGAAGATCTTGATTATGAGTTGTTTAGTACTATGATGTCTACAACAAAGCAAGTTTTTTTTCATAAAAGCTCAAAATTTGTGAAAACTAAAGTGCTAAATTATAGTTCCCTAGGTTTACTTTGACACAATGCACAAAGATATGGAAAAAATTACTAGGAAGCACCCTAAGATATTGTTTTGATAAAAAATAAGTATACTTAGATGCATGCAGTAGTATAATGTCATTCATGTGTATTCAAAGTTTTCAAAGGGTTTGAAGTTTTTCATAACCATTTTAATTGTTTGTTTTTGAGTGTTTGAATGATAAGCAATGTATTCACTGACTCAATAGGTAATGGGAGATATTTTGCAAGCTTTCTTCCATAAAGCTCACTAGCAAAGATTGATATAACAAAAAGCAAGCACAATCCCATTTATTCAAGTAGGTTTATCTTTTTAAAACAAGTATGCATGATAAAATGCTACCCATAGAGTGGATGACTAGAGTATGCACACGTAAATGATACACCTCTTACCTTGAAAGGAAAATTTCCTTACAAGGTTTTTTTCACCTCAAATATGCTTAGTAAACTTCATGGAACGGTGCTATTCCATTACACCTTCTTAAGAAGACATTTGATGGCCTTTAGGTCTCTACAAAAAATAGGTTTTCGATGGGTATTATATGAACACCCTCAACTTCTTGGTAGATCCATTGGGAAACCCGTAGATAACCAGAGCGCTACATGTACCATTTGACCTACAATTTTTTCTCTCAACCAATTTCTATAATGTGCCCCTAAATGTCACTTGAGGTCACCTTAAGTTCTCCACTATAGGATGTATCTCAAGGAAGGCCTCCTACTTAAAATAAAAAAATTTAAGGAGATTCTATTTCTCCTCACCCAATATCACATGAAGCGCAAGGGGAGAGAATATGTAGAAAAACCTTATAGGGTTTAAAATGAACATATAGTTCAAAATAGAAGTGTTTCTCTTCACCCAAGATCACACGAAGCACAAGGGCAGAGGAAAAACACTTGCTAGTCTACCAAAAAAGGAAAACAAAACACACACTCTTGTTCTTTTTAGGTGCACCAAAGATAAATGTGAATAATTTTAAAGCACCAAATGAAGTGTGAGATTATTTTTTTCTTTTTAAAACCCAAACAAAAATGAGGTTGTGTGGTTCAATTTTATGCACCAAATTGACAAATGAAAGTTGTTGTTGTCCAATTTTAAACACCAAAGTAAATGTGAGATGCATAAAATGAAATTATCTCTAAAGTTATTTCCAAATGAGTTTTAATAAACAATTTTAAAATTCTTCATGCTACAAATGTTAGATGAACTCAAGAAAACAAGATGTTAGGGTTAGCACAACATTTGAGCATCAAAATCAAACTAAATTGACGAATGAGTTAAATTTATGTGCACCAAGTGAAATTAACTCTATAAAAACTAAAAATCACCAGCACTATTTCAAAGAGCATGAAATTCTACCCCATTCTTTTTTTAAAAGCACTAAAAAATACCATCATATGACCAAGATATGGTCGTTTGAAGATAGGGTGTAAAAGTATTGACTGTTGGAAATCAAGGTATAACCTGCAGCAATATGAACTTAAATATGTGGTTGAAAATATGAAATTATATGTTCAAGATAACTATAACAAGATTAAGTGATTGAAAAATGCAACAATGAAATAAAAATCTATAATACCACAAGTCATCAACACAAGTAACACAAGATATACATGGAGAAAATCTTGCAGGAAAAAACTCCACACCCAAAGAGATCCAATGTTTGTATTAATATTCAAGGAAGTACATCAATACAACAATCCTCTCTATAATTTGTCAACACTTCATCATCCTGACAACCTGCAAAAATCTCATACCAAACCACCATCCCAAGGCTCCAATATATAGAAGTTTGTCGAAGAGAATACCACAAACGGTATCCCAAAACAACAAGCAAAACCACCTGGAAAAACCCATGCCCCCCTTAGTGGAAAAACCACAAACATGGAATAAAATATTCAATAATCACATGGCCTTGACATGGGCACCTAACCCACTATCACGTTTGGATTTCTTCAATTTATTTAATGCAAGTAATAATCAATATGCCGATATTTAAATGGAAATTAAATGATTATTTAATGATGATTAAAGTTAAATTGGAATCGAAATGAAATTGAAATCAAAATGCAATTAGTATGATTTGAATTGTATTTATATTTATTTCAGGGTTTGTCATTACTGATGATAAATCGAGTGCAAGTGAACGCAGGAACAAGTGAACATGATTGAAGGTGAGAACAACGATCAGGTAGAGTTGTTTAGCCGATTAACATTTTACTTGGCCAAGTAATATAAGGACCATTGAAACAGATGGATTTATTGAACTCTCTACCATATCCTAGTATAGAACTTTCTTATTTCTTAAATGAACTAGAAAAATGAAAATGCTTGTGGTTTACTAGTAGTACTAGGCATGCACCAGATTCCACCTTGCTCGTAGACTACTTTTTGCTAAGCAATTCGTGCAGGGTCAGATATTTCTTGATTGACTAAGAAATTCTGGGGAAGTGTAAGCTTCGAGGTTGGGCGGAAAAAGCGCCTGATCCTTGTTCTCGTCTTTTTGTTGAAGATTTGCTTTTGGATGGAAGATCGACGGATTGCATCTTCTTTTGTGCTTTATTATTCTTGATATATGTAATGACGAGCTTATGGCGACTGAATGCCTAAGTCTCGAATTGTAACTGATATTATTATCAACCATTGTATTTATAACTGAAATTGTGTATTATGATACTTGTATGATTTAGAATGAATTGTTATGAAATAATCTTATCGACTAGTTCTTGATGTCTAAATGAATGGAATGATGACTTTATTTTGAATATAATGGATCTTATTTAAATTAATTGTCGATGTTGTTTTAAAGAGTTTTCCACTCTTTACAGCCATAGCCAATCAAAATGACTCAAACCCAAGTGCTCCATAAGTCTTTGACATCTCTGACGGCTACATGCAAGCTCATGCACCACCATGAAAACTTAGGTGCCCAACCATGCAAGAGCATGCAAAACATGAAACTAACATGCAAGGACATGCACACTCAAGTGGTCTCAACCTAGAAAGTTTGACGCCAAAGAAGAATATTCTTCCAAGATGCCTTGCAACTACCACCATGAAGGGTCCACCTCTTTGAATGCAATTACAATTTGTCATAGGAAAATAAATAATAAATATTTTATCCCTCATGTCCTCAAGAACACTTTCTAAAGAATGTGGAGACACATAAATTAACTTAGGATAGCAAGTATAATTTCACCTATCCTAACATTCTTCCACTTGACATTATACATTGAAATTACATCCATGAGATACAAATAAAACATGTAATCAAGTATAGTGAGCAAGGCCCGTGGCCTTCCTACATCAAGAGAACTTATCCATTTTCACTAGCTTCGTGAGAGAATCTATAACATTATCTAAAGTTTCAACCTTCTCAATCAAAACCTTACCATTCTCTACCATTTCTTGCACAAAGTGATATTGAACATCAACATGTTTAGTACGAGCATGATACATAGGATTTTTAGCTAAACATATGGCACTTTGCCTATATCACATCCAATCCTCACTATCTTGAAATCAAAACCAATTCCATTACCAAGTATTTGTAACCAAAATGCCTCCTTAGAAGCATGTGTAGTTTTCATATAGTCTTCTTCAATGGTGGATAAAGCAACTATAGTTTCCTCTTACTCATCCAACTCACTGCACCTTCAAACAAAGTAAAAACATAGCCACTAGTGGACCTTCGACTATCTAAGTCACCTACCCAATCCGCATCAACAAAACCCTATATGTCCAATGAATTATCCATATCATCATTACCATGATAAATCAAATAGTAATCAGAAGTACCACACAAATATCTAAACACCCTCTTAACAAAAGTCCAATGCTCTTTACCAAGGTTAGATATAATCCTGCTCAAAACTCCCATTGCTTGGGCTATATCTAGTCTAGTTCAAACCATTGCATGCATTAAACTATCGATGATAGTAGCATAAGGAACGTTAGAAACCTCTTCAACATCATCATCAAAATTAGGACACATGTCTAAACTCAACTTAGTTCCAACTGGAAATGGAATATTTACTGGTTTACAATCATGCATATTAAACCTCTGTAAAATAGTATCAACATACTTACTCTGACTTAACCAAAACTTTCTATTCAAACCCAATCCCTACTGATCTACATCCCAGGAATATATTTTATAGCCCCCAAATCCTTCATATCAAATGTACCAAAAAGTTGAGTCTTAAGCTCCTTAATCATCGCCTTATTTTTACCCATATATAGCATGTTATCAACATACAAGACAATGATTAAAATTTCATCATCAATAACCTTAATGTAAACACAATGATCCTCCTCACTTCTAACAAAGCCCAAATTCAATGCAAAGGCATCAAAATTATAGTACCACATCCTAGGTGACTAATTCAAACCATATAAAGATCTCGTTAACCTACAAACCAAGTGTTATTTTCTGTTCACAACAAAACCGTCAAGTTGTCACATATAAATTTCTTCCTCAAGATCCCCATGCAAGAAAGAAGTTTTAACATCCATTTTCTCTATTTTAATATCATAAGCAGTAGTAATAGATAATAGGAATCTAATATAATTTAACTTAGCAACAAGAGAGAAAATTTCACAAAAATCAATTGCCTCTCTCTGGGAGTAGCCCTTGGCTATTGGTTTGGCCTTGTACCACTCTAACTAACCATCTGCTCCAAATTTATTTTTAAACACCCACTTGCAACCAATGGGCTTCCTTCCTTTGGGAAAACTCACAAGATCCTAGATATCACAACTATCTAGAGCCATCATCTCCTCCTACATGGCTTGCATCCAAGACTCACTTTCTTTTCAAGAAAGAGTCTCCTTGTAGTATCTAGGTTCATCGTCAGTACTCAACAAAGAAAATACACAACAAAAATTAGATGGACTATACTTGTCAACTAGATTTTTTTGCCTTGTGGATCTTCTCAAGGTAGGAGTAAGGGGCTCTTGATACTCTTCTTCTTCTTCTTCATGTTCATCATGCACATCATCTAAAAATTTGAACCCTCAAAACCCTCTTCTTCTCCATCCTCAAATCCATCTAGTTGTTCGTCCATATGTGCATCTTCCTACTTCTCAATCTTTGTCTCAAGGTGCATTGTTTTTGTCTTATCTTTCTCCTTTGATTGCTCTTCACTTGAGTAAGCTCTAAACTCCTTGAAAATCACATCTCTAGAGAAAACCATTTAACGGGTTAGTGGATTCCAAAGCTTATAACCTTTTACATTCTCATCGTAACCCACAAAGATGCATTTATGTGATTTTGGACCCAAATTAGAATGATTCTCTTGAGGCACATGAACAAAAGGCTCACAACCAAAGACCCTTATATGTGAAATAGAAGGCTTTCTACCTATCCACACTTCATAAGGAATTTTATCAACAAGAGTTGAACAAGGAGATCTATTAACCAAATAACATGCAGTACTTATGGCTTCTACCCAAAAGAATTTATCAAGCTTAGCACCACTCAACATGCTCATGGCTCTTTCCATTAAGGTTTGGTTCATTCTTTCTGCAATCCCATTTTGTTGAGGTATATAAGGTGTAGTCTTTTGCCGAATAATACCTACATGCTTACAAAACTCATCAAATTCCCTAGAACAATATTCACCCTATTGTCAGATCTTAACACCCTTATCTTATAATCTATTTGCTTCTCAGCTAACGCTTTAAATTTATTAAACTTAGTGAAAACTTCATATTTTGCATGCATAAAATAAATCCAAGTGGATCTTGACATATCATTAATGAAAGTAACATAATAACAAGATTTTCCAAAAGTTTCAACATCCACTAGTCCAAACAAATCCAAATGAATGATCTCTAATAATCTTTTACCTTTATTAGTCCCATTTGGAAATGTTGATCTATTATGTTTACTAAACACACAATGCTCACAAAAATCATTTTTACCAACAAAATAATCAAAAAGACAGTCAACCAACTTTTTATTCAAAATAGTCTTAAGACCTTTTTCACTTATGTGACCCAATTTATGGTGCCACAACATACATGCATTTTCAGTGTTAGTTACATTGGAAGAATTACAAAAAGTGGAGGCATTAAGCCTAAATAAAGTCCCTATCTGATATCCTTTAGCAATCACCAAACTCCCTCTTACCAACTTGCAACCAGACTTGTCAAATGTCACATGCATTATAGAATCATTCAACTTGGACACTGAAATTAAATTTCTTGCAAGTCCTGGAATATATAAAACATGATCAAGGTTTTTAACCCTCCCATCATTGAAACACAACTTTACCTTTCCCTTACCAAAAATCTTCTTTGCACTGTCATCACCAAGGAAAAATTCTTCCCCATCATAGGTTGAATATGAATTAAATCACTCCTTGTGAGGAGTCATATGGTAGGAGCAACATAAATCAATGAGACACTCATCATTACTAATAGTGTTAGCAGAAATAAACAAAGCATCAGAATCACCATCTTCAAAGGACTTTTCTATGGAAGCATCTAAATTCTTTTTCTTTTTCCTACACTCCTTTTTCACATGCCCTCTTTTACCACAATTCCAACACTTTACTCTGCTCTTCCCAAGGGTTTTAGAATGTCCTTTAGACATGTATCTCTTCTTGTCCCCTTTGTTTCCCCTTTGATAATGGTTTTGGCATTGATGCCAACTTGAGTGTTCAACTTGGAAAACATTAAGGTGGTACACATTGATATATTATGCATCCTTGGTTTGGTTAATATTATGGGTGACTATAGTATTGATAAATCATTGAGGCATAAATACTTTATATGCACATCATTTTTGTTTCTCTCTTGGTACATTTGAGGTTTAGACCATGTATTGGTCTTTTGCATTAGTTTTGATCTACACTTCACCTTTGATACACTTGAGGTTATTTTGGTGCTTGATTAAGTGGATCGACATACATTATTGGACATCATGAGGTTTATTCTTTTCATGAAAATAATGTCAAACATCGACACACTAGTGTGTTTTGATTTGCAAAGGTAAAATTGTTGAGTAGGAATACCAACATAATGAGTGGTTCAAAATGAATGGTTTTTGTGAAGTATATCAATATTATGATTGTGTTTCCCTAAAAGATATCATTTGGAAAACAACGAAGCATGGTTTTGACAGCCGACTTAGGGCTTGGTAAAGCTTGAAGGAAATGGTGGTTTTGCAGCTAGCTATTCAGAAAATGGTTTCCAGATTGAAGTGGTAGTTGGTTTACATTGTTTTGAAGATGCATCGACTTCATTCAGGAAAATTTTAAAGTGCACAAAGTGGTAACACCATTCTTTAGACCCCTAGCCTGGTTTTTGGGTATAATCTAAAAAATGTGGTTTCAATGATGCATATGTATATCGGCTTATCATTTGTCCTTGATTTGGTTTTTCGTTCATTCATATCCTAAGTGTATTTCCTATGTTGATGGTATTGGTATTTATGTTTTGTGTTTTCATACCATGTCGACTTGGTCTTTCTTTATGCTTTGTGATGTTTCATTGTTACATCTTTACCTATGGGTTCATTATCTTGGGTTTTTGAATAGGGCATACTATGTATATTTTGGGGTTGTTTTTATGTTGTCTTGACAAGGGTTTACACTATAGTGTCTTTTTTGTCTATTGTCAAATGTTGTTTCATAAGGGTTTAGCCTAACATCCATCCATGGGTTATTGTTTTTGATAGTAATGTTCTCCTCTACTAGGGCACAGGGTCTTATATCATTTAGCATTTTTAAGCCTATGTAAAAAGCCATGCAATGTATTTGTTGTGTCGATTTGGAAAAGTATTTTGTGCCATATTCATGTTGTCTATGCATGGTATATACTAAAGTCTATTGCATTGTGTGTAAGTCTTCATACCATAACTTAGTCAATGTCAACCATGCATTAAATGTTTAGTGGTTACATATGATGATGGTATTCAAAGAATGATATAAATAGCAGTCTAGAATATTAGAAACAAATATACCTTGATTTAACTTGAAGGAAATATCCATTGCAAATTTTCCCATTGCACTGGGCGGGAGCGGTTCAAATCTGTCACTAGGCCTTGGCACGAGGAATCGATCTGTGGGTGCAGGGGCTCCCCCTGTTCCTCTTAATTTGGTGCAGGTTTTAAATCATGGTGGGTGTGGTGGTTGTATTCCTCTTATGGGCGAGCATGCGACTTCTCCTTATTTTACGAATGTTGTGCGGGGTGTGGTTGGGGGCCCTCCTCTTGTTACTCTTATTGGATCTCAGAAGTCATTTGTTGCTGCTACTCGTGCCTAGGTCCCAACTAGGTTTCATCCTTTGCCTTGTGCCTAGGACTCCCCTGTTATGGTATACAGACCTGAGATTGCTGAAAATGAATATTTCTACGTGCGGCATGGTGTTGTCTATAGGTTTAATGACTTGTGGCCCTCCCTGCCTGAACTCCATGACTGGGTGATTGGTTCTTGGAAGGCTTTGGTTTTTGGATAGATTGACCTTTATCCCAGTGCTAGAGGTTTTTTCTTTGCTACCTTTTCTACCCCTGAGCCTCATGACAGAGTGTTGGATCGGGTGTGGATGTGGGGTTTTCATTCAGTGTCCATCATGTGGGGTATTCATTCAGTGTCCATCTAACCATGGTCACGCTCTTTCAATCCTCTTATAGAGCCTCTAAATATCAGACCTATTTGGGTTCGTTTACCGAATGTCCCTCTCCAATTTTGGGAGGATTCCTGCTTTGAAGCTATTGGCAATGCCATTGGTAGCTTTTTGAAGGTGGATTCTATGTCTCAGGATCTTGGGCATACTATGGTGGCTCGTATGTTAATCGATCTTTATATCTCCAAACCACTCCATGGTGAGGTGGTCTTGATGGTGGCAGACCAACCTTGGAAGAAAATTTTGGACTATGAGGGGCTCCCTTTTCATTACAGGTGTTGTTTCTATGTTGGTCACTTGGCTTATGGCTGCCCTATTGCTCGCTGCAAGAGTGTGGCTACTTGGTGGAAGAATTATTTCACAGACCATCTCACTATTGGTTCCCCCCCTTCGGGTAGCTCCTTTGAGGAGGATAAACCTCCCGAGCCTACTCAAAATCTTATTTCGGCTATCCTTGTTGTGAAACCTTCCGTTTTTTATGTACCATCTGATCCTTTTGATGTCTTTGTCCCGTCTGAGCCTTCTATTGTTGTTATTCTACCAAAACTGGCATGTCATTCATCGAATGACTCTGCTGGTTCTTTTTTTGCCCCGGTCTCCACTGCTTTTCCCTTGTTGTGTGGTGGCTCCTCTCCTAGGGAGGCTTTTGTGGATCTGCCCCCCTCGCCTCACTCTTTGGTTCCCGCTTTTGAGCCTCCCTAGTTAGTGGTTCTGCAGAAGAAGGAGGGTCTCGCCAAATCTATTGCCTCCTCTCGGCCTCGGGTTCATGGAGCTAGTTTGGATCCCTCTAATTTGGGGGTTGTTTAAATCTTGGTTGTTCTATAGCTGACAATCAGTTGTTTCTTTTTGTTCCTATAGTTCAAGTTCTGTTTGAGCTATGCTTTCTTTTGGCTTTTTGGGCTCTCTGTGTAAAGGGTACAACACCCTGTAAATGCAGCTTATCTTTTCAAAAACAAATATACATTGATGATTCAAGGGGAAATTTTTGAAAACAGTTATACAGGTTACATGTGGCAGTTCATTCAAAAAGAAGTTGATGGAAATTATTATATTGAATTGTTATAAAAAGATGACTCAATAATTTGGTTTTGGTTTGATGGATATGAGATGTTTATACTCTGATAAGAGTTATCATTCATGAACATAATACATAAATTTTCTTTGTAAAATTTGCATACAAGAATAGTGAAAAATAAGTTGATATGTTTTATGTTTTATAAGTTCCAATTTCAATGAACCTTTAAAATATAGAATGTATTGATTCTGAGAATTGTAATGATTTGCAGTAAAACAAAGAAACCCTTTGTCATTCATTTCTTCATGTTTTATAGAATGTTGTAAGTGTTGGATGTTGTGGTTGTGTTGTTGATATGTGGTTGTCATTGATGTCAAAACTATTATCATTGGTGTCTTGAAGGTTGTATATGTCGAGGATATTGAGAAAATTATAATAAATATGTTGAAGGCTTTATTTGAAGCTGTAAAGTTCAGTGTGATGAAAATTTCAGTACATTGGTATTCAAGTGTTGCACATTAAACAGTTTTTTCCTGAGCCTATCTAGTTTATCCTTCAAAAGTTTCAGTGATACGCATCAAGATTTGTGCAACTTGTGAGTTTATGTGTTCCTACAGTTATTCTGTTACTGTAGTTGGTGTTTCTAGAAGAAGAAAATGTGATTCTGGTAATTTGATTTGTTGCGTATGCTCTTGAGATTTTTTGTGGATGTTTCTAGATTGTTCTCTATCATTGTTGCATGTTTGCGTTGATGGGTGTGCTCGTGATTAAATATTTTTCCTTTGCATGTTTGGTTTTTCATGTTCTTGGCCAACATGATGGTTGTAGCGTGTTGCGGATCCTTGTGGATTAATTTTTGAATGGTTGGCACATTCAAGGATGTTATTTTAGGTCTTCATTATGTTGTGATCGACTTCGGTTGGTGTGCATTGATATTTGTTCATGATTTAGGCCGACAGTTTATATTCATCTAATATCTTATTTTTGGCCAACAAAGTTGTTATGTAATTCCATGTAGTGGATATATAAGAGTGATTGTTTTCTTCATTTTGAAAAGACATATGTGAAGTGTGTATGTGAAAGTGTGTGAATAAAGATCAGATCATTTGATTGTAGAGAAAAGTGTGAAGAAGATTGAGAAAAGTGTGAAGAAGTATTTATGTGCTTAACCAGAACTGTAATCAGGCTTTTGCAGAAGCTAATTCCTCAGTTCAAATTATTCATATGGTTTTAATCTGAATGTTTTTGTAAGATAGTGTGTCTTTTTGAGAAGTGAGCTCTAGGTAGTGTGTCTGAATGAATGTGCATTCCCATTATTCATCTATACTTTTACCAGGGTATAATATTATGGACTAACATCCACCATGGTTTTCTCCCTTAACAGGGTTTCCACGTATAAAATCTTGGTGTTCTTTGTGTCTCTGATGTTGTGATTGTTTATGCTTAATGTTCTTTCATCAGATTTGAGATTAAGTTGGATAAAGTGTAATAAGTTTGAATAATCTGTGACAACTGATTCACTCCCCCTCGCAGTTGTCTATCCTTTTTTTCCAACAATTGGTATCAGAGCAGGTTCCTCTGAAGAAGATTAATAGCTTGAGGTGATTTGAGATGGCATCATACAAGAAGGATAGTCCTAGATTTGATGGTGCAAACTACTCTTTGTGGAAGCCCAAAATGGAGTGTCATTTGAAGTGCATTGGTGAACCCTTCTAGAATATTACAAGGAACAAATATGTTATTCCTCAGAATTGTCCCTCTACTCCTAATGAGATCAAAGAAGTTGAGACAAATATCAGGGCTATAGAAGCATTGTTGAGTGCTCTGACAGATTCAAAGATGACAAATGTGATGGGTCTAAGAACAACACATGAGATCTAGAAGAAGTTGGAAACATTGCATGAAGGAGATGCACAAGTAAAATTTGCTAAGCTACAAAGTCTAAAAGGCAAGTGGGAAAACATGAAAATGGGCGAAGATGAAAACATTATTTCTTTCATGCAAAAATCAAATGAACTAGTGATGGGTATTAGATGTGTCAGTGAAATATTGGATGAAGAAAATGTTGTGGCTAAAGTGCTCAGATCATTGCCTACTTCTTACAAAATGAAATCTTGTGCTATTGAATAGCTCAGGACACTAACAAATGTGACAAGAGATATGTTGGTTGGTAAACTTGTTGCCTTTGAGTTGAGTGAATTTGGCGATTCCATCCCTAAGACAGAATCTACATTTAAAGCTATTGTATCTGAAAGAAGCAAACAAGGATATGATTTGGGAGAAAGCTCTAGAAAGAAAGACATTCAAGTATGAAGATGAGATGAAATAGATTGAAAATGAAGAAAGAGAGGTGGAGGAGTTGGAAGCACTAATTGTGAAAAGAGAAGCTAGAGGACATGGTAAGTACAAAGGAAAATTTCCTATTAAATTTTTCTCTTGCAATAAGATAGGTCATTTTGCATCAAGATGTCCTGAAAGATTCCCTAGGTCCAAACCTGACAAGCCTAGATTTCAAAAGAGATTTTATTATGTTGAAGAAGGTGTTATTGATGATGAATTTGATAAAGAAAATGGAAATGAGGATGGATGGGTATTCATTGCTATCAAGGAAAATATTTTGGTGTCCACTGAATCTACTAGTAATAATAATGTTGAGAAAGATCTTGCAGCCAAAATTAAAAAAAGGATGAGTGGGTGATTGACAATGGATGCTCACATCATATGACTGGTGACAAAATCAATTTTGTAAGCTTTGAAAAATATGATGGCGGTGTTGTAAGATTTGGAGACAACACTTTTGGTGTGATTCATGGCAGAGACACTATGTCTTTTGGTGGTAAACATAATACTGATAATGTAGAAGGATTGAAGCATAATCTGTTAAGTGTTGGACAGATGGTCGACAAGGGATACAATCTTCAGTTCAAATATGGAAAATGCAAGATACTAGGAAGTTCTAGAAATGTAATTGCTTCAGGTACAAAGACAAGAGGTAATATTTTTCACCTGAGTGCTACTAGTGAAAGTTGCTTACTTGCTCAAGTTGATGAAAGTTGGTTATGGCATAGGAGTTTGTGTCATGCAAATTTTGATAACATTGTCAAACTAAGCTCCACTCAATCAATTAGAGATCTTCCTAAGTTAGTGAATCTTATTAACACTATATGCAAGGAATGTCAAATGGGAAAGCAGACTAGAGTTTATTTTTGGATCAAACAACATCATTGTAATGGAGTACTGGAGTTGGTGCATACTGATCTGTGTGGTCTCTCCAGAGTCAGAAGTCTACAAGGAGAAAGGTACTTTATGTTGCTTATTGATGATTACTCTAGGATGATATGGGTTGCTTTCTTGAGAGGAAAAATGAAGCATTAGAGAAGTTTCAAATTTTCAAAGCTATGGATGAGAATGAGACAGGTTTGAAGATTAAATGCTTAAGTTCAGAAAGAGGAGGTGAGTTCACTTCTCGGGAGTTCAATAATTTATGTGAAGACCATGGAATCAAGAGACAGTTATCTGCTCCCCAGACTCCTCAACAAAATGGAGTTGTAGAGAGAAAGAACATAACAATTCTAGATGTTGCTAGAACTATGATGTTGGAAGGTAATGTTCTTCATATCTATTGGAGAGAATTTTTAATCATTGTTGTGTATACTATCAATCGGGTAAATTTTAATGGTAATTCTGGTAAGACTCCTTTTGAGTTGTGGTTTGGTCATAAGCCTACTATTAGATATTTCAAAATCTTTGGAAGTAGATGTTATATCAAGAGAGATGAAGACATAGGCAAGTTTGATGTTATAAGTGATGAAGGAATCTTTCTGGGTTACTCTACCAAAAGCAAGGCCTATCGGTGCTATAATAGAAGATTGAAGAAAATGGTTGAAAGTGAAAATGTCAGAGTTGATGAAGACACTGTTAGATCATCCAGATACTATGGATATGATCCAAATGACCAACATGATGGTACTAATAAAGGAAAGAATTCCCAAACACATAATCAAGTTCAAATTGTTCTAGTGAATCAAGAAGGAGAGGCTAGTGGAAGTACAAAAGAAAGAACAGAAGAACCAGAAGTTCTAGAGAATCATAAAGTTCTAAGGTATATAAAGCTAAATCATTATGAAGATCAGATTAGAGAAGACAAGAAAAAAGGTGTGCAGACTAGGAGAAGAATTGCAGAAGAGTATTGTCTGATTTCCAAGACTGAGCCCAACAATGTCAATGAAGCATGTAAAGATGAACATTGGATGGAAGAAATGAAGGAAGAATTGATGTAGATAGAGAAAAATGATACATGGATTCTTGTACCCAAACCTCAGAATAAAAATGTGATTGGAATCAAATGGGTCTTTCAAAATAATCTAAATGAACAAGGTGACGTGGTCAGGAATAAAGCAAGACTAGTATGTAAAGGGTACTCACAGATGGAAGGTATTGACTTTGAAGAAATTTTTTCCCCTATTGCCAAAATTGAAGTAGTAAGATTGCTTCTTTCTTATGTTGCTTTCAAGAACTACAAAATCTATCAAATGGATGTAAAGTCAACATTTCTAAATGGTGAGCTATAAGAAGAAGTATATGTTGAGCAACTGAATGGATTTCAACTGAATGGATTTCAACTGAATGATAAGGGATATATGGTTTGTCGATTGAAGAAAGCAGTGCATGGACTCAAGCAAGTCCCTAGAGCCTGGTATGCTAGATTGGATAAATACTTGTTGAAGCTTGGATTCAATAAAGGTACTACTGACACTAATTTGTATTTCAAGATGGATCATGATAAAGATTTGATTATTGAAGTCTTTGTTGATGACATCATTTTTGGAGGTGATGATGATTTATGTATGAAGTTTGCTGATGAAATGAAAAGTGAATTTGAAATGTCTATGATTGGAGAGATAAAGTTCTTTTTGGGATTGCAAATCACTCAGTTAGATAATGGAATTTTTATATCTCAATCCAAATATGTAAGACAGTTTCAGAAAAATTTTGGCATGGAAGATTCAAATTCTATTGGTACACCCATGGTAACATGATGCAAGTTAACACAAAATGATGATTCTCCTAAAGAAAATTAAACAAGATATAGGTCAATGATTGGTGGATTACTTTATTTGACTCAGAATAGACCTAACATCATGAATGTTGTTTGTATGGTTGCTAGATATCAAGCTGATCCAAAGGAAACACATGTGATTACTATAAAGAGAATTTCCAGATACTTGAAAGGGACAGCTGATTTTGGCCTTTGGTATCCTAAAGATGATGATTTTAACTTGAGTGCCTTTACTAATGCAGATTGGGCAGGTGATGTGGATGACATAAAAAGTACAAGTGGTGGTGCCTTCTTCTTGGGGAAGAAGTTGGGGTCTTGGTGAAGTAAAAAGAAGAATTATATTTCCTTATCTACTGTTGAGGCTAAATATATTATTGTTGCAAACAATTATACTCAAGTAATATGGATGAAGCAGATGTTGAGAGCTCTTAGAATTGAGTATGATGAGACTATTGCTATATTCTTTGATAATTCAAGTGCCATTAACATTTCTAAGAATCTGGTGCTGCATTCAAAAACAAAACATATATCTATCAAATATCACTTTTTGAGAGACAAGGTGAGTGATAAAGAAGTCAGACAGGAGTATGTGCCTACTAAGGAAAAGATCATAGACATCTTTACTAATCCATTGCCTAAGGATACTTTTGAGTGTCTCAAAGGGAAGTTAGGGGTGATTTTCCCTCCTAATCAAAACTAATATGCAAGTCTTTGCATCAGTCTGTGCATTTACAGTCATATCTTGTTTCAGATTGATGTTATGGTGGCTGCTACTTAGGGGGAGTAGTAATATGATTCAGATATGTGGTTCAGAGCTTGTGTACCTTTTCCATTGATGTCAAAGGGGGAGAAGAGTAATGTGAAAAAAATTTGTAGAAGAAAGGGGGGGAAGAGTCATGTGGTAAGAAGAACAACATAAGAAGTGCAATGTGTAAAGGAGAGATTGTTGGAAGAAGAGTTAGTTGCGTTGATGGTGTATTTTTCACATCACGTGTTGCCATCAATGCCAAAGAGGGAGATTGTTGGATATTGTGTTTGTGTTGTTGATATGTGGTTGTAATTGATGTCAACACTATTATCATTGGTGTCTTGAAGGTTGTATATGTCAAGAATATTGAGAAAATTATAATAAATATGTTGAAGGTTGTCTGTGAAGTTGTAAAGTTTAGTGCGATGAAAATTTCAGTACATTGGTATTCAGGTATTACACATTAAAGGGTTTGTTGTTGAGCCTATCTAGTTTATCCTTTGGAATTTTCAATGGTACGCATCAAGATTTGTGCAAGTTGTGAGTTTATGTGTTCCTATAGTTATTTTGATACTATAGCTGGTAATTTGAGTTGTTGTGTATGCTATTGAGATGTTTCTGGATGTTTCTAGATCATTCTCTATCATTGTTGCATGTCTGTGTTGATCAGTGTGCTCATGATCAAATATTTTTCCTTTGCATGTTTGGTTTTTCATGTTCTTGGCCAACATGGTGGTTGTAGCGTGTTGCAAATCCTTGTGGATTAATTTTTGAATGGTTGGTGCATTCAAGGATGTTGTTTTAGGTCTTCATTATGTTGTGACCGACTTTGGCTAGTGCACATTGATATTTGTTCATGAATTGGGCTGACAGTTTGTATTCATCTAATATCTTATTTTTGGCCGACAAAGTTGTTAATGTAATTCCATGTAGCAGATATATAAGACTGATTGTTTTTTTTCATTTTCAAGAGACATATGTGAAGTGTGTATGTGAAAGTGTGTGAATAAAGATCAGATCATTTGATTGCAGAGCAGAGTGTGAAGAAGATTGAGCAAAGTGTGAAGAAGTATTTATGTGCTTAACCAGAACTGTAATCAAGATTTTGCAGAAGATAATTCCTCAATTCAAATTCTTCAGATGGTTTTAATCTCAATGTTTTTGTAAGATAGTGTATTTTTGAGCAGTGAGGTCTAGGTAGTGTGCCTGAATGCATGTGCATTCCCATTATTCATCTATACTTTTAACAGGGTATAATATTGTGGACTAACATCCACCGTGGTTTTCTCTCTTAACAGGGTTTCCACGTATAAAATCTCGGTGTTCTTTGTGTCTCTCATGTTGTGATTGTTTATGCTTAATGTTCTTACATCAGATCTGAGATTAAGTTGGATAAAGTGTAATAAACTTGAATAATCTATGACAACTGATTCAACCCCCCCTCTCAATTTTCAATCCTTGTTTTTCCAACAATAAGGTCATGTCAGTGAGACAAAGATTGACCTTTTTCCAGTGAGGCAGTTGTTTTTTTTCAGTGAGGTGGTTACTACCATGAAAGCTAGTGAGGCTACCATGAATGCCAGTGAGGTAGTTGTGTTTTCCAGTGAGGTAGTTGTGTTTTCTAGTGAGGTAGTTGTGTAGCCAGGGAGGCATAAATTGTAGCCAATGAGGCACAAAAAGCATCCAGTGAAGCTCTGTAATCAGTGGGAATTTATTAAGCCAGTGAGGCATTTTTTTGAGTGGTTTTTTTATCCCTATGAGGGTTTTCCACTCATGAAAATATTGTATTATGGTTCTTTTGTGTTATGTATTTTTTTTTAGTTTTTCATGTGATTTAAAATTCTCTATTGGTTATTAAAGTACATTCTTGAAACTGGTCTTTTCATGATTATAAAGAAGTTTTATGTTTTGAAAAATAATTGAATTTGAATTTGGTTATTGAAACACTGATTCGCCCTACCCCCTCTCAGTGTTTCCCGTATTCCAACACCCTTTAGGCCCTATTTTTTTCTTTGGACCTTCCTCACACATGCAAGACATCTTGGTGGCCTGCATTCATGTATCTTCTCCTCATCTCTTCCAAAAGAAGTATTGCAATGAGACTATCCATCTTCGATATTGTACCACAACCACTTATGACAAAAAATAGATTTTCCCAAGATTCGGGTAAAGAGCAAAGAAAAAAAATACATTTATCTTCTTCTTCTAACTTAACATCTATTGATACAAGCTAAATTAAAAATATTATTAAAAGCATTTAAATGTTCTGCAGTAGAATCAACATCCTTCATTTTAAGATAATACAAACATCTTTTGAGATACAACTTATTTGCTAAACTTTTAGTTTGATAGACATCACCTATCCTCTTCCATAAATTATATGTGCTGGCTTCTTCTAAAACATTTAAGAGGACGAAATTCACAAGACACAACCAAATGGTTCCATGTGCCTTCTTATCCATTTTCTTCCAATCTTCATAAGACATTTTTTTTGGTTTTTTTATTCGAAACTGCCAACCACTAATCTCTCTCTTCAAGGAGATCCTTCATCTTCAACTTCTACATCTTGTAGCTAGTGCCATTGAATTTATCAATATCTAGATCAGAAGTAGAGGTCATGGTTTTTAATCTTCTTCAAAAATCTACAAAACCCACAATGCACAAGCTCCCATTGTAACCAAAATCCCTTCAACACTCAAAAGAAAGGAATCTCTCTCTTAACAAAACTGTTAGCTCTAATATCAAATGTTGAAAATCAAGGTATAACTTGCATAAATATCAACTTAAATATGTGGTTGCAAATCTGAAATTATATGTTTAAGATAACTATAACAAGATTAAGTCATTGGCAAATGCAACAATGAAATAAAAAATTGTAATACTGCAAGTCATCAACACAAGTGACACAAGATATACATGGAGAAACCCTTGTAGGAAAAAACTCCACACCAAAAGAGATCCAATGTTTGTATTAATCTTCAAGGAATTAAATCAATACAACAATCCTCTATGTAATTGACAACACTTTTCCATCTTGAAAACCTGCAAAGAACTCATACCAAACCACCATCCCAAGGCTCCAATATATAAAAGTTTTGTGGGAGAGAATACTACAAATGGTATCCCAAAACAACAAGCCAAACCACCTGGAAAAACCAATGCTCCCCTTAGTGAACAACTCATAAACATGGAATAAAATATTCAATAATTACATGGCCTTCACATGGGCACCTAACCCACAACCAATCAAAATGAGTCAAACCCGAGTGCTCCATAAGTTGTTGACGACTTTGATGGCTAGATGCAAGTTCATGCACCACCATGGAAACTTGGGTGCCCAACCATGCAAGAGCATGAAAAACATGCACATAACATGCAAGGACATGCCCACTCAAGTGGTCCCAACCTAGACAGTTGGATGCCTAAGAAGAATATTCTCTCAAGATGCCTTATAATAGCCACCATGAAGGGTCCACCTCTTTGAATGAGATTACAATTTGTCATATGGAAATAAATAATAAATATTTTATCCCTAATGTACTCAAGAACACTTTCTAAAGAACGTGGAATCACATAAATTAACTTAGGATAGTAATTATAATGTCACCTATCCTAACACTAACAAAGATACTTCCAAATGTGTGGTTAGATGATAAATGCACAACTCTGTCAATGCAAATGCATTGCTATATTGCAAATCTGTGGCTTTTTCATTGCAAATGTGTTGCTATACTGCAAATGTGTGGCTTTGTCAATTCAAATGCATTGGACTGTCAAACAAGTGTGTTGCTCTGCCTCTCTACAAGTAAGTCACAATTTACAAGTGTGCCAACCTTTGACTCACATCTATGTCACAATATTTCAAATGCATTGCAACATTTAAAATGTGTTGAAATATTGCAAATATGTCACTCTATAGCTGGAAAATGCATCTCTCTGCTTCCTGTTCCTATGAAACCTAAGAAAAATCAAGAAAAAATGTTAGCTGGGGATGTGGAGTCCCACTGGGTGTGCCATTATATGAATATATAAAATTTTATTGATCAAATACAACTAAATTGAACTATTAAAATAAAGCAAATGATCAAGTAACCATACAATCTAATGAAATTGTTCACACAAGCTCAATTAATTTTCAAAGCATGAAATATTGAAACCAAGTTCAAATTGAAAGCTAACTAAGAATGCAAACCTCAATCCCATTATGGGATTATGTTCTTCATGGATGTGGAGTTTTGCAATCTAGACAAAATCCATGATATGGAAAGTAATTGATGACGATTGATAAAAAAATGACTCACAAGTGCACTCAAAATGATCAAATTAGAGATTAAATTCAAGAGAGAAGTTTACTCAAAGCTTTTGGGTCCTTATTATGTGAAATGAACTACTATTTATAGATTTTACAAATGAGAATCAATGGTGAAGATCTAATTGGCTAATCAATGGATTAAACTGAATGAGAGGAGTGGACATGGATCAAGGACAGATCAAACAATTGATAATCCATGAGGCATGGATCAAAGATCAGATCAATGGTCTCAAATCCATGAGAGACACAACAAGTCCCTAATATTTAGGATATATGCTAGAGGAATGTGGATATATTTCCATTTGGGGGGGATATTTGAATTTGAAAATAGAATATTCCAAGGGAATATTCATTGTGCAAGTGGGAGAAATTGGAGGATTTGAAAGAAATTAGCTAATTAAAAAATTAACTAAAATCATTTTAATGTGCAAGTGAATGAAATTAGAGGCTTCAATTAAACAATTATGAGTTATTTAATCAAATTGTGAATTATGATAATTAAATAATTCACATTATTTAATCAAATGAGAGTGAAATTAGTATGGAGAATAATGAATTAACTAAATAAATTTGATTTATTTAATTAATATGAGAAAATCTGAATTTAACCAAATAATTAACATTATTTAATTAAATGGACGAATTAGATTAAATAGACTAGAAAATGTTGTTAGTACAAGAAATCAAGTATGTGATATTATCGGGACAATTTTAAGTTTCTACACATTCATATTGATGTGCATAATAAAGGTTTGAAGGTTAATAAGGGATTAAATGTTTTAATTTACAATTGATTCATCCCCCCTCTCAATTGTCTTGTGTGTCTAACAGTTTTAACATTAAATTTTGGGTTAATAAACCTTAAAATTATTTGTTAATTGTGACCCTGATGTTTGACGATTTTGGTTTAGAATATGGATTTCAAGTGAAAAAATTAAATGGTGGAGCACCTATGATTCTATTCCTTGGAGATCACTAATACTTCCAAGCCCTTTCTTAATTGACTCCTTAAATTTATCATATTATTTTAGCTTTTTAATATGAATATTTAATTTCTTTGATATTTTATATTCATTAAGTGAAACAATAACTATTCATTCCTTTAATGGTAGATTCACATAACTCTTAATATTCTCAATATTGTCATTAATATATCTTCTAACATGCTAGATTGTGAGGCTTTCATAGCCTTCTCCACCCTTTTGTGGTTTATTTCTTGTCTTTTTTTCAACCTTCTTTCTTCTTCCATGTACATCTCATAATCCATCTTAATTTCTTCAAAAAATTCTTAGCATTTTGGTCTCTCCTTTTTTCATGGGTTTTTTATTTGGAACTAAACTAATCCTTTTCATCTCTAGTGGCATCCTTTTATTCATCTCTAGTGGCTCTACCAAACCTACCTTATTAGTCACATATTTTTAGCATCCGCTCATTCCATTCATCACCCCTAGGTGCCTAATCCATCTCATGGGATATGACTTAGTGTGTGTTACCATAAATTTAATCAATTATCCCTTCCTTGATATTATTCTTACCACAATATTTTTATTATTTCTATCATCCCTTCCTAAACATTACAAACTAGGATCTTAGCAATGGAACCAAATTTTATCAATATAATGTAGGCAGAAGGTCTAGATTATTTATGTCAAAGAAGTTAGCCTCAAGGTGATGCAATAAGAAAGAAATCAATTTTTTTTTTATAGGTAGCTTATGAATAATATAAATAAAACCAATATTTATATGCATCCACATATACCATAGAACTATTATACTCATATATTCATATTATATTCCATATATAGTGTACATTATGTTAGCTAGCATAGATATAAACATCACATATTCTTAGGTAGTATATCTCTCTATTACATTCATTATTTTGGTTCCTTGTGTACTTATATCTACTTTTTTCCTTTTTCTTCTCTTGTCCTCTTCTACTATTGTAGTATTTTTCTCCCTTTTCTTCATGTGGTGAGGCTAGGTAATCACATATCATCTTATTTGTTTAGGTATGTGATCTTTTGTGTGTCTTATTGTCCTTTAAGAGGTACCACATGATGTTGATTACTACTAAAATGGCCTTCTAGTGACTATTAATCTTAACCTACCAAAAACTATGATATGTCATGCATTTAAAATATGCACCAAAATATTTAACTTTCTTGAAACTAATAACTACAACTTGCTTGAAATTATCTTCAAAAATGTAAACATATAAAAAAATGGGTATAAGATTGTGTCTAAGTGGAAATTGGTAAATCTCAAACTAAGTAAAAAAAAAATCAAACTCTAATGAAGCACATATTTTGAAAACATAAAAGGACTGACAAAAATCCCTTCAACATAGGTATGACTGTAATATTGTCAATTCAAAACATAACTCATAAAATGAATAATAGTAACACATATGGAACCCTCCAATTGGTTTCATATGAAATATGCAATAAATTGGAGTTAAGGATATGACTATGATAAAGCATGTAAACATGGTAAAAGATATCAACATGTTATAATCATGTGAGAACACAAAAAAAGATGTGATCATGATAGCATATTTAGAAAGGAAATATAGAAAGATACCCCATTTTTTTCCTAATGAATGAAAATCACTAGATAATAATGGCATGGATAAATTCTAGATAAGGATCATAGAAATATAGGCATGTGACAATAAGACAAGAAAGTCATCATAGATATTATATCATAAGAGATTAGCATGATAATCATATGAAATCATATAAACTTCATAAAGATATAACATGTAAGGAACATAAAATATAAAATAAGAAGTATAAGATCGTGATAATATAATAAACAAGAGTGATAGTATAATATTTTAGATACAAATAACACTATAAGGTTGAAATTTCACTACTTTGTGATCTCCACCTCATGTTCTTATTTTCATTTTTGTTAAATCCACTCCCCTAGTGTATTTTTGGATCATTTCCACCCAATTCTATCATTTTTTATTCATATAAGGGTAATATAAGAATATCCTTGAAACTTATAAACCTCTCTTCTACCAAACCCAAAAACTTGGAACCTCCAATGTATAAAGACATTTATGCCCATGGGAACTATGTGTAGACACATATACCCCCAACATTAATGTCCAAAATTAGATTTTAAAAAGTGAAGTTTCTTGCCCCTTTATTCCATAAAACTTACTATATTTTTAATTATCATTTGCCTAAAAACTTACTGTAGGCTCATTTTAAAACCCTTTCTCTATCCAATACTCATAATACACTCTTGCATTTAGAAAACCTAATACATTTCTCATTTAATATATATGTGAATTATACAATCTCCATTAGAGAAATAGGGTGAAGGGAAAATAGTCTACTTAGGTTGGGGGGGGGGGGTGAATCAGTAGATCAAATCAATTTAAATCTCTTAACTTCAACATAAATATCTAAACATGAAACTTGAATCTTCACTACTACTAATCAAACACTTATCATGAACACACACATCCACACAAGAGAACACTAGATATATGTGTAAACCAAAGATGGGGAAAACCATGGTGAGAATAGCTACTTGGAACTACTATCCAAATCCAACCTCACAAAACAAATGAATTTTGCAATATGAAGTAGGCACCAACCTGCCGAAGACACCAATCCCTAATTGTACTTTTAGGAACCAACCTACCAAAGATATCAATCCCCAATATAATGAATTGAGCACCAAATCTACAAGTAGAACACCAATCCTATAGAAATATAATGATAAAGCTTGTGTACCTTCCGTGCTGATTACACAACTTACAAATAGTCTAAACTTGATTCAGACACTTTGCTACACTTTTTAAGATCTTCTAATAATGGCGCACAATGATTGAGATGCTTCACATCGAATAAAACAATCGTCTCCTTGTATATTCACTCACCACTTTTTCTTCAATTATACTTCACATTATACATCTGTACAAATGCATGATTATATACAAGAAATTACATAAAAATTGATCCATGTTGACCAGGGGTCCATAAATAACTAGGACGTCATAGGGTGGACCTAAATTCAAATTTTGTGAAATGTATAACAAGTCGGTCCTAAAATTAAATTTGTTGTTGCCAAAAGAACTTGATGTCATGTGCTTCCACAAAAACCTTATCTAGATCATATCTTGACTCCTCATGTTAACTTTGAATGACACACACTACTAGTCATTACTGCACGGTTCTCGAACACTAACTGGTTGACAGATAAGCACAAAGAGCCTTCTATCACTTCAATATTTTTGAATGTTGAACATATCTTCTAAAAACACTGGAACATGATAGAATTTGTGTGGAAAAACTCTCCTCTCAAACCAAAAATCCAAAATCACCTTTAGAAAGGAATATTGAACATAATTGTATTGCCAAAGACATCTCTCTACACTAAGAGAATGAATTGAAACATTCTGGTACAAACTTTCAAATTAATTATATCATAGTGAATGGATGCATGCATGATATTGCAAGCATACAATAGTCACACATATCTCTTGATACATACTTTTGGAACTCAGACACTCCTCAACTTATTTTATCAATATAGCTAGCAAGTATACTTTTGTAACTCAACATGATATGACAGTACAATTATCAACACAAATAGGTATGATAGTGCAACTCTTGAAAATATAGTGCCACCTCTATGCATATCTCCTTTGAAAACCATACACACCTTTGACATCAGTGACAAACTTTTTCCAACATAAGGAAACAATTGTAAGGTTGAAGATCCAAGATTTTAGATCTCCCTTTGAACCATCAACCCCTTGATCCTTTTTAGTTTTCCATTCTATCTTTTATTCATCATAACCATTCTTATATTTATACCATTAAAGATTCATTAGTATCACATTCCCTCTCCATAGTCAAAACCCTAATCTCCAAACTCATTTCATTACCCTTATAACCAAATATAGACCATTCATATCCCTTTTCACTCACCTACAAATCCTTTTGTAACCATTTCTATAGTATTTTATGCCCATCACACCCTCGCAAAATTCTTCCTATAAGTTCCCCATAGGTTTGATGTTATTATCACCATTGTCTACACATGCCACCAAAAATTTTCCACTAAGTATACACACATACCCAACAATGTCAATAATTCTTTGGAGAGGTTAAAACATACCCAATATAAGGTTGATTAAGGAAGTATCCAATACAATATACTCTTTGCTCCTTGTTCCCCCACATTAATCTTACATTATCTCACTTAAATTGGAGTCAACAATAGTATTTTGTAAGGAGGAAATAGACTAGGAGATGAAGAAAAAACTCAAAAAATTATAATTTTTCTAAATACAAAACTACCTACTCCCAACTATTCAATAGAAACACTAACTAGTGTACTAGTTTTTCCGAACTATCTAGTAGTAGCATCTAATTTTTGAAATACATCTAATGACACCTTAATTTTCACCAAACATGTATTTCATCTTCCTTGTCCCATTTATAACATAAATTATACCAATATATAGGTGTATATGTTTTATTTAATAGTTTATTTAAATTTCATTTCAATCCAAACTTTCACATTTCCCATCTCATATATCTATTTTAGATCATATTAATATAGATTTTTGGTCTATTATGTTTTAAATTTGATTAATAAACTGTATAATAGAAATATTATAGTTATTTCATAAATACAACTTAAAAGATTCCAAAATCCATGTTTCATATTGTAATCTTGATGTTTTGCATTCCACAAACAACCTCATTGTGTCCTTTTTATTTTTATTTTCTTTAAATTTTTATCTTTTTTCTTTCATAGGGTTTTTTTATCCCATTATTTAAACCTTAGGTCACATTTTTCACCATTATATATTATTTTTAGTTTATATTTTCCACTTCACCTCTCCATCATACTTGCTTATCCTAATCCAACCCAAGTTTTCCTACTCCTAGGCCTTGTTCCCTATTTCCTGTATATTTTCATTAGCTTTAGGTCATCCAAACACCTCATTTACTTTTTCCAACCTATACCCATTTATTTCATACACTCATATGACCTATCCTCTTAGTCTTCCCTTTCCTCTTGATTGACCTAATGATCCTTTCCATCTTTCCAAACCCTAGTTCCACCACTCCTAATATTGTTTTACCATTCCATCTAGAATCCCTTTTCCACCAAATATTCCCAACACCCCTTTCATTTGTGATAACATCATAACCTTTATTCCCACCCATCCCCTTATATTTTATTCGGTACTCACTTTCACTTCCACCTAGTCTTTCCCACTTATTCATTCCACACATTTGTTTTTATTATCCATTGTTTTCCCTTTACCTTCATCTCTTACCCTCCACACCCACCTTAGTATAATTGATTATCCCACTCTAGCTATAATCTCCCTTTCCTCTAATACCACTTTAACTAAAACCTTCACCAAACCCATATACATATCCCCAGACCTTTCTTTGATATAGTCTAATTTTAACTAAATAGTATTATCCTACCAAAGGTTCTCCCTAAACCTACTTTCCCTACACCTAGTTCTTATCATCACATATTTAGTTCCCACCTTAATACCCCTTCATCCTTACCCTTAATCCCCCATCCTATATCACCATTATTTTTCCTTCATCTTTGACATCCCATACCATAGGCCGCATCCTGTAAATTTTACCTCTATCTTGCCTTTACCCATTAATTTCATGCCTCTTTTGACCACTTCCCCATTAGCCTACTTGATATTATCCTACCCATTTCCATAATTTCTCTTATTATTTCATTTCCCTAGTTGTCATAGGTCTTTTCCTTCATATCCTCCTATCTATTCCCTTTTCTATACTTCTCAACTCAACCCTACCATGGCTCATATTCCAACTCTCTCAATCCCTTTGATGGTAGTATCGACTTCTTCAATGATAACACAAATTTTTGACCAAGAGGCCCACTTAGCTAATATGAATATACAAAAATGGCTTAAAATCATTCCTCGACTCCAAAATGTAAGGAATTCTATTAATCGTAATGATGATCTTGATCATTCTAAGCTTATTGATGCATTGGGCAACATGTTTCTTACTAACTCCTCCAACCTTAATATGTTATAAAATAGTGCATACATCTTCCTCACATCTCTTCTAACCTTGTAAGTCACTGGGAGAATTTAATTTAGATGTATATTCAATGGACCCATCTCCCTCTATTAAGATACCCATTCACCCATCTACCCCTTCACAAACTTCATTTTTCCCACTACTTCAAGCTCTACCTTTCTCAACATTTCCCAATAATAATACCACACCCTCTTTCACACAACCGCAAATTCATGATCTACCCTCAATATAGATGTAGGTCCCAAATTTATTGTCTTTCCCCTCTTTTCCTTCCCATTTTTTTATACTACCATCCCTTCCTTTATCATATACCCTTCATACTACATCCCACTTTGGTCATATTCCATCACACACACACACACCTCGTCTTTATCTTCTAGTATACTTATATCTTATTGATTACCTATTATACATTGCATGGTTTTATTAAGCCGCACATAGTTATCCTAAAAACTCCCCTCCCATGTCTTCATTTTCCCTCATGCTCTCCATGGCTCTTACCTCATATCCTACATCAATGCCACCATCATATGGATCCTTCCCACCACCTCTCCAATATTAATCTTTGTGTGACCTTGTAATGCCTCATTTCCTACACCATCTCCACTAGATGCAACACAAGCTATATCATCTTCCTTCTGCCTCATTTCCTACACCATATCCACTAGATGCAACACAAGCTATATCATCTTCCTTCTAGAACTAGGGAAAACAACATGGGTGTCCATCACAATCCTCTTTCTTACAAAATTCTAGCTAATCTATTTCATCCTAAATTATTGGTCCCTCATTTTTATCTTTACGATAGTAAGGGTGACCCCATGATGCATGTATGGTATTTAAATTCTACCTATATTAATTATTTATATGACAACCACATTCTAGCGAGGTTATTCCCTTGTACTCTCAAAGGCTATTATCATTAATGGTTTATTCTTTTCCACGTGGCACTATTTGATCCTTTGATTGTATTGCTCAAGAACTTGTAAGCCATTTTCAATTCCAAATAGAATTGGATGTTAACTTCTAGACTTAATACATTATAAGAAAGGGTTGAATGGATAGGTGAGTGATTTCATTCTATTTTTTCGATTGATTTTGGATAAAATATGGTATGAATTTCCCAATATTGAGATTCAATGAATTTTCATGGAAAATTAGTAACCATCTATCATGGAGAAATGTATCTTCCAAAAGTAAACTATTTTTTTTTATACTAATTTTGTTGATACCTATGATACACCTTTTTAATTTGAGACTAAAATGAGAAAAATGTAGTGTGTTTCTCATGATCTTGCTATTGTTCTTGCTTCTTGTTCCACAAATTTTTATAAGCCTTATTAGATTTAATTAGTAAATTAATTAATTTAAAGATAACTCTTTTATTTCTTTACGAATTGAATATTTGAACATGTGCCTTAAGCATATTTTAGATATTAGAAAGTTACACCTTATAATTAGAGTCTTGTATATGTTATTTAGGTCCACTTAAATTTACATCTGGACCCTAATAAGTAGTATGCTTCTTAATATGACTAAACTTGGAAGCATGTACAAAAGAGTATGAATTATTTTTTTATTTTACAGTAATAAAGGGTCAAGTTACATCATCAAGACAACACAAGGTAGGATGGAGACATTTGTAGATAAGTCCACATCCCAATTCCAAATTTAGATCTTTTATCACAACACTCCAACCAATTAATGACAAGGTCAATAATTTACCATGCAAAATTAGATAAACACCTAAACCTTTCTTGAGTTAATTTAATTACACCACTCATTTTTAAAAAAATATTTTTTTATTTGATTAGATTTGATTATTTAATTAGATATAAGATTAATAGAATATAACAAGAAGAAGCACATATTTTTCACACATATATACCCAAAATGTAATTACAAATTAAATTAAACTATGATAAAAAAAATCTCTACTAAGATATATAACTTAATTTGGAAATTGCTTTAAGCTAAAAACATATTAAATATCACAACATAATAACCTTTAATTAAAATGAAACAACATGAAATTATGGAGATGAAAAGTGTCTACTTTGCACTTTTTCCTCTTGTTTAGCACAAGTAGAACTTTCTAGTGTCTTTGTTTAATAAGCATAGTGTCCATTTTTTACGTTTTGTTCAACTAATCATCCCTAAACCCGCATCCTATAAAATGTGTAGTCCCCTTTTTTATCAAAAGATATTTCTCTAATTCAATCTCCATCTTTCCACTACTTGTCTACTAATGTGACATGGTTGTATTTGCAAAAGTTTAAAGCTGATTTTTCCTATTTAGCTCTTGCCTTTCATTTCACATTTATATCCCCACCCACATCCAAATAATGACTTACAACCTATTTAAGCTTGAAAAATAAATAATTAAAGGAATGACCTCACAAACAAAGCACATAACAAAAAATAGCTAGAAGAAACAACACTTAGAAGCACATAGACATCATGGGAAACATAATATACACTTGCAGACATTCCATTAATGTATTTATCTAAGCTACATATACCAACCTAGTACTCACACTCTATATGTTTTTCAAGAAATTTTTATATCCATCTCTTTCAAATCTTTCTGGGACTTGATTTTCAATGAGGAAGTTTCTATTTTCAAAAACCCTCAAGCAAGTCCCTCAAGGTGTCTATGACACTAGACTCTATTCAAGATAACTCAGGTTTTTGTTGCAAGTGTAGGCTGTAGGCTTGCAAGAAGATCATTGTAGTTGTATATGATGCTAGTGTAGGAAAGGAACAACATTAGGGCTCTAGAGACAATACTACACAAGGTAGGATGGGGACATTTGTAGATTAAGTTCATTAAACAAAAAATCTAGAAACAAAAGAAACACAAGTTAAAATATTGGTTCCTTCTAATTTCAAACAAACATCAAAATCTTTACCAAATACCCAAAATATAATTTCTAATTCTTTTTCTATAATTTTAAAATTCTACAAACATCTTACATTCAAATACTTCAATTTAAAACCTGAAAAAAATTTTTTTTGAAATAATACGTTTAAATTCTTAAAAATGAAAAACCATTAAAATAGCATTAAACTTTAGTCTACAAAACAATCTCATAGAATAAGAAATCACCATAGTGTAACCATACAATGTCCCAAATACACAGCTAGATATTACTTCTAAACAATACTCCCATATAACTGTCACATCACATAGTACTAACTTTTGTTCCTTTTATTGGGATGGTGCAAAATTTTACTTGGAGTGAGACACCATGTATTCAACCAAGGCAGTTGAAGGGTTGGAATTATGCATTCATTTCTAGTTAATTCATCAAACTGTGAACTGAAGAACTGGATTCTCTTCTTTTGTATTTATATTTTCTTGCTTTGAGTTTCTGTAAATGGCATACACTGTAAGCTGAACAATTGCCAGAAGGCAGCCAACACCATTGGGTACCTACAAAAACCTAAATCTGTTTAGAAAAATGTTGAAAAATTAACACTTTTAAAAAATTAAAAATTAAAAAAACAATGAAAAGTAAACCAAAAAAAACCAGAGTTCTTACACCAAGGAATATGTCCTTTGTCACCAAAGAGAATGAAGCCCAAACAATTGCATTCAGGAGGCTAAATACTGAAAGGAGGAAAGGCATGAACTTAACACTCTTAGTTCTAATCACAAGTCCTTATAATATTCATCAGCATGAAAACACCATATAGTCAGTAAAGGTATATAGTAAAACAGGTAAGTTCATAGCAAACAATTTGTTTATAGAGTAGTGATCGGCATAGAAGTTCAAGAGCTAGTCAGAATAGGTGCAGTACAAAACGGTTGAGTTTAGAGCAGGTAATATGTGTGTTTGTATTCTTACCATGACAGACAAAGGTGAAGCATACATTGCTATAGACAAAAAACTAGCAGCAGTGCCTGCCAAAAGCTGCCTTGCAGTATATCGGTGCAGGACTGTCATAACAACCACCACCAGAGTAATATATGCCATGGTCATTAGAAATAGTATCTTCAGTGTTTTCACCTAGAAATATTTTTGAATGCCAGCTTGGTTAGAACATGAATTAGTACAGTACATACTTCATGAAGTTCATCTAAGGCCTATTCATGAAGTTCCATGTTTCTAGAAGCAATACCTTGACCTTTTTGGAAGCAAATTTGAGAAAGATGATAAGATAACAAAGTTCCAAGATAAAGCCAGTCCCATTGACAGTGAGTATTAAGGTGCCATGAGGCTTAACAAATGGGATTCCATACAGTAGCCAGAGGCTACAAGTGAACAGAGTGCAAACATAAGATATGGCAGAGTACAAATAGTTGGCCTGCAATATTAAACTTAGAGGCTATATTATACAACCATGGATATATACTTAATGCCTGCTATAGTGTGTGAAGTATAATTGTTCATATTGCACAGAAAATATCAAGTTATCTTTAGCACTCACATTGGTGAGAAGAAAAGTGCTAATGCTGTTCCATTCCCTGTATAGAACAATATATATTGTAAGATTATATGACTTCAACTAAACATCCTTCTTTACAGTCAGTTTATTAATACACCACAACACCTCACAAGTAAACTATTTTACCAACTAAGCTGGCAATGACTGTGGTCTAACTTTACAGTACAATTTTATTTGGACTAAAGTTAAAATGAAGATGCCTCTATTTTAAGCTATTCCATGCACAATAATTAGAGATATGTACAAACTATGACATGTTCATATAATACCTTATAGATATACTATTCTATAGACAGAGATACATACACAAACACATACATATGAAGTTAGTATATTTCTAAAAATTGGGTAGTACAGATAATATTTAATATATTGTTGAGATTTCTGGTTTGAAACTCTGTGTGATTTTTAAAATTAACATTTGCTTTCTTTTGATGATGGATCATGGAGTTTGATCCGAAACGTCAATGATAAAAATTACACACAGTTTCAAATCAGAAGTCTCAACAATATTATCATAGACTGTGAAAACTATATGTTATTAATACCCAATATGCAATATAACATATCTTCAAGCTATATACAGCTAATGCATCATGTCTGTTTACCATACCTAGAATACCCAAAACATGTTTTAGAGGAAACATCATAGTAATACCCAGTACTTGTTAACAGCCCTAGGAGTTCTATTTGCAGCAGAAGAATATATAGTACCTTATATATTCTTAAATGCAGTATTGATTTGGGGAGACATAGTTGAAGAATTTGCAGTGCTTATAGAGGTCATCATTTGCTGACTCTACAGTTGTGGTTTGCTATCATATGATAAGGTTTTACCTTCATGTCCTGCAAATTTGCTGGCATACTCAACAGAATTTTGTACTGCCCTCCACATGACATGATTAAGGAATAGCAAAACATATACTTCTGACCAATAAATTAAAGCAGAAAACTTTGCTTGTGATAAACACCTTCACATGCACACTCTCTCTTTGCAAGTAATTGTGGTTTCCTATAAGGTAGAACTTCTTGTTTAGGCATGCCAGCAATGCAATGGAATATATGTTAGATTTGTAAGGTTCGGGGACCTATATCTTCTTAAAGAAGGCACTAAAAGCCCATTTGCTTTTACCATTCTTTCAAAAGAAAATGCAACCAATTTTAAATATTAATCATGGGCTTCTCTTTGCTTATATATCTATGTTTGTAATGTCGTGTTTAGGTTTTTTGTTTTTCGGTAGGGAATTTGTTAGAATGCCATGAGGCGGTGAAGAGGGGTATCTTGAACCTTCATATGTAAGTATAGAAGTTCTTTTATTGAACTTGCACATTTAACTCATTGAGCAATGCCCAATGGGAAAACTATGACAGCTTTTTTGGTTGGACTAGAAGAAGTAGTTTGTCATTTTGTGATTTGGGGTTTTGTACTTTGAGTGCATTCATTTCTAGATGTTAGAATAGAATTTTTCATTTTGTGATTTAGGGTTAGAATAGAATTTTTCATTTTGTGATTTAGGGTTTTGTACTTTCAGTGTATTCAATTTTTAGATGTTAGAATAGAATTTAATGTGTATTTTAGTTGTTTTTAAAAGTTTTGAAGTAAATTTTTTCTTGTTGTATGGGTTTAATTTAGTATTGAGTGTTTTCAATATGTAGTTTAAGGTTTAATATTTTGGAGTTAATGATTTTATTGATATAAAAAGTGTAGTTTAGTTGGTTGAATGGAGAATGATGAAAGAGTTCTTTTGATTATTTAAACATCAAGTTTTTATAATTTACATTATATTAAAAAATTATAATAATTATTTTTTTAATGATCTTATTGACTATATAGTTAAGACTCTAATCTTTATGATGGGCATTCACTAAAGGAGTTCAATACCCTAACAATGTAAGGTGCAAATGCATTCATTAGAACTTAGAGTGCTCCATATATTATTTGAGTCCTTTTAAGAAATTTATTTGAATTGATTCATTGTGTTGATGAGATATGGTTTTTGTTTGTTTTTAAATAATACTTGAGGAATAAATTGATAGCTTATATTTTTCAATGACTATACCATATTTTGTAAATATCTGTTAATAGTTGACTTAATATTTTTTATAAAATAAATAATTTAATAATAATAAAATACAAATTTCCCCATTCAAATTTCAAGTGATCCTAATCAACGAAATAGGCAAAAGGGAAGAAAAAAAGCTAGTTTGAGTAAGGGTTTGGTCTCCAAACCCGTAGGGTTTCTCCAAACTCGATTTTGGAAGTGTAACTAAGGGAAAACCTAGTTTGGAAGGTAATGGATATAACTTGCAAGGACATTTGATTCATGGTGGTTGACTCTTCTTAGGTATACACACAAATAATGAGGTAGAATGAGAAGCATTACTTATAGCCTTGGGAGTTATAACTCAAAAAAAAAAATCTAATCTAATAGTAGAAGTTGATGTGTTGATAATGATTAATACTATGAAAAAGGAATTGGTTTGAGTTGAAAAATGGAAAAATATGTCAAAGAAGCGTTAGGAACAAAACAAAACTTTGAGATAATTAAATTTGTTCATTGAATACATAATCCAAAAATATTTTTCAAACCCCCTTGACATCTTCAATTTCATTTGTGGTTAACCCTCAAAAGGTATTGTAGCATTTATGATGGTGCATATGGGGATTGATGGTAGTACAATGAATGTTTTGTAGGAGAGCAACATACATTAATGATGTAAGTCTAATTGGTGAAGGTTATGGTGGAATTTTGTTATTTCTAAGGTGGTTATGGAGGGAGAAAGGTATTTCTAATTAAGGGTTATGACATTAATCTATGAAAGGAGATAATATGTATTTTAAGGTGGCAAAGACCTAGTAGTAGAGCTCTTAGTATTTCATGGGAGAAATGGTAGAGAATCCTCAAACAATGTGATGGCATTATAGTGGTGACTCAGACAATACCAAACCATATGTTATAGCATATCTTTTATTTCCAAGACCCAATTGTGTTGAGAATTGTAAAAGGGTTCTTGGGACAAAAACTATTAGCAATAGGGTGGTGCTCAAAAGTGGCTATTAGAATGGATTTTTATAAAATCTCTCATTATTCAGGTCTTGAGTGAATCCATACACATGTGATTAATTCAATTATTTTTGTTTAGTCAATACTCTAGCATCTCTGCTCCCCATGGATTAGAAGGGAATGAGAAAAAACCCTAGGGGATAAAGGGGGAAGGCTTGAAATCCATCCCTATCAAATGCTCATATTCAAAAAGAGTGAGGTTGGATTTAAGGTATATGAGGTGGTAATTCTACATACATTTTGTAGTGATATCAATAGAGTGATGTCTAGTCTACGTGTTCGCTTATTTTAGGGGGAGGTTCGAAGTTAGAAGTGATCACACTATACCCACTTATATAGATCTTCATTGTATAGGGGATCATGGTGGCAAGAGGTCTACTACAAGATAAGTTTAACCTCTTTGGCTAGTCCCCCAAGCTAAAGACCTACAAATGAAGTGGCACCATGAGTTGACGAGGTTGTAGATTCTACACACTAAGATTCTCATGAGCATTGGGGAATGGGATAAGGTGGTGTCGATAGTGATGTTTCATGTTCATGTTGAGTTCCTAGAATCTATGTGGTATTTTTATTTTCACTATTATATTGGGTTACAATTTGTAGAATGGAATCTAAGGTTTGCTAGATTAGGTTTTATTTTATGGTTAGTCTTCAAAGGCTCTACCATTTTTTTAGGTATCTATTTTGTATGTTGATGATGGAAATATTTAATTGCAAGATAAGCTAGTATAATCATTGATGTATCTCTACTTGTAGTATTGTATCTTTTCTATCATCTAGGGTAAAGTGCCACTATAGAACCCCCACTATCTTATCTAACAATAAAAATAAAATGTACAAAGTTTACAAACACTACAATATAGAATAAATTAATCTTGGATTACATAAAAAAATATAAATAAAAACTTCACATCACAGAATGTGTAATAAGGGTCTCATTATCATTATATTCTTGTTCTAAGTATGTGAAGTTCCAAAAAAACTTAATATTCTCTCTCTTATGATATATTTATTAATGTATAATGTTAATCCATTTTTAGTTTCTATTAATATAACACTACTTACTTATGTATATTTTATGAAGAAAAACAAGGTTTCCTTAGGTTTTATCTAGGGGAATCATATAAAATATATACAAAAGCATGATTAATTTAGATTAAGTAATTAGAGAGTAATAGTATTATAAATATAGATATATTCATATGTGTAGAATGTGAAAACAAATGTATTTAACTCAATAACCAAATATGACACAAAGAATAAAGAAGATTTGGATCTAATAGTCTTAGGATTAGGAATAATTAATATTAGACAAGTAACCACATTGTAGGAATAAAAAAAAATTATTGACTTTGTGTGTAGGGATAAATAAAGTTAATATTATGAGACAAACTATTTTGCTTCATAAATGAAAAATTGAATATTTAGTAATATTTTCTAATCACATTATACATCAAAAAGTTGAAATAGTAATATGTTACTCTGACATAATATTATAATATGCTTCTTTATGTTCTCAACTAAGGGGGGCACAAAGAAGATGTTGAATACAATTGCCTGAAAGAGATCAAGTAGCATTTTTTGCATGTCCATGAAGGGAATATTCATGTTCTGAACAAATCCAAAGCTTATTCAAATTTAAAGTATAATTTTTATTTCAGCAGTAATTTTCCAAGAGTTTGCTAATGGACCAGCTTGGTGATTATCATTCATTACGGGTTGAATGTTTAGGACTTTTTTACCCTTGACTATTTTGTGGATGATGTTGTTAATAGTGATTATTGTTGATAGTCAATGCTGGAGTAAGACTCATTTTTGTATGTAACTACTGATTGTGATTGCTATTTTTTTCTATTATAACTTTTTAACTTTGATTGATACAAAAAATAACTATCTCTTTCTATTATAATTTTTTAACTTTGCTTGATAAAAAAATAATTATCTCTAATTGTAATCTTAAAGCCTTAGAAGCATATCTATATAAAAGACATCGTAAAATATATATTTCTAATATCCACTCTAATAAATAGATAAAAATTACCTATATTAAAGTTATATTCAATCATTTAATATATATATATATATATTAAAAAAATGAAAAAAACTATCTCTCTAAAATCAGAAAAAAGAGTAAGATTTGAAATCTAATATTTTTCTTTCAACATAAATTGTGGGATCTGATCTGAAAAGAAATCGATGTTACAAGCATTAGATCATGGAAATATAATCTCACTTATTTACTCCAAACAATTAAAAATATGTGCTATCCAGCGCGAGGGAGGGAGTTTTTTTAATCAAATACGTTGTTTTTTTTTTCTAGTTCCATCATTTCCTCAGCATTCCATAGATCTCTTTTGTTTATTATTCTCATCATTTGCCTGCAGATTATTTAAGTTTCTTATTTAATGGTGATTACATTATTTTAGTGCACTTCACATTGGCATTTTAGATCTTGTTATTATTTATTGGGAAGTTTTAATAAAATAAAATATTTTATGTGCTTGTTATTCTTAAGCAGCACATAAAATATTCATTTGTTGCTTTCAGCGTAAAAATAGATCTTTGTATGGTTTATGTATTGTAATATTTTTCATTTATTTATTTATTGAAACAATGCTGAAAATACAAAAAAAAGGTAACAAACTATTGTAGGAAGAGAGAATACAAAAGAAAATCGGGAAACAAACCTAGTCACTTAACAAAGTCACAAGGCAACATAACTCAACAACAATGTACAACAGAACTATCAAATTCTGAACTTTAACAAGTGCTGACGTTGAGTAAAAAAAATTACATCATTTCTGTGAAGCTGTAAAATCTGCCATTTGACATTGTCCAAATGATTGCTAATCTTCATATTAACTTTGTAACCTCTCTGCAATTGAGAACATAGGAAAACAATTTGCAAAATAATGTCAGAGTAAAACCTTAGCATTCCTGAAACCAGATGCACATTATGATCAGCAAAAAGTGCCAAACGTCTAATTTTCCATAAATGAAACAAAACAGCCTGTCGTATGAAATCAGCCACAATATTCTTATGAAGGCCAACACCCAAAATAGCGCTCAGCTTGTGCTAAAAAACAGGAGGAAGGTAATAAAAAATAGCCCTTCATTTCCTTTTTGTCACAAAACAATCCCAGAAGATATGTTTCAAACTTTCCACACAGTATAAGAAGCTTGCTTCAGCTCCTGCACTTCAGTGTAATACTTATTTGTAGTTCTTAATTTTAGATACATATATAGAGTTTAAATGTACATATTTTAATATTTCTTTTTAACTGTTTTTTAAAATCAAAAATTAAATTTAGGGTTTGAAATCATCCATTTTTTTTTTGTCTAGGGGTTGCTCATTAATTGACTTCTCCAAATTTGTCCTTTAATTTCATATTCTTGACTCTCTTTATATTTTTCCAATTTATTTATTTTGTTTACATTTTATAATATATTCTCCTTTTCTTGCTCTTTTATTTTGGTAGACAAATTTCTACAAAATGATGTCTCATTGCTTCTATCTTTATGATCTCACTTCAAATTCTTTTTTTTTATCGTTATTATATATACTTTGTGTAATTAAATTTAAACATACACATTTCATGACTCATAATATATTAATTAAATTAATTTTAATTTAAAAATTTAATCTATTTTTCAGATTAAAATAATTTTGAATTCACATTTACATATGATGTGTTTGGAAGTTCTTTCTTGTATCTTTGGAATGTTATTTTCATGGGGAAACTAACCTATAAAAATGGGTCAACAATCAAATTAACCACATCATCATTGCACATCAAATAAACCCCAAGGTTGTCATGGTATATGTCAAGCAAGATAAAATATTATGTCAAGATTTTTATTTTAATTCATATCTTTTAAAGAATAAATAAGATGGGATAAGAAAAAATTAAGTTGATTTTGTTAACAAGGGATTAAAAGATTTGAATGAGTTATAATCCATTTTTTAAGAACTATTTCAACTTTATAAAATATTATTTTTATAAGTAAAATATTGAAATTTAATTATTATCATTTATGAAAAAATGAAGTAAGAAACTACTACAAGATTTGTCAGAGTGAGGATCCATAAAACCAAGTAATTCACCATGTGTGTCACTCATTTTCATGATAATAAGAAGGATGGCCCTAAGAGGATATGCATAGATTATAGAGTTGGAAAAGATCACCTTAAAAAACATGTGCATACAATCCCACAAGTAAATGCTTTGTTTGACCAAATTTAACTAGCAAAGGATAAAGTTGGATCTCTAATTTTTGTACCATAATTTTTTTATGAAGGCGAAGGATATATGGAAAGCCACTTTCAAGGTAAAACAAGGTTTATACTATGGAACTTCTACATTTATAAGATTGATGAATTGTGCATTAAGACTTTTATAAACATGAGTCATAGTGTATCTCCATCATAATTTTGTTTTTGGTCCTACATGGGAGGAAAATTTAATCCATTTGAAATAATTCTAAAAATGTTGAAAGATAAACAAATTTAACACCATATGAAGTGATTTATGGAAGTGCATTGATAATGGTATCAAAATTCATTTATGGAAAGACTTGGAATTGTGGGCCTCCTCTCACGTTTGTTGTCCACCTCAACCCCTTAAAACAAATACTGATCAGAACTTGTGGTAAGAAGGTTGTTGGTTATACTGACTAGGATGGTCCAGAACCTAATTGGATCAACTTTAATAATCAGCTTTTGGGAGCTAATCTAAGGGGTGCTAGATAGAAAAAAAAATGGGCCCCTACTATGCAAAGGCTTCAAAATTTAATAGGGGAGGTTGCACTCTTCTCTAGAGATAGGAAGGATGAGTGGATTTGGACCAAGAACCCCTCAGGTTGTTTTTCTGTTAAAAATGCTTATGAGAAATTAGAAAAACCCTTTTTAGTTAGCAAGGGCTTCAATTGGAACAAGGTTTGGGTAAAAAATCTGACTCCAACGGTTAACTGTTTCTGGTGGGTTGCTTCTTATGGAAAAATCCTTACTATTGATCATTTGGTTAGAAGGAGGTTCTAATTGGTTAACGTATGTGTTCTTTGTAGATAAGAGGAGGAGACTAATATGTACCTGTTCTTCCACTGTTTGTTCTCAAGAGAAATTTGGTCCTTCTTTCTTCCCATGTTGCTCATTGAATGGGTGTCTCTGCTTTCTATAAAAAAAATCATTGACAATTGGTCCTTCTGCCCATTCTCTCATAAAATTATCATGGATCTTTGGAATCAAGTCCCTCCCTTTGTTTCCTGGGGGATTTGGAAGGAGAGGATAATAAGATTTTCAGAGAAAATGAGAGAAATAACCATGATTTATGTTTTTCTATTAAGACCCAAATTCAAGAAAATGTGGAAGTGGGAGGTTCCAACTACTCTAAGGTTTTGCCTTCCTATAAAGAGATGAGATTCAAACAACTATGGGGCCTCAAAAATGATCTCACCAACTTCAATTGGGATACTTACATATCAAAACTACTGTGTGGATTCCCCCTGAGAAGGACCAGGTTAAATGCAATTTTGATGGTTGCTCTAAGGGAAACTCTGGTTTGGTTGGGGTGGTAGGTTTAATCAAGAATCATAGTAGGGATTATATTTTTGGTTATGGTAAAAATCTAGGGGTTTTCTTTGATAACAAAGCGAAGGCCATGGCTGCTTGGGGTGGTATTAAATTGTTGAAAGACTTAGGCTTCCAACAAGTCATCTTGGAAGGAGTTTCAAAGTTGATTATTGATATTTTGAAAGGGGAGAGTGTTGCTCCTTGGGAATTTAGAGACATAATGGATAATATGAAATTTTTCACTTATTGTAGAGTCCAACATGTTTACAAGGAAGAGAACTCCTCTACTGGCATCGTTGCCAATGAGGCTCTTAAGTGTAACACGAACTCATTGGTAGTATGATGGGTTTCCTAGGGCAATAAAAGATAGAGTTTTAAATGAAAAATATGAACATGCTTATACATTATAAGTATTGGATAAGGGGTCTCAGCGGTGTTTTTAGTAGACGTGGTGATAGGATGGAAACTAAAAATAATTTCAAGTTTGGTATGTTTCGCATTAATGGAAATTATTAAGGTGATTTTCATCAGCTAGATATGTGTCATTATTAGACTTGGTGATTGGATGGACATTACTTGGTTAATAATTGCAAGAATGGAAAGTCGCATATATAATGAAAAATATATCTAGGAGATTTTCTTTGGCCAGAAATTAAATGAGTTCATCATTTCCAAGTACCCTTCGTATCACATGATTGCTTGGAACAACAAAGCCTTGGTCACTTCAAATATTTTTCACATGTCATACATCTTTTCCTACCCCATTTTTGAGACTCAACTTGATCTTGTTAATCTGGCTATATTTATTATGGTTAAGATTAATCATGTCATTTATGTCCTGGCTCATTTTTTTGGCCTATTTCATCTTGTAGATTTGGTTTTGTAATTCAAACGGCTTTCTTTGCTTCATTTCCTTCGCCCTTCATCTCTACAATCTTAGTGTTTGGGTTGGTAGACTTGTTGTTCCTTGGGGTGGTATGAAGAGAGGAACAAATCAAAAGAAAAATCCAAAAAATTTGTTATCTTCTAAAATGGGAGGGTCGAGGAAGAGAATCGAACCCCCTAACTAGTCAGTTCTTAATCAAAATGTTGATCTCTGGAGTATGTTTAAAGTGGCTGGTATGGCTTCATTCTTTGAATCTATGAGGAGGTATAATGAAAGTCTAACTGCTAAGTTCACCAACTCCTAGAGAAAAGGCCATGTCTCCATTGGTGCAGTGAAAATTGAAGTTACAGCCTAGCTAATCGTTGAGGCTGCCAGTTTGGTGAATGAAGGAAGAAATGTGGTGAACAAGAGTGGTGTGGACTACCAAAAGTTTATGGAGAGATTCCTGCATGATGGAGAGGTGCTTACAAGGTTTCAAAATGGGTATGCCAGGCTTGACCTTCCTCCATCATTTTCCTTGGTAAGCATGTTTGTAATGTGATATTTCACTCTGGAAGGTAAGTACATGACTATGCATTTCTACCATTTCCCTATCCTTAATCACATTCGCCATAATGATAGGATAAATTTTCTATTTTATTTTCTTTCATCCCTACAACAAAGTATTAAGGTTCAATGTTGGCTCTTTATAAGTATGCCCTTGCAAATAACCCCCATGGCAACCTATTGATAGCTTGGCATGATAACCCCAACCATAATGATGATGATAATGTTGGCCCTCCCCAAGTTGTTGTGCTTATGAACCCTATGCCTAAACCTAGGCCCCCTACTCCTTGTGTGGAACCAATGGATGGTAGCCCCATGAATGCTTCCAATCTGGCTACCCCCAACTCCAAATCATATGCCTCTATGGTGAATCCCCTTGAGCTAGAAATTCTCAAAGATACCCCTAAAAAAGGAAATCTCCCCACTGCTCTTGGAACCCCCCAAGTTTAAGATCTTGAAAAAAGACCAGCAAACCCCGAAATCATGGAAATGGCATTACCATTGTTGAAGACCCAGATGGTCCTCAAAAGGAGGAAATGGATGAAGTTCATGTGAGAATTTTGTGTGGTGGTTGAAATTTGGCTATATTGGCAAAGGTTGTTAGCTCAAACAAAAAAGGTAAGAAGATGAAGATTGAAATTGAGGAAGAGGAACAAATGTATGTGGAAGAATTTGAACCCCAAGTGGAGGAGGAAAGTGAAGGAATAGACTGTGATAATAAATACTATGAGATGGAAGAAGAAGAAATCGAGGAGGAGGAAGATGAAAATGTGGAGGAACAAATTGGTGGGGAAGAGGATCTGGAGGTGACTGAAAAGGAGGTATGTGATGTGGAGGACATTTCCAAGAATACTACGATTTTTTAGGACGCTAACATTCTTTTCTTGAAAAGTAGAATCACCTTTCTGAAGGTATAGGTTGAAAACATGGAGAAAGTGATCAAAACTCTGATGAAAGTGATTGATGATTTGATGAGGCGTACCATAGTTGGATTTGTTTCTAGTCAATCTAAGATCAAGAAGCAACTAAACAAAGTTGGGAAATAGGAGGGCATAAAGGACCTAACCAATGATGCTAGTCTGGACTGAAGGGAGTTCATCTCTCAGATTGGTGAACACTAGGATTTGATAGCTAATGCCAAATAATGGCATTGTTCTTGCTCTATTTTTTGCTATGGATTTGTGTCTGCCTATAAAATTAAATTCCTCTTGATGATAGTTTTAGACTATTATTTTTGTTTGTTAGGATTTTGTTTAGAACTTGTTGGACCATGGCTAATATTTTATATGGCCTACGTGCCAAGTTTTGGGATAGTATGTGGCATTCTTATATTTAATTTTATAACTATAATGATCCTATGGATGCAATACTAGTATTTTGGTTTGTGCGCCCCATATAGTTTCTTTTTAGTAGTTAGTCTGGTTGTTTTTTTTGGGTGTGACTGGAGTTATTTCCTAGTCTATCACATTTCTTGTTGTTTCATCTCCTTTTGTTTATATGGGATCAGGGTCCTTCCCTGGTTATATAATCAAAAACACCACATGAACTAATGTTCTTTTTCAAAAACATTGCCAATGTACTTGAAACATGTGGCTAGAGGAGGATAACTGAGAATTGATCTAGTGAAGATTGGGGCTATTAACTCTAATTTAATACAAATATAGGTAAACATGTAATAGGGCTCATTTTGTTGAAACTAAATAGGGACATTTATTATTATTCAAAGCTACTATTTTACCATAAGATAGTACCCTATATATGATAAATAGATCTATGGAATATTTCAAGTTATTATGATATAGAAGCATTAATTTCTAGGAAAATAAGCTATTGTGTATATTAAACAAAAACTTATCCAATATTTGTAATTGCAAAATAAATTGTAATAGGTAAGACACTACAAGTGGATGGCTTTCCTTCAATAATTTTATTTTTTAATCAAGTATAAGGAATGAATCATAAATGTAGTGGTATAGACATTATCCAAGCAAAAAATCATAAATCGATTTTTAGATTTGGCTATAGTTTCACAATTAATACTTTTACAAAAGAGGCTTATGAGGAAACATATGCAAAATGACCAAATCTTTCGGAAACATTCTAGGAATTAAGACTATGAATGTGTATGTTGAATGTAAAATAAAATGTTATTTAGTAAAGGATGAGATACATTACAAATCAAATAAATTATATATTGCAAAAGAACCCAAAAATATGTTGATCAAGTAAGCACATATAGTAAATTATTCTAGCTATTTCATCTTTGGTAAGACCATGACTTGTATACAAAAACATATGTAGTTCTCTAATATGTAACATCACTTAATAGATACAAAGTATGTTGTACACGTAAGCCAAGGATTCAAAAAGAAGGATCATGCATGCATCTTCATATTTCTTCTAAACCATGGGAACATAATTATATGGATTTTATCGGAGATTCACCAGAGTCTAAGCATGGTTATGATTTTCTATCTAATTTTTTAGATGGACTCATAAAATGTCTTTTAATTCCATGTAAGGCAGTAGCACTTGGAATGAATTATTTTTGTAATTTTGTATAATGTTGGGCTTATTTTGGTTTGCCTAAGTCTATTCTTTAAAATATAGATTCCATATTTTGGGGAAGATTTTGGACCATCATGTTGAGAAAGATTGATACCAAGAAGAAAAGAAAAAAATTGGACATCCTCAAACTAATGGACAAACTATTTTTTGCAAATATAGTTCTTTGGTGCATGTGAAAAAAGGTTATAGCAACTAATTTGTAAGTAGATAAGATGATTCTTTGGTGTATATATTACACTCATACAATAGGTAGTATATATCTCTAGTAATAAGTCACCCTTTTAAGCATTTTTGGGGGTTATTTGGATATTAACCTTGATAAAAAGAGGGAATGAAAATATATTTAGAGTTGACAAGAGAAGCAAACATCATTTATAGGATTTAGAAAATCCATCTCAAATTGAAAGTGTGTGTAAATAAAGTGGAGTAAACACATATACACATCGATGAAACGCCTTATATAAAAGGAATTGAAATAACAAACTAAGTTGTTATGACTATCCTTTCAAATCGTCTCATTGCTCTCTAATATTAAGGATCCCTAAATTCATGCTCTTAGATTTATTTAAGTGTTGCACATGAATTCACAAGATGACAACCTAATAAACGAGAAGATTTGTGAAATGCAAATCTACATGCCTACATTAACATATTTTTGTATTTTTGATATGAAGGTTGAATGAAATATGAGATTGCTGCTATGTAAATGATTTTAAGATTATTGCTATTGATGTAATACAAATCTAAATGTGATTCTATGATAAACACAATAAAAACTAATGCAATACTAAAATGCTATGAAGGAAAATTACCATGATAACAATGCTTAATGCTATGCAACTCTAAAATGCTCTCAATTGCGAAGATAATTCCTACAACAAAAGTATATGATCAAATCCTTTGTTGAAAAGTTGTAGAATGGTCTCATATTTATAGATTTTTCCAAGCCTTGGATGAGGTGGCAGAGATGGACGACCGAGATCGTGATCCTAAGAGATCAATGATGGAGCACAAAGAGGTTGGAGGAATTCATGGAGGTTCCTCCATTTGGAAGGGAAAATCATCCAAGTGTCAAAGAGAATCAATTGGAAGGAGGAGCCATGTGTCTCCAAGGAGGTTAGGAGGTTGGATGAATATTCCTAATTTGAAAATTATAAATAAATGAAATCATGTGACATGTGATGATGTGGAGGGTGATTTGGAGGAAGTTAGGAAATTATGGAGAATGTGACAAATTTGAATTAAAAATTCAAATTTAATTAAGGGGGAGAAATAATCAAATAACAAATTATTTAAATTTTTGTATTTAATTAGTTCAAGAGGGAAGATGATTTTTTAATAGAATAATTAAAGGGGTGAACTATACAAATAAATGTATCAATTTATTTATACTAGTAGAAGAATTTAAGATTCATTAATTAAATAGCTGGTATTTAATTAATTGTGCTCTAGACCATTTTTATGTGTACACATTTTGCCCCTCTTTGAAGTGATACGTGCAAATGTTTTGCTTCAAAGAAAAAATTTGTCAGACTGTGATGATAAAAATTTCAACATGCCTCGGATGCTGATTTTCCAGTGATGATTGATGTATGCCCCCTTGGGAGATAAAATAGGGAATTTTTTGAATTTTTAATAATTTTTGAATTTTTGAAAATTTTGATGATTAAATTATTTTCTCATAATATTCTGATGATTTTTTAATTTTATAATGGTGTGACGATTTATCTCCCAAAAATTGTAAGTGAACCTGCCACAGTGTTGATTAGTTGATTAGAGGCCCATTTTGAAAAATAAAATAAATGCCACTTAATTACCCACTTTTACCCACTTAAATAGGTGAAAAGGTAAAAAGGTAAGTCATTTGTGCATTTGCATTGTGGAGATTGAGAGTGAGTGAGAGAGCCAAGATGGACAAGATTTCACATCACACTCACATATTCGAGTGAATTCACCACCACCAGCGTCCAGTTGCGTATGGACCTCCAGTACGTACCCTAAAAACCACCTTTTGTCGATTTTTTAATGTGAATTTTCTCGCTTTTTTTCTATGTTTAAAATCTGGTTTTAGACACGTTTTAGCGCATTTGGTAGGTGTTTTAGCGTGTCTAGAACCCGATATAATGAATGGGGAAACTAAAATAGTGCATAGGTTGAAAACAGGCATGGGTCAGGTTTAGCGCATTAGGTCACCGATATAGCGCATGGAGAGTCTGAATTAGTGCATAGGAGGTCTAGCGCATCAGGTGGATAAAGTAGTGCATGGAGTGGGTCCTTTAGCGCATGCAGTCAAATAGCGCATCAGGGCACTGTTCTGGTGCATAGAGTCAATTTTCTAGCATATTTGGGAATTTGGCGCATAGGAAGACTGTTTTAGCACATTGGGAAAATTTTCTAGCGCATTTGGAAAATTAGCACATAGAAACACTGGTTTAGCGCATTGGGAAAAAATGATGGTTTTTAATTGTTTCCTCCTAGTTTTTGATGGTTGGTGATAGGATGATTGATGATCGATCTCATTACGAATGAGAATTGATGATAGGATAGGCGCTCCTCAAGATTTCATCAAAATTTCATTTTGAGCTTATTTGATTGATTGATAGGTTGATTGATATGTTGATTTGTGATATTTTATGATCATAGGAGGATGGATTAGGAGTACTACAAATTTGGGAGTGCTTCCCGAGGACATGGGACATGATCCCACAGTTGGTCCAAGCTGACCTGGATATCATTGCCCAATGCGGATTGACCTTATTGATCGATATGCCCCAGTACCGGATTAATAGGGGGCTTCTAACTGCGCTTGTAGAGTGGTGGCATAGTGATCACAATAATTTTCACTTGGCTACTGGCGAGATCACAGTGACTCCAGAGGATGTCTATTGGATTAGAACTGAGGATTCCAATTACGGGTGATTTAGTTGTCTACGACCATGAGGAGTAGGGAGGGACTGATTCCATCTGAAGGATCTTTCAAGATGATCAGCTCAACGGATATGAGATTGCTTGGCAAGAGCTTTTTGCTACCCGACAGTCATTGCCATGTGTCCTAGCAGGGTTCATTGGTGGCTTTCTCTCCCCCAACCATAGGTCGAAGGGCTTATCAGTTGGTTGGGGTCGGGTGTTGGAGACTATGATTGTGCATGGTATGAGATATGCATGGGGTTCTTGCATGCTTGCACATTTGTATCACGATCTTCATCAGGTTGTATATATTAGTGCTAGCAGTCTCATGGCAGGATGCACTTTGTTATAGCTTTGGGCCTAGGAGCACATAGCGATCACACGACCAATGATAGGGAGGGCTTGACCAATAGGGAGACCCTATGTTTTCAGATATACAGGTCCACTTGTCCAGCATAAGCTGGAAAAGTTAGAGTATTGGTGACATGTGTTGGATGAACAGGATTCAGTTATATAGCGGGTTGTTTTCAATTATCGTTTGTAGGAAAGTCTCACGATTGAGTGGGAGTCTCACGGTTAAGTGGGAGCAATGGAAGACGAGGGTAAGTTGAAGGTTGAGAAGTTTAATGGGTAGAACTATCAGTTATGGAAGATGCAGATGGAGGACTATCTCTATCAGAAGGATTTATGGTGGCCATTGGAAGGGAAAACCAAGAAACCCACAGCAATGTCAGATGAGGACTGGGATATTTTGGACAGAAAGGCACTTGGTAGTATTCATTTATGCCTGGCACAATCAGTAGTGTTCAATATTACAACAGAAAAGACAACTCAAGAGTTGATGTAAACCCTAGCGAAGTTATATGAAAAGCCTTCCACTTCAAATAAGGTATTTCTTATGAAGCGTTTATTTAATATGAAAATGGTAGAAGGTGGGTCAGTTACTGATCATTTAAATGAGTTTAATACAATTACCAGTCAATTAACTTCTATAAAAGTAAACTTTGATGAAGAAGTTAGAGCTCTTTTGATTATGTGTTCTTTTCCTGAAAGCTGGAATAGCTTGGTAATGGTTGTTAGCAATTCTGTTTATGGTTCGAATACATTGAATTTTGATGATGTTGTTGGTTTTATTTTGAGCGAGGAAATTTGTAGGAAAAGCTCAGGCGGAACATCCACATCAGGAAGTGTTTTGAATATAGAAAGCAGGGGTAGAACAAAGGAGAGAAGAAACAATTTTGGAAGCCTTGGGAAGTCACGAGGAAAATCAAGTTACAGAAGGTTCCAATCTAGAGACAAGAGGGATTGTTGGTACTATGGTAAGCCAGGTCATTTAAAGAAAGATTGTTAGTCTCAAAAAAATAAAGAAGGAGATGAAAAGGAAGGAAATAAAGAGGCAAATGTGGTAAGTAATAAATCTAATGAGGATGCTTTGATTCTTTCTCTTGACAATGCTGATGATTCTTGGGTGTTAGATTTAGGGGCTTCATTTCATGCTACGCCCCATAGAAATTATTTTCTTGATTATATCCAAGGGGATTTTGGGTTGGTTTATTTGGGAGATAATGAACCCTGTCAGATTGTTGGAAAGGGAAGAATAAAGATTAAGTTGTAGAATGGGAATCATTGGCTACTACATGAGGTAAGGCACGTTCCAAAGCTAAAAAGAAATTTAATTTCAACAAGGAAACTAGATGATGAAGGTTGTGTTGTTGCATTTAGTGATAAAAATTGGAAGGTTACAAAAGATGCCTTAGTGGTAGCAAAAGGTGTGAAAGTATGCACCTTATATCTTTGTATAGGTCATATTGTTCCTTCTACTTTAACTATTGCAAATAAAAATCAATGTTTAGGAACAGTTGCTGCAGTTCAGGATGAAGAAAATCAGATAGTTGTTGTGAATTCTGAATCAGCACTATGGCATAACAGACTTGGGCATATGAGTGCAAAAGGTATGAAATTACTTCATTCAAATAATGTTTACCAGGTCTAAAATGTGTTAATATGGATTTCGATGAAAGTTGTGTGTATGACAAACAAAAGAGAGTTACTTTTCTCAAAGATGGGAAACAAAAGAAAGATGAGAAATTGGAGCTTGTGCATACAAATGTATGGGGACCAGCTCAGATATTTTCTCTTGGTGGCTCTTAGTATTATGTCACATTCATTGATGATGCAACTAGGAAGGTATGGATTTATTTCATTAAGCAAAAATTGGATGTATTTGAAACTTTTAAAAAATGGAGAAACTTGGTTGAGAATGAGACGGGTAAAAAGTTAAAATTTCTCAGATCTGATAATGGTGGTGAGTATTGCAATAAAGAGTTTGAATATTATTGTTCCTTCAATGGTATTCGTAGGCAGAAAACGGTTCCAAGGACTCCATAGGAAAATGGAGTGGTTGAGCGCATCAATAGAACAATAATGGAGTGTGCACGGACTATGAGATTGCATGTTGGGTTTCCTTTAAACATGTGGGTAGAGGTTGTAAGCATTGTTGTTTATTTAATTAATAGAGGTCCATCTAATCCTTTGGGTTGTGGTATTCCAGAGGAAGCATGGATAGGTAAGAAAGTGAGTTATTCTTTTCTGAAAACCTTCGGTTGTTAAGCATTTGCACATGTAGATTATGAAAATAGAGCCAAGCTTGATGCAAAATCAAGGAAATGTATATTTGTTGGATATGGCATTGATGAATTTGGTTATAGGCTTTGGGATTTTGAAAATAAGAAAATTATGAGAAGCAGGGATGTTATATTCAATGAGAAAGTGTTGTACAAAGATCAGTTGCAGTAGCATGAGAAGAAAGAAAATGATTGTACACATCTAAAAATGGTCACGGTTAACCAAACCTATTAATTAATTAAATATGAATTATTTAATTAATATTATTAAGTCATCTACATATAAATAAATTTAATTATTTATTTATATTGCTCATTTTTCCAATTCTTCTAGTTTAATTAAATAAATAAGTTTATTTAATTAATGTTATCTTCCTCTTAATTAATTAAATAGATTTCACAATTTATTTATATTAATTATCACAAGTATAAATTCTAAATTTAAATGATATTCTTCATTTCACATTTAATTAAATATTTTCAATATTTAATTAAAACACTTTCTAAATCCTTCACTCTTCTCAATAATTAAATATTTTTAATATTTAATTAAAAATCTTTTCATTTCCCACACATAATTAAATATTATCTATTTTAATTATGGATACATCTTCCATTTGTCTCTTAATCTTCCATCCATCTCTTAAAATTCCATCTTCTTTTCAAATTCTCGATCTCTCACCGTTCATCTTAATAGGTTTGAACTCAACCTTTGATCCTGGCCAATTGGATTCTTGCCTTCAAAAATTTATAAATACAGCCCTCTTGTGAGTTGAAAAGAACCTTGAATTCTAGATTTTCATACGTAGTTATTATAGTTACATTTCATTTTTATCACCATTGTAGTATCATAGCATTTTAATTCTATAGATTAAATCATATAGTCATGAATATGCATTTTTAAATCAATCTCGTTCTCCTAAATTGTCATCTCAACAAGTTGTTGCTTACACAACTGAGAGCCATAATCTTTTATCAAATTCTTGGAGATAGAGGATGATGGGATGAATTTGAAGAAGGCTGCTACCATGAGAGTTTGCATTTATGCTTTCTAGATTAGCTTTCTTTCAATCTAATGTCCCCTCGGTGTGTTAGTTTATTGTTTAATTAATCATGCATTTTCTAAACACCCAATGATTATGCAGTGTTGGATGATACTCCAAACAATGAAGTTTCAGTGGATCCTCATGCTCTACAACAACAACAACTACAAATACCACAAACTCCAATGAATGTTAGATGATCTTCAAGGTTAAGTAGACCTCCAAAAAGATTTTCTCCCTCTTTGTACTCTATTTTATTAACTGATGCTGGTGAACCAGAATGTTATTGTGAAGCTATGCAGGTGGATACCAAGGTTCAGTGGGAGCATGGAATGGAAGAAGGAATGAACTCCTTGCTGAAAAATCAGACTTGGGAATTATGCAAGTTGCCTGCAAGTAAAAAGGCTTTAGCAAACAAATGGGTTTATAGGATGAAAGAGGAGGATGGAGGTAAGAAAAGATTTAAATCCAAATTAGTTGTAAAGGGATTTCCATAGAAACAGGGTATTGATTTTGATGAAATATTTTCTCCAGTTGTTAAAATGACCTCTATTTGTATTGTGTTAAGTATTGTGGTTGTTGAAGATTTTCATTTAGAACATCTTGATGTTAAAACTGCCTTTCTCCATGGTGATTTGGAAGAGGAAATATATATGGAACAACCACAAGGATTTGAGGTCAAAGGTAAGGAGAAACTAGTGTGCAGATTGAAGAAAAGTTTATATGGCTTGAAGCAAGCACCTCGACAATGGTATCTTAAATTTGATAGTTTTATGGCTGAGCAAGGCTACAATAGGTGTAATTCAGACCATTGTGTTTATTTTAAGATGTTAGGTGAAGATAGCTACATTATTTTATGTTTATATGTTGATGATATGCTTATAGCGGTGTCTAACATGGATCACATAAAGGAGTTAAAACAACAGTTACCAAATTCATTTTCTATGAAGGATTTGGGGGTAGCAAAACAAATCCTTGGTATGAAGATTACAAGAGATAGGAAAAATAGAAAATTGTTTTTATCTCAAGCTGATTATGTTAAAAAGGTGTTGCAGAGATTTCATATGGAAAATGCAAAATCTGTCAGCACACCTTTGCCCAGTCATGTCAAATTGACTAAGGATATGTGTCCAAAGACACAAGAGGAGGAAGGAAAAATGTCCAAGGTACCATATGCTTCAGTTGTAGGTAGTTTAATGTATGTCATGGTATGCACGAGACCAAATATTGCACATGCTATAGGAGTTGTTAGCAGGTATATGAGTAATCCAGGAATTGAGCATTGGAATGTAGTGAAATGGATTCTCAGGTATTTGAGAGGTACATCGAATAAATATTTATGTTTTGAGGGCTCTAATACAAATTTAAAAGGCTATGTTGACTTATATTTGGCAGGGGATATCGATACCAGGCGGAGTACCACAAGTTATGTATTTACCATTGGTGGGACAATAGTAAGTTGGATTTCTCGGTTGCAAAAGGTGGTTGCTTTATCCACCATAGAGGCAGATTATGTGGCTGCAACAGAGGCAACAAAGGAGATGATATGGATGCAACTTTTCATGAAAGAGTTGGGAAAACAACAGGCTAAAAATTACTTGTTCATAGAGAGCCAGAGTAATATACATCTTGCAAATAATTATGCCTTGCACTCTAAAACCAAACACATATAGTTGAGGTATCATTTCATTTGGTCAGTGTTGGAGGATGGATAGGTAAAGCTAGAAAAGATACATACAAATGTAAATCCAGTGGATATGTTTACTAAGGCGGTGATAAGGGAGAATTTGAGCTCCTCTTCAGCTTTGGTTGGCCTTCAAGGTTGAATTAAAGTATAACAAATCAGCAGGGTCCAAGGTGCTTATTTCTAGTGAGAGCTATAAGTGCAACGGTGTCGTCCAAGTTCAGTCTCCAAGTGGGAGATTTTTTGGTGTGGAGCCTGATCAGTCTCCAAGTGGGAGATTGTTGGTATGTGGCGACTAATCATTGTTTATTGTACGCTCTTCATGTATCCTTGCCGAAAAATGGAAAAATCACCGAAAAGGGGAAAACCCCAACTTTGTATAACCCTAATCTGGAAGCTTCTAAAAAGCTGGTTATAAGGGGTTTGTAATAGAGTTACAGTGTGATAAGAAAAAGGCGATTATTCGCGATATTGTAATAGGGTTTTACACTGGTTAATAAAATCATTGGATGGATGCAGTTTGGTGGATGTAGCCCATATTGGGTGAACCATGTTAAATTCTCTGTGTTATTTTTGTGTGTGTGTTTTATTTCCTGGGTTATTTGATAATATCTGCATTTAGCTTTTAGATATCTGCCTTCAAAACCTAACATGATGAAGATAGGATATTCTAGAGTGAGGGCCTGTGTTGGATTATGATGTTTCTTGTGATGAGTTTTCCAGACTGCAAGCAATGGCATGGGAATATCATCCATAGATTGCAAATGCCTCGATGACAAACGATTATGCTCAGTATTTCCACACACATCCTTTCCCATGGATTTCCAAGTCGGTGCCCATTTTATAAGTTGGTGGGAGGGCACCAAGATAGGCATTGAGGAGTAGGGGAGATGGAGGGAATGGAGAGGAGGAGGAGGTAGAGGAGGAGGCAGGAGTAGATGATGGAGGAGATGATGGAGGTGGAGGGGGTGTGGATGGTGATGAGGGTGGCAGAGGAGGTGGTAGAGAGATCCTTGATTTTTCATTACCGAGGAGAAGGAGGTCCATGGCATCTAGCGAACAACGGAAATTTGTGCTTCATCTACCCTCACAGCGGTAACAGACTCAGATAGTTGCCTTGCAAAAATAGGTCCAGACATTGCAAGGTCAGCTAGCTCAGGCCCAAACACAATTTTAGGCACAGGGACAGGCACAAGCCCAGATTGCCACTTGGACGGCAGAGAGGGATGCAACCAGACGATAGGGAGAGCAGGCAGTGGTCATAGTGGACAAGTTATAGAGTGTAGCTGAGGGTACCAACATCTTCATTTATCTCTAAGAGCTTCATCGTACTACCCAGGAGGCAGAGTTTTATAGAGGGAGATATCATGATTCCATTCCAGCCGAGCAATGACTGAGCTATGCACAGTCTCGATCTAGCCGAACCTAGTCGAGGACCACCAGCAAGGGTGTCACAAAGCCACAACAGGGGGGTCCACCAGGTGAAGTTCTAGGGGCAGGTCCAGGGTGATCCCACAATAGTGGTTTACAATTTCTGGCCAAATTGGACATTGCAATTATTATTTTTAACTAAATCTTCATATTTGGGAACCTATAGTGGCTAAACCATGAGGAATTTGAAGATGATGAAAACTAGAGTCTCATCAAATTTTGTCTGTAGATTCTAAAAATATTTTTTTCAAAATTTTTGGAATCAAATTGCACTTTTTTTTCCATCTCCCACAAAAACTGGTTTTTTTCAAAAAACAACATTTTTAAAAAGTGACTCTCACCGTATACAACATAAAAAAATTTGTATGAAGGATAAAATTCTAATTTTTTCGAATTTAGATTTGTAACGACGATATCTAGCACTTTCATTTGGTCTCATAGTTTTTTATTGAATTTTTTTTCCTTAAACAAGTCTCAAAGTCAAACCAATTGCAATTCAGACATAGGTGGACTGTATACAACATAACTTTTTTTGTATGAATCGAAATTGAATTTATTTTTTTAATGGATCAAGGACATCAATACCCAGCCTCAACATATTTTTAAAAAAATTATTTTGATAATTTGATATTTTTCCACATGTGCAAAACAAAGAGCTTGATTTTCAGTGAAAAACCTATGTTTAATAAAACTAAAAAAACACATACATAATAAAACCAAAACATATTTAAATTTAATTCATTGGATAGCTCGTTCTGAGGACTACCATCTTCCAGTTGGGTTTGTGAATTATCCTCCATTTTCATCCTCAACTTGAGCTTCAAAGGGCATAAATCTACTAAAATTTGGTGGAAGAGGGGGAGAAGGGTAAAAAGGGGGGGTTCGCTCGAACCCCCCTTCGCTCGAAAGGGTGAAGGGGGGTTCACTCGAACCCCCATTTTTTTGAATTTTCCATTCATTTCTATGAAGAGATGTGACATCATAGGGTTCAAGCGAACCCACCATGCAAAAGCGGGTTCACTCTAATTAGGGGTTCGACCGAACCCCTCTTTTGGGTTCGTGTGAACCCCCTAGTTTGAACGAACCCTTAAAAACATGAAATTTTGAATGTGTGAGCATTTTTACAAATTTCCTTCCTCATCAAAATTGTACACCACTATTATGGGTTTACCCTCCATCAGGTGTCGGATGGGCAGGTGCAGCGAGACTAGCAACATCTGGGGGTAGCACCACTTAATGTCTTGTATGTCAGATTTTGATGTATTTCGACTTACATACTGACAGACTAATGTACACATAGATTTATTCAGGGGCCTAATGATTGTCCCACCATTTTTGATGATGTATCATTTCTCATTTCTTGGTATCATTGTACACTTGACATTATTATTTTTAGGTTATATATATGATGTGCAGCTGCGATTTGTGATCCACATGTTGTTTATATGCTTTTATGATGAATGTTTATGATGGATGCATGTTTATTTCTCTCTTTATGCTATGCGATGTTTTATGGTTGTGTATGGATGCATTACTGAAATGATGATGCAAATGTAAGGATTAAATATGATATGCTATGATGTGGTACAGATGATGTGTGTATTATGATGTATGAAATGGATGCAATATTAAAATGATATGGGATGCACTTTATTTTTTTGCATTTTTCTAATGCACATATATGACCTAAATGTATGTTGTAGATGAATGTATGGATGATGATAATGTATGGATTATGATGTTATTATGGATGATGATATATATGGATGGATTTATGATATGGATGAATGGGTGAATTTATTATAGCATGTATGGCTAGATGGTTTATGAAATTTGCTATATTTTTATATTTTTCCGATGTTTATATGATAAATGGATAGATGGACAAATGACATCTATGAGTGTATGAATTATGACAATGTTTTATTTATGAATTTATGCAATGCAATTTATGTACATGCATGGATGGTTGGATGATGATGGATGTATGATGAATGATTTAGGATGAATGCTTTCTTTTGGATTTCATGATGCAAATGTATGATCTAATGCTTAGATGATTGTATGATGTAGGTATATGATGTAATGTGTAAATGTATGCTTGATGTTGCTATGTTTTTGGATTTTTATAGTGCAAATGCGGGATTATATGGATGATATGATAATGCTTTCTAATGTATGGATTATGAAAATGATAATGCAAATGAATGATTTTTTTGTTATGTCAAGTGTACTCAATCTTTTAATGAGAGATAGCATCATGTTGAAAGTTGCCATCCTTGGAAAAATCTATAATGCAAATTTAGAACTAATATGAATGCAATCTATCTTAGCCATGCAAACCTAACTATGCCATGTTTCCATCTGATTCATTGTGCTCAGTATCATCATTGAGATTTTAAAATGTTGAAAGTGAGTACAAACATCGATGGTGTAATTAGGCCATGATGAATTGAGTACCACTTCCATGAGTTATTGATATTGCAATTTAATACAAGCATCTAGGCATAATTGAACTGAGATGACCTAATTATTTCTTGTGTAAAACAAACAAGATTTAATCCGTTCCTATGTAAATTCAGAATGTCATCAGTGATATTTCATGGATCACATCTCGTGACAAATTTACATAGTACTAATGAGTAACTCGCAAATAGAAAACAAAGAAAATATCATTCGCAATCATAGCTTCTCTAGTTCATGACATCCTTGAGTTGCTCAGAGAAATGATAACAACAATCATGATACAAACAGTTGAACATTTGTGCAAAAGTGATTAAACTGTGATTCAGAAGATCATCCAATGATATTTGGTTTGTTGGTATTTTTGTTGATGTGGATAGTTGATTTGGATGATTGGATTGGTTTGATTGACTATGATTGATGTTCACTTGGTAATGTTTCTATGATTTTGTGTTTACCATATTTGCTTTTTTGTTGTTTGTATGTTGGTTTAAGCTCAAGAGAGAGATTTTCCCCCAGTGAGTTTAGGATTTTTCCCCCAGGGAAAGCAAATCAATTAATATGGATATGTACAATGATCACCAAGCCAGAGTGGAACACAACCACGATGCCAGGATATGTACATGAAGCTCATTTTATGATAGGAATGTACGCATAATGCTAGCGAAAGTGGACAGCCGACACACGTTCCAATAGAGAGAGAAGTCGATCACTCACAAATAGTGCATGTTTGCCAAGTTTTCACAACTTGCTTTTATTGCACCTTTCAGATTATATGATTTTTTTTTTGTTACCAAGATTCCTATTTGCTAGGTTTTTATCAAGGTAACAATTTTTTCCTTTTCCCTCCTTTTTTTGGATTTCTTCAAGACTTTTTCTATTTTTTTTGTATTATTTCAAGACTTTTATGTCGTGTAATGGATGAATTACATGTAGAACATTTTGAGATGAAGGTTGTTCATCGGTTCCTCAAATAGATCCCATTCTAGTGTGGACAGTTGATATGCCCTCGATCCAAAGACTGATACAATAATAAAAGGGCCTAACAAATTTGGCTCAAATTTTCCTTTCTTTTCTCGATCTTGCTGATTATGGGGATTTTCCTTCAATACCAGGTCACCTACCTAAAATGTCCTTGGTTTAACCTTGTGATTGTAGCTCCTTGAAATTCTCTACTGATATTCTTTTAGGTGATTCACAGCTAACTGACGGTGTTCATCCAGAAACTCCAACTCTTGTAGTCTAGACACCCTATAATCTTCATCTACAATGATACTCTTCAAGGACACTCGAAGTGATGGTAGTTCAACCTCAATAGGCAGGACGGATTCTAATCCATATACGAGGGCATATGGTGTGGCTCTTTTGGGTGTATGGATGCTTGTACGATAGGCCCATAAAGCAAGGTTTAGCTAGATATGTCAATCATGTCTAGATTCATTGACGATTTTCTTGAGGATCTTTAAAATAGTTTTATTTGAGGCCTCTACCTGGTTGTTCCCTTGGGGGTAGTATGGTGTAGAAAACCAATGTTGGATATGAAACCTTTCACAAAGTTCTTGGGCGTCTTGATTCTTGAAAGGTTTGCCATTGTCAGTGACAATGGACTAAGGAATACCATACCTACAGATGATGTAGTTTAGGATGAACGATGAGATCTATTTTTTTGTGATGGTAGTTAAAGGCACGGCTTCGACCCACTTTGTAAAGTACTTTTTGGTTGTAATGATGAACTTGTGTCCATTGGATGATGGTGGGTGAATTTTACCTACAAGATCCAATCCCCACTAACAAAATGGCCATGTTGATGCAAATGGTTGAAACTCCTGTGTTGGTGCATGTATGAGATTACCATGGATCTGACATTTCTTGCATCTCTTGACAAATTGGAAAGACTCCTCCATATTCAGCCAGTAATACCCCAAATAGAGGAGTTTCTTCGCTAAGGTAAGACCACTTGAATGTCTTCCACAGATACCTTCATGAACTTCCTATAAGGTTGTCTCATACTCATCGTGTTCCGGACATTGAAGGAGAGTTACATCGAGACCTCCTCAATAAATTACATCCGTGATAAGGGTGTGTTGGGTGACTTGATGGATGAATTTTTCTTTTTGGTTTCGTGATAGGTTGGGTGGGAGGGTGTTATCCCTTAGATAGGTTTAGATCTTCCCATAGATTGAGGTATCAACATCAGTTAGGTGACATATGACTTGGGACTCGAAATCATCATAGGAAAAGGTAAACACTTGTTCCACCATGAACTCATAACGGCTTCATTTATCTGGAATTTTTAATAGAGAAGTAATAGTGGCCATAGCATCAGAAACTTTGTTGTCTATTCTTGGGATTTGATCAAATTTGATAGCCACAAAATATTTCTTAGTCATCAATCATTCTTTTATAGGGAATCAGTTTGTCATCCTTTGTCTAATAGTCATCATTGACTTGGTTTATGACTAGTTGAGAATCTTCGTAGACTTATAGCTCTATGATTTTCCAGTCTACATCTATCTTGATGCCAATGATCACTGCTTCATACTCCACCATGTTGTTAGTGCAGGGGAACATTAGTTTGTATGATTTCAGAATGGTATGCCCTTGAGGGGTGACAAATAAAATTCCCGCTCCTAATCCATGTTGAGTGTATGACTCATCAAAGTACAATACCCACTATTTTTTTTATGGAAAAGATATCAACATATAGAAAATCAATGTGCAAAGGATGGTCATCATGCAATGGTGCTTTATCTAGTTAATCTACAATGGCTTTTCCCTTGATGGCTTTCCTATCAACATATTGGATGTCAAACTCACTCAGAATCACTACCCACTTTGCCAACCATCCTGTTAGATTTGCTTTGTTGAGCAAATATTTCAATGGATCAATTTTGGCTATCAACTTGATGGTATGAGTTAGCATATAATGTTGTAATTGTTGAGTGGTGAACACTACTACTAGACAAGCCTTTTCAATGGATGTGTAATTTATTTCATATCCATTTAAGGTTTTGTTGATATAGTAGATTGTCCTTTCTTTTCTTGTTGAATCCTCTTGCACGAGCAAAGTTCCCAATGATGCCTCGGTTATTGCTATGTATAGTAATCTAGTGGTTTTCCTTTTGTTGGTGGTACTAAGACAAGTGGACTCATTAGATATTTCTTAAATAGGTTGAAAGCGGCTTCACATTTCTCATCCCATCTAAAGGAGACATTCTTGTGTAGTAAGTGGGTAAAAGGATGGGTATTGTCCGCCAGTTGTGAAATGAATCTTCGGATAGACTGAAATCTTCCTTGAAGTGATCTCAATTAACTAATGTTCTTATGAGGTAGCATCTCCATGATTTCCTTGACTTTCATTGGATCAACCTCTATTCCCTTTTCTGAAACTATATATCCCAATAGCTTTGTCGATGTCACCCCGAACACACATTTCTTTGGATTCAATTGTATGTTGAACTTCTCCGGTTGGGTGAAGATTTTTTCTAGTATCTCCAAGTGTCCTTCTCTAGTGAAATATTTGTCCAAGTCATCCACATAATCTTCCATAAAGGTATGCACCATGTAGTGAAATATGGTTTTCATGGCTCACTGGTAAGTGGATGCTACGTTCTTTAATCCAAAGGGCATGTAAAAGTTGTATTATCTTGGTCCTCAAGTGCTATCTTGATTTGATTGTAGCCGAAAAAACCATCCATCAATGATAACATGCCATGACCCACTATTAAAATCCATGATGATATCAGTTTCTCCTTCACCAATAAGGCAATATGGGGATGCATTTTTCTCAACTTTTGCTTTATTGGTTTGACTCCTGAAGGGAGGGATGGATGGTGCATGATGAGATATGGTTCTATCCCTAGCATGTCTGCATATGACCAAGAAAAATTGATTTTCCACTCTCTTCAAAGAACTTGATAAAGTTAGGCTTCTCTTGTTCTGTCAAGAATTCTGCTAGATGGAGAGTTTTCACTTTTTCTACATCGCCGATATTGATGGACTGTGTTGGCTCGATCAAAAATTTGGATCTCTCTTGAAAGTGTTCGAGGAGAGTTTCAAATCTCTCATCCTTCGGTGCCTCAGAGAGGTTTTCACCATTGGATTCACTCTTTATTTTTACTTTTTCCTGATCTAATACTTTCATACAATGGTTTTCACCATTAGATCAATTTCATGTATTATTCATTTTGTAGCTAAGAGATTTGACACTCCCCTGACTGGAAGCTTCGTTCTAAGATTCAATGGTGAAACAAGTTTTAGGGTTCTCAGCACAAAGGAAGTTGACAATAGCATCATCGTTGGAAAGATGGGGATGTCAAGGGGCTCGGTTTGGTCCCAATCGATAGGTTTGGGATGCACTAGGGCTAGGGAATCGTCGGGTTCGTTTAAGTCAAAGGCAATGAGGGTCCTGATGGTGACATCTTCAAGTAGTCCTATAGCAAGGTCAAGGTCTATGATGTAACTCTCTTCTAAATGATATGTTTCATTGGGATTCTAATCGTCTTCACTTGAGCCATCGATAGGTCATGATCCAAATTCAATTGGTCCTAACCACAAACTTTTTCCCTCCTCGTGTATGGGTGCATATTTTTGTATCACAATAATCCCCTTGTCATTAAAAGACTCTTCAGATAATGAATCCCACTCATATTCATTTGAGTCAGTTTCATAGTTATTACTAGCTTGCAGTTGTAGGATTCGTTCAACAACCTTCTAGGTGGTTTCTTCTTTTGTTTCATCTTTGTATCGTAGTCTTGTCTTGTCCTTTGGATTGGTTAAGATGGGTTGAATTGGTTCCATGATCCCTTCTTTTCTCTTTTCTATAGGTCCCTATCCTTTGTGTCCCATTTTCTCCAAGATTGAAAATCCTTTGCCATACTGGGTGGTTTGTACATTAGTTGTTGCTTGAGATTTGACTTCATCCTTGTAAAGCCAGTTCAAAATTTCTTTATCATCAGATTCCTCTACTTGGGTAATTTCTTTTATGAATCTACCATCAAAGAGTATGATAGGTTGTGAAGACTATTGTGTTGAAGTTGATGCTTGACCATAGGACTTTGGGGAAAATAATTGTGAAAGACATAGGGATTGCTCAATAGATTATTCACCCACACCTTTATCTTTGACTTGGACCTTTTTCTCAAATTGTTTGGAAAAGGTGTTGAGTTGGGCTTCATGATTATTGGATGTAGAAGGGGTAGCCTTCTCCTCTTTCTTAGGTTGTTTAGATGAGGAACTTGGTTGTTTTCTTCATTTGAGGATGTGGCAAACAGTTTTGACAAGGGATTTGATTGGCTTGAATTACCTAGGGTGGCAAATGGGGAAACAAGAGCTTCACTATTATGGGGCACAAACACATCCTGGACCGATTTGAGGGTGTTGCAATACTAAGGACTATTAGAGTCAAATGGAATGGTAATCTCTTTCCCATTGCAAGGGAACTTCAAACATTGGTGGTAGGTTGAGGGAGCTTTTTGTTTCTCATGGATCCAAGGACAACCCAAGAGTATATTGTATGTTAAGTCTTTAACCAGAACTTGGTAAATTACATCTTTTTCGATCGGTCCCACCGGAATTGGCAACACAATTGATCCCTGTGAAGATATTTCCTCATCATCATAGACTTTGATGGTGATCTTTTTCCTTGAATCTATTGCATTCTCAGAGAATCCCAGTGCATGGACAAGTTTCAAAGTACATATATTGAGATCAGCTCCTCCATTTATTAGGACACGCTTGACTCAACTTTTATGTATTAAGACTTCAATGTGAAGTGTTGTGTTATGGGGATGAGTGATAGATATGTCATCATTTTTGGAGAAGCATAGGCAATGAGGTGCAACCAAATTCCCCACCATGGCTTGGAAGGTACAAAATTGCAAATCCATTGGTGTAGTTGTGTCCACTAGGGCCTTTTCCAAAATTTCCTTATGGGCGGGGGAAATCTTAAGGAGCTCCAATATAGATATGTGTGCCAGGATCTTTTGAAGTTGATCAACAATCTTATATTGTTGTGATGGGGTGGAAATTTTTTTGGATGTGCTCCCTTTCAAAACATATTTGGATTGTGCCCTCGTGGTTGCATTTACAAGCACGTTGTCCTGTTTCCCTTTAATTTTTATGACATTAATTTGGTTATCTATTGCAGTCATGTCTTGTCTGATGTTATGGACTTGATTGGATGTGATATTGGTGTCATTGATTTTCTTTTCAGCTATGATGGTGTCTTATCCATGGTGAATTGGAACGTCATTAGTTTGATTGTTTTCTACAACAATGTCTTGTGTTTCATTAATCTTAATGTCATTTGCCTGATCCTCAACGGTTGAAATATGAAAAATGGTAGTATCATGAACATAGTTTACATTTTTACCTTTGTTGTTCATTGTAGAGGATTCCCCTTTGTCATATATTTGGTAAGGGATTCTTGAATGCACCATGATCAGCGTTTATTTGGGGTCGTTCTATTTGTATGATATTTTGGTCTATAAAGTCTTGCACCTTGTGCTTTAATTGCATGCAATTATTTGTTAGATGGCCTTTGCACCGATGAAATTCAAAGTAATGAGCATCATTCCACCATGACGATTTCACTTTTGGCTCAAAACCTTGGGTGTCGTGGAGGGGTGATAAGATTTTCTGCAAGAATTTCTTTCAATGCGGATTCAAGTGATTGGTGTAAAGGTGTGAATTTCCTATGATTTGATGATGTTTGATAAGGTGGTGGTCGAGATGGGGCATTATTTTGGTTACTGTTTTGATTGGTGTTCTGATTTGTGTTTTGGTTGGTGTTGTTTTGATTGGGGGTTTGGTTGGTCTCAAATGTGATTCCTGATAAATTAAAGACCGGTCTGGCATTATGTGTTTCATTTGAAGCATCATTATTAGTATTCTTGTATTTTTTCCAAAACTTTGGTTTATCATTTTTGTTATAGTTATTGGATGAGTTGGCCGAGTTGTTTTCATTGTAAATTTTCAAGACTCCTCTCTTGACCAAAGCTTCTTCGATTTTGATTCCATTTTCAATTAGTTTCTCAAAGGTTGGTGGACATTGTGTAATTCAAGCCTATAACTTATATCATCATTTAAATTTTCAATGAATACCTCCATCTTTTCCTTTTCTGGTATAGCATGAGGATACCTTGCAAATAATCTCCTCCACCTTTGTAAGAATACTAGAAATGATTCTCCCTTTCTCTGTTTTACATTTCAAAGGCCCTTCATTGTAATTTCATGTTGAATGTTATAAGAGTATTGGGTGGTAAATTTGTTGAGAAATTATTCAAAGGACTTGACCCCTAGGGATAATTGTGAAAGCCATTTCATACATTGTCCTCCCAAGCTTCATGGGAATAATCTCATCAATGAAATTTTCCTCATTTGTGAATTCTAGGTTCATGGCTCGAAATTCCCTTATGTGATCTATAGGATTCGTTTTACCATTGTATTTATCATATTTAGGGAATTCACAATGTTTGGGAAATGGGATCATGTTCACACTTTGATCAAAAGGTATGGACATATATCTTGTATCGAGTATCTTTTTGTGGTTCCCTTTTCCATATCGAGAAGTTCTTGTTGAAGGTTTTGAATTTGATTGGTTAAGGCAGCCACTGGATTTGCGTTTAGGGAATTATTTTTAGTCTTATTAGGTTCTCCTTTCAATTGATTTACATCAAAGTCATCTGGCAATTTGATACCTTGTTTAGCCAGCATCAAAAGGTATTTTTCTCCATCCCTTTCAAAGAGATTTTCTAGGAACTTGTGGAAATTTGGGTCTTGCTGTGCAGTTTGAACATCTTCTTCAGTGATCTCCTCATTCTCATGTTGGTGGAATTTATGGAATGGATATTCCTTGGCTTCAACCATGTTGTTTTGGGTTTCAAGTTCTTTTTCCTTGAGTTTCTATTTTTGTGATCTTGTTTGAATGGGCATACAAGTTATGGGGATGTACTAATCTTTGATCATTGTTTTGGGAGTGCCAAAAGGGCTAAGGTAAACCTGATTATGCAACGTTTATTTCAGAATGAAGGATGGTGAATCCTAATAAGGGATGATGAATCATGATGGTGAAACTTAGTTGATAATCAAATCTAAGTTTTTGATGATGGGGCACCTTTAGATTTTTTATCAAGGCTTAGTTGAGGGATTTTCACTTGCAAATGCTAGTTTTAACAAGTTAAAATAAATGTTGGTATGAGGAATAAGCACCGGTCAAGAAGGAATTTCTAAATCTGGTGTCAATTGTCGGAGAAAGACTCAAATTCAGCTTTCTGGTTGAAATTTTATTAAATGCACTAAAATAGTGCACAAATGCGCTAAAAGGCAGATGCACCATAGAATGGCCTAGATGCGCTAAAACATTATAGGCATGTGCTACAAAAAGGCATAGATGCACTATATCATGAATAGGATGGGCCAGAATAATCACTATATGCACTAGGAGATGGAATGTATGCACCAGAACAACAAATGGATGTGCTAAGAGATGGGATGTATGCACCAGAACAATAAATGGATGTGCTAAGAGATTGGATGTATGCACTAGAACAACAAATGGATATGCTAATCTTGAAAATGTTCTTTATTTTCTAATTGTTTGATTGATTTTTCTTATTTTCTGGTTGATATTTTGATCATTTGATTGGGTGTTCTTCTGAATTTGTGGTTGTATATTAAAATGTTTGATGTTTGTTTTGAAAGTTGTTTTAAAACACATATATAAGACACATCAAGCAAGTACAATTCCTAAGGTTGTGAAGGACAGTATTTATTGGATTCTCACTTGGATTTTACTCCAATTGTGCTTACTTTTAGCGGATGATTAGAGGCTTGACCACACTGGCTCCCCCTTGCATTGCACTCACTTCTCGGGTCACCCAAGCCTTAGTTCTCATGAATCTCCCATGACTAGCTTCTCATCTCTACTAAAAGCCACAAGAATATGGGATGTCTTCAGAGGTTATACCTCTTGCACCAGCAAATAGAATAGGATTTTGGCTTACTATAACAAAGGTGCTAGTATAGGCATTCCATTCATGGAGGATCATCCATACGGCAAGAGACCATTGATGCCCTTCTTGTCATAATAATTCATGTGATACTTGAACTTTCCTCAAGTATCCACACTTATATATCGAGTGGAAGTCGATTGGCTTTAGCATGTTCCTGGTTGGGTTGTTCCCTTGGGGTGATTACCTCTTTTCCCACCAAGGAAGGCCCTCTAAGGATTAAATTGCAAAAATAAAAAGAATGGGTCTGGCTTTTTGGTCACCCAATTAAGTGGAGAGCATATGCCTACCATTCAACAATCACAACAATCATGATGTTTATTTTTCCCTAATTAAGCTATTTTCCTAACTTAATCAAAAGAAACAACAATAAAATCCTTGCAATCAAATGTTAGTAGTTTTAGATTTGAAGTCTTTGATAGCATTTATTAGTTTCAACAGAGTCTCTGAAAGCATTCAAAAATATTGCAAAATAGAGAGGCACAGATTAGTTTTCAGCATTTTGAATTTTTGGGAATTAAAACTAAATGTGCTAACTAGATGTGCTAAAAGAAACCCCATATGTGTCGAAACAATAACCAAATGCGCTAGAAGACCATATGCGATGAAAGATCCACCCTATGCACCAGAATAGTGACCCAATGCACTAAAAATAAAAATTCAATTGCGTCAAAACAAGAACTAGATACGCTAAAAGATAATTCAGATGCGCTACCTCAGGATTATCGCCTAAACTTGCGAATAGAACTTGCCAAAAAAATTTCAAAATACGAGGCTATGGCCCCATGGTGGGTGCCAATTTATGTGTGTAAATAAAGTGGAGTAAACACATATACACACCAATGAAACGTCTTATATAAAAGGAATTGAAATAAAAAACTAAGCTACTATGACTATCCTTTCAAATCATCCCATTGCTTTCTAATCTTAAGGATCCCTAAATTCATGCTCTCAAATTTATTTAGGTGTTGCACATGAATTCACAAGATGACAACCTAAGAAATGAGAAGATTTGTGAAATGCAAAGCTACATGCCTACATTAACATATTTTTGTATTTTTGATATGAAGGTTGAATGAAATATGAGATTGCTTCTATGTAAATGATGTTATTATTGTTATTGATGTAATGCAATTCTATGATAAACACAATAAAAACTAATGCAATAGGGTAAGTGCACCAATCTGTGACACAATTTAGGTTCCAAATTGAAAAAACGTTCAAAAAAACCCGAAATAAGCCATTTGGCGCATGCCAAATGGCTTTGTAGACATAAAAGTCAAAAATCAGGTTTCTAACCCTCATTTTGTCTTCAACCTGCGGCTTGAGAAAGAGGATTTCAGGTCTGCAACTCACACTCGCCAAATCTCTTCCATTGTTTGCATCCTTAGCTTGCCATTTTCCATGAGGATGCTGCCAATACGTCAGAGAGGTCGAAGATTGCAAAGAGGTATGTATTTTTATTCTATTTATTTCAAATTTGATTTAGAATGCAAATTTAAATAGGTTTTTATAATAAAAATTTGTTCTAATTCTTAGGGAATGAATCTCCACCTTGAAACATTGAGAATTCACAATCACCCCCTCATGAAGAGCCTCCTATACAAGAACAACCCGAAACTCCTCCATCAATTCATAGGCATCCTCAAGGAACACAAGAAAATATTCAAAATTAAACTGAAAACAACAAAAGAGACATTCAACAATTAATTGCAAGATTAACTGAGCATGTTGAAACCCACCCTTATAGGAGAGGGATTATTGAATCATTGAAGTCAATTGTAACTCATGTAGGAGAAATGAGCAAGCAACTAAATTTTTGGTCAAATAAAAGACATGAGATGAGACAATTTTATGCTAGTGGTTTGTCATATGCAAATGTCAAAAAACTAAAATTAGTAAAGCCGACTTGTGTTCCCTATTTATAGACCAGAAAACCAATGAACCTTTGTCTCATGCATGCAGGAGGTTCCCCATCCATTGGTGCCACCATGAGTTAATAAAAAAAAAATGGGAGTGGTGGTGGATGGTATTTGACCAACCTCCATGCAATAACCATGAGGTGTCTTGATACTTTTTGATGAAACTCTATTGCGAGTTTTTCCTCAATAAAATTCCAAAATATTTTAACATCTTAGACTTTCAAGGTAGAGGTGGGAGATCCACACATGATAGGCTTTTTGCATGATGTAATCCACAGTTGGCACCGAGAGCCTTGGTCAGACCCATGGTGGAGCATTCATTGTTCCTTCCATTGTTAAGGACAGTGTAGAGGTGGACACAATAAATTTGATTGACTCACTCACCAAGACCATTTTATAGTGTACGAGTCCTTTAGTAGAGCCTAGTGTGGAGGAGACATGTAGGCCCCAAGCTCCACCCCACCATTGTGGCGCTTCTAGTGTTGTTTGCACCTACAATTATCAGAGTGCTCGTGATGCAACTACACATCCTACATCAGTTGCAGAGGCGATGGATTTCACAGATGATATTATGAATGACACATTCAACATTAACACTCAGGAAAAATTTAGCAAGTTATTTTAATGGTGTTTATTAAATTATATTTTGAAATTTAACAATAACTAAATTAATAGAATTTTGATATGATGAAATTTCAAGGTCGCAATGTTCATGAGGCATCCTCTATTCCTACAGACCCTTATACATTCTCGACGATGATTCCACAGGTATGCAACTAGTATTAAAGATATTATTATTGCATTTGAACAGTTGAATGTTATATTTGAATGTTTGTCTCATAACATGCTTTGGATTTCAAACAGTTTCCTATTGCACCTTCTTCCTCCACACCTCGCCATTCATATCCTCAAACAATGTACACTCAGGTAGCCTTTATTCATTAAGGGTGTTTTAAATCTATGTTAGCTATTTTTCGTAATTTTGCATATATACAAATCTAAAAAAATGATGAGAAACACAAACATTGCATTTTTATTCCTTGATCATGTCACGTTATGTTCCTCTATTCCTTCCTAAACCCTTACCATTAACGTTTAATAGTTCACCCTATTTTCCATGATCCCCTCCTAGCCCATCCCACTAATATCTTCTAGTCCATGATATGTGTCATTATGTCCTTCTACTCCCATATTATTGTACCCATTATTATTTCACCCTAGATGTTCTATGATCCCCTATGTTCCACCCTATGTTCCTTTATATCATCCTATGTTATACCATATTTATCCACAGTTCATCCTAGATAACTATTCTCTATTATTGCTACACAAGGTCAAGTTTGCACTTCGTGTACTATAGTCAAACCCTAGACACCTCCTAATTCACCCTATGTTGCATTATTCCCTAATAATTGCATCCCATTAAGCTCTAATTTTCCACCCTATATTTTTTTATCCCATCCTAGCCCATCCCATCAATCTATACCAGTCCATACTATGTTCCATTAATCCCTTTAGTGCAGGGGCACCACTCTTTTCTATGTTTCTTCATTAAGTGTATAATAGGCAAGGTGTGTTAGGATGTTTGAGTTGAGTCCTTGAGTCTTAGTAAGGTCTAATGTGACCATTCTATTGTAATTGATCAACTTTGAGGGGATTTTGTATTCATCTTGTAAGGTTTGCAAATCATGTGGAAGGAATTTTCAAATTTGACAAGGGGTGTGAAGGTAGATAGGATGATGTTTTCTTGAGTAAGTCATGATTCCTTATTTTAATAAGTTCTCATTCGACTATTTTTAATATTTTAGGTGTTTAAGAGGGTCTAGGAAACAATAAAGAGTCAAAACTTGAAAGTGCCAAATTTGTGAGTTGCATAAATGCAACAAATTTGTAATGCAATGATCATGAGAGGTTTAAAAATTAGTTGTAAGGCAGTTGGGAATTTTTTTGATGAGGATAATCCTTTAAAAATGCATGGCAACTCGTTTTGTAACGTTGGCTTGAAGTTTGAAGCATTGGCAATAAGAATATCTTTGTTTTTCATCAAATTTCTATTTTTTCTTGTCATTTACAAGTCTGTACCAGCTCGTACAGATTGATTGTGCCATGTAAATAATTTTACTTTGTGGTGGCAAGTTTTAACAATCTTTTAGAACAATTTTGAGGGAGATCCATTATGATTTGTGGTAAATATCCTTGTTTTCCTATGACAGGTCGAGGACACACTATTTGAGGGTTTTGTAACCAAAATCATGATTTAAGGGCCCTCACACTGACTGTACCTACTGTAACTAGTTTAATGGGCCCTAAGGAGTCTGATTAGGTTGTAGGTTGCATGATTAGATTTGTGGAGAAGGAACTAAGGAGATAAACCTGTTGTCTTGATGAGTTTTGTGAAGAAAAACACATAAAGATGGAGCCTTTGGTCTAGAGTTTGTGGAAATCAATGAGAGTGTGGAGTTTTTTCCAACTTTTGAGCATATCAGGGTCTAAATATACATTTATGAATTGGTGGCATGGTATGGGAGGTTGTGCAAGTGGCACTTTGAATAAACCCTCTTGACTTGGCATGAAATTAAGGGTTTTGGAGTTTGTTATGTTGGAGGTGTCAAACCTAGGTGTTGATTGTGGTTTTAGAGGTTTTAGGGAATAGGAAATTCTGCCTCAAGGTTTCAAGGGTCTATGTTAAGTTTAAAGGTATGTTGCTTTATAAATTTGGCCTAATTCATGGCATAGGACAACGTTGAGGGTCTAATTTCAAGGGATTGGTCCAAAAGACTTGTATCTGGTTAAGAGATATGTTGTATAAATTTGAAATGGGTATCTGAATCCATCTTCTTATTTTCAAGTGTTTTGGAAAGCATGGGAGTTAAAGGCCAAAAACTGAGTTTGCACTACTTTTAGGTTACATGGGTGAAAGTGAGAAATTAGACTCTCGATTGTTGTCAAGCTTTGAGGATTGTTTGGATTACTCTAATAGGCCATTTTAATCTTGTTAGATTCCTCTTGAATGCAATTTGTCACTTTGAATGAGTTTGAGCCCCCCTCTTTTTATCGCCCTTCTATTCCCATCCCATTACCCTCTCTTATTTCACCTTATGTTTCATTATCCCCTCTTGGTCTTTATATCAACATGATACCTGAGATATTGTTTTATTTGAAATTGTTGACAAGAGACAGCCCTAGTGATGTTGGTGGCATGATGGACCATGGAGTTTTTGTAGCAATAGCCAGTTTTGATCCATTGAGAGAGGTATGGAATAGATTAGTCGATTTGACATTATATAGAAATTTTTCACGATACTTTTATGTAGTTTAATTTCTATCTTGACGGTTGCTACAGGTGGTTGTCACTCCAGATCGTGGATGTGGTGATGATGTAAATGTGCATGATGACTATATGTATGCGGTAAGTGATAATATATTTTATTATATGTCATTCCACAATTCAATTTCTATTTTTTAATATCTTTATTGTTTATTGTATCAGTTGAAGATCTAGAGTGAAGAGAGGAGGACTAGTGAGTGTGTTTGAAAGAAAAGAGAAGAAATAGTCACTCCATCCAGTCGAATTTTGAAGGAAGCACGAGATCTATTTCCTTCCCCTAGAGGGAAATGACTATGTATTAGTGTTGTTTGTTTTATGCCTATGTGGCATTTTGGAACATATGTTTTGTACTATCGATATATACGTGACATTTTATGTCCATATGGCTCCTTTGTACTAATCCTGTATGGTTTTTTTGGATATATTGTATATACTTTTATCAATATATATCATTGTATAGCCTTTCGGCTTTTTGATTAAAGAAAATCTTATTTTGCTACTGCCATTCTTGAATGATGTTATCATGTGTATCATGTAAGTTGTATGCTTGAATGTTGTAGGCATGGATTTTGTTTACATCTAATGCTTAATTAATTACCATAGAATACTCAATAAGCCCCATCTAAAACATATTGTGTAAATAAGCTCCATTCATGGTGGTTTGTATCCTTTGGAATGCTTCAATTACTTGTGCCTCACTTATTCACATGTATTCTTCACTTATTCACATGTATACTTCACCTATATTGTGTGTATTCACATGTATGCTTCATGCTTCCAATGCATAGCAGCAAAAACCTTCTGGGGAAAATTTTGACAAACCAAAAGTATAATAGTTTGTGAAAAAACCAGCAAAAATTGTAGAACAAGAGATAAAAAGTTTTTAAAAAAAAATTGAAAGGTATTTCCATAGCATATAGAGATATAGAGAGCAAATAAAATAAATATTTTAACTAATGAATTGTAAAAATTAGATTTTTGTAGTTTATATTCATATCGTTGATTACATTGCATTGCACATCTTTCAAAGTCAAAGCATTACTTCACTTTGCATAACTAATAAATAGATGTTGATAGATGACAAAATTTCAATTACAATATAGTTTGTACAAATTCAACCTAAGAATTTATGCAATTTCTTCACATTGCATAACTAATAACTAGGAGCAACTGCCAATTGTATTTTCTTATCATGGCATTCTATGATACCAAATTTCTTTGATTTAATTTTTCAAATAGTTCCCTACCTTGTCTATGTTATCATATTTTTCATACATTTCTACCAAAGGATCTTGTCAAACAGTTCACTGCCTTGTTGCTATGGCTAAAATCCTAAAACAAGTGGTTTTGAACAAGCTATGGATGCTTCGAAAAAATATATAAAAAGCATAATAGTAAGCAATAGCATAGACAAGGTAGTGAACTGTTTGAAAAAATACATCAAATAAATGCGGTGATGGAATTCCATGACAAGCCATAGACAAGGCAGTGAACTAGTTCAAAAGATGCCTCAAATAAATGTGGTCTCATGGTGACAGAATTCCATGACAATCAAATTGCTTTTGATTGTCATGGCATTCCATCACCATGAGACCTTATTTTTTTGAGGCATTTTTTCAAAGAGTTCACTACCTTTTCTATGCTACCACATTTTTCATACATGTCTATCAAAGAATTATATCAAACAGTTAATTTCCTTGCTTCTATGGATAAAACCCTAAAACATTGATGCAGTAGGGGAGGTCTTGCAATCTCGCTAAACACAATTCCAATCATTAATCACAATCCTCAAGTCATAAATCCTCAAAGTTATGGATTTTCATGACATTCCATCACCATGAGACCATGTTTCTTTGAGGAATTTTTTCAAACAATTCACTGCCTTGTCTATGCTACCACATTTTTTGTACATGTTTACCAAAACATTTTATCAAATAGTTCACTGCCTTGCTGCTATGGCTAAAAGCCTAAAACGGGTGGGTTTATTGAAAATACTATTCCCACAACTCATAACACCTTTCCAATGCATCAAACATTCTTAAAAGAACATGCAAATGCTTAAAAGTCCCTCACAAACTGCTACCCCAAAGGATTTCAACCATTTCCACTCTTAAACCACTGAATTTCACCAAAACTCATCAAATTGCCAGCTAGGGCATCACACCAAACCACTCAACTCACCTCCCTTGCTCCAAAAACCATGCACATATGTTCCCTGCCCCTAATTATGCCATTCCACTAAGTTACAATAGGATACAATGGGTGGAATGGCTAAAAAGTCATTTTTACACACTCAACTACTTGCATTTGACAACTTTTTCCCCAAGCGAGAAATCACCATCACGGGAAAATGCCTTTAAGATAGAGAAAATTGAGAGAGATTATTATAGAGGGGCCCAACATGATTCCATAGGCTTAGACGAGAAGTTTCTAAGCACCATGGTGTCTGAATACGAGAATGTTGAAGTTCACAGCCATTTTGCACTTTGGACCCTTAAGGGATCGATCCAGTTCAACGTAGCTCGGAGTGATTTTGTGTATTTGGGTGTCAAAGAGGACCATGCCTAGTGTAAAAATACCCACCCAGATGCATTGGAACAATACATTTGGTCACATGAGCTACAGAACGAAAGTTGCACCACTTTGCAACTTTCAACTACTTGCATTTGACAACTTTTTCCCCAAGTGAAAATTCACCACCACAGGAAAATGCCTCTGAGATAGAAAAAACTGAGAGAGGTTATTGTATAAGGGCCCAACCTGATCTCATAGGGTCAGACGAGAAGTTTCTAAGAATCACGGTACCCAAGTAATAGCATCCTGAAGTTTGCAGCCATTTTGCACTTTGGACCCTTAAGGGATCTATCCGGTTGAATGTAGTTCAGAGCGATTCCATATGTTTAGGTGTGAAAGAGGACCATGCCTAGCATAAAAATACCTATTCAAACACATTGGAACAGTTTTTTTGGTCACACGAGCTGCAAAATGAAAGTTGTACCACTTTGCAACTTTCAACTACTTGCATTTGACAACTTTTTCCCCAAGTGAAAATTTGCCACCATAGGAAAATGCCTTTGAGATAGAAAAAATTGAGAGAGGTTATTGTAGAGGGGCCCAACGCAATCTCGTAGGATCAAATGATAATTTTATAATCATCACTGTATTCGATTAATAGCATGTTGAAGTTTGCAGCCATTTTGCACTTTGGACCCTTAAGGGATCGATCTGGTTGAACGTAGCTCAGAGTGATTCCGCGTGTTTGGGTGCGAAAGAGGACCATGCCTAGCATAAAAATACCTATTCAGAAATGTTGAACTAGTTCATTTGGTCACATGAGCTACAGAATGAAAGTTGCACCACTTTGCAACTTTCAACTACTTGCATTTGACAACTTTTTCCTTAAGTGAAAATTCACAACCACAGGAAAATGCCTCTCGGATAGAAAAAATGAGAGAGGTTATTGTAGAGGGGCCTAACACGATCTTGTAGAATCAGACGAGAATTTTATAAGCATCATGGTATCTGAGTAATAGCATATTGAAGTTTCCAACCATTTTGCACTTTGGACCCTTAAGGAATCGATCTGATTGAGCGTAGCTCGAAGCGACTCTACATGTTTGGGTGCAAACGAGGACAATGACTAGTGTAAAAATACCTATTTGGACGCAGTGGAACAATCTGTTTTGTCACATGAGCTGCATAACAAAATTTGCACCACTTTGCAACTTTTAACTACTTGCATTTTGACACTTTTTTCATCAAGTGAAAACTGGACACCACAGGAAAATGCCTCTGAGATAGAAAAAACAAAGAGAATTTATTGTAGAGGGGCCCAACATGATCTCATAGGATCAGACAAGAATTTTCTAAGCATCACGGTATCTGATTAATAGCATGTTTAAGTTTTCAACCATTTTGCACTTTAGACCCTTAAAGGATCGATCCGGTTGAAGGTAGCTCGGAGCGATTCCGCATTTTTGGGTGCAAAAGAGGACCATTCCTAGTGTTAAAATACCTATTTGGATGCATTGGAACAGTTCGTTTGGTCACACGAGCTGCAGCACGAAAGTTGCACCACTTTGTAACTTTCAACTACTTGCATTTGACAACTTTTTCCCCAAGTGAAAATTCGCCACCACTGGAAAATGCCTCCAAGATAGAAAAACCGAGAGAGGTTATTGTAGAGGGGCCCAACGCGATCTCATAGAATTAGACAAGAATTTTCTACGCATCACGGTATCTGAGTAATAGCATGTTGAAGTTTGCAGTCATTTTGCACTTTGGACCCTTAAGGGATCGATCCGGTTGAACGTAGCTCGAAGTGATTCCACGTGTTTGGATGTGAAAGAGGACCATGCCTATCGTAAATATACCTATTCAAACATGTTGGAACAATCTGTTTGGTCACATGAGCTGTAGAACGAAAGTTGCACCACTTTGCAACTTTCAACTACTTGCATTTGCAACTTTTTCTATCAAGTGAAAATTGGACACCACAGGAAAATGCCTCCAAGATAGCAAAAACAGAGAGAATTTATTGTAGAGGGGCCCAACGTGATCTCGTAGGTTCAGACAAAGATTTCATAAGCACCATGGTTTACGAGTAATAACTTGTCAAATATTGCTTCCCTTTTGCACTTTCGACTCTTAAGGGATCGAGCCAGTTGAATGTATCTTAGAGTGATTGTGCTCTCTTTTTCATGGAATTAGTTCGGCAGTAGACTTAACTCCATTTTATTTTTGGTTTGGTTGGATTTCAAGTGATTTTGTGCATTTTAGAAGCCAATTACTGACAGTCGGTCTGTATACCCTATTTTAAGGGTTTCGAGTGCATTACAATGTCATATTAAGCCTTCCACCCACTGTATATTTTTTTAACTCAATGGAAAGGCTTAGTTAGCGTTATAAAACATGTGCACAAATTTTTGTGTGCAAGGGAGGCGAATAGAGGTTTTTTAGGTGATGTCGTAGATGTCAAATGGTGCATTTTTGAGTGGAAAATGGTGGTTTGGTGCTAGGGTTTGAAGAAATCTTTGGGGGCAATGATATCTCTTGAACTTTTAAGTTTGTGCAGACCTTTTTGAAGGTTTTTCAGGCTTTGGTTGGTTGTGGGAAGGTTTGGAGTATGGTTTTTCAATAAACCCTTGCCTACACCTCACCCTTAATATTTGATTATCTGATGATGAATAGGTTGGTCAAAAGATTTTTGTCGGTATTTTCAGCATGCTTTGCCTTGAATAAGGTTAATTAAGACCATTAGGTATGTTTTAGGATGAGTTTTGGGTCTAGTCATCAAAAATGTGAAAATTTCAATCTTGCACTAGAAGTTGTCTTTGTAGCCTTTGAAGGCAAATTTGTATATGAGTGTGCAAGAATTGAGTTTTGTTGATGTAATAAGGCTATTTCCAAGCCATTTGTGTGGTTTTAGAGGTCATTAGTTGTAGTCATTAGGTTTTAGGAGTCTAAATTTGCAAATTTGTAAGTTGCTTAAAGCAACAAATTTGAAATGCAACGGTTACTTGTTTTAAAAGTTGGTTTTTAGTTAGTTGAGGGCATGGATCAGTTAGAGAAGGGTGTAAAGGACTATGTAAATCCTTGAGAGGATAGAATGGAGGTTTTTTTTCAACTTTTGGAGATCTAATAAGAATTATTCACACTCTTCTCTATTTTTCTGATTTTCTATATAAATTTGTTGATCCCATGCTTGGTACACCCTGTAGCTTATTTTTACGGCTACAAGGCTAACATGGTTTGATAGAGGAGTGAGATAGCTTACTTTTAGCGGTGGTTTGGTCCAATTCCATAAAGAATAGAGGGAGTTATCATTTTTCTTCTAGAACTGGTCAAAAACCAAGGTTTGATCACAAAAATGCACACAACTCGCCATTCCCTTTTGGTCAAGGCTTAATTCTTGGTGGAATGGTAGATTTCATCATGTACTTTATGTTTGAAGAGGTTTTGGAGAATTTCAAGGAGTTTGGAGTGATTTATTGGTTACCTTAGGCTTGGCATCCTCATGTGAGAAGCCTAATTCTGTGTAAGAAAGTTTGAGTTTGATGAGTTGTGAGTGGAATCTATTGAGAGGGGTCATTCAAGGGTGTTGAGATGTGTGTGTTGATGTTGTAATAACCATTTTCATGTCTTAGGGGAGTTGGGGAGTGCCTAGATACCTTGGTTCTTGTTTGAAACAACCTCATTAGGTCCTCTTGTGGCGTTGTAGATTGGTCCATATTAGTTGTTTTGTTGAATGCCATACCCTAAGGTCTTGGGGGTTTCAAGAGGCCTGCATAAGGGGTTTGAAACCTGTGTCAATTTTCTAGTTCTTGCCTCCAACCACTTTTATTATTGATTGTCCTAGTTGACAAGGCTACAAGGAATTTAAGGCCTAATGTTATTTTGAAGAGTCATTGGTTGTTCCTAAATTGAAAAGTCCTATTGGTGGGTGTTGATAAGTCAAGTAAGGGATGTTGAAGATATTACCAAGCCTCTGATCATCTCTTCTCTAATCATGGTTAGGAAGTTGATGTACCCAATTGAGTCAAGTGAATGTTAATGTCTTAGTGGGCATATTTGAGAGAAGTTGTGTCAAATCACATCTTGGTTTATCCACTCTGCATCAGGAGGTGCCCATACTAATTTTTTTTGATGCCCTAGGTGGAATTTGGGATGTTTTTACATGAAAAAGTGAGGGTGGACAACGTTGTTTTCAAGTTTTTAGCAAGTTGCTCCAAAGGATTCTTAGGTGGAATTGAGGTATGTTAGATATTACCTAGGTTGCATCAATTTCTATGAGGCATACGCTGCCCCTACCTTGTCAACCCTACCGATTTGGCAAGCTAGTGAGCTCACTAGCTTGCCAATTCAGTAGCATTGACAAGTAGGTGATGCAGAAGCACCTAGGCACCTAGTCAAAAATCTCCATGTTTGATGGTCAGAATGCACCCTTGCATTAAAATGTGTCAACATGTGAGTTTGTAAGCCTAAAAGGAAACATGAAATATTGTATCTCAATGACATAATGGAGTTATTAGTTTAGTTAGTAGGAAAAGTGATAAAAGTTGCAAATTTGTGAGTTGCATAATGCAAAAAAATTGTAATTGCAACGGTTATGTGTTTTGAAAAGTTGGTTTCTTGGTGGTTAGGTGCATTGATCAGTTAAAGGAGGATGATAAATTCTATGTAAATCCTAGAGAGGCTCGAGTTGTGGTTGTTGGAGTGGAGGGAAAAGAATAAAGCTTGGAAATTACTTTGTTTTCTCATAGTTTTACTAATTTTTTTGAGCTCCCTACCTGTGTACAGGCCGAACAGGTCTTATATGTTTAATTTCATTGAGAAATAGTAGATAAATTTTCTAACTTGTGTTTGGTGCCTTGGAAAGTTTTGGTTTAATCTTTTAGTGTCTTAATTCATCAAATTGCTCCTACCGGGTTCCTGAACAGCCTTAAGGGTTTGGGGTTATTCTAATGGCATAAGCATCATCCCACCTATTGTCACCAAATTTAACTCAGTGGTATGATGTATTTTAGTGTAGGTAATGTTACTTTAGGATTAGGAGGCATGGAAGGATGATCCCTTGGCTTGAAGAATGAAAGGAAGGGTTGGAGGTCTATGTTTTCCCTTGGAAATTGGTGGGTCAAACCTATGGAATGAATAATTTGTATTTCTAATGGTTAAGTGAGTGTTCCTTAAGAATTGGTGGACCTATTGAAATATTTCTAAGTAGTTAGATTGGGTAGGAATGGCTAGGAAGGTGAAGATTCAATAATGGTACCCTAAAACCCTAGTTATTTAGGCTACAAGGAGGGTTTTTGCATTGGAGGCTTGTTTGAGCATTTGGGGTCAGGAGACTTGGAAAATACTTGGTTTGGGAACTTGATTCAAGACTTTTTTTGGGTTATAAGGCCTGGTGTGGAGATCTAATGTTAGTCTCATAGTAAAAATGGCCTAATTTGAGGCTTAAAACTATGAAAGTCCAATTTTGAGGCGCTTGGTCCTAAGAAGGTGTATCTGATTTTCCTATATGTTGTGTATCTCTGAGAAGGGTATTTGAATCCATGATTATTTTCCTAAGTTTTTTGGAAAATTTTGGCCAAAAGTCTAAAAAACTGGTTTCCAACTGCTACAAGGGAAACATATGTCAATAGGTGAGTTTTGAGGAATTCAATGAATCTACCTTGGGGATTGTGCAAAGTTGATTTAATTATCATTGCTTGGATGTTGAAAACCTTTGTAGGGTCCTTGTTGAGTTTGATGATATTTTAAAAGGTTGAGTTAATTGAAATTTGATGTCTTGAATGGCATATTTGAGAGAATTTGTGTCAATTTGTGTCTTGGGTTACCACCACCTCTGCATCAGTAGGGGCAATAAAATATGCCTTTCTACAATTATATTAGACATTATTTCATTCTTACTCATAAATCCACATGTTTTTCCTTGAAGAAAACTTTAAATGTAAACCATGAAGCATTACAACTAATTTTAAATGTAATATACACATTTAATTGAGGCATATATTTAGGAATATACACATTTGCATGTATTAATTTCTCATAATTTTTGTATATCAAAAAATACACTAAGTCGGTGACAAATATTACAATAGTGATGGAAGAACATCTTGAAAATCTTCCCATTTGCCAATACTTGTAGCAATACATGCAGGGAAATAATCCTCCCATTTGCAGCACAGATCATGAAATATATTGTACTTGAGAAGAAACAAAAGGAGTTGCTGCCCAGTTTCGTTTCTACATTCCACCTCAGCTGGCCCAGTTATTTGCATTCCAAAATGCTTCAAAACATGTACAAACCTTGTTCCCTATGAAACACATGGGTAGTAGCCTCTCTGTGGTTGTGTAGTATCATAGGAATTTGGTCCACAAAAAACCTGCAAAAGCCTATCAATCTTAGACATGGACTCACATAAAAATCATTAAAAGAGAAATAACTAAATAATGTCATTCATACACCTGATGAGACCTACTATCACCTTCATGCATGCTAGATAAGGAGGTTGATTGAAGTTCCTACAATGGTGATGTGCCCCTTCGCTACTTTCTCATCTCTCGATGATCCTACGTATAAATTTCAAATATATCACTAACATAATTAACATAAAACATGTAGCATAGAAAAATATGATAAATCTATGAGATGGAAAAGAAAGAGAAGATTGACAACCAGAAAATGCACCAGCAACCAATGTTTCTCATACCACTGAACACTTGCACCACCAACCGATGTTGTTCTTTTCCTATATACTTTGACAAACTTTAGTATTACCTACAATCACAATCAGAAAAGGATCAATGACAGTCGTAAATGCATATGACATCAAACACTAATGGTGAAAAAGCCTGATTGCAAGGTGTTGGTCCAAACGAGTGATCAATAACATGACTTTACAAATTCAATGTGCATACTTACAAATCAATCCAAGGAACCATCTGGGTCTGCTCTACTTGTTATTGTGTCAAGTATTGCCTTGTGGTCAGACTCACACACTTTCCACAAGTTCTTGTTCGCAGGTCTGCCCTTATATTTGATCAAATGAACATTGGTGGCAATGACAAGGTTCAAGTAGTGAAGAATCGTTTGATGCGTGTTGAAGTCCTCAAACAACCAAATTGTAACATTCTTAACTAGATACCTTTGAATCCATGTTCCAGTAACAACCACTGAACCTGTAGGATATTCTATGTTTTCTCCATCTATAACTAGGGCCTCCAATTTATTTTTGTCCTCGATACAACAACACGGGTAATAATTTGTACCCTCTTCATTGTCTTCATTTACAATCACCGCATAAATATGCCCTACAGTGATATATTCATCTTGTTAGATGTATTTACTGAGCAACATAATAAAACTTGTAAGTAAGATATATTACCTAGTTCTAGTAGGTCCGATACTTTATCAAAGTCAATGGATGATTGCATCTCCATGATTTGTAGAGCCATCGGGAGCTGATAAGTGTCAAGTGGGGTTAGAGTTCTTACAGACCATTTGTCAACCCACTCTTTTGACTCACAATCATTCCATGCTTGAAGTGTACATGCAAAACAAAAGCATGACATCTTTCGCATATGGATAGTCCATGTACCTGCATTGGAGCTTTTAAAAGAGTGTAGCTCACTCGATCCTGTTAGTGTACAACAATCCTCATATTTTACACTGTTAGTATCATCTAATAAATGAAAAAAATCTACGAACTAAAGAATTACCTTCACTATTTGGACCCATTGCACCATTGCACCACTGGACAATTGATCTTGCATCTAACAACTTTATACTATTTGTGTACTTTAACTCTTGTCATGCTAGGACTCTTTTGATACATGCACCTGCTCCATCATGCTCCCCCTTTCCATGTTCGGCCTCTGAGAAGTTCCACATATGTTAAACACCATTGATCCTATACATCCTGCTCAACCAGTAAAACATTATGGCATTCTTGAATTACGATGTACAATTATCTGACCATATGATATGTTGACTAAATGATATGCCTGTGCTAGCCAGATCAACATAGAACATATTAAAGCAACCTTGCACAAACTCTGTAGAATGTGTGCGATCATCACTGATGTAAAAGTGATACTCCCTCAATACTTTCCTATTTTCCTCTATACTATAATTTGCATGAATGAATGTTATATGCACAAATATAGCAACCTATGTGGATTTGTAGTACTGTGATTGTACCTCATTTTATGGCTGTAGTGTGTAGTTCTCAACGAAGTCGACAACTGAAATTATATGATGAAGTGGAAATGTGTCCTTGCATAACTTGAATTGTGATTCCAACCATTGTGCTTTGTGTGTATGCCTTGCATACTCATAGACCACCTAATCACAAAAAATTCCCATAAACTGATACACTAGAATCTTATCACTAACCAATTCACACTTCTTTGCTTCTTTCCCATCTTTTAGACTGTATGCCACTATCTTATATTTGCCAAATTCCACAATTTTATCTCCAATTGTGTGTGTACTAGCCATGTGTTGGAAAATTGGCAAATGTTGCATGCCACCACAATGATCACATGTGCCATCGAAACATGATTTTTTGTAAAAAAATTGGCTATCCTCTTTTTCACATAAAATAGAAGATAAAAATTTCCTTGACGATTTAGGTGGAGGCATTATGTTACATTCCTGCAAAACATAGTCAGTATGCATTCTACACATATATGTCGATAAACATCATAATGGTTAGAAAAATAAATATGAACCCTACAGCAACAAGTAGTGCATGTGTGATTTATTTTGACATAAAAAGGCTTTAGCATTTCAAAATACCTTTGACATTTTTTAATTTCAAGAAACTTCTATACAAAATCAGCAAAAAATTGGGTTTGAGTGGTATCCAAATAATGCATTGGATGTGGCTCACATATTTTACTACCAATTCTCCTTCTTGCAACATCTCTTTGATTAGGAGAGGTCCTTGTGTTATCCTTCCAATAATTCACTTTTAAAGATCTCAAGCCTTGAGCAATTCTTATATCTTTTTGTGGCACTCTACTTGAGAATTCCCATAACTCATTGCTATTTGGATCCTCCACTCTTTCATGCCTTCCTTTGGCGCTCATTAGCGATGATCTACTTATTTTCAAAGACTCACTTTCCTTTGTAAGGCTCACCTTGTTCCTTGTTTGACTGCTTAACAGTGTTGTTGTCATCACACATTGTGTGGCACAAGTATCCTTTGTGTGTGAGGTAGAACCCACGCTCTCGTATGCAATCATCAAGTTCTTTATAATGGAGTTTTCACTTGAGTCATTTGAAACTCTTATCTCGAGAGCCTTCATGGTGGGACTAAATTTGAGTTGCCTCATCATTTCTACAAGTTGTTGGCATCTTCCAGCCTCACTTAGCTTCGCAAAAAATAAACTCCATATCCTCTGTGCATATCTTTGAAATTTACGTTTTGGAATCTTATTTAGGCATCCATTTCAAAAAAATTGGAATCAATATCAATCAAAAATGTAGGTTTTCTAAGCAAAACTCTAGGAGGAGTTCTCTAATGTAAATTTGTGTCAACATTGGGAAGGTCAACAACATCGGGGATGGATCGCGTACCTTCAATAGGAGGTACATTTGATGACATACCTTGAGATTGACATATAAACGATGTTGTACCTCCAACTTGAGATGTCATTTGTGGAGTGCCTTCAAATAGAGATGTATTTGCTGATGTACTTTCAAAATGCAATGTTTTTGATGGTGTGTCTTCAAGTGGTGTGATTTTAGATGTACTTGGAAAACCACATGTTGTTGTCGATGTGTCTTCAACTGGAGATGTGCATTGAGATTCACCTATGGTTGATGATGTGCCCCCAAATTCAGTTTCCATTCCTGTCCTTCCATGAAATTTCCTCATTTGTGCCCTTTGTTTTGCCAATTTGACATCTTTCTTAGATTGCACGAGAATTTTTGGCTATATGGGCTGCAATTCCTTTGCTTCATAAGCTACATTTTTTTATTCTCTTCTCCTTGCATTTTTAACTGCACATTCTTCCGGTGTTAGAGGCTCCAATCATTTCCTCGGCATGACCTTGAATGCTACATGTTCACAAACACACATAGAACAAAAGTAAGTAATGCATTTTACGAAAATATTGATATCGTTGATTACATTGCATTAAATATGAAACACACCAAAGCATTTTATGAAAGAAGGCAGCGAGTTGTTTGGAGTTATCAAACATTTCTATGCTAGACAACATTTTTCATACATGATGGAGTTAGATGTCTGTAGGGTTAGATATTAGAGTAGGGATTTTGAGTGTGTTTTAAGAGTTGGCAAAGTAGCTAGAGGCTAATACAGTATGTAGGGATCCACAATGAACTTGTTCAAAGATTTAGAGGAAGGCTCTTAATAGACTTACAGACAACTTGATCACTTAACTTACCAAAAAACACCATTTTTGATGCAGAGAGGAGTGGAAACCATTCAATACACCAAATCAATGAGAAACAATCAGATGTTCAACTGAAAATCCCAACTTCTACAAAGTTTTCCCTTGTAGCATAGGTAACCCGGTTCAAGGGCCTTTTCACCAATATTTTCCAAAACACTTGAAAAAATCAGGGATGATTAAGATACCCATTTGTAAGTTATAAAACATAGGTAAACCCCAGCATCAACTCCTTTGGACCAACATTGACTTCCAATAGACCCACCTTGGAAAAGGCTATTCAATTGGCCTAATTTACAAAGAGAGTACCTTTTAAACACTAGATCTTCACTCAAACTCCTCAAACAACAGTATTTTATGTGTCAAAGCCTCCAATTTCCTGATTTGTTTCTAGGTCCAAGACCTCTAGACCCCTAATACACCAAACCCTCAATTTCAAGCAAAATACTTGGGGTTTTAATGAAACTCCTATCTCCCAGACCTGCCAGACCCATACAAAGCACCAAACACTTACCAGACCTTGCAAATGGTGAATAATACATTACACGGATAGTCCTTCCCACATTTTTTCAAAACACCACTTGAAGCCCTCATTTTCACCATGAAAATACCCTGCTACAGTCCTAGAACATCATCCCAAACACCCAACCTTGACCCCACAACATTCTAAATAGGTTATGCATGTATTTTACAAGTTAGAGGACCCATTCCACAAGTTACAGTAGGCACAAAAAGTGGAATGGGTCGAATTACATCATGAAACCCTTCAATCCAAGAACACTGTGAAAGTAGGTAGTAGCAGTAAAAACAAGATAACTTTCGCTATACAAAGAGTTAGAACCTCTAAATAGGTGAAAATGAAAGCTAATTCATTAATATACAACATCCAACCAATTTTAGATCATCTTAGAGTTCGTACATGTCATACAGCAACAAGAAAAGTGAGAGAAACTAGTAAGTGAATGTGAATTGGTCAGTTGGGCATTGAATTGAGGTTTTTGAGATTGAAGATTGTTTGAAACTGGTCTAATTATGATTGTTGAAGGTTTTTTTTCCCTGCTCTGCATCACAAACCTAGGGTATAATTTTTTGCCACCTAAATGAAAACTAGAGAATCTTGTGTTTATTGTTCTCAAAACCAAATTTGTGATTGTCAATGAAGTCATGAAGAATATGAATTCAAAGAAGGGTTTGTGATGCTATATCTTATAATTATTCACTATTTCTTTGGCAATGAGGTAGCTTAGAAAGACAATAAGCATTCTCAATTGCACAAAATTTTCCTTTTTTTAATTTATTAGAAAGGTAAATGGTATGAATGAATGGAAACTTTCTTTAACAACTATCTCAACTCACTTGAATTTATCTAGGCGCATGTTCAATGAAGGTGATTTTTTTATGAAACAAAAAAATTAATGGACACTTGCATTAACATTAATGAAAGCTATTAGGTTTTCCAAATTAGTTGAAAATAAAATGAAATAGAGTGAATTCCACTAGCCATGCTAGAAATGGACTACTATAAGCAATGCAAATAGAATTCATAAGTAAATTTGTGTTAAGTAAATGTCATGTTTTTCATTTTTTTGTTCTTCAAACTCATAAAAATTAAATTTTTTTATGCAAATCCCATCTAATTCAATGTTGAATTCTATGTCCAATTGTTATGATTAGTAAAATCATTAAAGAAATTTAGTTTATATTGTCAAATACAAACAAATATACTAAATATAAACATTTCAATATTACCAAAATGAATATATTACCTCAGATAATGTAAAATGATGTAGAAACTTCAAAATGTCTTCTTCTACGTTGTCTACCATGCAGATTGGTGGTAAAAAGGTGATGGATCAAGCATAGATTGGTACAATGTGAAGTCAATTGCATAAAAAAAGGCATTTTTTAATCAGATAAAGCGTTGAATCGGACAAATACAGAAGCATGTGGGCTTGAATCATAGGATCAAACCCTATTTTACCGTTTCAAGGTAAAACACATAAATGGCACTCGCCAAATTTGGAGAGTGCCAAATTTGGCGAGCACCAAATGTGTTGTTTTGAAAGGGAGAGATTCCATAGAGACAAAGGGAGTGACACTCGAGATAGAGAGAGGTGATAGGAGTGAGAGATATCAGTCTAGGTAGTGTGGTAGTGACTGAGACCTAAGATCGATAGAGACTTGAGAGGGATAGAGAGTTATCTAGTTAAAATGGGGGAAAATACATGACAAAAAGAGAGGGGTTGAGAGAGATGAGACCTGGGAGATACAAAAAGACCAAAGGGGGAGAGAGAGAGAGAGAGGGGGGTAGAGTGAAATATATTTTTCTAGGTATGGTGGCAGGTAAGTGAGGCTTGACAGAGAGGGACTGTGAGAAAGGGCATTGGAGTGACACAGATTAGTCTAGGTAGCATGGAAGGGAGTGAGACCCGAGAGAGAGAGAGAGACTTGAGAAGGAGAGATTTATTCAATTATGGGGGGGAAGACCTAAGAGAGGAAGTGGGAGAGAGAGGGAGTGGGACCTTTAAACTGTAAACCCTATACCATTAACCCTTAAACCCTTAAACCCTAAACCCTAAGCCATTAACCCTCTACCCTCAACCCCCCTCTCTCTCTCTCTCAACCCTACACCATCTACCCTTAAATCATAAATCATAATCCCTGGGACCTTTAAACTGTAAACCCTATACCATTAACCCTTAAACCCTTAAACCCTAAACCCTAAGCCATTAACCCTCTACCCTCAACCCCCCTCTCTCTCTCTCTCAACCCTACACCATCTACCCTTAAATCATAAATCATAATCCCTAAACCCTAAACCCTCTACCCTATACCCTCTTAATCCCTCAACCCTTAACCCTCTACCCTTAAACCCTAATCCCTCAACCCCTATACCCTCTTAATCCCTCAACCCTCAACCCTCAACCCTTAACCCTCAACCCCTAAACCCTAATCCCTAAACCCCTATACTCTCTTAATCCCTCAACCCTCAACCCTTAAACCCTAATCCCTCAACCCCTATACCATCTTAATCCCTCAACCCTCAACCCTCTACCCTCTACCCTTAAACCCTAATCCCTCAACTGCTATACCCTCTTAGTCCCTCA
>CM021108.1:110734248-110847070 GCA_007115665.2 Sequoiadendron giganteum
TGAGAGAGAGAGAGAGAGAGGATGTGGGAGAGAGATAGAGGGAGTGAGTGAGAGAGACAAAGAGAGACCTGGTAGAGGGAGAAGGGGTAGAAGGGAGAGACTTGAGAGAGAGGGGGAGGGGGAGGGGGAGGGGGTGAAAGGGAGAGAATTGAGAGAGAGGGAGAGGGAGAGAGAGTGGGAGAGAGATAGAGGGTGTGAGAGAGAGAGGGACTTGAGAGAGAGAGGGAGAGGTGGTGGGAGGGAGACAATTGAGAGAGATGGAGAGGTAGAGGGAGAGAGATAGAGGGAGGAGGATAGTGAGGAGTGAAAAGAGGATGAGGATTGACCGTGGAGAGGGAGATGGGTAGGAGGGGGAGACTTGACAAAGAGAGAGAGGGAGAGGGGGTACGACGGAGATACTTGAGAGAGAGAGAGGTTGAGGGGTGGGAGGGAGAGACCTGAGAGAGAGGGAGAGAGACAAATTGGGAAAGAATGGGAAAGAGATAGAGGGAGTGAGAGAGAGGGAGTGTGTGTGAGAGAGAGAGGGGGGATGGAGATACCTGAAAGAGAGGGAGAGAGATAGAGTGAGTGAGAGAGAGGGAATGGGAGAGAGATAGAGAGAGAGAGTGACATACCTAAGAGAGGGAGAGGGGGTAGGAGAGAGAGACAGAGAGAAAGATAACAACCTAAGAGAGGGAGAGGGAGTGAGAGACAAAAAGACCAAAGAGGGAGAGAGAGAGAGAGAGAGAGAGAGAGGGAGAGAGGGAGAGTGAGAAAGGGGGTTGGAGTGAGATAAATTTATTTAGGTACCTATGTGGGAGGGAAAGAGACTTGAGAGAGGGGATTGGACTGAGAGAGTAGTCTAGGTCGTGTGGGAGGGAGGGAGACCTGAGAGAGAGAGAGACTTCAGAGGGATAAAGAGTTATCCAATTAGGGTAACGAGTTAGAGAGTGTATGAAAGGTAAAACCTCAACTATCCATCTACGATCATAAACTATGCACTCAAAGCATTATCAAAGTTGTCGACCAAAGAGAGGGGAAATTCAATTTGAGTGCCAAATTTGGCGCTCGCCAAATGACCTGCTTTGGACGTGTTAATTGATAGGATTTGCCAAATTTCCTCATATTTTCATTTGTGTGCCCCATCTCTTTTGCATGTCTTTCAATGCAACTATAGAAAGAAAAAAATTATAGCATTAACCTCTCTCTTAGCTATCTAAATATATAATTATTTTTTCATTTTGATTTAGTTAAGGTTTTGATCCATGACTCCTTTTGTAAATGCCTCTTTTTTTTGTCAAAAACCAACATGTGCTAGTTTTAGGATAGATTTTTCTCGTTCATCGAAACGTGAAACAAATTATATTTTTCGAAACTAGACTCCATTCTACACATGATGAAAAAAAAAAATTGATTAGTTTTCAAAAAAAATTAGGGGGGAGCACGCTCAAATTTCAGCTTTTCAAGATGTGTCCACTTTGAAAATTCATAAAATATTATATATTCATTAAAAAAATTATCCGAAAGAACAAGGATAAACTACATGGTGTTAGCTAATTTCTCACTATTGGGATTTTTGAAATTCTAAAAAAAAGTTAATCAAAAAGGGGGGAGCCCTTAAGCGCTATGCTATTTTTTTTATAAAAACAGAACCTGTTTTGGACCCCCCCTTTTTGAGACCCTTAATCTTCATTAAATTCAAAAAAAAATAGTAGCATAGAAACTAGACTTAGAGCACTTCAACTTTTGTTCTTGTTGCATCTTGAAATTTTGAGCGTAACTATCTTCATTTTCTCTTGCAAATCAGATTTTGCTGATTTCGAAAAAAAAGTGGCATCTTAAGAGCCAAAATTGTGTCACAGATTGGTGCACTTACCCAATACTAAAATGCTACAAAGTAAAATTGTCATGATAACAATGCTAAATACTATGCAACTCTAAAATTCTCTCAATTGCTCTCAATTGCTAAGATAATTCCTGCAGCATAAGTTTATGATCAAATCCTTTGTTGAAAAGTTATAGAATGGTCTCCTATTTATAGATTTTTCCAAACCTTGGATGAGGTAGCAGAGATGGACAGTCGAGATCGTGATCCTAAGAGATCAACGGTGGAGCACAAAGAGGTTGGAGGAATTCATGGAGGTTGCTCCATTTGGAAGGGCAAATCATCCAAGTGTCAAAGAGCACCAATTGGAAGGAGGAGCCATGTGTCTCCAAGGAGGTTAGGAGGTTGGATGAATATTCTTAATTTGAAAATTAGAAATAAATTAAATCATGTGGCATGTGATGATGTGGAGGGTGATTTGGAGGAAGTTAGGAAATTATGGAGAATGTGACAAATTTGAATTAAAAATTCAAATTCAATTAAGGGGGGGGGAAATAATCAAATAACAAATTATTTAAATTTGTGTATTTAATTAATTCAAGAGGGAAGATGATTTTTGAATAGAAGAATTAAAGGGGTGAACTATACAAATAAATTTATCAATTTATTTATACTAGTAGAAGAATTTAAGTTTCATTAATTAAATAACTAGTATTTAATTAATTGTGCTCCAGACCATTTTTATGTGTACAAAGAAAGAATGAGTGAAGTCTCAATCCAATACAAAATTAAGCATAATCAACATTGAAGAGATAACACGACCAAAGTAGGGAACAAGGTGTGGTTATATTTGATAAAGAAGTGAACTAAGGGAAAGCTAGGAAGCTTGACCCCAAGCTTGAAGAAAATAATTTCAAGTGTTATTTATCTCCATTCATGTAAATGAAGAATTGTAAATTATGAAAACTTGCACCTATATGGTCTCTCAATGTTATATGATGAAAAATGGCAACTACCACCTTCTCTTGAAGGCTTGATTTTTAGTTCACAAAAGGAGGTGAAGAAGGGTGTAGTTTTGTAGTGTGAATTTAGATAAACTATAATAGGACCACAATAATCTTAAGATGGGCTCAAATGAAGGATATCAAGATGAGTAAAATGGTTCCTCAAGGAGAAAGTGAGAAATTTATTAATACATCTCTTGAACCAATAAGATTTTGTAAGGTTGAATTCCTTGTAAAAGGAAGGTTTGATCCATAAGGATTGGTCAAAATAAAATCCTTTTTATTGGTTTAAAATGGGGCATTGAATATCTAGTATTTCTTTAATAAAGTAAAACTTTTGGTTAACACGGGGTAGTTTTGTAACATCTAGATCCCACAAGAGGAAATTCCATCACCATCAATGTCTACAGTAGCAAAAATAACAATTTTGCAAGCATTAGTACCAACAAGGGAAAGTCGATAACATTTAATTGCAAATATGTAATTGTTGGCCTTCTTAAAGCAATCATTTTTTCTTGGGAATTTATTTAGAAATTGTAAATCAAATTAGCAATGTCTCTTTAGTTTTGAGACATGTGAGCTCTTTAATCCATAAAAGGGAGCTCCCTAATAATTACAAATACAGGGAACAACTTCGCTCTTATATGCATTATTATGAGTGACTAAATGTGAGAATCAATTGTGGAAGTAGAAAGATAAGTGTAGAGAATACCATGAGAAAAAAATAGAGTGTGATTGGTGTAATTGAATTCTAATATGGTCCTTTTATTCTGTTTTTTTCCAAAAAATAAAGGAAGCTAAGGTATTACAACTTCTAGTTGGTCTTTTTTGCACAATGGGTTGATATAGGAAAATTTATGTCCATTGTTGTGTGCTTTCTTTTTATTGTTGTTCATAATTTTTTAACTTTTAATAAATAAATAAAAATGCTACTCATGTTTCCTATTACATACAACATTAATTCCAAGTCTCTAAATGGGCTAAAAACATTCAAAGTGTCAATTGAAGTGAATTCAAGTGCAACAAGGTTGTGACCTTGTAAATTCTACCAAGTGTGCTTGAAAGTTTACAAATCCTCTTATCATATCCCAAATTCAAATTTGTGTACAAATGTACTATCAAATTATTTGAATCTATGTTGACGTCAACTTTTATGCACTTATGAACTATTGCATGATTAGAAAGAGTTGGTTAAAATTCAAAAAAAAAATCATGAGTGCAAACTAACAATCAGCTATCTGATTTTGAAAACATTAAGAACTACCTTGCATATAGAGAAAAAAATCTTGCCAAAAAATGCATGCTATAAAATTCTATGATGAAGCTAAAAATTCCTAGTGGTGACAAAGGGTTTTGCAACATGGCTTTTTTCTTCAACCAATTTTTTCACTTTTCATGTAGGTATAAAATGAGGTTATCTATATTTTATGAATAGTGTATATTATCATTTTAAAAATAGTATTACACACATTCACAAAAAATGGTGGGTGGAAAAAGTCACACCCCTAAAGTCCACACAAGGCATCAACTTGAAGCAAGATAATAATAGTAATAAAAACATAAATCAAGATCCTATGTAGCTAGAGCACAAGTGGAAGGGGGAGGAGGGGGGCCTTGATCATCCAATTTTCCCCATACATAAGAGAGGTCTAAGATAACCATAAGAGGGTCTCATCCATTATTATCATCATTATGAGAAGGAGAGATGAAAAGATCCAAAAGAGGAAATATTTTTGGAGTTTGGCTAGATAGAATTTCCTCCACCAATAGATGGTGAAGAGGTAGAGTGCCTTTTACCAAGTCACGACGAACCCCACTACGCATGACCCCTTCTCATAGGAAGAGGAGAAGTCTAATAATGAGCCTCCTAATGACAATAGGTAGGTTGACTACAACCTCAGTGACACCTATGACGAGGAAACCAACCCTAAGATGAAGTGAGATTCAAGGTGCATTACCCCAATGATCTAGCAACACTTGTAAATGAGCCACCTCAAGTGAAACTTAGGTTTCTAAATCTAATTATTTTTTTCAAATAGAAAAATCACCCAAAGGTCCTTTGAACAAAGGTAGTTAGCATGTGCAACCATGCACTTTGATGTTTTTTTTTGGTACTCTAGAAGCACCCAAAAGATTGTGATTGAACTAAAAAAATATCCAAATTTTATCCTTTTTACCTTGAAATGGATTGAACAAGGATGATGTGTATGTCAAAAGAGGATAATTATAATATAGATGGCATCTCTTTAAGATAATCATGAGTAGGGGTGACCTTGAATAGCTTGAGAATTTATTTATTAGCATAGCCTATTAAGTTAGAAAGGCACTTATTGGAGAGTTGTATAGAATTGTGCCTTAACATCATGTTTTGATGGATTCCACAACGTGTTGCATCTCTCAATGAATGGCTTCAACTATGTCATATGAATGGAGAAATTCATTCATTTCCAACTTGTGATTAAGAAAATCATTTAAGCTCTCTTTATCATTGTTAATATCGATCTAATTTTTAAATAATACAATAGGTTAATATAGATGGCCATTAATGCACTTCTCCACATTGTTGATGACTTTATCAATATTTTGAAAGACATTAGATCAAGTAAAAAATTATCATCACCTTGAATCTACACAAAATTTTGAGGGAATGAATCCTACTTTGAAATACATTAAAGAGGGCATATGTTGATTAGAAGGTAAATTCACTCATCTACATGTTTAATGACTCATCCTCCCTAATTTAGAAGAACGCCAATAGTATTAAGACTACATTGAAGGAAATTTGGCAAGTATATCCATAAAATTGTTCTTCCTAAAGTTTGTTCTAACTTTAGTGGTATAAATGAGGATACCACTAGTTGTAGGGCACATCATTGGATTCTAAAGTTTGAGGAATAGGGCACTATGTTGACTATATTGTTTTAAGTGGTTTCATTTTTTTAATTAAAGCTTTCTATTGTTCAATTACTTTAGTTTTTTTGGTTTGCTTTCTAGGTCTTTGGAAATTTTTATAGGTAATGCACATTAAGTGTTTTTTTCTTTTTGGAGAGCGGGGAGGGGATTTAATAATTGATAAAAAATATGTTCAAATATCTAAAAAGTTGCCTTTAGTAATAAAAAATGATGATACCTATAAGTTTTTTTTTTTAATTAATCATATATATATATATATATATATATATATCACTTAAAATAGGTTTCAAATATTTTAAAAACTATCAATAATTATCAAAAAAAAAAAAGTATTTAATATGAGAAAATTCAATCTAAGAAATAACAAGCTCTTTTTTAGATCAAGAAAATACTCTTTGGAAAAATGTGAATTGAATAGTCTTTATAACTTTCAAAAAAATTGCAATAAATTTAATATTAATTTTTTTTGAAAAAGTTTCTCACAATAGATATTTAGATCTCTATTTCAAAACAAAAAAAAAATCAATTTAGTGAATTGATTTGTTAGTGGAGTTGTATTTCTAATGTTAATCTTACACAACTAACTAATTTTTAAAAAATGACGATATCACTCAACAAGTTTTATTTGGTTACTGTATAATAATTATTAGATTTTTTAAGGGAAGATGAATTTATATTGGAAATAGTATATTTACTTATGAAATTAAACCCATGCACATAGAGTTTGAAACCACATTTACAAACTTCAAAAAGCATCTCATTTGATTATTATTTTTTAAACCATTTACCTTTATATACTTAATATATTTATGTTCTCCATTTTGAATGTCGAAATAATCACCTCATCTCAACTAGCCTACTTGTAAATGTTTTTCAATGCTCCATAAAAACCATACCAACCATGACATTGCAAGTTCTCTATAGCTCGAGGGGACATCTTTATATATTTTTAATACGTATCTTGATCTTAGTTGTCTTATAAATTTTTATATTTGACAATCATAATGAACAATATTATAAAAATATATTTATATTAATAAAGATTAAAAAAATAGAACTCCTATTTGTAATTGGATAAGTTAAAAGAGGCTTTTAATTTTCATCGAATAAGCTAAAGGGGGTCTATAAAGGTAAAAGTACAAATCTGTGTCACATTTTATAAAGGAATCGGCCAACACAAACATAAATTCTCAACTTTGACCAAATAAAAGTGATTTTTATGTTTTTGATTCCAAAATTATGTAAACTAATAAAATGTAGAACTCTTGATGAAGTTTATTCTTGTAATTTTTCAAAATTAAAAAAAAATGTTTTAATACTTTTTTATAAATTTAAGAGCAGATTTTGAATTGTTGAAAATTTGATTAAAAAAAGTGACGTCGAGTTGACGTCAAGAAAAAATAATAATAATAATAATTTTATTTTCCTTGAACTTTTTTCTCAAATAGATAACTTCAATATCTAGTTCATGGAAAGAAAAAATTAAAAATTTGATATATGTTTTCTTCACAATAACAATTTCAAGTCAAATGTACTAGAATTTTATAGTTTTCATTTGACGTTAACTATTGTATATTTTTTAAACTTTTTCAAAAAAAAAATTATACCCTTTTGAAGAGGATTTTGTCCTCTAGTGCACCATATATTTTGAAAAGAAAAATTAATATGTATTAGTACTTTTTAAATTTCTAATCAGCCTCATTTTTTATTTTAACGACCTAGTTGCATTATTTAAAATACAAAACATATTAAAACTAATCAAAATATCAAAGAAATATGTATTTGGATTCTTGACTCTGAGCTCTACAAAAAGGTATTTTTATATTTTTGAAAAAAAAATATTATGTTTGAAGCTATATCATGTTCAAGTGAAAAAATTTTAAAAAAATTGAAAAAAGATGAAATGTTTGTCAACAAGGATGTCACATAAACAGTTTTGGGTGAAAGGGTTTCGGCCTTTTTCCCAAAACCCTTTCAATTGAAAAATTACATATAAATTGAGTTGCATTTTAAAGTGACAAAGGGAAAAATTCAAATTCTACAATTTCGAGTGAAAGGGTTTTGCCTGAAACTCTATGTGCCATGTATAGCCCATGTAGTTTCGAGAGAAACTATTTCGACTGAAACTATTTAGGTCGAAACTATTTCATTTAGAACTATTTAGTTAGATGAACGTGTCACGCAAATTTTTGCGTTTACCCATAATGAATGGTTCATAAGTCATGACACGTGTTGAGACTTTTGCAAATTGAGTACCAAGTTAAGTGGGCTCTTGATCTCAGGGAAAATTTCATGATTAAATGCGCTTGAGTTGGAATAGTATTAGAATGGATGACCTCATAGGATGTCTTAATGCTTCACTCTTTTAAATATCACTCAAATGATTCATTTCTCATGAGACATAGGTTCATGTGAACCACCATTCATGAAATATAAATCAATGAGTTTGACTTAAAAACTATATAACTGAATCCTAAGAAAGTGGGATAATATATATTACATGATAAACTTCATCTCTACACTTAATTTATTTTATTCCACAATAGTTGAGATTTTGATTCATATTTGAATTTTAAAAAAAGAACCATTAACTTTAATGAATTGAATTGCTTTACAAATTCATACTTATTTCATATATAAAAGGAAAGAGGTCATTATGCTCATCTCCAAAGTTCATAGGTACCCAATCCACATTCTTAAACCATGCCCTTGGCAATCACTCACAAAAATAATAGTCCCTAAATATAACATCTATCACACCTTGCCCTTCATTGCCAAGAAGCCATGCAACTACAAAGGCATTAATTTATTCAAATAAGGTTTCATCAAAAAATGACTTAATGATATCATTATTACAACTTGAGTTGGAGTAGTATTAGGATGGATGACCTCTCAAGAAGTCTCAATGCTTCACTCAAAACATCGCCTAGATGGGTTCATTGCTCATGAGATGGGTCCATATGAACCACTACCGATAAAATATAAGTTAATGAATTTGAATCAAAAACTACATAATTAAATCCTAATAAAACAAGATAATATATATTACATGATAAAATCCATCTCTATAATTTATGTCACATCCCCTACCAACAAAATCCATGTTGGATAATGCCAAGGTGGGAAAAAGAATTAAAAATAAAATAAAATAGTCAATGTAGCAAAATTAATAAGGTATGGGTTGCATATGGGCCTGTTGTGTGGACCTTTATTGGAGAGGACAGGAGGGATGATGCAAGTATGAGCATGTATGTAGGAGAGAGGCCTTTGGTGTTGTCAACAAAGACAATTTCTTGCTGCACCATTAAAGCAATATGGCATCCCCTCTTCTCATCATGGTGAATAATGGTGTGGAGGAAGTGGGCAACTTAAGGTTTGTTTGTGATCATTTGGGGTGGTTTATAGAACACAAATTAGAGAAAAAGGGGGCAAGGTGCATAGAGAGATAACATGATGAAAAATTATGTCCAAGGAAGGAGAAGAAGAGTATAGACTACTTGGAGAAAAATGTGAGCAGCAAAGAAAGAAAAGATAAGAGAGGCTTCTTTCATAGGAAAAAGTAGTACCATTGTTGGGAAAGGAAGAATGGATGAGGAAGGATGGAGGTGAATAAATTACAAGAGTTTCCCATGTTGTGCAATGCCCAAGTGGGCCTTATTATCTTTCCTCAAACTAGCAAGCTCTCTCATTTCTCGAGACCCAGGTACACCATCTACTTCTAACTCGCTTGCCCAAATATCATACCAACTAGTTTTCTCTCTTTATTGGCTTGTTGTTATACAAGTTGTATTGTATTAGTTGGATATGTTTCATATATTAGAGACTTCCTTACATCAATTTAGATTGGGAAGTGGTCCTATATTTTCTTATGGCAATATGTAAAATCAAATGATCAAGGATAATTGATTTCTATTATGGTGTGAAGGAACCAAAATGTAGCCTCTAAACCATGAAAAGGGAGCATGAGATAATTAAAAATAATGATAATGATAATGATAGGGACATCGATTGGGTAACCAAACATAGAAATTGGATGTTAGGAGGTTGGATTACCATCTCCATACCTATCACTATTCTTCAAATTTAGAGATTTTATTGTTTGATTGCTATAACGTTAATGAAGAAACATTAAAGCATGCATGGGTGAAAGTTATATAATTCCATAATAGCTAGCACCTTGATTATACCTCGAACACTATAAAATAGAACATAAAAAGATATCCACACCATCCTTTAAAGATTGCAATTGGTTAGATGCATGTGTTAAATAATCATGGTCATTTTATAAACCAAAATGGCATATCTATACATTTTTTAAGATTAATAGTCACTATCAAGAGGGTGTCAGTTCACTCCAAAACTCCACAAAGTTTTTTTTTGTCCTCTATGGTTTGTTCAAGATTAGATCTACTTACCCATAGGTTTGCAAATAATATGTGAGCCTGAGTGTAGGTCCTTAGAAAGCTTAGAAACAATTTAGATGGTTATGTTTTGATTTTTGGTTGACGGTTGAAGTTGAATATAGTTTGATATGAATCAATCATTATAACCTATATCACAATTGTCATGTACATCCCTTTAATAATGATTGTTACTTATAGGTAGAGACCTCATGTTATCATCATGGTTATAATCAACATCGTACCACGAATTTAGTCACAAGGTAATGTTTTCAAGATCTATTCATGTGATAGATATATATATGTCACAATATAATTAAGATAGTAAGAGGTTGGGTGTTGAGGTTATGGTACATAATGAATATTATGTATACCATTTATTATACTATGAAAGCTCATTGATTGTGAAATCCTATATAGCTTAATGTATGAGAGATGATATTTTAACTTGAACAATATTGTGAAGTACTTGTGTTTGATTGTGGTAGAGAATCCATGTAAACTTTGTATATTGATGGAATTATTATTAACTTGATATTGCAAGGTGAATTATTTTTCTATAAGGTCCCATTAGGTTCAAGAAGAATGATAATTGGTAAGCATGAAGGATATATGTTCTTTCTCACTAGAATTTTATCCTTGTGAAATTGACAATTAAGGTCATATTTATTTATAAGTGAAAAGTGCAAATATTATCTAGCCCATAAACTGAACTATTATAAGAATATGGGATTTCGCCATAGGATAAATGAATCAAAGGTTAAGAACAATATTTCTATCAATATTATGGAGTGTACATTGTCATCTAGTGATCTTGTAGATATATTACATTGCCAACCATCTAGAATTGATTTGTGTATCGACTTTAGTTAGAGCAAGTCTATAATTATTGTGTTATATCTTTTGAATTTTAAATAATTTTGTATGGCCTTATTGAGGCATGATGTGTCTAATGAAGATTGATGTCAAAAAATAATAGGTTTATGATGCTTGATCATATTAGTCAAATATCATTGGATCCATATTGAGACTTTACATAATTGTCACATTTCAAATAGATCTTGAGTATTACTACTCTTGTTATTAGTAAATATATCCTAATTGAGATATTTATTCTACTAGGTTGTCCTCATATATGAATGCTTAAGGGGTTTCCCATTAGCATAATATAGTGGTTCAAATATCAAGAACTAATACACATGTGATATCTAAGATTACCCAAATCATGTTGTATACTCGTTATCATGATATAAACCTAAATAGGACCCTATGATATAAATTATGCGGTATTATCACTAGGGTACCAAATGTAACACAATATCCTTTATAGGTAACTATAAGGGGCTCTAGAATGCTCACACCAAATTAGGAATAATAATTGTGGTGAGGTTTAATTTGAGATCTTGACGTACATGGATGGAAGTGTCATGGTATAAGTTTACTAAATTGGGAAATTGTTTGCATGCATTCTTTGAGAGACCTTGTAAGGAGAACTGTGTGTGACTTTGATTTTGTTTGGAAGTAGGTACGGATGAAGTCCTAGAGCGAAGGATGCCCCTGTGACCTCAAGTTCATAGGGGGAGGGTCTAGGGGGAATAAATCCCAAAATTTGGGGTTGTTCCTAATTGGATGACCTCTTTTCAGTAGGCTTCAGTTTAAGGCTGAAATGGATATTAGATAGTCATGAATGTAATAAAGAAGCCTAATAACTTGTATTTATTCCATAAATTGTGCTTTTGATTATCAAGTTGAATGAAGTGAGTGGGTCGACTCCCTTAAAGTCGGTATTGGTTTATATGTACTTGTTGAGTAGAGGCCATCTTATGTTGGAACAAATTTAATTCACGTTTTTGTGAAATTCATCCTAGATCTATAGGACTATGTATAAGCTCCTAAATTAATCGATTGTGATCTACTTATTCCTAATTAGGAATTTATTTTCTATTTATAGTGCTAAGCTAGGTACAAGTGCTAACTTTTATGGCAATCAATGGAATACAGATCCTACAAGGGCATAGGTGGAGGTTGTATACCTCTAAAACATAAGCTACTCCTCTCCACCTAAGGTGATCACCAATGAATAAATCCTATCACCCGCTTGAAGATAAGCTTATTAAAACTCAAGATTGATAGTAGTCAAGGAGTGCACTATGTTGGAGAACTATTAACCATACCACATATATAGTGGGATGGATTTTGTCAGTAGCATGCGGGCCTTAGAGCCAGCAACATGCAAGTGATGTATACCTTGTATTACTATAGAGGCCTGGACAAATTTTGCTAGGAGCATGTGGGCCTTGAGGCTAGCAGCATGCCAACAATGAATGTCCAATGTACGCTAGAGGGTTGGATGGTTTTTCGCCAATGGCATGTGGGTCCTAAGTCCAACAACATGCATGTGATGGACCATCTTGTTTGCTTAGCCATTTGATAGACTGCAGGGAAGAGAGTTTCTAATGAAGAATAGGTAGGTAACAGTTGGACCAACCTCATAGTATAGTTTTGGCCTATCTTGACATAGGAAATGATAATTAGATTATCAAAGTTTGGTGACACCTTGGGTGAATGGTCATTAGGAAGTTGACCCTATGCATTGTAGGTTGGTCTGATTATTTACTCTCTCACCACAGGCCATGCATTGGTGTATCAAGTGAATTTGTGTGTGTTACTTGTGACGTGTTTTATTTTACTTACTCTTTACTCGATGATGATCACTAGTATGGGATGCCTTCCACCATCATGAATTTTGTAAAAGACTAATAAAAAGAATGGGACCCACAGTGTAGTACGTAATGCACCAATTTTCCTTTTCTATTTAGGATGCATTAAAAGGGTAGGTGTTATTCACTCTTCTGGATGAGCCAATCACTAATGTACTTTTGATGTGTGTATGAACCAATCACTATTTTACTTTTTATGTGTGTATGAGCTAGTCATTGTTGTATTGCAATGTGTGTATGAGCTAGTCACTGTTGTACTTGTGATGTGTACAAGATAGTCACCTTGTGTATATGTGATGTATGCTTGAGACAATCGTTGTGTTTGATCCTGGGGTTTATAATATGATATTACCATTGTGTATGTTTGTACACTAAGGGTTGGTAATGTTTGGATTGGGATCTACACTTGATGGAAAATTGTTATTGTTCTATTATAATTGGACTAATTAGATAGCTTATGTTTAATGAATAGTCATGATTTAAATATGAGATTAGATCTCATACAAGAGGAGAGGATAAACTCCCTCTAACATTGGTGGGTGAACTACAAAGCCTCTACTTTCCCATGAGGGGATATGTCGAGTTGATGCCACCATGGTGAATAGAGAAGTTATGAGGTCGGCACTTCTAAGCTAGATGGAACATGCTCAGTGTTGGTGTAAATAGGTACTTTTCTTAACTAGTTATCATTGTGGTCCTATTTACATGTTTAGTTAGATCCTAGGAGGGAATCTTTCTAGATGGTGTTAGTAGTCATTAGATCTTAACTTCTCTCTTGACATTTAATACTTGTGTCCTAAGTCATTTAATATTGTTGAGGTAGTTGTCTCATTGTATAGGATTAAGACAATGTCATTATCTTGTTTAATCCTATCTTACAATTTGGCTTTATAAGCAAGGCATTATATGTGCATCACATATTCAATTTGACAATCTTGCATCCATAATCATAGCATGATATTCCTCCCATTTCTCTCTTGTGGAAGTTATTTTTCATCTTGCAGGTGATCCTGGGGTGTTGGGAGTTCACCATTAACTCCTACATGGTATCAAAACTTCAGTGTTACAAACTTCTTCCCAGATCTGAGGGACCTATTTTGGCTTGAAGATTTTGCTAGGTGTGCTTGGAAGTTTTAAGGACCTCACAGTTGAATCCAAGGCATTAAAGAAAGTCAAGTTTGTCTTTCATTTCGTCAAATTTTGTTATACTTTAATTGATCTACAAGGGTTTCAAGTTGACGATTACAGTTGCCAAATCTTGGAGGTAGCTGAATTTTCAGAGCACTTTGAGTCAAATCTAACCCTACCATTGTGTTTGGAAGGCTTGAAAACTTAAGAATTAACTATCAATTCGTCAAAAACAAACATTTTGTTATGGGGGCATCAGGAAAAAAAATTTGCTTCGTCGACATTTCCATACATCTATATTGTACGACATTGTACGATTTGCGGCACATGTTAGGGTCTATAGTCATGAGTTAGAATATTCTGAAGATTCTTGTCTTGTTTAGTCACCTATCAAATTTGACGTCATCCAATCACATTGATTTGTAGTACTTGGTACGAATTTTGGTTTAATTGTTGAGCTTTTAATAATTAAAAAAATATTTTAAATTTCCCCATTAACAATGTTTTGTCGGTGCTCACGGCTTTGGACCACCCCTGATCCTACCAAGCAGGAGGGGCTTATAGCTCGAGGTGACGCGGCCTATGGCTCACTGCCCCTGTGCACTCCACCCAAAGGTGTCATCATTGCAAAGGGCAATGCTAATTTTTTAAAAAACCACAACTAATTGTTGATCACATGGGCACCCAAGGGCCCAAATTTTGCCCCCTAGTGCTTGAATCGGGCCTTTTTTTTCAAAATGTCATAATTTTTCGCCACAATGTCATAATTTTGAAAACGATATATTGTCAAAAAGTTGGCTCTATGTGCTTTGCAATGGTTAAGGCAATTTTTCCAAATTCTATTGTTTGGTGCCAATATTTGTTGTTTGAAATTCGATTTGGATTTTTGGATCCCATGCTCATAACTTTTTACCTGATTTCCGATTTTTGCAATTCTTGTGATGTTGGAAAGGTATTGAGCAAGTATTTTTTTCTTCAGATTTGTACGTATTCACATTTTGGGTGATCACTTGTACATAGTGTCACTTGCGAATGTACAAATATGATCCTTGCACTTCATTTCAGTTATAGAATGATGTTTTATTTCTTGTTGCTTCATTCAAATTCTAAGGTTGCTCCATATCGTGAGTTTTTCAATGTTGCTTGACATCAAGACTAGTGTTGTTTTATCATGATTCTAGAGTTGCTCCAACAATTTAGAGTTGCTCTAACAATTGAGATTTTTTAGTGTTTCTAGCATCGAAATTATTGTCATTGATTGTTTGGATTAAAATTCCAATGTTACTCCACCAATGTGCTTCCAATATTTCTTTACAACAAGTTATCTCACTGTGAGGGGGTTAAATGGTCTCTCTTCATCTCTCTTATGAGGGGATCTTTTTCTTCACATGGGGTTTTATCCTTATTGTCCATAAAGAGTATTATTGTATCTTTTTTCTCTTTTGGAGAAAAGTTTTGTCCCATTGTATTTTCTTCTTTTATCCGTTATGAGAAATTGCATTCGCATTTGTACACAGGTACCTAACATGGCTTCCTAGCCAAGATCCATCTTTGCATCATTTGCATAATAGTCTACCATTTAAGTTGCGCTTAACGAGGGTGTTGGTGTAAATAGGTCTTTTTAGTAGGGTCCTATTTATATATTAAGTTTACTTAGATTCTAAAAGGGTATCTTTCTAGATGGTGTTAGTTATCATTAGATCTTATCTTCTCTCTTGACATTTCCTAAATCATTTAATATTGTTAAGGTAGTTGTTTCATTGTACATGATTAAAACATGTGTCATGATCTCGTGTAATTCTATCTCACAACTTGCTTATAAGCAAGGCATCAAATGTGCATCATATATTCAATCTGACAATCTTACATCCATAATCATAACATGATATTTTTGTCATTTCTCTCTTGTGAAAGTTATTTTTTGTCTTGCAAGTGACCCTGAAGTGTTGGAGTTCACCATTAACTACTACATTCAATCAATTAAGTTTGATATTTGATATGAATTGATTTTAAAATATATATAGAGTAGCAACTGAAGGGCAATTGTAACAATTTATTATAATCCCCAATAGCTAAACTTCGATTCATGTTTGAATTTTTTTAAAAAATTGGATTTAATGAATTGAATTTGCTTTGCAAGTTCAAGTTCATGCTCATTCCAAATCCAAAAGGAAAGAGTGGATCATAATGCTCATCTCCAAAGTTCATAGGCAGCTGATCCACATTCTTAAACCAGGTCCTTGGCAGTCTTCCATGAAAATCATAGTCCCCAAATATGACATCCGTCACACCATGCCCTTCAGTGCCAGGAAGCCATGCAGCCACAAAGGCGTCCATTTTATTCAAATAAGGTTCCACCACCAAAAGCCTTCCTGATATCATTATTACAAGGCATTTGATATTCTTATTGCATACAGTGTTTATAACCTCTATTCCATTCAGAGGGATTGTGAGGACAGAATTGTCACCACTATTCTCAACATATGCAGGCTCTCCAACAACAACAATGGCATAGGAGAATTCTTTCCCTTGAGAAAATTCGAATTCGGATTTTCTTCATACACCACCTCAGTTACTGGACTGACTGCCTTTTTTATTGCTTCCAGAATAGTGGTTCCTGTGAAAAAAGAAACAAATTTTAGTTAGATTTGTTTTCTAAATTGGAAACGCTTCAACATATCTTATACATCAAAAAATAATTAGTACATATTATACTTCAGAATAAAATGTGGCCTCTTTGAATGCACGACACCGGAGCTTGAAAAAACGAAAACTACAAATTAGGGTGCCACAGAGGCACGAAGAGCCACAAAACAATTAAGAACAAGCCGACACACCAGAGGAAGTAAGGGACGCATCATCTTGGGGAGGGGATTAGCTCAAGATAGGAAATTAGAGTAGCTGATTTAAAGGTATATTGAAGAATTTGAGATTGTAAACTCTTGCTCAGACCCTAAAAAGCGAGGTCTGAAATTACAAATAGCCACCGCTCCCAGTATCTTCTACTCAAACAAAGAATCTATCTCAATAGTCATCTGAACTTTGCTTAAGTATGAGATAGGCAGATGACATGGACGCAAAAAGATTTAGAGTGCTATCTAGCAGTGAATTCAGACCAGGGTTTACACAAATCTAAGCTGGTAATGGAATCAGCTGTCATGATGAAATATGTAGCTGATATTCATTTCTATTTTGGCTAATTTTGAATAAAAAAAACAGATGATACAAAGTATAACTACCCAACGGAATTAAAAACATGCTATCCGTAAAATTTCTGTGTTACTTATCATTATAGCACCTTAAGAAGAAAACTATAATTGACTTGCACACAAGCCTTCTAGATTAGTAACTTTTTACCTATGGTCGTGGATCCACTGCTGCCGCTCTTGCTTATTGTCCATCCTCCACACTGGTATCCCAGATTGTCTGCATGACTACCTGCTACTAGTATCTTGTGGGCATTCTTGTTTAAAGGTAATAATGGTTTCTCACCCTTGTTGCCTTTCTTCAAGAGAACTAACGACTTGCGAACTGCCTCTCTGGCTATTTCTCTGTGAGCCTGAACTAAAACAAAAATTCATTAAAGATCAAAATGAATTATTGCAGTGACCACAATGTTTTTAAGAAGAAAAACAAAGTATTCTGCATCTTGTCTCATTGTAATACAAAGTGTTCAAAGTGAAAAATACATGCAATGCAAGTGGATTTCATTTGACTCACAGGATTTCCAACCATGTCCAACAATGATCTGTCTGTTTTGGGATGCTCAAACAAGCCAGCAATGAATCTGACCCTGAGAATCCTCCTAACTGCATCATCTATTCTGCTCATAGAAATCTGGCCTGAATTGACCAATTCTGTAAGGTTACTGATGAATGTTTCGAAGTTGATAGGGACCATCACCTGCATAATTTCAAGATTAGATAAAATAAATTACTTACTGGAAAAAACACCAATACTGTGGTATAAAAATTAAGATTAAGCATAAAAATACTACCATGTCAATTCCTGCATTGATCGAAGAAGAAACACAGTATGAGTAGTTTGAACCAGGTGGCGAAGTGATGGTATCTATTCCTTCCCAATCTGAAATGATAAATCCCTGTACGCAAATTGATCAAGCCAATTATCAGTTCAAGATTTTTCGCATATTGTCTGGGCAGGTATTTCATGTTTTTCTTGTAATAGCGAAGACATGTTTCTTAAATGGCCCTGTTCTGTGTATGAATCAGAAAAGAAAAATCAGTAATCTTTAGAAATTCTATGGAAGCAGTAATTCGACTATAGTTCTTCCTCTGTAAGGAAATTACTATTACAGAAAACAAATAAAAAGAATCAAACTCTATTTGCTATAATTACTTACTTTGAATCCAAGCTCATCTTTCAAAATCCTAGTTAGAAGGTAGTGGTTTGCATGCATTCTAGCCCCATTCCAGCTAGAGTAAGAAGCCATGATAGTTGATACGCCCTTTCCCAAGGAGTAGAGGTATGGACGCATGTGAATCTGGAAAAGATCGCCATAGGTTGCCAACGTGTTGTGTTCATTGACTCCTCCCTCAGTTCTACCATCTCCAACGAAATGCTTGGCACAAGCTACAGCCTTCATTCTGAAATTGAACATTTGAACGGAAGACAATAATGACTGGGAAAAACATTCCAAGAGTTGCAAGTGAATTTCAATAGTAAGAGTTTTTAAAATAAATTAAAAACGGTAACAAAGCTAGCATACCGTCCGCCCACATATGGATAGCCATTAGGATGTTCTTCAGGAGGAGAGCCCTGTAGCCCTTCAATGATCTCTGACATTTTTATAACTTCTTCAGTATCTTCACTGTAAGATTCAAAGCACCTTCCCCATCGTGGGTCACGGCTTACCTGTTCAATTATTGTGACCAAAGTATAAGAACACCAGACAAATACTATACACTCAAAGACTGACTGCACTTTCAGTTACACATCAAACTTTAAAGTTCTCAATACCATACACCCAAAGACTGTGACTGCAGAAGGCAATTTTGCTTTCAATTATATATTGAAGTTATAAACAAAATAAAAATAGAACCCAAAAGCATTGAATAAAGATGTGATTTGAGAGGGCCTGAAAACATAAAAATAAGTATCCGCCATTTCTATGTAAGCTAATAGCTAAAGTAAATCAGGCATCAAGAAATCTGAGTAAACTATAACAATATACCTGCAAAATACAATATTCACATGCACAAGCATTTTTAAGGAAGATATGAGAGCTAATAAATTGAAAATACATTGAAGCAGGCAAGAAATTGTAAGAGAGCTACTAAACCTTCTGGTACTAGATCAGAATAAACATCAAACAATTCTTCTCAAACTATATATATCATAGATTGACAAAGGAAAAAAGAAGCATGACCAACTTTTTAACCCAGTAAAGATGTCTAGTAGATTTGAAAAAATCTAATGCAAGCCTAATTGAAAAATCCTTGATGCATCATTCCTCTGGCCAAACAAGTCATGCATCAAGAAATTCAGAATTAATTTAGACCCACATTAATTAAGCACATCCCACACCGTCTGTCTCAGATCCAGTACTTACAGCCACGCAAGGTGCAAATAAAAATGGAATACCAGTAGCCCTGACTTCAAGAGCAGTAGCAGCTCCTACTCTTTTCACCAAATCAGTATCTCTGCAAAGCAATACTCTATTAGACAACTGCAGAAATCATTTTTGTTTTAAATCTATCCACAAAGACTCAAAAAAGCAATGGACATCACTTTCCTTGTTGCACCAAGGCCTATGTTATGTGGAAAAATTGTTGCTCCATAAACATTATTATGACCATGGACGGCATCAGTTCCAAAAATCATAGGAATCCCAAGACGGGAGCTCATAGCTGCATCCTGGAAACTATCAACCATATTAGCCCACATTATAGGAGATGCTTTAGTTCCAGGGGTACTTCCTGCACCATTCAAAATGCTACCTGCATTTATATAAATATGAAAAATACCTGAGATCCAAATCACCACTTCAATTAACAAAAACATTATATTAAAAACTTGTATTAACATGAGAGGATATCAGTTCTTCCAAAATCATGATGACTCATCCAGATTCTAACCCCTAAAAAATACTACCGCATCCCTACATCAATGAATAATGATGTCATAAAAAATACTACCAATATGGTACCATCAGTCATTCAAAACTATCATGACCCTCTTTATCCACAATGCAAGAGTATCCTTACTACGAAACATACACGAAATCCTTGAATTAATCCTTACTACGAAGCGTAAAAAAAATCCTTGAGTTAACAGAACAATAGTATAGCATTCTTTCAAAACTAGTATAGCCACCTTTGCCCAATACAAAACATCCTTAAAAATATGAAGTATAAAAAAAACTCTAAATTCAATGAAGAAAAGAAATAATAGTAGATTTTTATAACAAAATGGGAAGATAGCTGTAAAATCCTTCAAACTTATCATGATCCATCTATCTCCAAAATCCCGTGAAATTCAAATACCCACATCAATGAACAAATGCATAATAGAAAAATTAATCTTATGACGAGGGAGAATTTCTCTTCAACTGAACTTTCAACTTGGGTGTCCAGTTTTAGCATTTAAACCACTCACCAGCTCAAAATCAATACAATCCTTATGTTCGGTCAATCCCAATGTTATAACTTATAACGCATGCAATATACATAGCAAAAGAAATGCAACTCCAATTTTATGGACTGCTACAACCATCTTATTTTTTATGCTAACTAAATGGCATTTTCAAACAGAAGAAACCCAAAACAAATGCAGTGTGATTTCCACTTCAGACATTTCGCAAGCTAGGATACCTTAAAAGTTAAAACCTAAAAAGATAAAATTTATCATAAAATATCCAATTCATATAATTAAAAATGCATTCAGTATACTAGTACCAAAGAAATGCTACCATCAAATGCACAGACTGATAGAACCATCCTGCTCACCAAAAAATATTCAAACAAAGAAACACAATATAGCTGCAGTATAATGTCCAATTCACAGTTATCCCAAGCTAGAGGCCTTTAAACCCTAAATAGAAAAAAATAATTCACCATAACATCTACCCTTCAGACTAAATTCTGGTGTAAAATACAGTATATTAACCAATCCATATCCATTTCAAGCTACGCCCAAAAAGAAAATACAGTACTGATGCAGACAACGACTAGGTACCCAATGAAGATCAACCAATCCAAGCAGCCAACACAGAATTTTAGAACACACACACACCCTAAAATTTGATAACATTTCATTGAACTAGTGGTGCATACATAACTCCATGTCTCCTTATATGGCCAGACTATTGGCTTGAAAATTCACTTACATATTCAACTCAAACCAAGATAAGACATATTACAAGTTTCACATTTCAGATCAAATAACATTAAAGCTTCGTCCAAATTATAGTAAAAAATATACTATAAGAGTTTACTAACAGTTCGAATATTCCCAACGAACTAGCAAACAAGACTTGAATACATAAATTTTATTTCTTTTTACAATGCTAAAGACTCTCTCACACGCCAGTACCATGACTCTAAATTACAAATTTTCTACCTGAAGTTACATGATTCTGAAGTCTACTCGTACTAAATATTCCATAACTTCTCCTTTCTATATCTGCAGCCCTCTCCATATTCCCTTGTTTCATCTCACATTAAGTTCTTGATACCCGGAACTTATCTCCATACTCGCAGCATTACTTCCCCTGCTATGTCTTTTGTCTGCTCCATGATTCTTCCACGTATCTACAAACTCTCTTTTTTCTTGCACACAACCTAAATAGAAAATACTGCCACCTTGACTCAACTGTTACAAAGTGACCATTAAGATTAAAATAAGAAATGCTAATGCTGAAAATAGGCATTGCCCCATTAAGGATGTAACGTCCATCTAACATCTCCACAAGCCACCAGTCCTAAAATAGACTCCACTATCTTCTTGCTCGATGCTCCCGCATCATACTTATTGGATAAGAAGTTTGTGAGCATCGCTCACATATTTGAGCCGATAAAATCACACATTCTGCAACAAACTCCATTATTGAACCAAACACCCCAGAAGATTTTCTCCTTCGCTTCTAGCAGTTAGCTGGAACAAATCCCACTTCTTCCACCAATTTCGTTCAACATCCTTCACACCTGTAGTGGACTTGGATTCACCATAAACTGACTTCTTCCTTTTAATGCTTCTTTTCCACCATCTCCTTCCTCTTTTTGTGGGACTCAATCCACTATAAACTGTCCATCTCTACCAAAAATCATCTTCACTTACACAATAAATTTTATCAAAAATAATCACCTCCTCATCTCCTTTTGTAAACATCTATACTTCTGGTTCAACTACTGCAACTTTTGCTCTTTCTTCACTTTGCACATTTGGTACCTTATTAAGGTACTTATCTATGCACTGTTCCACAGCACCTTCTTTTTCTACCTCTTCACCTTGTCTCTCATATATATGAATATATAGGACTAAACCACAATCTTCCCTCTTCTGGTTCTGCAGATTGAACAAACTTATTAAGGGAATAAAGAGATCCCACAAACACTTTTTCTAGTTCTTCACCATGCTTCATAGACATGCTATCCAACTCTTCTCCTTTTCTTATATTTTTCTTACAACTTGGGCTCACACAATCAACAAACTCCATGGATGTTCTATTTTCAATCTTCTTTCTATTTTCTTCTTCATTTTCAACTATAATAATATCTCCATGTAACAAATCACACGAATCGATCAGCTCATTAATCTTCCTCAGCTTTTGTTCAAGCAAAGGATCTTCATCAACTTTACAATCAAGTACAAGTTCTTCAAGAGCTACTAACTCCGAAGGAACTTCTGCAACAATACTCTTATCTTCTACAACCTATACTCCTTGAACTTCTGTCACCATTTTCTCTTCTGCGTTATCCTCAAGCAAGAATACTTTTTCTTTATGTCACATCCTCGTCAGCGAGGACCCTTCCCATCAAGACATTACTTGATCAGCAAGCAAAATAAAATAAAATAATATACAGATTGAGGTTGTGAAGCTTTCAACTAACCACCCAACAAATCTAAGGTGCCATTTAATGACCCATCTATCCCTCGTGCGATCAAGAGACAACTAGAAATAAATGAGAATGGGCTTGGGTATGGTGGAGATGTCACAGGGCATGGCATCCCAATCACCAGAGCCATCTAAATCACCGATCACAAGGAAAAGAGGCATCGGGAAAAACATTTAAACGCCATGAACCCTATCTAGAACGCAGAAAAAGGTGTAGCTGTTTAGAGGTGTGAAGGAGGGAGAATGGTGAATGCTCGAGAGATTTGGACAAGAATACAAAATACAGAGAGAGGTTAGAGGATCATGAAGAGAGGGAGGCAGAGAAGAATGGATGGCACTGCAAGTGCAAAAGATGAGAATGGTGTGAGGGTACCAAAATCGCACAGGAAAAGGAAATTTGGGGGAGAAGAGAAAGAACGTAGGAAATAGGGTGGGTAAAAAGAAAAGGGCATGAGGAGAGAGCACGCAGGAGAGACCAGTTGGATGGTAGACAGGTGGAAGAAAATGCACAAGCAGAATGGTATTTCCAGTACGTGAGCAGCAGAGATGTGAAACAGAAGATGAAACCGCTGGAGAGAAGGCAGGAAATACATAGTAAAGGGTTCTAACAATGTGTGGTAAAATAGAATAGGATGTTACAAAATGGACAAGCGAAAATGAGGAAAAGATGGTAGGAAATGATGTGAGGATCATAGCAACAACCCTATCAACAATAGAATCTCCTCAAAATAGCATAATGTAGCTGAGACCCCCTCTCAAATTTGGTAGCAAGACATGGAGAAGACCAGCAAGGGTCATTTGAGAACAAAGAGAGGATAATGACTCCTCTTGAGATAATGTAAGTTGCAGTAGTACAGTTTGTGATGGAAGGCGTGGAATCTTAGGTAGAAGCCCACAATTTCTAATAAAATGGGCATTTGGATGCTTGATTATTGATCTCAGGCAACACTGTATCAAAGTAAGCACGCAATATATGGTCTCAAGTCACCAATGAGCCCTACATAATGCATATGGCGGTGCTCTCACTTATGGAGGTTAGGCATATTCTTTGGGTTATGAGACTGATAGATTTGGGGACGTGCTGAGGCGTACCTGATCTTGGGTTCGAATTTCACAACCCCCAACAATTTATGGGAGTACTCTGAGAGCTTTTTCCACATACTTTTGGGATGGGATTATAGTTCGTGCCTGAGTATTGTTCGATTATAGAGAAAATTGAGGCTTTAATTGCGAGGAAGGTAGTTCCCTGGCAAAAACATTATCATATGACATAAGACATCTAGCTTCCCGATCAGATTTTCTTAATATCCCTACTCTTCTATTGATTAGGAAGTAATGAGAAATTATGCAATAAATAGCTTTTTATTTTAAGAGTGATTAAGTAAATTTGATAAGGGTTTTCATTTGTATTTAGGTGGTGCAATGATGCGCTATAATAAACTATAAATATATTGAAACAATGTTAAGCTCCGTGGGAAGGGCTATGTATGATGCCAAATTAATTATCATATCAACTTTACTACCCATTTCAGCCTAGTTATGTTTATCTAGATTTTTCATTGTGGGAGTATCGTGCAGAGGATTCATGACATCTATATAAACTCTGTATGAAATTGGGAATATGTTATATGAGGAGAGATTAGTCAAGATGGCTAAGACATAATTATCATGAGTAGTGATATTGTGTTATACATCTAGCACACTACGGTAGAATTCAAGGTTATCAGTCATGTTTATGTTTCCATTATGACCTAGTGTCTTGGTCTAGTGATAAGTATGATTTATGTAGACAAAGAGAATTTCTTACGAAGTAATCAACTTAACCTTTGTATCGTAGTTAAAATGATTAAATAAAAGTGATCTATTCTTATTTGTGAAAGGTGGGATAATTAGAAATTAAATATTACTTTTTCATTGAACTTAAAAGAAATTAGCATTCTTATAAGTATGGAGAACCAAAATCTAGGGGTAACTAGTATTAGAATGGTGCTCATGAACTTGAAAAGTTAGGATTATGAAAAGTTTATAAATCAAGAATTTATTATAATCAAGGGTTAAATTATTTGAATATCCAAGTGATTGAAATCTCAAGTAGACATTGAGTTCAATACATCTCTATGTTGAGGCTTTAAGTGAACCAAGGTGGCAAAGAATCCTAGATCAAATCTTTAGTTGCAAGATAACCTTATAGTATGTACCACAAATCATATTAATTAATATGAGCCCTGGCACTTGGTTGCATACTATTGTAAGAAGGGTGACTTCATTTAGCGACACTACGACCATTCTTTACTCGGTGCTTTTGATAATCCATTGATACTATGGTAAATACTTTATATGATTGCATGATGTCTATCATTCTCTTAATATGAGAACCTTGATATTGATATTATTAATTAAACCTACAATGAATCACAATATAAGTGTATACGAAAGACAACTATTGTTAATTTGACAATGTGGTTGTGATCAAGTTGTGAGATAAATCTTATGTACCATCTCTTGATACCTCGCTAATGACTATTGAGGTCTAGTTTAGACTAAATGACCAGTACGAATAAACCATCTAGTATATTAACTAGACTATCATAAGAATAAGGTAAAGGAATTTAGAAGAACAAGAGGAATTTAGAAGACCAAGAATGATTGTTAATAATATTGTCAAGACAATAATGTTTTCTTATAATTGTCTAATGGGCATAGTGCTGCCAATTTTATCAAGTAGGATTCAGGCAACGATTATAACTTAAAACAAGTTTATAAATACTATTGGATGTCCTCCAAAAGGTATCTATTCACCCCTTGAGAACAAGAATCTCAATATTGAATATAATATATAGAAGTTTCAAATGGAAGTGCTTTCCTATGGGTTTGTGAGAACCAAGGTAATTTCATGTTGAGTGATAAGCCTAGCCCCTATGTTGATAAGATGAACCCGAGGACATTCAAGTTGGTTTATGAATAATAATGGGTCGAGTTTAATTCAAGACCTTGATATCCTTAAAGGGAGGTTTTATAGTACGAGTTGTTACATTATATATTTATTTATGATATCCTTAATGATGAAAGAAAAACATTAACAAAACCTTGCTTAAGGGGAAATTTGTGTGTATGCATCCCTTGAGAGATCTTGCAAGGAGAACTATGTGTAACTTTGACCCGTTTGGAAGCGGGAATGTAGGCGGTCCTTGGGTGAAGGGTGCCTATGTGACCTCAAGTCCGTAGGGGAGGGTCTAGGGGGGGGATAACTTTCGTATGTTGGGGTTGTTCCCAATTGGTTTGACCTTCTCTCTTCAATGGCCTTTGGATGAGGCCGAATGGGTATTAGAGGGTTATGAACGAAAACCTAATAACTTGTTTCAATACATAATGTGTGTCTGAATAACAATCTGAAGGGAAGGAATGAATTAGACTACTTTTTTGTGGTTACATGTTGAGTTGAGCTCCCCTTATGTTGGTACTAAGTGATTTCTTTTATGTATTGTAAATATTAACCTTAGACTTAAATGACTATATATAGGCTTCTAATTCACCCGATTGAGATCTACTTATTCTATGTTAAGAACCTGTCTTCCAATTATTGTGCTAAGCATGGGTAAGGAGCAGTATTATGCTCGAGATTGACAGGTGTCTAGGGGCATTACTATGCTCAAGATGGACAGTAGTCAAGGAGCAATACTATTATGCTCGAGATTGACAGGTGTCTAGGGGCATTATTATGCTCGAGATGGACAGTAGTCAAGGAGCAATACTATTATGCTCGAGATTGACAGGTGTCTAGGGGCAAGTACTATGCTCAAGATGGACAGTAGTCAAGGAGCAACATTATGCTCGAGATGGACAGGTGTCTAGGGGCAGTACTATGCTCAAGATGGACAGTAGTCAAGGAGCATTCTATGCCAGTGATGGCCACCCTTGGTTGCTTAGCCGTCTAATGGACTGCAAGGAAAGAGTTTTTGATGAAGAATAGGTAGGTAACAATTTGACCAACCTTATAATATAGTTTTGGCATATCGTGATACGAAAATGGCATACTTGACCCTATTGAGTTAAGGGTGGACCCCAATGTAGGATGAGATCCACTGAATCCTCTTCTTAGTTGTCTGACAATGCAAAAAGACGAAAGAAAAGGATGGGACCCACTATGTAGTGCGCAAAGCACCGACATTCCTTTTCTATTTGGGATGCACCAAGGGAAAGTATGTGATAGCCAATGTGAATGTGTTTTCCAATCATTTTGGTGCATACGACATGTGTGATCCAGTCACTATTGTACTTACGATGTACATATGAGCCCATCACTAATGTACTTGTGATGTACGTATGAGCTAGTCATGGATGTGATGTGATCTATATGTATGAGTCATCATTAATGTACTTGTGATGTGCATATGAATTAGTCACCTCATATATAAGTGACGTATGCTAGAGATAGTCACTATGTATATGTGTCGTATGTTGGAGCTCATCACTATGTGTTTGTGATGTATGTTGGAGCTAGTCACTATGTAATGTGATATGCGTATGTGACAATCATTGTTGTACTTGTGATGAACATATGAGCTAATCACTATTGTACTTCTGATTTGTGTATGATCTAGTCATTGTTATGCTAGTGATGTGTATGATCTAGTCATTGTTATGCTAGTGATGTGTATGAGCTAGTCAGCTTGTGTATATGGAGGTATGCTCGTGACTTACATTGTGTATGATCTTTGGGATTATGGTATGATATGCCCCTTGTGGATATTGTGAATTTTCATACACTATTGCTTGGTAATGTTTGGTATGGACCCAACGCTTTATGGCAAGTTAATAACAAATTTATTATCATTATATTATAATTAACTAAGTGATATCTTATGCTTAATGAATAAGTCATGGGTTAAAGGCGAGATCATAGATCTCCTACGAGAGGAGAGATTGAACTCCCTCTATCATTGTGGGGCGAACTACGAAGCCTCTGATTTCCCGCGAGGGGATACATAGGCATGGTCATCACGAACCCACGAGGCTTAGATCGTAGGTCTAGGAAAGACCTTAACCTTGGGACCTTACCACCCTTTTGTACAAGCATATAACTGGAAAGAATGAGTTGATGCCATCGTGGTGAATGAAGAGCTATTAAAATTAACACTCTTATTTTAGATGGAATATGTTTGGTTGGTTAAGTTGGTAGTTGTGCTTTGTTTTTTTTTTTTTTAAATTGTTGTGCCTGAGATGGGGATTTTACACTTTATTTTCACCTTTCTTCATATCTGCAAACAAATCAATGTTAGACAATACAAGGTTTTCATCATCACCCTTCTCCACTACAACCTCATCCATCAACACATTCATGCCTTTGAAAAGACATTTTTCAACTGCAATTTTCTTTTCTACTTTCATGTCATCATTATGATATTTTCTATCATTCTTGATCATATGTATTACAACTTCTCCCTGTTATATAGTCTCCAACCTATCCAATCTCAAACGGATTTCCATTATCATCTCAAGAATCATCTCCTTTCGATACTGCTCCATAGCAGCCCATATGACCGGCTTCTTCAAGATCATCGCCATCCTCATCTTCAAATACATTTATACTCTCAATTATCTATAGGACTTACACTGCAACAAAATCACTCACATTTTGCAACTATCCTCTATCCAATAATGACTAGAAGATGTAAACTTAAAACCCCCTCTACCCACTTTCCACTATGGAGGAAGCTAGAACACCTTCTTCCCAGCATTATTTTTGTTGGAGGATAGCCAACACTTTTTCATTCCTTTTATCATCATTTCCTCTTACATCTCAACATTGCCTCCTCAACATATATACCAAACAATCAACCGGCTCTGATACCATTTGATGCACACAATAACCAAGTACCCAATCAACACAGAATTTTAGAACACATACCATTGTAACGGGACTCGCTCAGACTCGCCAGGATTCGACAAGTCCCAAGCCGAGCACCCTTGGCCGAGACCTGGGAGCCTGGACTCAGATGCGGCCGAATCCAGCTGCGTCTAGGCCAGACTCGTCGGACGCGCCACGTCCAGGAGAGTCCCGAGCCTTGGACGCGGCCGGTGGCAGCAAGTGAAAAAGCCAATAAAAAAACATAAAATTAAAGTTTAAGTTTGTTTTTTTTTTGTCTTATATTATCTCCCCAACCCTAAAAGCAACCTCATTTCATTCATTTGGCAAAATAGGAGGAGAAGAGAGAGTTGTGAAGAAAAATAGGAGGAGAAGAGAGGGCAACCAGCAAGCTGTTGAAGACAAATCCAAGGTCATATACCATTTGGGAAGCTTCATACTAGCAATGAGGTGCATTGAGAGCTCATTACCAGTGATTGGGAGGAGTTTGTATTGCATTCCAAGCCAAATCTAAGAGGTAAGTTTGATTTTAATTGGTTTTTTTTGTGTTTTTTTAACAAATAGTTCATTGTAATTTGTAAAATCATTGTTTTTTTGAGTTTGCATTTTTTTTTTTACAAACCCTAGTTGCAACTTAAATAATTTTAGAAACCCTACTTGTTATTGCAGCCACATTCATTTGCAAATCAAACCATATTATTATTTTCACAATGTCTCAAACCCCAGGCAGAAAAGACCCTGCTTGGAAGCATGTTGAAATCTTTCTCGGAATGAAAAAAGGAGAAACAAAATGTAAATACTGCAAAACAATATATCATGGAGGCATAAATAGATTAAAATACCATATTGCACGCATACCCATCCATGATGCAGTGGGCTGCACTATAGCACCTCCTAAGGCTGTTCGTGAAGTGCAGGTGCAATTAGAAACTTTTGAAATGCAAAAAGAAATGAAAAAAAAACAGAGGCAGGAGTTGGTGAGTGTTGGAGTTGGACAGGGACTTGGTGCTATTGGAGATGCTTCTTCCATGCCTCCATACCGTCCTAGTGCCAGTGCTAGTGCTTGTGCTAGTGCTTCTGCTTCTGCACCAGCTATGCCTATGCATACTCCTAGTGTTGGTGGCGCTGCTACTGCTAGTGGTAGTCTCAGTATTAGCATTGGCCCTAGAGTTCGTAAATCTAGGGTGGACTCATATTTTGTACCACGCACTACTCCTGGTTCCCAACCGTCGTTTGAGAGCATGGATTGGAACAAGGACGCACATGATGCAACAAAAAAGACAACTGCAGACTTTTGGTACTACTACACCATTCCCTTCCATGTAGCCAAGTAATTCTTTTTCATTTAATTGTTTTAAAATTTATATTTAAATTTTATTATTTTAGAATCTAGATGTATCTCATTATCGAATTCAAATTTAAAGTTAAAAACTTAAAACTTTTCATTTTACAATACTTATGTAAGTAACTTATTAATTTATTTATGACATGTTTTAGGTCACCTTTTTGGCAAAACATGGTTGATGCCATAACCATATGTGGGGCGGGGTTCAAAGCCCCTACTGAAGATGAATTAAAGGGCCCACTTTTGACTCAAAAGGTGGCAGATGTGAAAGCACAATTAGAGGAGCAGCGCGTGCAGTGGAGGAGGATTGGTTGCACCATCATGACTGATGGTTGGACCGATAAGAGAAATAGGACGCTGCTTAATTTTCTAGTTTCCTCCGAAGGTAATTGTACTTCCCTCAATGCATTGAAATTTGAATTTGATTTAGTGATTAATAATTTAATATGGCTGATTTATGTTTTTTAATTTATTGAATAATTGGTTTTGCTTATTTTTTCAAGTGACACCGTCTTCATGAAGTCCATTGATGCTTCTGCCCAATTCAAAAATGCCACATACCTGTGTGAGGTTATAGAGGAGGTGATAGCTGATGTGGGGGAAGAGAATGTAGTGCAAGTGGTGACAGATAATGCAGCAAATTATGTTGCTGCTGGTAGACTATTGATGGAGAGGCACCCTACTATATTTTGGACTCCATGTGTCGCCCATTGCATTGACCTCATGATGGAGGATCTTGGCAAGCTCCCATGGATCAAAACATGTGTGGATGTAGCAAAAAACATTTGCAAATTTGTATACAATCACACATGGGTGCTTATCCTTATGAGGCAATACACGGGATTGAGGGAGTTGTCTCGTCCTGGCATCACTAGGTTTGCAACAAATTTTATCACGTTGCAATCCTTGGTTCGGTCAAAGGCAGCTTTAAGGCGCATGTTTGTTGGTGAGGAGTGGTCTTCCTCATCCTTTTCTACAAGCACTGCAGGGATTGTTGTGGCTAATTGCATTTTTTATGAGCAAGGGTTTTGGACACCAACGCAGGAGATTGTGAAAGTAAAATTTAATTCTTTATTATGTTTTAATTTTTAATCATATCTTGCTTTTATTTGTTTATTTTCGTTCACACTTATTTGTAAAACATGTTTACACTTTGCAGTTTATTGAGCCCTTGCTAGTTCTCCTACGAGTTGCAGATGGGGAGAAGCCCGCAATGGGCTACATATATGAGGGCATGGATAGGGCCAAACAGGCCATTAGATCAGTCTATGGTGGAGTTGAGGAGAAGTATCGTCCCATTTGGGATATCATTGATAGGAGATGGCAAAACCAACTTCATAGGCCCATCCATGCAGCCGCATGTTTCCTAAATCCGGCCTTCCAATTCCGCTGTGATTTCCGTGCAGATAGAGAAATTCTTAGTGGGCTCTACTCGACGGTAGAGCATATGTTGCCCGTTGTTACTACACAAATAGTGCACGAGATAGATGCCTTCACTAAGGCAGAAGGAGACTTCTTTGCACGTCAAATGTGCAAAGACAGTAGGACAACATTACTGCCAGGTAAAAATATATTTAAGGGCATAATTTTCATCTTTTTATATTATAATTTATTATTAAATGTTGAACTTGAACTTGAAACTTGAAATGAGATTGATTTTGTTTCTTTTTCTCATCTCAGATAGATGGTGGGAGATGTTCGGTTCTGATACACCGAACCTGCAAAATATTGCCATTCGTATATTGAGCCAGCCATGCAGTTCATCTAGTTGTGAGCGCAATTTGAGTATGTTTGAGCACATAAACTCCAAGAAGCACAATAGATTGACAGTGGAGAGGATGAATGACTTGGTATATGTTCATTACAACATTCGACTTAGATACAGGAAGCTTTTTTACCACAACAACACCCCGATCAATCTAGAGGAGGTTGATCCACAGTCTGAGTGGATCACTAAGGCTACAGATGCAGTCTTTAGTGACGGGGACCTTGATTGGGTGGACCAGGCAGAGAGAGAGGCTGAGATTGTAGCCATGGCTGAGGAGGAGGCTAGAGCACGAGAAGACATAGTTGTTGTTGGTGAGAGTGGCATGGAGAGTCAGACACAGGCAGAGACTATGGCTGCAGCTGCAACATCATCCAGGACCCTTAGACGCCTTCGTAGGAAGGATGTTGGCTCCACTATGCCATAGAGTCATAGACTTATAGCTATTGTTTTGATATTTCATATTTGTATGGAACATTTGATGTTATGGATTTCATATTCCATGAGTTCTATATACATTTGACTAATTTTATATATCTAAGTATGCTATTTCCTTCAACAGCGCAACTACAATTTGTGTACTTTATACTTATGTGATCGTTGTATACTTGTGTATGTGATCAAATTTGCTTTTATTTGTGTTGTATTCAATAAAGGGTGCTTCAAACAAGTTTTAAATCCTTAAAAATCTCTAAATTTCTAGGGGTTTTCAACATTTTTTCATTTTGTCGAGTCTGCGCCGAGTCCGAGTCCCGAGTTGAGTCAACCTCACCAAGTCCGAGCCAAGTCCGAACCGAATAACTATGACACATACACAACCTAAAATTTTGATAACATTTCATTGAACTAGTAAAATGCACACATAGCTCCATATCTCCTTATATGGCCAGACCATTGGCCTGAGACTTCACTTACATATTCAACTCAAACCAAGATAAAACATACAAGAAGTTTCACATTTCAGACCAAATAACACTCAAGCTTCCTCCAAACTACAGTAGAAAACATACTTTAAGAGTTTACTAACAATTCTAATATTCCCAACAAACTAGCAAACAAGACTCGAATACATAAATTTTATTTCTTTTTACAATGCTAAAGACTCTCTCACACACCAGTACCACGACTCTAAATCAAATAAATTATAGCTTAAGTTACATGACTCTGAAGTCTACTGCTCATACTAAATATTCCATAACTTCTCCTTTCCATCTCTGCAACCCTCTCCATATTCCCTGTTTCATCTCACATAAATTTCTTGATACCCGGATCTTATCTCAATACTTGCAGCACTATTTCCCCTGCTCTGTTTGTCTTCTCCATGATTCTTCCACGTATCTACAAACTCTCCTTTTGCCTCTTTTTTTTTCACACTTCCTCTATTTTCTTGCACACAACCTAAATATAAAATACTGCCACTTTGATTCAACTGTTATAAAATGGAGACTGCCAAGATTAAAGTAAGAAATGCCAATGCTGAAAATAAGCGTTGGCCCATTAAGGATGTAACATCCATCTGACATCTCCACAAGCCGCCAATCCTAAAATAGACTCCACTATCTTCTTGCTCGAATGCTCCTGCATCAAGTACACCCAATCCATATTCAACACAAGCTACAAGTCTTTGAAACCTGAACACTGGAAAAACATATATATCCAATTCCTGCTCATCCCAAGCTACAATATCTAAAACCCCAAACCAAGAATTATCCTTAGGCTGGGGTTCCATGGGGGGCTTCAGGATCGTTTTTGAAGGAGCAGGGGCCTCATGAAGCAAAAACAAGCATATGCTACAAGAATAATTAGAATCTTTTTCTCAACAATAGCAGCCTCTCCTTTTTAGTTTGAAAATTTAAGAGGGTGCTTGGGGTGGGGCTAGAAATTGCCCCACAAGCTGAGGTTTTTTCCTGCCACTTGTCAATCAAATGGGATTATTAAATTCTCATCAATTAATTTTTTATTTTTTATTTATTTTTAATTTACTCTCTGCCAAATTGAATATGCAAAATAATAAAATTCATGAGACCACCAACTTGCATAAATTTAGGCGCACCCATTTTAAAATAATCCTAAAAAACCTCAGCAGCACCCACTGAAAAAAAATTTAAAACCCCATCCATGAGACCCCACCCTTAAACTAATACAATTTAATACATCAAAAAATATCACCTTCAATTAATACAGGTCTACAACTATTCTACTCCATATGTTAGTAAAATGGTAAGAAAATCCAAAGAAAAGACTTCCAAAAAAAAATATACTATACTACCTACTTTATGCTTATTCTAAAGCCAGAAAGAATGCAGTGAACAGTCCAATTTATATACCAGACACAGCATAAAATATACAACACCCAAAAAAACGTACCTTCAATTTCATGGATTAAGCATATTACTCCATACGCTATTGAAATGGAAAGAATTATCAAACAAAGCACACCCAGAAAAATGCATTACAATACATAAATTCAAAGGCATCCCAATCTGCAATGCCCTAAGCCTGTAACCTTGAAAAGAACTGCAGAATAGTACGTAATTTATATCTCTTCCAAATTATACTAGTCAAAACCCTGAAAAAAAAATGCAGTATAGTATCCAGTTGATACTTCATCCAACCTATGCCATGGGAAAAATAATGCAGTACGATAGCTAAATCGCAATTATCCCAAGCTGGAAATGCCATATTGCATGGTCTGATGGTTTAAAAGTGGTGTTGTTGTTCTTGTCACCAACGTTCAAACCCTATTGGAGTGGTATTGTTGAGTGGTACTGTGGTTGTATTGAGGATGAGGTCACACGTTTGTGACCTCGCCGGTTCATAGCTCCGGGTCAAAAACGTTTAACCCTTGAATAAAAAAAATATATTATCCGAAACTAAATTTCCTAAATCCCTAAACCCTAAAAAATGAAGCCATTCCATAAATATCCCAAGCTACAATAAATTATACCCTAAGTCCTGAAAATGCAGCCTCATACCCTGTTCAGACATATCCCAAGCTAAAATACCTTAATACCCAAACCTGTTAAAAATGTAACATAATGCCCAGTTCAAACTTATCCCATTCTTCAATACCTTAATCCCCAAAACCTTAAAAAGATGCAGGATGATACTCAGTTAATGCTCATCCAAAATCACAATATAGCTTTATCTGTGAACCCTGAAAAAATGAAGTATGATACCCTATTCATAACCATTCCAAGCCAGAATACCTTATTCTCTAAACCTCGAAAGCAAATGTAGAAATAAGACCCAACGCATAATTATCACAAGCTACAGTACCATAATTCCTACACTCTAATAACACGTTATGCCTCCCCATTCCAAGCTATAATACGCAATTCATTAACCTATTGCAAACTAAAATAGCCAATTCAGAAACCTATTCCAGACCACAATACCAAAAGGCTCAAGCCTTTTAAAAAATGCAGTATGACACCCAGTGGATTCATAATAATCGTAAGCCACAACACTAAAAGTACACACCTATTCCAAGGTCCCTTATAATTGCAGAAGTAGCCACTTCCCTCTCAATTTGGGTCATCTGCCCAATTTTCTCGGCCAAAGTCATCCTTGAAAGCAAATCCTCGACCCTGTCTTCAACTGGCTGGTGGGAATCCTTATAAACCACTATAGAGTTTCTATCTTCTGTAAACCCATGCTTTGAACTCCTCTCTTGGGAATTTCCGTGACCTCCTTCGCCAAAGGTCCACTCTGAACTGATTGCAGCCATGATCACAACCAACACCAAAACCTAATCCAGCGATTCTTCTCCATAGCATATAAATAACATTGTTTCTGTGAGTTTTTTACTCTGGGTCACATCAACGTTGCATAAAGTATTCCTTCTCCATGGCATATACATAACGTTTTTCCAGAGTATTTTACTCTCGGTCACATGAACGTTGCATAAATTTAACGCCATAAGTAGATGAATTGATTACGACTGAAAGTTTTGAATAGACTTGGGTGCTCAGGGCAGAAGCTAAATTTCCATTATACGATGGCATCGTTACGAGATAAAACAGACGGACGGAAGCAGACGCTTAGACGCGTGCGCTTCGTTTGACAATTTTTTTAGTTAATATTATAATTATTCTTCATCAGTGTAGAGATGCACAATTTTTAAATAAAATTTAGTTTTTATAATTTTATTGGTTAAAATATTTGAAGTGTTATTTCTAATTAATACTTGTAGGTTTGTGTGTCTCACTTGGTATTAAAAAAAAATGATTCCAAATTTATTGGAAAGAGAGCTCTATAGCTTTTTAATGTGGTCATATAAATTTTTTTAATTTTGAAATGAAAAAATATATTTTGTAATATAAATGAGAAATTCACACTTTAATATTTCTATGTGAATAGAAATATTGAAATCTACTTTTTCTTATTTTTTTCTTAAATCTATTGTGCAAAATATAATTTATAATTTTTTTTTTTTTTAAATCTAATTTTAATATAATGTCTTGGAAGTGTTGATGCATTGGAATAATGGCACCAATTTAAAATAAAGTATGGTCTAAATAGACAAAAGAATTTGTAGTGATATTATGAAGCCCAAAAATGGTTTAAGTCAATATATATAGGCATTTTTTCTCTTGATGAATGAAAAAAAAAAAAATTTATAAATGGATACCATATGTTGAAGAAGATTATAAAGAAGATAATAATCAAAAAAATGCAAGAAATGTTAGATGAAAATCCATACATTTTTACTCCAAAAAAGAATAGATTCTACTTTTTAATTTCATGGATACATTCAAAAAGAATTGTTTATTAATTTTGTGAATCTAACAATAGATATAATTTCATTAGAATTGACTTAATCAAACAACTAAAAGTTGAAGCAAAACGAATCAATGAACGTCAAATAGAAGATAAAGATATTTAAAAAATTTAAGAGTTGAAGCTCTCTACGAATTCATGTGTTTTTCATTCAAATTTGTGTGTCATGGTTATAAATGGTCAGATGTTCTTATATATGTCCTTGGTTATGGTTTTCCTAAAAGTTTGTTTTGTAAAAAATTGTGCATCTACACTTACAAAAAATTGACAAGAAAAAGAAGACAGTGAAGAGCAAGAATAGGAGAAGCAAGGGTAGTCCAAAAATGAAAACAAATGTATGATGGAATTTATCCACCATAGTCAAAAAGGATGCAATAATATTGGTGGAAACTGTTGTAAATATAAGATTCAACAAAGTGAAACCTTCAAGATTTACAATTTGAGAATGGGTGGCAACTCGCTAGAAATATGACCTGGTGATTAATTTCCTTCCAAAAGGTTTCTTCACGGTTGTATTTGGCAATCAAGAAGAAAGGGAAAACATAATAGAGGGGGAATGGATGCTAAAAACAATTTACATCCCTATTTGCAGTGATGGGTGCCAAACTTCAATTGTTTCAAAATTGCACCAATGGAAGGGTCGGCCTAGTTATGACTATATAATCTACCCTTTGAGTAATAGTCAAGTGTATATTTAGCGAAGATTGGGGATAGTATTGGGAAAACCTTAGAGGTGGATTGAGAAATGGTGAAACCCTAACATACGAGCACATCAAAATTATTGAGATTAAAAAGATTTTGATCGTTGTCAAGCTAATTACCAATATGGGAATGTGGTGCCAAGAGATAGAAATTGAAATACCCAAAAAAAAATTGCCTAAGGTGCAAAAGTTGTAATCATTTTGAAGATGCCCAAAGATAAGAAAGCAATGGATTCCAAAAGTGACAATATTGGAAGAATCAAAACCAAAGATGGATTTTACAGGACCAAGAAGTCCACCCAAATCCCTGAAGGCAGATCCTCACCAAGAAGGCAATAGTTCTAGCAATGGAGAAAGGAAAAAACCAACAAACAATTGCTAATGAAACATCAAAATTGAGGAAGAAGGCATGGAGGAAGAGATCAACATTATAGTCCCTAAGAGGATTAGTCGGTTTGCCTCCAAGCTTCTCAAAATTAGGCATAACCTAATGGAATCAAATTGTGGGAGGAAGATGAACAAACAAAAAAGAAAGGAAGAAGCCCAAAAATAAAGATCATTCATCCATTAAGACTTATTTGTTGAGGTCCAAGGGCAGTGTCCCCTCCCTTGCAGGATAAAGGAGCTACTCACCTAGAATGTTAAGGGCATGTGTGCCCCTAACAAGTGGTGCATAATCAAGAGTTAATTTGAGATCTCTTTGGTCGATTTAGTGATTTTGCAAGAAACAAAATTAAAGAAAGAGAAAGCCATGATTTTCACAAAGAAGTGTAGAGGTTTGGATGGGTGTTTTATTGAGGCCAATGGTACTTCGGGAGGTTTAGGAATGTTATGGAGGCCAAATTGACTATAACTATCACCCCTTGATTAACACCGACATATGGCAATCAACAAAGGTATGTAGCTTGAATTCATATTTAAGCTTTTTTGTCTTCAATGTCTATTGCCCCATTAAAATAAAAGATAAAAACTATATGGAATGAAATCAAAGAAGAAATGTAAAACATCAAAAAAGAAAAAGTTGTAATAGGAGGGGACTTCAATTTGATCTTAGATTTATTAGAAAAGTGTGGGGGACTGAGAAGAATTTCCTAAACTCATTGAGACTTTTCCACTTTTTTCTAAGATTCCAAACTAAACAACATTGATCCAAGCAATGGTAACTTCACGTGGAATAACAAAAGATCAAGGTTCACAAATATAGCATAAATTTTAGATCATTTTTTTATCTTGGATAATTGGCTAAATACACCAACCATGTTTAGGTCTAGCATAATTCCTTCCTCCAAGTTAGATCATTTTCCTATCATGTTGAGTCTATCAGAGGATCGCCCATTGCCTAAATGCCAATTCCACTTTAAGATAATGCGGTTACAGAGCTTAGAGATTAAAGATTTTCTTAAATCTTGGTGGAGTGAAGAGATAAACATAAGAGGATCTAAGATGTATATTTTTTATTAAAAAAACTATAACACATAAAGGAAAGACTGAAGATCTAAAGTAGGGACTCTTTCAAGAATATATTCAAAAAGGAGTGAATAGAGGAAGAACTACGTTTGTTAAATGAGAAGGTAATTACAAATAGAATCTTCCAAGAGGAATACCACAAAGAGAAAGAATTTATAAATGAACACAACGAGATACTAGCAATGGAAGAGATGTATTGGAAGAAAAAATCAAGGGAAATATGGTTGGATGAAAGCAACTTAAATACTAAATTATTTCATAACACAATGAAGATAAAGAGAGGCATAAATAAGATAACAAGAATAGCTAATATTAAAGGTTGTTTTCTATCATCCCCAATAGAAATTCAGATGGATTTTGTTCATTATTTCAAGGCTCTAATGGGGGATGAAAACATCTCTTATCCCCTCCTCAATGGTGCGCTAGATTATAATTTTTCTATCATCAGCCTAATGACAACAAATTACTACAAGCCTTAGCCACATTAGAAGGGGTCAAAAAGGCGGTATTCCAACTCAACCTAGACAAGGCCCCCAACCTGTTAGGAAATCATGTCTCAGTTTCCAGTTTGTGCCTCTACTTTATTCGGACTTGGAGAAAAATGTTCATTCTTAGCCCTTACCGCTTTACCGTGGCGGTCTAGTCTGCCCCTGGCTGTACTGCGGTGACAGGCCTGGCGATTACCGCTTTACCGCGCACGGTGAGTTCTCTCACTGCGGTGGTGCAGTAAGGCCGCCTGCAACCTGCCCTAATGATTATCGCCTTACCACTTGCGGTGGCTGTGATAAGACCGCCAGTGGTCCGGTCGGCGGTCACCGCCCTACCGTGGGGTGGCCTGGCGGCCTCTGCGGTAGAGCAGTTTGACCACCAACAGTCCCTCAGACAGTTTACCGCCATACCGCGGTAAGGGAAGTCGGTCGTTGCAGTAGCGCGAGAATGTTAAGGCAGAGCTTGGTGAAGTGGTAGGGGTGAGCTCGGATGAGCTCACCGTTATACCGCGGTCGGGTCGATCGGACTCGGTGATAGTGCGGTAGATGGCGTGGTGAGCTCGGACAAGCTCACCTCCACACCACAACAGGATGAAACGAACTCGGCGGTGGTGCGGTTAGAGCTCGGGTGAGCCCGAAGCTCGGTCAACCGAGCTTGACCAGTTGACCGAGCTGGATGAAAAGTCAGAGCGACTAGTGAATGGCAGATGGACATGTGGCAAGTTGAAAACAACTTGATTGGCTAAAGGCCAATGTAGTAAAAGCAGTTATTGCATGACTTGTGTGACTGGTAGAATGAACCCGATTATGGCAAGGAGTAAATGCCTGGGTGGCTCGATGAGATCAGAGAAGATTGATTGCGTATAGGATGTTCGATGCATGAACCTGGAAGCCATGGGATTGGTTGAGACATTGAATGTGATGTATGACTTTGTCAGTTGAATACAATATTTTATGTAAACCAAAAGGTGACGGTTTTATTATGTAAGTTGAGTGCAAGTCGATGTAACAAAGAATTCATTGTATACTTTGGGTGAAGTATTGTAACAATGAGTAATAACTTGAAAGCTATTGTGAGTTGATCAGAGAGTGAAGACTGAACATTGTATGTAATTGTTTATTATTGTAATACAATTGTTTTTGCTTGGTGTGGTGGGTTTTTTACCTGAAAAGGTTTTCCCACGTAAATACTTGTGTCATCTGTGAATACTTATTTTTTGTTATCTCTTTTATGTTCCATGTATTCATCTCAGTAGTTTTAGAAGCTATTAGAACTTGTTTTTGCTCTTCTCCTCTATTGTATTAGTGTTAAAAGAATGTATTCCGCACTATAACGTCATTAGATCCATCCTTGTTTTCCCTTCAAGTGGTATCAGAGCCTGGCCAGTTGTGTTATCCTTGAGAGAAAAGGTCAGTTTTTTGTGTTAATACTGTTTCAGTGGGAGCCTTGCATTGTTGAAACTTATTTTTGTTTGAGATGGCAAGTACATCAGGTAGAGTATAGATTGAAAAATTCAATGGCAACAACTTTGAGTTATGGAAACTCAAAGTGGAAAACTTGTTGGTGGATAAGACCTCTGGATTGCAGTGTCTGGAACTATGCCACAAAGCATGAAGCAAGAGGATTGGCACCTTGTTGATAGAAAAGCAAGAGGTCTGATAAGACTGAATCTAGTCGATTCTGTACTCTTGAACGTCCATGAGGAGAAGTCTGCAACTTCATTGTGGAAGAAGCTTGGTGATATTTATCAGGGAAAGTCTTTGGTAAATAATTTATTCCTGAGGAAGAAGTTGTACTCTTTGAAGATGGAAGAAGGTGTATCTATTGCAGACCATCTGAACTCGTTTAATATGAGTGTTACTCAGCTGGTGTTTGTAGGTGTAAAGATTGAGGAGGAGGACCGTTCCATGCTCCTGTTGTGTTCATTACCTGACAGTTGGGATCATCTTGTGATGGCCATTGGAAGTACTACCACTACTTTCAAGATGAAAGACGTTGTTGCCTCATTGTTGTCTGAAGAGATGCGGAGGAAGTCTTCTAAGATGGCCAAAGATGCTCTTGTTGTTCGAGGTAGACCAAAGGAGAAAGGCAAGAAGAAAGACAAGAAGTCAAAGTCCAAATCTGTAGGGAGATCAAAGTCTCCTGGTAAAAAGTTCAAGGTGAGATGCTGGAACTGTGGGCAACCTGGTCACATCTGAAAGGATTGTAAGGAGAAGAAGAAGAAGAATGCTTCTAACAATGAATCTTCTCAAAGTGATGCAGACGCCTTCATTGCAGCAACCTTGACAACTCAAGCATCTGATGATGTCTGGTTGGTTGACTCAGGTTTGTCCTTTCACATGACATCCAATAGAGAATGGTTCTCTAAGTACGAGAAGTATGATGGTGGTACCTGGCAAGTGATTCAACACTGGAGATAGTTGGCAGAGGAAGACTCAAAATTCAGTTTCCTGCCGGAAGAGTCAAAGGGATTGGTGGCATACTGCACATTCCAGGTCTGACTCGAAATCTTCTTTGTTAGTAAGTTAAATGATGCTGGTGTAAAAGTTTTTTTCTCAAGTAAAGGATGTAAAATGGCTAGAGGTGCAATGGTGTTGGCTAAGGGTGTTCGTACTAGCACTCTGTATAAATTGGATGCACATCCTATTCAATGTAACAATGCCTCTATAGAGTCATGTAAATCGGTCCCTGTAGAGAGAGATGAAGACACTTCTTTATCTGCAGATACTTTGGAGGTAAAACTTCCAGCTGAGAAGACTATGTTGTGGCATCATAGACTAGGTCACATAGGTGAGAAAGGTTTAAAAACTTTGAAGAATAAAAATCTTGTAGAAGGGCTAGATGATTGTAACCTTGAGTTCGATTTTTGCGAACATTGTATCTATGGAAAACAACACCGTGTTTCATTTTACTCGACTCCTCATAAATCTTCTGGTATACTAGATTATGTTCATTCTAATGTGTTTGGTCCAGTTAATGTTCCTTCATTATCGAAGTCTAAATATTATGTTTCTTTTATTGATGATTGTTCGAGAAGGGCATTTGTATATTTTTTTAAAAGTAAATCAAAAGTGTTTAGTCGGTTTAAAGAATTTAAATCTTTGGTAGAGAATCAGACTGGAAGGAAAATTAAATGTTTGAGGACAGACAATGGCGGTGAGTTTTGTTCTACAAATTCCGAAAGGTATTGCATAGATCATGGAATTAAGAGGCATAAGACAACACCTTATACTCCACAGCAGAATGGATTTGCTGAAAGGTTGAACAAGACGCTGATGGAAAAGGCAAGGAGTATGTTGAGCAGTGTTGGTCTGGAGCAGAAGTTCTGGGTTGAGGCTGTGGCTACAACATGTTATCTGGTAAATCGTTCTCCCTGCTCTGCTCTTGTTGATAAGACGCCTTTGGAAGCATGGTCTGGTAAAAAGCCCTCTCTGAGGCATGTCTGTGTCTTTGGCTGTGAGGCATATGTTTATGTGCCAAATGAGAAAAGATCAAAATTGGACAACAAGGCTATCAAGTGTATTCATCGGCTATGGAGTTGGTGTGAAGGGATACAAGCTTTGGAACCCTGTTACTAAGAAGGTTTTGTACAACAGAAGCGTGATATTTCATGAGCTGAAACCTTCAATAAGTGATCAACAGCTCCAGACAGATTAGAGTGACAAGAAGAAGGATGCAGTTGAGATTCTCCAAACTCCAGAAAGGGAAGAGTTGCATGGTGTACCTGAGACTGAGGAGAGCTCAAGCAGCTCTGAAAGTTTTGATGATAAAGAACCACAACCTCAGCCTGTAAAAAGGTCTACACGAGAAAAACGACAACCTAAGAGGTATGGTTTCTCACTGTTAAATTTGAACTGTGCCTATGCCTTAATTACTAACACTGATGAGCCTAGGATTGTAAAAGAAGCAATTAGCATGTCTGATTCAAATTCTTAGCTGAAGTCATGAATGAAGAGATGGATTCATTGAAGAAGAATGAAACTTGGGATTTGGTAGCACTGCCTAAAGGGCGAAAGCCTGTTGGTTGTAAGTGGATATTCAAAAAGAAGACAGGTCTTGATGGCAGTGTTGAGAAGTATAAGGCACGACTGGTTGCAAAGGGATTTTCCCAAATTGAGGGAATTGATTATGGAGAGATTTTTTCCCCTATAGCAAAGCTGACATCCATCATATTTTTGTTGTCATTGGTAGTTGTGTATGACTTTGAAATTGAGCAGATGGATGCGAAGATAGCTTTTCTCCATGGTGAGCTGGAAGAAGAAATTTATATGTCCCAACCTGAGCATTTTGTTGAAAAAGGTAAACAAAATCTGGTTTGTAAGTTAAATAAATCTTTGTATGGTTTGAAGCAGTCTCCTAGAATGTGGTACCAAAAATTTGACACATTTGTGTCGTCTATGGGATTTGTGAGGTCAAAATCTGATCATTGTGTTTATTATAAAACTGAAATGATCGCGTGTTAGTTATTACCCTGTACGTGGATGATATGTTATTCATATGAAATAGCAAGTCTATGATTTCTGATCTTAAATCTCAGTTGTCTGCAAAGTTTGAAATGAAAGATCTTGGTGCAGCAAGGTATATTCTGGGAATGGAGATAACCAGGGACAAAACAAGCAGAAAGCTATGGGTAAGTCAAAGTAAGTATGTGAGTACCGTTTTGAAGAGATATGGTATGAACGATTGCAAGCAGTTGGTTGTTTCAGTTATGCAGGGAACGAAACTATCTATTGAAGACTATCCAAAGTCTGCTCCTGAGATGGAGAACATGACTAGTGTACCCTATGCAAGTGTTGTTGGCAGTTTAATGTATGTGATGGTTTGTACTAGACTAGACATTGCCCAAGTAGTGGGAGTTCTTAGTCGGTTTATGAAAAATCCGAGAAGATCACATTGGGATGTTGTGAAGAGAGTGTTCAGATATTTGAAGGGGACTTCAGACTATGCTTTGTGTTACCAGGGCAGTTTGGTTGCATCACAAAGAACACTTAGCATTCAAGGATATGTTGATTCTGATTGCGCAGGGGATATTGACAGCAGGAGATCCACTAGTGGATACATATTTATGTTAAATGGTGGAGCAGTCAGTTGGATGAGCAAGCGACAAGTTGTAGTTGCTTTATCCACGACAGAGGCAGAATACATGGCAACAACTCACGCCTGTAAGGAGGTAGTTTGGCTGAGACGTTTGTGTTCAGACATTGGTTTTAATGCAGGGTAGATTACAATCTGTTGTGATAGTCAGAGTGCCATTTGTTTGGCAAAGAATCTGACCTTCCATTCCAGGACGAAGCACATTGATTTGCAGTATCACTTCGTGAGAGACATGGTTGAAGATGGAAGAGTCTATCTTGAAAAGGTTGACACCTTGAGGAATGTTGCAGATGCATTGACAAAGTCGGTGAGCACAGACAAGTTCAGATGGTGCGCAAAATCGATGGGCCTTGGGGCCTATGACCGTCAATGAATTTTCGAAGTCAAGAGGAAGCTGGAAATCTGCACCAAGTGGGAGTTTGTTGGGAAATCATGTCTCGATTTCCAGTTTGTGTCTCTTCTTTATTCAGACTTGGCGAAAAATGTTCATTCTCAGCCCTTACCGCTTTACCGCGGCGGTTTGGTTTGCCCCTGGTGGTACTGCGGTGACAAGCCTGGCGGTTACCGCCTTACTGCGCCTAGTGAGTTCTCTCACCGCGGTGGCGCGGTAAGGCCGCTTGCAGCTTGCCCTAGCAGTTACTGCCTTACCGCTCGGGGTGAGTTCTCTCACCGTGGTGGCGCGGTAAGGCCGCCAGTGGCTTGGTCGGCGGTTACCGCCGCACTACGGGCGGTGGATCCTCTCACCACAGTGTCTGCGATGAGACCGCCAGCGGTGAGCTTGGCGGTTATCGCTCCACCGCGGGCGATGAGCTTGCTCACCGCGATGGCTACGGTAAGACTACCAGCGGTGCGGCCGGTGGTCACCACCCTACCACGGGGTGGCTTAGCGGCCTTTGCGGTAGCGCGGTTTGACCGCCAGCGGTCCCCCAGACAATTTACCGCCATACCACGGTAAGGGAAGTCAGTCGCCGCAGTAGCACGGGAATGTTAAGGCAGAGCTCGGTGAAGTGGTAGGGGTGAGCTCGGATGAGCTCACCGCTATACCGCAATCGGGTCGGTCAGACTCGGCAGTAGTGCGGTAGATGGCATGGTGAGCTCGGATGAACTCACCGCCATACCGCAACAACATGAAAAGGACCAGCGGTGGCGTGGTTAGAGCTCGGGTGAGCTCGAAGCTCGGTCAACCGAGATTGACCGAGCTGGATGAAAAGTCAGAGTGACCATTCGAATGGCAGATGGACATGTGGCAGGTTGACAACAGCTTGATTGGCTAAAGGCCAATGTAGTAAAAGCAGTTATTGCATGACTTGTGCGACTAGTAGAATGAACCCGATTATGGCAAGGAGTAAATGCTTGGGTGGCTCGATGAGATCAGAGAAGATCGATTGTGTATTGGATGTTCGATGCATGAACCTGGAAGCCGTGGGATTGGTTGAGACATTGAATGTGATGTATGACTTTGTCAGTCGAATACAATATTTTATGTAAACCAAAAGGTGACGGTTTTGGTATGTAAGTTGAGTGCAAGTCGATGTAACAAAGAATTCATTGTATACTTTGGGTGAAGAATTGTAACAATGAGTAATAACTTGAGAGCTATTGTGAGCTTATCAAAGAGTGAAGACTGAACATTGTATGTAATTTTTTATTATTCTAATACAATTGTCTTTGCTTGGTGTGGTGGGTTTTTTACTTGAAAAGGTTTTTCCACGTAAATACTTGTGTCATCTGTGAATGCTTATTTTTTGTTATCTTTTTTATGCTGCATGTATTCATCTCAATAGTTTTAGAAGCTCTTATAACTCATTTTTTCTCTTCTCCTCTGTTGTATTAGTGTTAAGGGAATGCATTTCGCACTGTTGGGTCATTAGATCCATGTCTGTTTCCCTTCAAGTAGATGGTTTTCTCGTATTATTCTATCTTTTTGCTAGGATTTCCTAGGGGAAGACATATGGAAGGTTGTAGAAGATTCAAGGAAGGCGTGCAAAATCCTTTGAGACTTAGTAATACTGACATTGTATTAATCCTAAAGACACAGAAAATTCTTCATCCTTTGCAAATTATCGCCAAACATTACTATGCAACACAATCTACAAGGTCACAATGAAGATGATTGCCAATAGATTAAAACCTATCCTCTCAAGTATTGTATCTCAAAAATACAACAAATTATTCATTCTAAGAAGGAATGTTATAGGTGAAATAATCATAGCACATGAAGCAATTCATTCAATCAAAAGGAAAAAGCAAAAGAGTATGATATGTAAGTTGGATATTAGTAAGGCCTACAATCGAGTAAGTTGGAGATTCCTTTTAAAATTCATGGAAAATTTTGGTTTCTGATCCAAATTGCTAGATTAGGGTTATACATGTATATCATCTCCATGTTACTTGATTATTGTAAATGGCATACCATGTGGATTCTTCAAGGGTTTGAGAGGGATATGATAGGGGGACCCACTGTCTCCTTCCTTGTTCATGTTAATGATAGATTCCATAAGTAGAAGTATAACAAGAAAGAAAGAAGTGGGGGAATGGAGAGGAATAATGGTTGCTCATAATGTCCTAGCCATCATGCATCAAATGTTCGCTGATGACACACTACTATATGTTAATGCAACGATTGAAGAATCTAGTGTAATAAAAATAATGATAGAGGGTTATATAAGCTAATCGAGCCAAATGATCAACAAGTACAAGTCCAAAACATTCTTCTTCAATACCAAACAAATGACGCAGAGATGAATTATAGCAGTGATCGAGTTTGGAATAGAGACACTATATAGCTCCTATTTAGATATCACCCTCTCTTAGGGAGCCATACATACAAAAAAGGGGGTTGAGACAGCAAGAAAGTGTAGAATAAAAGTGGATTCATAAAAAGGGAATTGGCTCACCTTGGAGGGAAGAACAATGATGGTGAAAGTGATCTTGGTGGTTGTACCTATATATCTCTCCTTTCATGCCTAGGGATCACAAACAAAGTGAAGAAAAACCTCATTGAAATACAATGTAGATTTTTATGGGAAGGTCCTAATGAAACAAGAAGGATTCCCCTAATTGATTGGAACAAAGTGAAATAGAAAAAGAATATGGGAGGAGCAGACGTAAAAGATATTCAACTACAAAACCAAGCATTGGGAGCAAAACTAATATGAAGAATGTACAAAAATTTGAGCACACGATGTTCCAGGTGTAGCGTAATAAATTGTCACCCTTGAAAATTTCACAATAGATTTAGCTCCCCCCATGTGCTTGGACCCAACTGTGCTTATAATTTTCTTGTTTTACTATTATTTTTGGAAAATTAGGATTAAATTGAGAACTATCACTTAATATTTATTTACTAATATTCATGGCCCCAAAATGGGTTTGGACTAGAGCGTCCAATGTCCCTATCCAACCTATTTTGGCTCGATTTAAAATATATTGACGATATATTGTCACCCTTGACAATTTCACAATAGGTTTAGCTCCCACCTATGTGCTTGGACCCAATTGTACTTATAATTTTCCTATTTTACTATTATTTTTAAAAAAATTGGACTAAATTGAGAATTGACAATATATTTATTTAGTAATATTCATGGCCCCAAAATGGGTCTGGACTAGAGCACCCATTGCCCTTGTCCAACCTATTTTTGCTTGATTTAAAATATGTTGGTGGCGACATTTTAACATTTAGAAATTTAAATTTACTTGTCGAGTATCGTAATTAAATTACGGGAAATTAAATAATTGCATAAAAATGCAGGTATTTTCATCATTTGAAATCCTAGCATTTTTATTGAGCAATTTGAGCATCTTAAAATTAGTCAAAGAGATTCAAGGGCGGAATTAGCAATATCATTACAATGCTTTCATCAATCAAGATCATGCTTGCAAGACATCAATAAGAAGACAATTATGTGCAAGAAGCTACCATGATCAATCATTCCATTATGATGAATATGTATTGAGTTATCCTCTACATGTTAGCCACAACAATCTATTATGTTTTGTAAACTAACCTCTTATAAGTCTATCAAGCAATCAAAGCCTCCATCAATCAACATTTGTGATGTAACTTGTGGTGTGACATTACCTCATCAAGGACTTCACATCAAGGTAACATTGTCATTTATCATTTATCATTTCAATCAATAATTATTGTTTTGGCCTCTACCCAGCTTAGGGCATGCATCTTGATCATCATCAATCATTGTACGTGGAGATAGAAATACCAAAATGGGGTTTCACTTAGACAAGCCCCTATATAGCACAACCTTTTTCATCCTTTTCATGTGTGCAAGTCAAATTCAAAAATTTCATCAACTAAAATTCCCATAAAACACAAAGCAAACTCCAACCTACAATTCAAAAAATTTAAATCTAAAAAGCAAGCATCTCAATCTAGGGTGCCCAACACCCCTGTCCCTATAATTCAGCATTATTTTAGACAAGAAGTTCCTCTCTATCATTATTTCTCAGATCTGGGTTTGCTTCGTTAGTTTCTATTTTTGTATGTGCAATAAATTTCATTTTCAAGTCTAGGGTATATGTCAAATAGGTTTGTTACAACACATAAAATTTATCATCTTTACAACTCAAAGACACAAACCCTAGGAGATTGGCTCTCCCTTATGGTAGCAAGATAATCATCAACCCTAGTTGGTTTTGTGTCCAAACGTGAAGTTGGTGAAAAAAAGTTAATCCTAATTAGAGTAGAATCACTTTTCCTACTTCACACCATGATAGTACAAAATGAATATATGTATGATGATAACCCAAAATACATATTAACCAACATGAACCTCTCTTGGGTTTCTCATCTCTAGAACTTTATGTCAAAATGTTGTCACATTAAAATTGATTAAATCTCTTTGGAAAATCAATAATGGGAATCTAGCACATTTTTCAAACTCTTGGAATGGATACCATCCACTGGGAGACATCCCCAAGCTTGCTAATCATAAAGAAGTGATGATAGAAAGATTTAGGGAAAGAGTAAGATTACATAATCCAACTTAATGGGTGGGAAGCTTAACCCTTTTCCTAGAAGGAATTTAGATGCTTACCACAAGCGCAAAAATAGGAGATGACCAAAGAAAGAGTTAGCAAAAAGGACCATATTCCTAAAATATAAAGATGACAAAATAATTTGGTGCAAAGCTAAGTTAGAGAATAACTCTATCAGACTTGGATATGACATACAAAATGTGGGGCATCAATCATCATTGTGTCTAACTAATTTGTGTTGGCGATCCAATGTCCTCCCAAAGGCGGGAGATAGACTTATAAAGTTGGGTTTCATGGGGCCATTTAAATGTATCTTATGTGAAAATAGTGAAGAGACTTGTTGGCACCTACAAAAATCCTCGTTCATTTAGTAATAAATTCAAGTTTTAGATTTCCAAAATTTGGTTGTCTGATGTTATGAGATTTATGATAGGACTTGTCAAAATAAATTGTGGTTCTATGCCTTGTCTAAAAATGGTGTTAGTTGTCATTAGATCTTATCTTCTCTCTTGACATTTAAGGCTTGTTCTTAAATCATTTAATATTGTCGAAGTAGTTGTTTCATTGTACAGGATTAAGACACATGTCATGATTTTGTCTAATCTTATTTCGCAACCTGCTTATAAGCAAGGCATCATATGTGCATCACATATTCAATCTAACAATCTTGCATCCATAATCATAAAATGATATTTTTGTCAGTTCTCTCTTGTGAAATTTTTTTTTTCTCTTGCAAGTGATCTTGGGGTGTTGGGAGTTCACCATTAACTCCTACACTCAATCAATTAAGTTTGGTGAACTCATTGATTGAGCAATGGTGAGCAATGGAAACGTAAGGCTGCCACTAAACTTTGATTGATGTTTGAAATTTTTTATAAAATTAAACCTGGATTTAATGAATTGAATTGCTTTGCAAATTCATGCTCATTCCAAATCCAAAAGGAAAGAGTGGATCATAATGCTCATCTCCAAAGTTCATAGGCAGCTGATCCACATTCTTAAACCAGGTCCTTGGCAGTCTTCCATGAAAATCATAGTCCCCAAATATAACATCCGCCACACCTTGCCCTTCAGTGCCAGGAAGCCATGCAGCCACAAAGGCGTCCATTTTATTCAAATAAGGTTCCACCACCAAAGGCCTTCCTGATATCATTATTACAAGGCATTTGATATTCTTATTGCATATAGTGTTTATCACCTCAGTTCCATTCAGAGGGATTGTGAGGACAGAACTGTCACCCCTGTTCTCAGCATATGGAGTTTCTCCAACAACAACAATGGCATAGGAGAATTCTTTCCCTTCAAGGAAATTTGAATCCGGATTTTCTTCATACACCACCTCAGTTACTGGACTGACTGCCTTTTTTATTGCTTCCAGAATAGTAGTTCCTGCGAAAAAAGAAACAAATTTTATTTGAGAATTGTTTTCTAAATTGGAAACACTTCAACATATCATATACATCAAAAAATAGTAAGTACATATGATACTTCACAAAAGAATGTGGCCTGTTTAAATGGACGACACCAGAACTTCTAAAAAAAACACTATAAATGAGGGTGCCACAAAGGCACGAAGAGCCACAAAACAATTAAGAACAAGCCGACGCACCAGAGGGAGTAAGGCACGCATCATCTTGGGGAGGGGATTAGCTCAAGATAAGAAATTAGAGCAGCTGGTTTAAAGATGTATTGAGAAATTTGAGATTGTAAACTCTTGCTCAGACCCATATAAAGCGAGGTCTGTATTTACAAATGGCCACCACTCCCAATATCTTCTACTAAAACAAAGAATCTATCTCAATAGTCATCTGAATTTTGCATAAATATGAGATAGGCAGATGATATGGACGCAAAAACATTAAGAGTGCTACCTAACAGTGGATTCAAACCAGGGTTAACATGAATCTAAGCTAGTAACAGAATCAACTGTAATGATGAGATACGTAGCTGATTTATTTTTATTTTTATTGTTTTAAATTAAAAAAACAGATGATACAAAGTATAAACTACCCAACGGGATTAATTACATGCTATACGCAAAATTTCTTCGTCACCTATCATTATAGCACCTTAAGAAGAAAACTATAATTGGCTTGCACACAAGCCTTCTAGATTAGTAACCTTTTACCTATGGTCATGGATCCACTGCTGCCTCCCTTGATTAGTGTCCAACCTCCACATTGGTATCCCAGATTGTCTGCATGACTGCCTGCTACTAATATCTTCTGGGCATTCTTGTTTAAGGGTAATAATAGTTTCCCACCCTTGTTGCCATTCTTCAAGAGAACCAGTGACTTGCGAACTGCCTCTCTGGCCATTTCTCTGTGAACCTGAACTAAAACAAAAATTCATTAAAGATCAAAATAAATTCTTGCAGTGACCGCAATGTTGTTAAGAAGAAAAACAACGTATTCTGCATCTTGTCACATTGTAATACAAATTACAAAGTGCTCAAAGTGAAAAATACATGCAATGCAAGTGGATTTCATTTTACTCACAGGATTTCCAACCATGTCCAACAATGATCTGTCTGTTTTGGGATGCTCAAACAAGCCAGCAATGAACTTGACCCTGAGAATCCTCCTCACTGCATCATCTATTCTGCTCATAGAAATCTGGCCTGAATTGACCAATTCTGTAAGGTTACTGATGAATGTTTCGAAGTTGAAAGGGACCATCACCTGCAAACTTTCAAGATTAGATAAAATAAATTACTTACTGGAAAAACCACCAATACAGTGGTATAACAATTAAGATAAGCATAAAAAAATTACCATGTCAATTCCTGCATTGATCGAAGAAGAAACACTGTATGAGTAGTTTGAACCAGGTGGTGAAGTGATGCTATCTATTCCTTCCCAATCTGAAATGATAAATCCCTGTACCGAAATTGATCAAGCCAATTATCAGTTCAAGATTTCTCGCAAATTGTCTGGGCAGGTATTTGATGTTTTTCTTGAATAGCATAGACATGTTTCAACGGCCCTGCTCTGTGTATTAATCAGAAAAGCAAAATCAGTAAGCTTCAGAAATTCTAGGAAGCAGTGATTTGATTACAGTTCTTCCTATGTAGGAAATTACTATTACAGAAAACAAATAGAAAAAATCAAACTCCATTTGTTTTATTTACTTTGAATCCGAGCTCATCTTTCAAAATCCTAGTTAGAAGGTAGTGGTTTGCATGCATTTTCTCCCCATTCCAGCTAGAGTAAGAAGCCATGATAGTTGATACGCCCTTTGCCAAGGAGTAAAGGTATGGACGCATGTGAATCTGGAAAAGATCGTCGTAGGTTGCCAGCGTATTGTGTTCATTGACTCCTCCCTCAGTTCCACCATCTCCTACAAAATGCTTGGCACAAGCTACAACCTTCATTCTGAAATTGAACATGTGAACGGAAGACAATAATGACTAGGAAAAACATTCCAAGAGTTGCAAGTGAATTTCAATCGTAAGAGTTTTAACAATAAATAAAAAATGGTAACAAAGCTAGCATACCGTCCACCCACATATGGATAGCCATTAGGATGTTCTTCAGGAGGAGAGCCCTGTAACCCTTCAATGATCTCTGACATTTTTAGAACTACTTCAGTATCTTCACTGTAAGATTCAAAGCACCTTCCCCATCGTGGGTCACGACATACCTGTTCAATTATTGTGATCGCAGTATAAGAACACCAGACAAATACTATACACTCAAGACTGACTGCAGAGATCAATTTTGCTTTCAGCTACACATCAAACTTTAAGGTTCTAAATACCATACACCCAAAGGCTGTGACTGCAGAAGCCAATTTTTAAAAAATAGAACCCAAAGCATTGAAAAAAGATGTGATTTGAGAGGGCCCGAAAACATAAAAAATAAGTATCCGCCATTTCTATGTAAGCTAATAGCTAAAGTAAATCAGGCATCAAGAAATCTGAGTAAACAATAACAATGTATCTACAAAATACAATATTCACATAAATCAAAATAGGCATCAAACAAAGATATGAGAGCTAACAAATTTAAAATGCATTGAAGCTGGCAAGAAATTGTAAGAGAGCTACTAGACCTTCTGGTACTAAATCAAAATAGGCATCAAACAATTCTTCTCAAACTATTTATATCATAGACCGACAAAGGAGAAAAGAAGCATGGCAAACTTTTTAATCCAGTAAAGATGTCTACTAGATTTGAAAAGAATAAAGCAAGCCTAATTGAAAAATCCTTGAGTGCATCATTCCTCTGGCCAAACAAGTCATCCATCAAGAAATTCAGAATTAATTTAGACCCACATTAATTAAGCACATCCCACACCATCTGTCTCAGATCCAGGTACTTACGGCCACGCAAGGTGCAAATACAAATGGAATACCAGTAGCCCTGACTTCAAGAGCAGTAGCAGCTCCTACTCTTTTCACCAAATCAGTATCTCTGCAAAGCAATACTCTATTAGACAACTGCAGAAATCATTTTTGTTTTAAATCTATCCACAAAGACCCAAAAAGGAAATGGACATCACTTTCCTTGTTGCACCAAGGCCTATGTTATGTGGAAAAATTGTTGCTCCATAAACATTATTATGACCATGGACGGCATCAGTTCCAAAAATCATAGGAATCCCAAGACGGGAGCTCATAGCTGCATCCTGGAAACTATCAACCATATTAGCCCATATTATAGGAGATGCTTTAGTTCCAGGGGTACTTCCTGCACCATTCAAAACGCTACCTGCATTTATATACATATGCAAAATAACTGAGACACAAATCACCACTTCAATTAACAAAAACATTATATTAAAAACTTGTATTAACATGGGAGGATATCAGTCCTTCCAAAATCATGATGACTCGTCTATATTCTAACACTTAAAAAATATTACCAGCATCCCTACATCACTGAATAATGATGTCATAAAAAATACTACCAACATGGTACCATCAGTCGTTCAAAACTATCATGACCCTCTTTATCCACAATGCAAGAGTATCCTTACTACGAATCATACAAGAAATTCTTGAGTTAATCCTTACTACGAAGCATACACAAAATCCTTGAGTTAACAACACAATAGTATAGCATTCTTTCAAAACTAGTATGAACCACCTTTGCCCAATACAACACGTCCTCAAGATATGAAGTATAAACAAAACTCTATAAACAATGAAGAAAAGAAATCATAGTAGATTTTTATAACAAAATGGGAAGATATCTGTAAATTATTTCAAACCTATCATGATCCATCCATCTCCAAAATCCCGTGAAATTCAAATACCCACATCAATGAACAAATACATAATAGAAAAATTAATCTTATGACAAGGGATGATTTCTCTTCAACTGAACTTTCAACTTGGGTGTCCAGTTTTAGCATTTAGACCACTCACCAGGTCAAAATCAATACAATCCTTATGTTCGGTCAATCTCAATGTTGTAAGTTATAACACATGCAATATACATAGCAAAAGAAATGCAACTCCAATTTTATGGACTGCTACAACCATCGTACCTTTTATGCTAACTAAATGGCATTTTCAAACAGAAGAAACCCAAAACAAATGCAGTGCGATTTCCACTTCAGACATTTCGCAAGCTAGAATATCTTAAAAGTTAAAACCTAAAAAGATGAAACTTATCATAAAATATCCAATTCATATAACTAAAAATGCATGCAGTATACAAGTACCAAAGAAACACTATCTTCAAATGCACAGACGGATAAAACCATCCTGCTCTACAAAAAATATTCAAACAAAGAAACACAATATAGCTGCAGTATAATATCCAATTCACAGTTATCCCAACCTAGAGGCCTTTAAACCCTAAATAGCGAAAATTAACTCACCATAACGCCTACCTTCACACTAAATTCTGGTGTAAAATGCAGTATATTAACAGATCCATATTCATAGGGTATATTTTATCTGCAGCCCTCTCTATATTCCCACAAACACTTTTTCTAGTTCTTCACCATGCCTCATAGACATGCTATCCAACTCTTCTCCTTTTCTTATATTTTTCTTACAATTTGTGCTCACACAATGAACTTCAGAAGATCCTTTCTCTACAAACTCCATGGATGTTGTATTCTCAATCTTCTTTCTATTTTCTTCTTCATTCTCAACTATAATAATATCTCCATGTAACAAATCACACAAATCGATCAGCTCATTAATCTTCCTCACCTTTTGTTCAAGCAAAGGACCTTCATCAACTTTACAATCAAGTACAAGTTCTTCATGAGCTAATCCAAAGGAACTTATGCAACAATACTCTGAACTTCTACAACCTATACTCCTTGAACTTCTGTCACCATTTTCTCTTCTACATTATCCTCAAGCAAGAGTACTTTCTCTTCTTTATCTTCACCTTTCTTCATATCTGCAAAAAACTCAATGTTAGACAACACAAGGTTTTCATGATCACCCTTCTCCACTACAACCTCATCCATCAACACATTCATGCCTTCGAAAAGACATTTTTCAACTGCAATTTTCTTTTATACTTTCATGTCATCACTATGATATTTTCCATCATTCTTGATCATATCTGTTACAACTTCTACCTGTTACATAGACTTCAACATGTCCAATCTCAAAAGGATTTCCATTATCATCTCAAGAATCTTCTCCTTTCGATACTGCTCCATAGCAGCCCATATGATTGGCTTCTTCAAGATCATCCCCATCCTCATCTTCAAAGACATTTATACTCTCAACTATCTATAGGACTTACACTGCAACAAAATCACTCACATTTTGCAACTATCCTCTATCCAATAATGACTCTAGAAGATGTAAACTTAAAAACCCCTCTACCCACTTTCCACTATGGAAGAAGCTAGAACACCTTCTTCCCAGCATTATTTTTGTTGGAGGACAGCTAACACATTGATCATTCCTTTTGTCATTTCCTCTTACATCTCAACATTGCCTCCTCAACACATATACCAACAATCAACCGACTATGATACCATTTGATGCAGACAAGGGCCAAGTACCCAATGAAGGGCAACCAATCAACATAGCATTTTAGAACACATACACACCCTAAAATTTTGATAACATTTCATTGAAATAGTAAAATGACAATTGGCCAAACTTCACTTACATATTCAACTCAAACCAAGATAAGGCATACTACAAGTTTCACATTTCAAACCAAATAACACTCAAGCATCCTCCAAATTGCAGTGAAAAACAAACTATAAGAGTTTATAGTAACAATTATAATATTCTCAACAAACTAGCAAACAAAACTCGGATACATAAACTTTATTTCTTTTTACAATGCTAAAGACTCTCTCACACACCAGTACCACGACTCTAAATTTAAAAAATTCTACCTGAAGTTACATGACTCTGAAGTCTACTCATTCTAAATATTTGCAACCCTCTCTATATTCCCTTGTTTCATCTTACATAAAGTTCTTGATACCCGGATCTTATCTCCATACTCACAGCGCTATTTCCCCTGCTCTGTCTTTTGTCTGCTCCATGATTCTTCCAAGTATCTACAAACTCTCCTTTTGCCTTATTTTTTTCACACTTCCTCTATTTTCTTGCACACAACATAAACATAAAATACTGCCACCTTGATTCAACTGTTATAAAATGGAGACTGACAAGATTAAAGTAAGAAATAACAATGCTGAAAATAAGCGTCGCCCCATTCAGGATGTAACATCCATCTGACATCTCCACAAACCGCCAATCCTAAAATAGACTCCAATATCTTCTTGCTCGGATGCTTCTGCATCAAGTACACCCAATCCATACTCACCACGAGCTAAAAGTCTTTGAAACCTAAACACTCAAAAAACATATATCCAATTCCTGCTCATCCCAAGCTACAATATTTAAAACTCCAACTTCCAAATTATTCTTAGGCTGGCGTCTTATGGGGAGCTTCAAGATCTATTTTGAAGGAGCAAGGAGTTTCATAAGAAGGCTTCGGGATCTATTTGAAGGAGCAGAGGGCCATGAAGAAAAAAAGATATATGCTACAAGATTAATTAGAAGTTTTTTCTCAACAATAACAGCCCCTATTTTTTAGTTGAAAATTTAAGAGGTTGTAATTAAGGTGGGGCTAGAAATTGTCCCACTAGCTTAAGTTTTTTTATGCCACTTGTCAATCATATGAGATTATTAATTTTTTATCAATTAATTTCTTTTATTTATTTATTCTGCTGAATTGAATATATAAAATAATAAAATTCCTGAAACCACCAACTTCCATAAATTTAAAAACTTAAACTACCCTACAAAATTCATGAACTTGCCCATTTAAAAATAATCCTAAAAAATCTTAGCAGCACCCACTAAAAAATTACTTATGCTTCTCCTAAACCCAGAAAGAATGCACTGAACAGTCCAATTTATATACCAGAGACCGCATAAAATATACAACACCCAAAAAAATGTATCTTCAATTTCATGGATTAAGCATATTCCTCCATACGCTATTGAAGTGGAATGAATTATCAAACAAAGCACACCCTGGAATGCATTACAATACATAAATTCAAAGACATCCCAATCTGCAATGCCCTAAGCCTACCTTGAAAAGAACTGCAGAATAGTACGTAATTGATATCTCTTCCAAGCTATACTAATCAAAACCCTGAAAAAAAAGTGCAGTATAGTATCCAGTTGATACTTCATCCAACCTATGTCACGGGAAAAATAATGCAGTACGATAGCCAATTCGCAATTATCCCAAGCTGAATTTCCTAAATCCCTAAACCCTAAAAAATGAAGCCATTCCACAAATATCCCAAGCTACAATACATTATACCCTAAGCCCTGAAACTGCAGCATCATACCCTGTTCAGACTTATCCCAAGCTGCAATACATTATACCCTAAGCCCTTTAACTGCAGCATCATAACCTGTTCAGACTTATCCCAAGCTAAAATACCTTAATACCCAAACCTGTTAAAAATGTAACATAATGCCCAATTCAAACTTATCCCATTCTTCAATACCTTAATCCCCAAAACCTAAAAAGATGCAGGATGATAGTCAGTTAATGCTCGTCCAAAATCACAATATACCTTTATCTGTGAACCCTGAAAAAATGAAGTATGATACCCAATTAATAACCATTCCAAGCCAGAATACCTTATTCTCTAAACCTCGAAAGAAAATGTAGCAATAAAACCCAATGCATGCTTATCACAAGCTACAGTACCATAATTCCTAAACTCTAATAACACGTTATGCCTCCCCATTCCAAGCTATACTACTCAATTCATTAACCTATTACAAACTAAAATAACCAATTCAGAAACCTATTCCAGGCCACAATAGCAACTCAAGCCTTTTAAAAAATGCAGTATGACACCCAGTCGGTTCATAATAATCGAAAGCGACAAAACTAAAAGTACACACCTATTCCAAGGTCCCTTATAATTGCAGAGGTAGCCACTTCCCTCTCAATTTGGGTCATCTGCCCAATTTTCTCAGCCAAAGTCATCCTTGAAAGCAAATCCTCGACCCTGTCTTTAACTGGCTGGTGGGGATCCTCATAAACCACTATAGAGTTTCTATCTTCTGTAAACCCATGCTTTGAATTCCTCTCTTGGGAATTTCCGTCATCTCCATTGGAAAAGGTCCACTCTGTACTGATTGCAGCCATGATCACAACCAACACCAAAAGCTAATCCAGCGTTTCTTCTCCACAGCATATAAATAACATTGTTTCTGTGAGCATTTTACTCTGGGTCACATCAACGTTGCATCAAGCGTTCCTTCTCCATAGCATATAAATAAATTTTTTCCAGAGTATTTTACTCTGGGACACATGAACGTTGCATAAATTTAACGCCATGAGTATATGAATTGATTACGACTGAAAGTTTTGAATAGACTTGGGAGCACTCAATTGTTTGACTGTAACTATCAGGGGCAGATGCTAATCTCCCTACGAAGACATGATAACATAAGGAAAGATGGAGTAATTGAGATGTTTCAATAGTTGTGAATTTAAGAAAACGTGAATTTAGGGTGTTCAATTATCGGGTCCTCTTTCTAATGTCCCATCTCTTATACGATAGCATTATTTGAAGAGATTAATTGTGTCCACTATCAATTTTTTTAATAAGTTTTGTTTAATAATTAATATTATAATTGTTTTTCATCAATGTAGAGATGCACAATTTTTAAACAAAATTATTTTGAATTTTTTTTTTAATAATTTTATTGGTTAAAATATTTTAAGTGATTTCTAATTTATACTTGTAGGTTTGTGTGTCTCACTTGGTATTAAAAAATTATTTTAAATTCATTGGAAAGAGGGTTTTGATAGTTTTTAAAAAAAGTGGTCATATGAATTTTTGAATCAATATAAAGGAGATAGGATCATTTGAAGTTGACTCTATGATTCAAATGTTGCATAATTTTATTTTATTTTTGGAAAAAAAAAGCTTCCAATATAAATGAGAAATTCCCATTCTAATATTTGTATGTGAATAGAAATATTGAAATGTACTTTTCTATTTTTTTCTTATATCTATGGTAGAAAAGGTAATTTATAAATATATATTTTTAAACCTACTTTTAATATAGTGTCTTGGAAGTGTTGATGTATTGGAATAATGGGACCAATTTAAAATAAAGTATGGTCAAAATAGACTTTAGAATATGTAGTAATATTATGAAGCTCAAAAATGGTTTGAGTCATTGTATATCTAGCATTTCTTCTCTTGACGAATGAAAGTATTTTTTTTAGATAAATGGACACCGGGAAGAAGTAGATGCTAAAGAAGATTATAAAGAGAAGTATAATAACAAAAAAAAAGTGTAGAAGAAATGTTAGATGAAAATACATGCATTTTTACTCTAAAAAAAGATAGATTCTACTTTTTAAGTTCATGGATACATTCAAAAGGAACGGTTTATTAATTGTGTGACCTTAACAATAGATATAATTTCTTTAGAATTGACTTAGTCAAGCAACTAAAAGTTGAAGCAAAACAAATCAATGAGTGTCAAATAGAGGATAAGGATATTCAAAAAAATTAAGAGTTGAAGCTCTTTATGGATTAATGTGTTTTTCATTCAAATTTGTGTGCTATGGTTATAAGTGGTTAGATGTTTTGGAATGAAATCAAAGAAGAAATGCAAAACATCAGAAAAGAAAAATTTGTAATAAGAGGGGACTTCAATGTGATCTTAGATTTATTAGAAAAGCATGGGGGACAAGGAAGAATTTTCCAAACTCAAAGAGACTTTTCCACTTTTGTCTAAGATTCCAATCTAATAAACATTAATCCAAGCAATGGTAACTTCACGTGGGATAAAAAAGATCAGGGTTCACAAATACACCAACCAAGTTTGGGTCCTACATAATGCCTTCCTCCAAGTTAGATCATTTTCCTATCATGTTGAGTATATTAGAGAATCGCCCATATCCTAAATGCTAATTTTTCTTTAAGAGAATGTGGTTATGGAGCCTATAGATTAAATATTTGCTTAAAACATGGTGGAGCAAAGAGATATAAACATAAGAGGATCCAAGATGTATGTTTTTAATTAAAAACTAGTAACACATAAAGGAAATATTGAAGGTCTAAAACAAGGACTCTTTCAAGAACAAATTCAAATAGAATGTGTGAATAGAGGAAGAACTACATTTGTTAAATGAGAAGGTAATTGTAAATGGAATGTTCCAAGAGGTATATTGCAAAGAGAAAGAATTTATGAATGTTTATGATCCCCTCCTCAATGATGCACTAGATTGTATTTTTTTATCATCATCCCTTATGACAATTGATTACTACAAGCCTCAACCACATTAGAAGAGGTCGAAAAGGAAATATTCCAAATCAACCTAGACAATGCCCTCAACCTAGATGGTTTTCCTACATTATTTTATCATTTTTGCTAGGATTTCCTAGGGGAAAACATAAAGAAGGTTGTAGAAGAACCAAGGAAGGCATGCAAAATCCTTTGAGACTTCAATAATACTGGCATTGTATCAATCCCAAAGATGCAACATTGTTCATCCTTTACAAATTATTGCCTAATATTACTATGCAATAGAATCTACAAGATCATAATGAAGATGATTGCCAATAGATTAAAACCTATCCTCTCAAGTATTGTATCTCAAAAATACGACATATCTATTCCAAGAAAGAATTTTGCAGATGAAATCATCATAGCACATGAAGTAGTTCATTCAATCAAGAGGCAAAACCAAAAGAGTATGATCCTTAAGTTGGATATTAGAAAGGCCTATGATCAAGAAAGTTGGAGATTCCTTTTAAAAGTCATGGAAATTTTTGGTTTCGGCTCCAAATGACTAAATTGGGTTTATGCATGTATATCATCTCCACATTACTTGATTATTACAAATGACATACCCTATTGATTCTTCAAGGGTGTGAGAGGGATATGATAGGGGGACCCACTATCTCCTTTCTTGTTCATGTTAATATTATATTCGCTGAGTAGAAGTATAACAAGAAAGAAGGATGTGGGGGCATGGAGAGGAATAATTGTTGCTCATAATTTTCTATCCATCATGAATTAGATGTTCATTGATGACACATTGTTATACAGTAATACAATGATGGGAGAAGCTAGTGTAATAAAAAGAATGTTAGAGAGTTATATAAGCTACTTAGGCCAAATGATCAACATGGACAAGTCCAAAACATTCTTCTTCAATACCAAATGGATGACACAAAGATGAATTGTAACAATGATTGAGTTTGGAATAGACACAATCTAGCTCCTATTTAGGTATCCCCTCTTTTGGGGAGCCATACATACAAAACAAGGGGTTGAGACAACAAGAAAATGTAGAAAAAAAGTGGATTAATAAAAAGGGCATTGGCTCATCTTGGTGGGAAGAATAATGATGGTGAAAGTGATCTTGGTGGCTATACCTATATATATCTCATTTCATTCCTAAAGATCACAAACAACGTGAAGGACCTTATTGAAATACAAATGTATAGATTTTTATGGAAGGTCCCAATGAAACTAGGAAGATTTCCCTAATTTCTTAGGACAAAGTGAAATAGAAAAAGCATATGGAAGGAGAAAGCATAAAATGTTTTCAACTAAAAAACCAAGCATTGGGAGTAAATCTAATACGATGAATGTACCAAAATTCAAGCACCTAATGTTCCAAGATAATGCAAAATAAATATATGGATGATGGTGACCTAAAATGCATATTGACCAGCATGAACCTCCCTTGGGTTTCTCATCTTTGGAACGTTATTCAAAATGTTGTCACATCGTAACCAATCACTTCTCTTACGAAATTAATAATGGGAATCTAGCACATTTTTGTTTCAACTCTTGGAATGGATACCTTCCACTAGGAGACATCCCCAAGCTTGCTAAGAATAAAGAAGTGATGATAGAAAGATTTGGGGAAAGAGTAAAATATTGCATAATCCAACTTAATGGGTGGGAAGATTCATCCTTTTCCTAGAAGGAATTCAGTTGCTTACCACAAGTGAAAAAAGGGGAGATGACCAAAGGTTTAATGAAAAGGAGCATCTTCTTAACAAATAAAGATGATAAAATAATTTGGTGCAAAGCTAAGTTAGGGAATTACTCTGCCATACTTTGATATGACATACAAAATATGGAGAATCAATCATCACTATGGCCAACCAATTTGTGTTGGGGATCCAACATCCTCCCAAAGGCAGGAGATAGACTTATAAAGTTGGGTTTCATGGGGCCATTTAGATGTATCTTATGTGAAAATAGTGAAGAGACTTGTTGGCACCTACAAAAATCCTCATTGCTTTAGCAATAGATTCAAGTTTTAGATTTCCCAATTTTTGGCTATGTGTTTGTTTTTTTGAGCTTTCCATCTAATAGAAGGGCTAAATGGGTGTCTAGAATTACAAATTTAATGAATATTAGATGAGAATTGGCCAAGTTATGACCAATTAGATTTTTTTGTGGTTTATAAAACCATTGTTAGATCCAACAAAGGTTTCTAGAACCTATCAAAGTTTTGATGTAATTGCAGGTTAGTTGTGGAGGTCAAATAATCAACATGCAACAAGGGAAGATATGCAAGGAAAGGTACAATATGTTGGCAGCTTGAGTTGGTTGGGTGTTGCCATTGATGTCAACATAATGTTGTTGGTGTTGTCATTATTGTCAACCTAAAATATAGTTGCAGAGTTCATTGGAAGACTGAGTTGGTTAGGGAGGTTGTTGGTATGTGTTGCACTATTTTGTGGTGTTGTCATTGATGTATGGAATGAATGAGAGTTGCAATTGGAGCAAGTTCACTTGGTTTCTAAGTGATTTTGGAAAGTTTGAATAAAAGAGTGTGCAATGTGACAAAGGTGTGTTCAGTGTTGTGCTCTATATTTCTTCATGGTTGAATATGTGCTTGTGTGGTTTGGATATGATGATCAAAGGTTTTTAGAGGTTCTATATCTAGATTTTTAGATTTTGGATCATTCTACAGTGAAACTTGTGTTTGACAATTTGTCTATTTATGTAGAAGATTGTTTGGGAGAAATGAGATTACTTTGTATTTCTCAGCAATAAGGTTTCTTGCCTTGCAGATTTAGGAATGTGCTTATATTATTTATAACTTCCTTCCTTTGAGGTTTCAGGTGTTAAGGTGTTTTGCAAGGTTGGTTAGTAAGTTTTGTTATGTGGCAGTATGTCTAATTGCACATAATGATGGTGTTCTCAATTGTAGGTGGTTGCGGTAGAGTTGCAGAATATTTTGATGATGTTGGAATATTTTGAGATTGTGTGGATGTTGTGAAGTGTTGTGTGGTATGCATGACCTGGAGAAGAATGTATGTGTTCACTTGTAGTGTTAGTTTATGTTTGGCTAACCTAGCGTGCTAGCGCTATTTTTGGAGGTACCTCATGGATTGTGGATGTATTATGTAGCATGGTGATGTGTATTTGGGTCCTAGTTAACCCTTGGTGTGGCCATCCTTCACTTCTTTCCACCGTGGAGGTGTTTGGTGCCGACCTATTTTGGTGTTGCACATTTTAGGTGCATACATTTCATTAAGGCTAACCTAATTGAGATTGTTTAGGTCATGGATGGTATAAATGTAAGATGATTTGTTAGAGATGTGTGTGGATTTATAGAAGGTGTACAAAAGATGGGAATTTGATTAAGTGTGGTGATCTAAGTGCTTAATGTCTATGACTCTAATGCAGTGAGTAGAAGGGTCTACATTTTCAACGTGCTTGAAGTTATTCCAGAGGCAATGAGCCAAATTTTATGCATGGCATAATGTTTCAGTGGTGGATTTCTCCTATTGCCTTGAGATAGTGAATCTCTTTGTAACAATCTACTTATATCTTCTTTCTTCTTGGCAGTGAGCCTAATTATATTCGGTGTTGCAATTCATATATGTGAGCTAATCCTCACCATGGTTTTTCTCTTCTTGGGTTTTCCACGTAAATCTAGTGTTCTTATGTGTTTGCATTGTCGATTCATATGTTTACATTCTGCTAATGCATAATATGGGTTTAAAAAGATATTAAGGGTTTGAATCTTTTAAGTATACAATTGATTCACCCCCCTCTCAATTTTCTTGTGTATCTAACAATTGGTATTAGATTTGTCATTCCTTGGAGAAATCTTAACTGCATGAGGTAGATCTAGATGGCACACAAGAAGGGTGTCAAAGCTCCTATGTTCGATGGAACAAATTATGCTTATTGGAAAGCTAGGATGGAGTCCTTTCTAGTCTCTCATGGATTTAGTGTATGGCAGTCAATTAAAAGTCACCTTCATGGTTGAAATTCAATCTTATATTTAACTTGTTGATTTGCATTCTAATGTACCTTTGAAAAAGGACAAATTGATCCTAGGGTTTTACACATTTAACTTTAGGACATCATTTTTCTATGTTACATTTTGGTGAACCTAATGTTTCAATATCATTAACTTCTAAAATTGGAATTCTTTCAAACCCTATATCTAGGTTTTGTATTGCATTAGTTTGCATTGTTCATTTAGAGTTTCATTTGTGCATCATAAAAGTCATAAAAATACAAAAAATTGCATATCATACTACATCATAGGTTGCATTAGAATTTGTTTTAGCCATTTAGATTAGACTTATATTTAAATTGCATTCACTAAATTCTAAAATTGTTCATTGCATTCATTTAGGCTTCGTTTATTTAGGTCAAAAAAAGTGAAAATTTGCATTTTGTTGCTTCAATTTTGCATCAAATCATCATTCTCAAAATTTTGCATCTTCAAATCAATCAATTATTGCATCTTAGATCTAAAAAAAATTGCATCCAAAACTGTCCTTCATTGTTGCATACTTGTATTTGAATCACATTGTCCTAAATTGAAGAAAAACTAGAAAAATAGTCACTATTAAAATTGTTTGCAAATAGAAACAAAATAAATATTTAGTTTTTCAATTTTCTAAACCCCTAACAAGGACTCAGACGCCCCTGGGTGTCCCTTTCCTACTACGAGTGTCTCAAGGAAACTATGCATATATTTCTGTCTATAATTTCATTATATTTTTGCTTGCAAATGTCTGTGTTGAAATTTTGAAACAGTGTTATTGCATGTTAAAGAAAGGTGTCACTTTGGTTGAATTTTTGCAAATTTGGGAAAAATTGTTGCACTCCAGATCTATAAGATAATTGTTTACATCATGTTCTCATTGCAAAAATCTTGTGTTATCATAATTCATGTTTTATTGTTAGATCTTGTTAAACATTTTAAGGAATTTTTGTTACAAGCATATGAAAATGAGTTTATTTCCCCTCTTTTATTATTTTTCATGGATCCCTCTCCCACTATCTGTCCTATGTGTGAGGGAAGCTTGGTGACAAAGAGTGCAATCATTGGAAATCATGGCAATATGTTTGTTCTTCTCTGATATATCTCCTATTTGTGAAGAAGATATCTTAGTATTAGAAGATCCAATCATTAAGTGTCATGAGGATATTGTTTTCTTATCTCCCCCTACCTCTCCTACTTGGGAAGATATTTTTGAAGAAGAGGTTGAAATCGTTGATACATTTATTGATTTCATAAATGAAGATGCTAAGGTGACATTAGATTCCCCCTCGATAGAAGATCAACAACAAGAAGTCAAATTCGTTGAGGTTATGAACACATAATTGGCCATTAGATCTCCCTTAATTATAGGACCTCCTAACACTCCTTTTGAACCTCCTAAGAACCCTATAATTATTGGACCTCCTAACACTCGTTTTGGACCTCCTAAGAGTCCTCTAATTATTGGACCTCCTAAAACTCCTTTTGGACCTTCTAAAAGTCCTCTAATTATTGGACCTCCTAAGTCACCACTCATTATAGAACCTTCTAAACCTCATGGCCATATCCCAAGCTTTGCAAGATAACTTGCTAGTAATCATGTGTCATAGCAACCAAGTTATCATACTATAGCTCTCACACATAACACTAGAAACAGTAAGCAATCAAAACAAACTCCAAAATCCATCACATTGCATCAACCATACCTCTCACCTGCACCTAATATCCAACAATGTAGTGGTAAAGAATATGATCTCGTTGAACAACTTCATAACACTCTTACTAATATCTCCTTGTGGGATTTAATTCAAAAATCACCTACTTATCATGGCATGCTTCAAAGTGCTTTGAAAAACGTTATGATCCCTCCTAGTGCACAACCAAATGATATGGCAACTTTGATTGAAAATATGATTCACCTAACTTGGAAATTGTCTTTCAAAAAATGAGTTGCCCCCTTTGGAAATATAAAAATAAAATGATGCTTTGATGATATTTGTTGTTATTAACAAGGTTGGGATTAGGCATACCCTTATTGACAATGGTTCAAGGATTAATGTTTGTAGTCTAAGTATTTTAGATAAAATTGGAGCAGAAAAAACTTTAATTCAACTTGTTGATTTGTCAATCAAAGGTTTCAATAACATGGAAAGCAAGTTGTTTGGTGTGATAACATTACTTGCTAAGGTTGGTAAGGTTGTGTTACAAACTCTCATCCATGTCATGCCCCATGATCTCTCATATAACCTTCTCTTGGGTAGACAATGGATTTATGAGATGAAAGGTGTGCCTTCAATGCTTCTTTGTTCAATGAAGTACATATACAACAATAAGGTTTGCATGCTAAAAGATGATCAAAAATCTGAAAATCTTTTACAAACTGAAATAGGAATGAAGGATCATTTGAAAATATTGACACCGACTATGGAAGTGGAACCTTTACAAATTGAGGAAAAATGTGTCTTTCATTAGTGACAAAGTTGTTAGAAGATGACTTGGGATCTTTAGATTTCACACCTATGTTCAGTGGAGAATATAAAACCACACAATCAGGAAAAGAGAAGGAAGTTGCAATGATATCAACATAATCTATCACTAAGTCATCAAAACCATTTGAGTCAACAAATTTTAGCAAAGAAGAGGAAATCACAAATTACACACCCATCTATGATGAATATGATCATGAAAAGCCACCTTCTTAAAAAAAATGGAAGCCATTTATGGAAGAGGTTATGAAATTTTAAAACAACTTGTCTATAATGGACAAGGATGTGGTGTAAAAGAACAAGGTATATGTGTCCCTATAGATCCTAAAATATGTAAGAAACAACAAGAGGTCTTAGCTATTGGGTAAAAGCAAGAAGTTGGGTCCATGAAAAGAGGAAGTTCCAGCTAAAAAAATACCGAAAGGAACAGGTACCCATTTTGAAAAAATGGGTACAGGTGTTTAGGAATAGGTACCCGTTTTGATAAAAACCTTTTCAAAATGTGTACCCATTTTGAAAAGGTATTTACTTAAAAAATAAATAAAAAACTTTTCAAAACGTTTACCCATTTTAAAAAGGTATTTATTTAAAAAAATAAGAACCTTTTCAAAACATGTACCCATTTTGAAAAGGTATTTATTTTTTAAAATAAGAACCTTTTCAAAAGCGTGTACCATTTTGAAAAGGTATTTTAAAAAAAATAAATACCTTTTCAAAATGGGTACCCATTTTAAAAAGGTTTTAAACAGTGCCCCCATTTTAAAAAGGTTTTAAAACAGGTGCCCATTTTGAAAAAGGTATTTAAAATAAAAACCGATTCTCAGTTCATTCAAACAGAAAAACTAGGAACAAATACCCATTTTAAAATGGGTACCCATTTCTATTTCAAAACGGGTACCCATTCCTTAAATCTAGAATCCCCATGCCACTTTTTGCTTTGGGTTTTAGGCTTGGGAAAGGTTTGACAACCTACAACTAAAAACATAAGGTAGATTCAAAAGAAATGTCCAACTTTGGCAATATTGTTGATGGACTTTTTTTCAGAATCAATTTATGAAATTAAAACCCATTATAGATCACAATGCCCAGTTTTCAAATATATATATTTTAAGATTTGATTATGTTTTCTATTTTTAATTAATTTCTAAGCAAATTGGTCCATAAACTTGAAACATCGGACTTTTTTATTTTTTAATAACTTTTTATCTATTTTTTTTTTTTTAAAAAGATACATGACATCAATCTTTAGATAATTCTTTACACAATGAAAATAATAATTCAAAAAATATTTAGTTTAGGTCCAATTATGTTGTCCGCACACATTGATTTTTAAAAACAACAATTAGTGCCAATAAAAATTCAATAAAAAAAATTACAAAAAATATCCTCATCAATCATTAGATTGTTACATATCTTTCCCCAAAAGGAATTAGAAAAATACTTTTATTTAGATCAAAAAGTGGTGTTTGTACATGTGCATGGTACGGTAAAAAAAAGATTTGTAAAAAGTGATTTTTATACATGCCTATTAAAATTTAATTTGTATCATTTGGGTATTATAATACATTACATATTTGGAAACTAGATTCAAAATACTAAATTTTATATTAGTGACCTTTTTCAAGATTCAATGTATAAATGCTTCAAATTTTTAGTCCAAGTGTGACAAATTTTGAAAAATAGCAAAAACACTTCCACTTTTTGAGTTTTTTGTGGACCCAACTTTTTGCATCAGCCCTATTTTCCTTTAGAAACATAAAAAATCCTTTCACTTAATCAATAGCATTATTTTTTTCTCCTTGTCATTTGGTAGTTGTAGTATTATAACATAATCACTATTATACATGGGGGTATAAATTACCCTTTATGCAATCATATTTCATTTCACAAGGAGCAACATATCATCATCCATTTGACTCATCTTTGTCCCTACACTTAGAGGGAAAGGGGTTAGGTAGCCTTATGTTAGGTGTGTTCCTTCTAAGGGATCCTTTTTTATCTCCTTAAAATTTTATTGTAGCATGTACACTAAAATTTTAATGGGGGCATATAGTCCCTTGATTATTTTGCATAAGAAATGGTCCCTTAGTGATGATAACATATATATCCTAAGAAGTGTGACCTTGTCAACCAAAGTGTGGCCTTCTTAATCTGGATGTGAGTGTCTCCTTTGTGGTGATATTAGGCTTGATATTCCTCAAGAGTGACATTTCTTAGCATATGATTCTCCCCTTGGTGGAGATGCTATGGCTAGTATTCCCTAAGCTTTGGTCTTCTATTCCATAGCTAGTCCTCTCTTGGTGGTGATTTCATGTGTGATATTCCATAAGGTGTGACCTTTCATGTATTGAGAAAATCCCCTTTGTTATTTCTATAAATTCTCTTGTGGTGGTGTTGTTATAACACCCCTAGAGCTTTTGTTTGTACCCTACTGCCATTTATACGCCCCCTGAGGTGAGTTTTGTTTGTCCCTTGAGATGTTAAACTTTATGCACCCCCTAAAATGAGTTTTGTTCGTCCCTTGAGATGTTAAACTTTATGCACCCCTTGAGGTGAGTTTGGCATTTTCGCTCCACTTTGTTCACAAGAGTTGAAATTAGTGTGGCATTGGTGTAGCATTTTGGCTATTATGTAGCACCTTATCAAATTTATCAGGGAGTATAAATCTTAGTATGGTTGTCATGGGTACACACGTAGTGAAAAATGGTCCTCACTAGACGTTAGTGTTCTTCATTTTTCTACCTTGTCTTGGGGGCTCACCTAGTCAAAAGTGGCCCTCACTAGCTCATGTGCCTTCTAGTTTGTGATTCACCTAGAAAATATCACACTTTTCTATGGTGTGAGCAATGAACACCTTTTAACATGGCCAGCTATCATAACACACCTTGCTTGCCAGTGGAGCCATGTGTTTCATGAGTAATGTGGTATAACACAATTTGCTAGTCCTTGTGGGAACTAACATTTATTCGATGGATAACATTTGGTATTTGAGATAATTTAAGATTGAGGTCTCTTTGCCTTACCAAATTGAATCATTTTTTAGTTATTTACAACCCTATGTTTTGTTGTATGTATCTTTATTCATGTTTATATCATGTCTACATTGTGTTTGTTTATATTTTTTTTTCATCTTTATGTTCCATCATGACATATTTTTTCATTGTGTGTGCTTCGTGTTTTCCAACATGTATGTTTATGTATGTTGTCTGGCTACATTTCATACATGTGTGTGTTCCTTTGTTCTTATGTTGTTTTTCCATGAGATATTGGATCCTGGGGGCTTGTGCACTCACCCTTGATCCTTAGTCATCCTATATCTTCAAAATTTGGACAATTTGACCCCTCTTGACATAAATTTTCTACTTTAGTGTGTATGAGTGTAATTTAATACTCTCACTAAAGTGGGGGCTTAATGCAGTGTCAAAAATTATCGCCCTTAACAATTTCACAAATTATGTTTTTATCTCTATAAATTATTGAGTCTAATTGGGTGTCTAATGTCCTAAAATAATGCATTTCAGAGCCCATTGCAACCACCTTTCAATAAACTACAAGCATTGAACAAATGCATCTAACTCATTTGTTGCCCATGATACTTAATGTCTTAAAAATTAGGGCCAAGACCCATACTCCCTTGGGCGTATGGGTCCCCCTTCTTAGCTAGGACCTAATTTCGGGTATGCCAGTGTTGGCATTTTAACATTCAAATTTCAAATTTCAAATGTTAGCTTTTGGAATCTAATTTGCAGGAAATTGAATAAATACCTTGAAATTTCACCATTTTGAAACTAGAACCATAATTAAGGAGAAAATACTATTGTCAAAAGCAAGTCAAGAGTGGCATTTCAGTGATTTATTGTATCAATTCAAGATCCAAGCATCATGTCAAAGTGTATATGAGTTCATGTTGTCATGTTATCATTTTTTGTGAAGGCTAACATTTGTGTAGGTCTCCAAAGCATTCAAGTAAATCAAGCAAAGCAATATCAACACTTTGAGGTAATATGCACGACTTTAGTCCTTCAAGAAATTCATTAAAGGGTGGTGAGTTGTAGCACTTTGTGATTTCATCATTCCTTCCTTTCAATTATCCATTTATCATTAACATTTGCTATTGTGGAAGTGGAAACACTTACATGAGGTTTGACTAAGGCAAGCCCCTAAAATGGCTCAAAATTTTATCTCTTTGAATGTGTAGGCTATAGGTTTCAAGAGGATTGAAGAAAGGCTAAAGATAAAGTTGTTCATTGTACATTCAAAACCCTAAACCTTATCAAGCCATGAAAACTCACCTATAGAATTATGTGACAACATTTCAACAACTTTGTAGACAAAAATTAGAAGCTTAGATCTATCATTAGAGTACCCCAAAAGTAGAGCAGGACACCCTATCAGAGACCCATATGCCCCTAGGCATCTCAATCCTCCTATTCAACTTAGAACCAACTTTTTAAGATAGGTACATAGTCTCCTACTTTTTTCAAATATTCCTGCAAACTGTTGTTTTAGTTTATTATTTGTCAAGATCTTGCAGTTTTCATATTCTAGGTCATATAGTTCAATTAGGTTAATCATGACAAATCATTTCCAATCCATTTCCAAGGCCCTGAGGATGTAGATCCAGGTCTGGTTGACTCACCTTCATGGTTGAAATTCAATTTATTCACCTTGTTGATTTTCATTCTAATGTACCTTTGAAAAAGGGCAGATTGATCCTAGGGTTTTACACATTTAACTTTAGGAGATCCTTTTTCTAGGTTACATGACCAAAATTATTGCAATTAAAATAGTAACTAGAGAAAGGATAATTGAACCTGGTGTTATATCCCTATCTTTGGATCTTCTTCTCTTCTTCTGAACTTGTTAAAAGTCATCATTCAGTGTCTTTCTTTTATTACTTGCAATGATTCTTTCAAACTTTGTACTTCCAGAACCAATCACTTTTGAACTTGTTTTAGTAGGCTTTGTTGATTTTTCTATCACCATGTTCTTCTAATCATCAAAAATAATTCTAGTTTTGATGTGCAAAGATCTCTAACATCCCAATATCTGATCTAGAGTTTTATTACTCTTTCCAAAATTCATCTGCAACTATTGATTCACTTTATCAATCTCTTTTCTTATCAATACAACTTCTACTTCAAGCTTCTCATAGTCCTTATCTCTTGACAACAATTTTCTTGTTAGAACTTCTTCAATCCTTTTAGGTTGTTTTGTCTAGATCTTCAGATCAACAATAATATTTTATGCTTTCTCTAGGTCCTAAGATACCTTTTTTTGGCCTTCACTTCTTTTGAAATTCTCTTCTTTAGCCTCTTAATCTCTTTTCCAACACAAAAACAATTCTTCCACAAGATCCACTTCATCTTCATTATTTTTGGAATATATTTTAGTATTTTCTTCAATAGTTGCTAAAGCCATGAATACAACCTTTTCTTTTTCATCTTTGGCGATATCTTCATCTTCTTCATTAGTAGAATAGTCTTCTTCCTCATTAGTAGAATAGTCTTCTTCCTCATTAGTATAGAAAATCTTGTGTTTCCTCAGGCCTTTGTTCCTTCTCTAAAATGATTTCTTTCCATATATTTTCTCAACATTATTAGAGTACTTGTGGGGAAATTTAGCCATAAAATGTTGTACTTCACCGCAATTAAAACACTTAAAAGGTAATTTGCCTTTATACTTACCAGAACCTCTTTGTAGATTTATGACAAAATTGACTTGCTCCAAATCTGAACCAATATCAAAATCTTGATCAACTTTCTTTTTAGATACCCTAAATGTTGCCTCTTTCCTTATAAAATCTTCACTTTCAAATCTCATTTCAAAATCAGTTTGAATTCTATGAAGTTCAGTCAACTTCAAAGCATTTAGATCTTTAGCTTCTTCAATTGCAAATAATTTAGAATCAAACTTTCTAGGAAGAGACCTGAGTACCTTTTTCACAACCTTTTCTTTCAATTCTTCTCCAAGACCTCAGATAGAGTTGACAACTTCATCAACCTAGAGTAGGAATGTGGCAATATTTTCATCTTCTCTCATGTTCAAAATTTTAAATTGAGATAATTGAGTTTTCAACTTTGCTTCTTTGACTTTGTCATCACCTTCATAGAGGTCTCTGGTTTATCCCATATTTCCTTTGCTATTTTGCATTGCATTACTTTCACAAATTTAGAGTTAGTCAATCCACATGTAAAATAGCATTCCTTTCCTTAGCATTAATTTTACAAGCCCTCTTTCTAGCTTGATCCCTAGGAGGATTTTCAGGAATCGCATATCCCTCTTTGATTGACATCTAAATATCCATTCCAAGAGCCATAAAGTAGGACTCCATCCTAACTTTCCAAAATGAAAAATTGGATCCATCAAATAGTGGTGTTTTATTTCCAAAGAATCCTTCCTAAGCAATTGAGTGTGCCATACCATAACTACCTTAAGATATTAGGCTTCTTCAAAGGAACTTGGCTTTGATACCAATTGAAGGGTACACAATCTACTGAGAGGATGAGTGAATCAGTAGATAAAATCTATTTAAAATTCTTAATTATACCACTATTATCAAAACATATGATTCTTTACCACTAACCACAAATCATGAAAATTGAACCTGCACTATTGCTAAGCAATATCACGAACAAATACACATACAAGAGAACACTAGATATACATGGAAACCCCAGATGGGAAAAACCATGGTGAGTCCAAATCCAACCTCACAAGGCAAAAATATACAAGTAAATTTTATAATATGAAGTAGGCATCAACCTACTAGAGACACCAATCCCCTATTGTATTTGTAGGTACCAACCCATTAGAGACAGGTCAATCCCCTATTGAAATAATACAAGGAGAACACTAGTCCTACCAGAGTATAGAGGTATAATGCTTGGAGATCTTCTATGTATCTCATACATGAGCCAGAGTTATACCTGATACTCTTCCTTATTGCATTATGATACTAGCGCATGCACTAAAATGCAACTCTTCACCACCTTCTCTTTAGTTTACACTTGTAGCCAACTTTTCTTCACACTAATGTAATTCTACTTGACATTACACTCACAATGCATCTAAACACTTGAAGAATGTATACATAACATTACATTAACACTCTTCTATATTGACCAGAGATCCACAAATAGCTAGTATGACATAAGGTGGACCTATATTCAAATTACATGAAACATGTAGCACATTGGTCCAAAATCAAATTTTGTTGCCACCAAAAATAACATGATGGTATGTGTTACCATAGGAACCTTAATCAAGCCCTATCTTAAAACCACACACATGATTTGAATTCAGCATGCTACTAGCCATTAAAACACATGTCTCAAACACTAATGGGATGATAAAAAGACATAAAGAACCTTCTATCACTTCAATATTTTTGCATGTTGAACATATCCTCTGGAAATTCTAGAATATGATAGAACAAGAGTAGGCATACTCTCCTTTCAAATCGCAAAGTCTACAACATCTCCAGAAGGGAGACCTAAGAAACACTGAATTTGATAAATTTTGAGTTAAATTTTTTTGGTATAGTCTTACAAACCACTCACTATCACAGAGAATAGACACATGCACGATATTACAAGCATGCAACAAATACACCAACTTATGGAAGGAAATCACTCCTCAATAAAACTAATAATGTATGTCTCTTGATTTAGTGATTTGATTGATGAGATAACTTTTGACACAACATACTACCCGAAATATAACATATTATTTTGCAAATCTTTGCAACTCAAAATGATAAATCAAAGGGAATAGAATGACAATTCAAGTACTCCTACAATATTTTTCATCAATGATAACCTTTGACATCAATGCCAACCTATGTTCAACATTTCATACCATAGTTCATAAGGGGCCTTGGTGTTGTACACTCTTAGTTGACCTCTATTAAGAATATAGAAAATAGTATGAATTGCTTCTTTCCAATATACATGGTGTAGTCACAGTAGGAGGGTTTTAGAAGGAACAGTCTGAACCATGCAACAATGAGTCAACACAACGAAAATAACACAACAAATTGATATGTGAATATGAAATCTCATTGAATTGATGATCGTACATACAAAATTGGCCACAAGGGCGAATATCCAAGGCTCATAGGCCTTCCATGAAGGATTTCAACAATACAACTGGTCAACATGCCTTATTACATGCCCTTGAAGGGTTTATGTAAAAATGTAATGATCCTAAAACATCTAACTTAGGATCAATCTAAATGAATCCTAAATGATTACAAATGATTATAAATATGCTTCTCAAGCTCCAATATAGGTTTTTATTGGCCACAAAGGTTAATAACCTGATGAATGATCACATGGATGTCGACCTCAAAATATGTAAAGATAGCTCCACACGAAAATATATAACCTATGGATCTCCAAGATAGGTCCCAATGAACCCAAAATGTGTGTATGATGTCCTATTAAGCTCCACATGATCTAGAATAGGTCCGCACTAAGAAATATGGACCAAGTCAGCCCCAAATGCTCTAATTGGTAACACAATAAAATTTTGAGAGTGATAACTTTTAGTAGACAAATGCATATGATGTGAAATATGGATATGTGATAGATGTCAATGTGTAGATGTTATATCTTTCTTTGCAAGTTGAGAAACAACGATGTGGTAAAATGTGGAATGAACTACTCAAACTGCTACTGAATGCAATGCAAGAAAAATAACTATTTTTGGTTGATATAGGATTGCTTTGCAACCAACGATGCTCTTGCATTAGACATCTGGGGTTGGAAGAAAAGTGATTCCCTCACTTTAAAGGGCTAGGAGGAAAACCAAGATGGTCCACCTCAACCTAAGAAATCCATAATGAATCCTCCACTAGTCTGCCTTTCCACTTCACAAGATATTCCTTATACTACTTGTTCCTAGTGCTTCTTCTAGTTCTAGTATCCAAAATCTACTTAATCTCCTCTGGTTCATGATATGGTAACTGCTCCCTCAAATCCACTTCATCACTACTACCACTCGACTATCCTTCATTAAACTCATATATGTCTACAACATTGAAAATAGGTGATACACCCAATGTCTTTGGTAACTCTACTTCATATGCATTTCTAGAATCAAACTTCATTATTATCTTACATGGTCCAAACTTCCTCATCTTAAAATTATTGTATGTGCCAACTAGAAATCTCTCCTTCCTCAAATACACCATCACTTCATCTCCAACTACAAATTCCTTGTCTCTGGTGCTCATCTATCTTCTCCTTATACTGATTGTTCATGTCTTCTAAATGCTTCTAGACTTGATTATGCAATGTCTCCATGAAGTATACAAACTCTTATGCCTCTGCACTCCTTTTATTCTCTATACTAATGTCCCTTTACAACTCCTCTAGGATTTACTCTAATAACAATCTGAAATAGTTTCTTCCCTGTACTCCGGTTCATTGAATTATTATATGCAAACTCTGCTTGTGGTAAGACTATATCCCAACTTCTTGCCTTATCTCTAACCAAACATCTCAACAAGTAACCCAAAATTTTGTTTACTACTTCTGTCTATCCATTTTTCTATGGATGATATGTTGAATGGAACTTCAAATCTGTTTTCATCTTCTTCCACAATGTCCTTCAAAAATATCTAATGAATTTAGTGTCCTTGTCTGAAATAATACTCTTAAGTAATCCATGCAATCTCACAATCTCCTTGAAAAATAAGTCAACAACATTACTCTTCTTACAAGGAATAAAATGTGTCATTTTAGAAAATCTATCCACTACTACCATGATAGAATCATAACCTCTTTGTGTTCTCAGTAATCCCAAAATGAAATCCATGCTCAAATCTTCCCAAGGTCTCTCCAATACTCTCAAAGGTTTGTAAAATCTAGTATTCTAACTACTCCCTTTTGCAACTTGAAATTTTTTGTACAACTTTGAACATACTTCCTTACATCCTTATATATCTATGGCAAAAAATAATGTTCACTTACCAAAGTCACTGTCTTGTTCACTCCAAAATGTCTTGCTAAACCTCCACTATGATTTTCCTTGATCAAATTATCCCTCATTAAACTCTTCGGTATACACAACTGAGTTCCTTTGAATAACATACCTTCTTGAATGAAATAATCCAACCATTGGCTCTGGTCTATCACTATTGGTTCCTTACATGCTTCACCAAAATCTGCATATCCTTCATACATTTGCTTCAACTCCTTGAATCCCAATACTTGCATCTCATCTCTATCAACAAATCCCTCCTTCTACTCAATGCATCTGCAACTTTGTTTGACTTACCACTCCTATGCTTTAACACAACTATATAACTCTGCAAAAACCCAAGCCATCTCATATGTCTTTGATTCAACTTTCCTTGACTGTCCAGATACTACAAAGATTGACGATCTGTATACAACACAAATTCTTTAGGAAACAAATAATGTCTCCACTTCTTCAAAGCTTGAATTATGGTATAAAATTCTTAATCATAAACTAAGTATCTTCTTCTAGCATCATTCAAATTATCACTAAAATAAGCTATAAGTCTTCTTTCATGACTCAACACTGCTCCAGTTGCATTTCCACTTGTATCACAGTCAACTTGAAATGGCTTGTCAAAATTCGATAATGCTAATATTGGCTGCTCTATCACCTTTTGTTTCAATAGTTCAAAGATCTTTTATGCTTCAAACATCCACTTGAAATACTTCGTGTCTCCTCTCATTATCTTTGTCATAGGGTTACAAACACTACTGAAATTTTTGATAAACTTTCGATAGAAATTACCTAATCCATGAAATCATCTTACTTCTCCAATTTTTACCAATGTAGGCCAATATAAAGTTGATTTCACTTTCTCCAAATCCATCTTCAATCCTTCAACAAAAATAATAAATCCCAAGTATATCAACTTTGTCTTCATGAAGCTACACTTCTTGACATTAATCAACAACTTCTCTTCTCTCAATCTCTGCAATACTTGCTAGATGTGCCATAAATGTTCTTCTCTAGAATTTTTGAAGATCAAAATATCATCCAAGTAGACAATGACATACTTTCCCAATATTTTCTTCAATACCTCATTCATCAATCTCATGAAAGTGCTCGGTACATTGGTCAATCCAAAATGAATTATTAACCACTCATACAATCCTTCATTAGTCTTAAATGTAGTCTTCCATTCATCTCTGTTGGTATAATTAAATGTGTTGTACCTTGCCTTAGGTCATGATTACACCTTAGTTAAGTTTACTTAGGGACCACATAGGAGGTAGTTGGAGCTTTTCCACCTTTGGTGGATTTATCATGTTATTACTTTATCACCTCCACCTTTCGTGGACATATCATGTGATTACCTCTCCACTTTTTGTGGGTGATCCACCATTTGTGGTGATTATCACATTATCACTTTTGCACTTTAGGTGGAGTGATAGCTTTTCATAGTTGTCTCATGTCATAAGATTACAAGATTTGTCATAATCTTATGCCCTTTTATGTTCTCACCTTGACTATATAATCAAGGGGTCTCTCATTGTATCACAATCACAATCATATTGATGAGAATAAAATATATTCTTGTCATATCATATTCTCTCGTCTTGTGCTTTTCATTTGGTCTTAAGATCTTGGTAGCCATAGCCAATTCTAACATGGTAACAGAGTAGGTTGGGTGCCATTGGAGAGTCTTTTTCTAAAGAGAGATACTAGATTTGGGGAGGTTCCTTTTTTGGCTCTTTATTGCAGGTTCATATCAGAGCTTGTTGGTGAAAATCTGAGCTCACCATTGCGTCCAAGAGGCTCGAGAAAGTTAGATTTGGCTTTTGTTTCACTCAATTTTATCACCATTTGCATTTTTTGCAAATAAAGGTTTGTTGCAAACCGTTTTTTATTGGAGTTGTCATCATTTTTGGTTCAAACAACTAGCTTTCACTCATTTGCAGGAAAAAATATTTATGGGTTTTGTAGCCAGGGTGGAAATCTCAAATGGGTATCTTTTAGATTTTGCATATCTTGCATAGATATGGAGGAAATTGTTGTACAAAAAGCGGCGCACATCATTTTTCTCCTAGCACAATCATATTGATGAGAATTCAATTTATTCTTGTCACATCATATTCTTTCTTTTTGTGCTTTACATTTGGTCTCAAGATCTTGGCAGCCATAGCCAATTCTAACATGGTATCAAAGTAGGTTGGGTGTCATTGGAGAGTCTTTTTCTAAAGAGAGATACTAGATTTGGGGAGGTTCCATTTTTGGCTCTTTATTGCAGGTTCGTATTGGAGCTTGTTGGTGCAAATCTGAGCTCACCATTGCATCCAGGAGGCTTGAGAAAGTCAGATTTGGCTTTTGTTTCACTCAATTTGATCACCATTTGCATTTTTTGCAAATAAGGGTTTGTTGCAAGCCATTTTTTATTGGAGTTGTCATCATTTTTGCTTCAAACAACTAGCTTTCACTCATTTGCAGGAAAAATGATTTCTAGGTTTTGTAGCCAAGGTCGAAATCTCAAATGTGTATTTTTTAGATTTTGCATATCTTGCACAGATCTGGAGGAAATTGTTGTACAAAAAGTGGTGCACATCATTTTTCTCCTGGCTGAAGGTTAAAAAAATATATTTTCTCATCTTTTGCTTGTTGGATCAAAAAATGATTTCTGGGTTTTGTTTCCAACATCAAAATATTTATGGGTTTTTGTTTTTGTCTACAAACAATAAGTATATTTTCAGAAATCAAATCATAAGTAAAAAAAAATTGCTAGAAAACTCGTTTCCTATAGGTTAAATTTAGTTTTTTTGAAAAATTCATAACTTTTGGCCACAATGTCCGTTTTTGACAAACGAAATATCAACGGAAAGCTAGTTTTGAGCACTTCATAGTGGTGTAGACCATTTTTTCAAATTTTATCATCTACAGAAATTTGAGGTTATTTTTCATCATGGAGGTAGATGTGAACATTCATCAGTGCATGCACTATTTCCTTTTTTGTGTGCATTAGATTTACATTTTCTTTGCATTTCATTCAATTCCAGATCATTTCACAATCGATTGTTGTTTCATAGATTCTAAAGTTGTACCAGTTTGTGAGTTTTCCAGTGTTCCTTGGCATCGAGTCTGTTGTTGCTTTATCAATCAATTGTTGCTTCATAGATTCTAAAGTTGTACCAGTTTGTGAGTTTTCCAATGTTCCTTGGCATCGAGTCTGTTATTGCTTTATCATGATTCCACCTTGAGTTAATCAGTGACTCACATATGGTTTTAGTAGCAAACATAAGTATCTTTTCTTGCTTGTTAGATTGAGAATTCCAGTGTTACTCCATAGTGTACTTCTAGTGCTTCTCTTGCAACAGATTATCTCATTATGGGGGGGATTTAATGGTCTCTCTTGTCATCTTTTGTGTGGATGAAAATTGATTGGATTCGTGATGGATATCATTATTGTATTTCATCTCTCTTTTGGGGAGGAGTTTTGTCCCATTGGGTTTTCTCCTTTTCTCTGTTTATGAGAGATTGCATTGCATTTGTACATGGGTACCTAACATGGCCTAGTTGTTGGGACCCATCTTGCATTGTGTTTTTGTGTACATTCTCCCTAATTTGCACTTAAGGGGGGGTGTTGGTGTAATTAAATATGTTGTACCTTGTCTTAGGTCATGATTACACCTTAGTTAAGTTTACTTAGGGACCACATAAGAGGTATTTGGAGATTTTCCACCTTTGATGGATTTATCATGTTATTACTTTATCATCTCCACCTTTCGTGGACATATCATGTGATTACCTCTCCACCTTTTGTGGGTGATCCACCATTTGTGGTGATTATCACATTATCACTTTTCCATTTTAGGTGGAGTGATATCTTTTCATAGTTGTCTCATTTCATAAGATTATGACACTTGTCATAATCTTATGCCTTTCTATGTTCTCACCTTAGCTATATAATCAAGGGGTCTCTCATTGTATCACAATCACAATCATATTGATGAGAATACAATTTATTCTGATCACATCGTATTCTCTTTTCATTTGGTCTCAAGATCTTGGCAGCCATAGCCAGTTCTAACAATCTCCTTCTTTGATTATGATCTTATGATATCCACTCCTAAGATCAATCAAGGTAGACATCCAAAAGGCAATCCACTCGGCAAGAAAAACAAGGACAGCTAGCATGATCATCAAGGTAGACATCCAAAAGGCATATGACTTGGTTGGCAGGCAGTTCATCAAAAAATTTCTCCAAAAATTTGGCTTCAGGGATAAGTGGATCAAATGGATTGACAATTGCATCAAAACCCCAAAATTTTCAGTACTTGTCAATGGGGTTTCTCAAGGTTTCTTTGACTCCATGAGAGGGATAAGACAAGGAGACCCTATTTCTCCTTTTCTCTTTATAATAATGGCGGAAGCCCTTGGAAGGAGTATTGCACATCTCAAAGATGAAGGGGTATGGAAGGGGATTGCAGTTGCCATTGAAATGGATTCAGTCACACATCAACAATTCGCTGATGACACAATCTTATTTGGCAATGCAAGTAGAGCTGAAGCAAGAACCATACGCACTCTGCTTGATGATTATGGCAAGGCATTAGGGCAGAGCATAAGTTGGCAAAAAGCAGAAATTTTCTTTTTAAATGTGCAACCAAGTCTCCAAAGAGACATATCAAGAATTCTAGGCCTAAGGGTGGCGAACTTCCCAGGCAAATTTTTGGGGGTACCTCTTTTCTCCGGGATTAACAAAAAGTGCTACTGGGAGAAGCTAATAAACAATTGCAAAAACAAGATGGAGGCGTGGAAGGGAAAATGGATCTCCACGGCTGGAAGAATTCTATTGTTAAAGGCAGTCCTATCAGCCATTCTGATTTATACAATGTCAAGCATGAAGATTCCCAAGGCAGCAGAGCAAATCCTTACCCAGATTATGAGAAGATTTTTTTGGAGTGGAACAGAGGATAATCAAAAGTTTCCCCTTATAGTGTGGGATAAGATTTGCTTGCCTCAGGAGGCAGGGGGGACAGGCTTAAGGAAATTACACATCATGAACCTTGCTATGGGCGCCAAGCTTGTGTGGAGAATCTACACTAGTGGACAATAGAAATGGGTGCAGATTCTTAAAAAGAAATACCTAGATTCAGATGAACCAATTCGCATCCTCAACACAAAAAATCCCCCCAGAGGTTTTGCAATATGGAACTACATCCTTGACTGTCGAGAGATAATCATCAAACACATTTCTTGGGAGGTCAGGAATGGTAGGGAAGCCTCTTTCTGGGAGGACTCATGGGAGGGGCATGCCCCCTTGAAAGATACTCCCAACTTGGATGACATCTAAAGAGCAACCAAAAATGCATGGGGAAATAAAGTCTGCAACTATGGTGATGTATTTGTCATCAACGGACTTCAAAGATGGAGGTGGCAGTCTCTTGAAGAAATAAATGCTCCAATAGACCAAAAAGAAATGCTGCAAGGGATCTTGGCTAATAGGTGTCTTACCGTATCTAATGCGACAGACATCATTAGGTGGTGTGCCTCACCAAATGGGGATTATAGGGTGAAGCTGGGTTACAAAGTGATGGAGGTTGTAGAGAAGTTGCATAATTGGCCGTGCAAATTACTTTGGGGAAAACATTGCCTTCCTAAGGCCGGGGTTTTCACCTGGATGACCATTCAAAATCGGATATTGACACAAGATACGCTGAGGAAATTTGGCATTGTGGGGCCGATGAGATGCTTTCTATGCAAAAACAAAGAGGAGTCAACTGATCATATACTCTTGTCCTGCCCATATGCAGAGACATGCTGGAGATACTTCCTGACAAAATTAAACTTCCACTATCCTCTCCCACAGAAGCTAGATGTCTAGTTCGAAATGTGGCCTAAGAAGCCTAGGAAAGGTTTATTTGATAGCCTATGGAAAATCCTCCCCTCGTCCATAATTTGGGAATTATGGAAGGAACGAAATCGGCGGATTTTTCAAGATAAGGCAATGACAAGAGAAAATATGCTAAAGAAGATGGAAATCCTAATAGTGGAGTTAGCAAATTCAGCCGCAAGAAATAAGCCACTTAAAGGTAATGCCTTCACCAACTAGGACAACGAAATGCTCAAAGTTTTCACAGGCCTCAAAGTACCCCCGGTTTATGGGATCAGGATGGTGTATCCTCCTCCCAACCCATGCAAGGATGTTGTGTGGCTTGACCCTAAAGCTGGCTAGGTCAAAATAAAATTTGATGGGGCATCCATTGGAAATCCCAGTCCTAGTGGAGCTGGTTGCATTGCCAGAGACCATACTGGGAGAATCCTCGCCGAGAGAGCAATGTATCTTGGGGAGGTCACCAACAATATAGCTGAGTTTAGAGCCACCTTATGTGGTTTGGAACTCGGTAAGGAGCTTTAGGTAAACCAACTCCACTTGGAAGGTGATTCACTCATCACCATAAATGTAATCAGGCAAAACACCACAACAAACTGGAAATTAGCCCGATGGCTCAAGCCGATCAATGAACTAGTAAAGTCCTATGTAGGTTTCAAACTCACACATGTCTATTGGGAAGGCAATGGGATGGAAGATAACTTGGAAAAGTTGGCGTCAAAAAAGAGAAATCCATAAGTCTAGGACGAATGCCACTTCAGTGACTGCAAAAAAGTGCTCACAGTGCTCCTCGGTTTGGGAATGTTTGAACTTGGAAAACCATTGAGTAAGCATCGATTGGAGGTGTAAACTATCGGGGTGTCTAAACTATGCTTCCAAGGTGCAACTGACCTTCTTAGCCGCATGGAGCTCGACCCACAAAAAATTATGTAATTTAATCTTTAGCATGGGAGCTCCCCTAATGTAGTTATTTACTTACCAAAAAAATAAAATATGTAGGGATAAATCATACCAGTGGGAAAGGGAGAACCAAATAGACCTTAATAAAATACTTTATTTGTGAAGTTCTAATTTTGAACCCTATGACTAGAATGTATTTGGGGTTTAATGTTAATGTGTAATTGTCTTTTATAGGGTTAATGTTTGTGAGCTATGTCTAAATTGTGTGGGTGTTTAATTGTTAACTCATGTGATTAGGTGTGTAAGTGAGTTTAGGGGATGAGAACCCTTGTTTGAGTTTTAAAATTTTGGATTTGTGTTTGAGTGGGTCTTTAAGGGGTGTTGAATGGTTAATTTAATTATATTTTAGGAAAAAAATATCCCTAGGATCTATACATATGGGAATGGGACTTATTGGGCATGTAATATAGTTCTTTGATAAGAATTTGACCCTTAAAAAGTTCTCATAAATGAATGTGGCGAATTTGAAGTTTGGGAGCTTGGAGAAATGACTTGTCACTCTCCAATCCCACTCCCCAAAGTTCATTTATGAACTTGGAAAAAGTAACAAGGATTCCACATGTGTGAGCCACCTTGTAAGAGTTGTTGGGTGGAGTGTAAAAGTACACTCCACACCTCCCACACCTTCCAAAGTCTCACATATGTAAGAACTTGTGGGAGAGTGTGTTATGAGGAATTAATGGGAAGATGACAAGTGTCACCTCCCCATTAAAGGGATTCAAGTTTGAACTCCTATATATTTTTCATTAGATGAAGAGTTTGGGGTTACTCACTTCATATTTTCATTTTATTTTTGAGTTTTGAGAGATAGTTGAGTTGGGAGGAAGACAAGATATTGCATTTGGAGTTGGTGTTCAAGCCATAACTTTTGAGAGAAGAGAATACTCATCCCTACAACCTTATGTAGAGAGATAATTCTTCCAATCACTCTTCTCACCTTTGAGTTAATTTTTTTATGGGAAAAATATTTATTTATATTTTGTTCATGTTTATGAAAGAATGTTGAAAAGAGTTCATTTGGTTAATAGGGAGTGTTGAAGGCAATATGAGTTGTTAAAATTCATTAGTTTTTTTTCTATAAGAAGGATAAATGTGGTTTTGTAAATGTTGTATTCCCTTGAAAATATTGGGTATAAGGTGGTTCTCCTCAATTAGGGGAATGCTAGAGTTATAAGAGGCTTGATGATCCTATTTATGGTAGTGTGGAGAGCATTTTTTTTGTTCTATTGGAATGATATTCATTTAAGCTCTTAAATTGTTCTTGGGAGAAATATTGGAGCTATTGATGAAGAAATTGGAGCTAATGACTTATTTTTTAGGATTCTTATTTTGTAAGACCATTATTGTAAGACAAACAATTAAGATTTAGATCTTGTACTCCCTCTTATGATTAAGAAGTTGCAATATTTTCAAATTATAGAAAAGAAATATGAAATATTTATTTGAAAACTATGGGAAGTATGATTATTTCTCAATTGATATTCCTTATTCACAAATTTCACATATCTATCATAGTTTTGTCTAGTTCAAAGGTAATCCAATACTCTATTAACTACTCCATTTTATAAGTTAAGGAGGAAGTTAAATTTCACTAAACTCATTTGTATTTAAGGAAAATGATTTTACATTTAATCATAGGTTAAAATATGAGGCTAGTGAACTATGTAGTCAAAGAAAAAGAATATACATATAGGTGAGATCAAAACATTATATAAAATTTTCTTGGTATATACAACTTTAAGCGGTTAGAAATTTATAAGAATTAAGATAAATTTAAAATTATGATCTCCCATCATCAATTAAATAGAATCCTTCACATTGTTTAATACATTCATTTCTTTATAAAAAAATATATCTTATTAAAAGAAAAGTAATAAATTTTTCTTTACACTTGAAGAATAATCAAGGTTTTAAACCAAACTACATATAAAGGTGAAAATGTGTTTTGAAGTATAATCATAGGTAACACATCCAAAATTTATAAAAGTATAATTTTATATATTCTTTTTATATACACTCATGTTTGATTTATACAAATATAGATATATGGCATTGCTTATTAAATTATTTTGGAAGATTAAAATGTATGAAAAGAATATACAATATGGCATATAATTTATTGAATTGCTTACCAACAATAATAATAATAATAATAATAATAATATATATATATATATATATATATATATATATATATATATATATATATATATGTTTCTTCATGATATTAAAGTTGTTATCATTTAAAAAAAAGAGAAAATTAAAATAATAAATTAGAATTTTTTTTTTTTATAAATTTAATTTATTTTTGGGGGGTGCTTGTGAGGCCAACCCCCAAGGGGCACAACCCCTTTTGAGAGTGTGGATGTGGCAGCGAGTTTTTAACCCCAAAGAGGTGTGGCCCCTACTAAGGGTGCAACCCTAGTAGAGGGTCCACAAATCCCAAAGGGGTATAACCCCTACTGTAACCATGACACAACATAGGATCTGCAACCACCAAAAGGGAATGACATCTATACTGTGGTCATGACCCAATAATGGGATCATGGAACCTAGGGAGCTTCCTCCCTAAATAAATAAAATAAAATAAAATAGCTATGACTATTGTGTCGCAAAAAAGTGTAGCCTTGACATTTTTCACTCATTTGGGCCTTTTCCTATGGATTTTGGCTTGATTTTGCTTATATTTAATGTTGTAATGTGGCCAACACATTCACAAGGCCTTGAACGCTTGCAAATCAACAAAAACCTAATATTGTCTTACAATGGTGTTGTGAAGTTTTGTAACACATTTCCTCACTTTTCTAGGACTTTTCTACAATAATTCATCTAAATAAGCCCCTTCCAAGCCTTATTCCAAAGTGTTGTAAGGTGTTGTAACCAACTCTCACACTTTCCTAGGCTTGTCATTAATAAATCAACCCTTTCTTATGACATAATGACCCTTAATGCACTTATAGGTCCTACTTAAGTGTGTTTCGGAAGATAATCCCGACAAACATCATTAATCACCTTTTAATTCTTGACATCCACTTGAAATTGTCTAAGTGGACTAAGTCACCACCTTGGGCAACTTAGTCCCATTTGGCATAAAAATCAAATTTAATCTTAATTTCTGGCAAGATTTTATCTCCTACACCCTAAGGTCAACATGTGATGTGTTATTTTTTGGAAATTAGGGCATAACATGTATAAATAAGGGTTTTATCCTCATTTTAAATCTCTTGCATCTCTTATCAACTCATTCTCTCATGATCAAGCAATCTATCTTCTCAAGAAAGCATCATAAATTCAAGCACTAAGAACATCAAGCAACATACATTAGAGTTGATCACTTGCATATCTTTAGACTTCTTCAACAAGGGTTTGGTGAGTTGTTGTACTTGCATGTTATCCAATCATCTTTCCCTTTACATTTTGTTTCATTATCTAGGGTTTGATTACCAAAATGGGGTTTGATTAAGGCAAACCCCTATTCTCTAACCCTAACCCTTTTCCCCTCTTTGGATTGTTTTGTAGACTTTGTATGTAGATCAGTTAAAGAGTAAGGTGCTAAAAGGTGTCATCTTTCCATCCACATCATTCCAAGTCAAAAAAACTTAAAAAGGATCTTGAAGACAACTTGTAGGTCAACATTTGAAGATTCAGACACAGGTTTTTGTGAGAAACAAAAGTACAAGTGGGTAGCTACAGATTCCAGTCTTGAGATTCTTGAAATTCCCAAGTGGACTAAGTCACCATCATTGGCAAATTAGTCCCATTGCCAGGCTTGAAAAGTGATCTCTACAGATCTAGACACCTATTTCCCCGAAACTGGTTTTGGAAAAGTTTCCTTGAAGTAGGACTAAGTCACCTAGCTTGGCATAAATGTCTCAGACAACATCAATAGTAGAATCTGGAAGATTCTACAGCTCCTCTTCATCAACCTTCAGTTTCCAAGTGCACCACTTCTGCCTCCTTTAGCTATGTTATAGTTTGCATACATTTTAGGTCATTCTTAGGTCATTTTACATAGTGTTTTTAATACATTTGTACTGCATTAGTTTACATTACACAGTTAGTTCATTTCATTACTTTGCAACACTTAGACACTTTCCATTTCACACATCCACATTACCTATTCAAACCCCTAATCTTGAAGTAACCCACAAATTCCTTTAAGTGGAAAGAACACCCTCTAGCTTATAGGTGAAAAACCCTAGGAGCCCTTGGGGAATACTCTTTCCCACTAAATTTTTGGTTCAACTGCATATAGAAAAGGGAGAGAAAATGGTTTACTCAATTTTTTAACTAGACAAAACTAAAACAACAACAAAATTAAGACTCAAAAAATATATACATATGTCAAACCCAATGGAAATATATACACATATTTGAGCATGAGAGCCATGGTTCTCAAAAACTTGCAAAAAAATAACACTCCTTCCTTCCATCCTCAAGAAAGATACTTCATATCTTGCAAAGAGAAAGAAGAGGAAATCAAAAACTACAAATAGATTTTTGAATCCTTAAGGATTAGGGTTCCTATGTTGCCTTAAGATCTAAGTGTCAAGATTATATCTCATCCAAGGGTGGAGATTCAATGCACATTTCATTAACCTCCAATTTGTTGTTAATTTAATTAATTTTATTTAATTAATGAAATTTTCCATGTAGTAGAGACAAAGTAACTAGGACCCTTCACTTTAAGTTGTGACTTAAGCCACTTCTGAAATATTTAATAAAACAAAATTTAAAATTCAGGTTTAATTAAAGAGATGCTTTATAAATTAAATTAATTCTTATTAAATTTGATTAAAGAAATAATCTTTCCTATGGATACTTTCATCCTACACTTTTATAACATCAATTCACTAAATAATATTTGTATAAGATAGTTAATCTTGGTATAATCATAGTGTGATCTAGTTAGATTATAAAAAAGGAGATTATGAAATAAATTGTTAGTATGAACTAAAATAATGAGATTGTGGATAGGATAGGAACCTCTCACCTTGAGATTCGTCTTAGTGATGACTTAATTAAATAGTGTTGAATTAATCGATTAGATGCAAAGTCAAACTTAAAGATTTAATCATTTAAAATAATCAAATAGATATCAAATATTTATCAAAACAAACTTAACCTATTATGTTATTTAATTAATTAGTAATTATTGATTGAAAGGAATAGGTTGAATCTTGGACTTAGATGTTAGTATTAAAATTGTTACTTGGGTCAAGTAAAGGCTGACACCAAGTCTAATCAAATGAAGGAAAGTATAAGGGGTTGTTTTTACGAGTAAGCCCTAGTTTATGGTTGTCTAGCAAATCTTTTAAAGTTCGCTTTCTCAAATGAGTTAATAAGACACAATAGGAAAGAATTAGGGTTTTACTTTATCAATATTTTGAAATGTAGACTATTGTGAGTTGCATTGAAGATACTGTTTATACTTAGCTGATGTATCAAAAAAATTAGTCAGGTTTTCTTAGTGAAAATGTTGGGAATGACACAACACTTATTGAGAGTGACAAAGATTTTCAATTTGGATGTTTATTAATTCTTTCAAATATTTAGATAAATATACCTCAGCATAGACTCATTTCTAATGGTGGGCTTGATAAAATTGGTTTGGCTCAATACAAACAACCTTCCCTAGAGAGAAGATAATAAAATGCAAAAAATTCCAACAAGGCAATGGGAGACTGAGAAATTCAAGCCATACAAGCACACAATTTTTTTTCTCATTTGAGATAGAGAAGTCTTGGGTCCATGGTTGAAATACTGACAAAGATGACTAAACATACCATGGGCCATGCTAAAGAATAACCTTGGCATGACTGACCTCAGGAAAATGGAAAAGAAAAAACCCCTTAATGAGGTTTTGAGCAACATTTAAGTGGACCCATGTGGGGTCCAAGATTTAGAAACCCATTCCCTTGGCATGGTTTTAGGTGGATTTCTCCCCAAAAAATAACCAAGAGTATGTTTCTCCAAACATTGATACACACTATCAAATTTGAGGATGGGTAGAACCACATCCGTTGGAATTTCAGTAGATATAGCTCATGGAATAATTTTGGTGCAAATTTCATTAGATGCTTGTTTGGAGGAGTCATGATTCAAAGTTGTCAAACCTTCAACACCGACATGAACTACTAGGTTGAAACCATTGAGTCCATATAAAGAAAGACTTAAAAATATTGCAATAAACATGGTATGACAGAAGAAAAAGCTACAAGAGAAATCCAAGGTATGCAAGCAAAGGAAAAAAACCTAGTAAAGCACATTCTTAACTTTGGATTATAAATAGATGATTATGATTGATTAAAATAATTTTATTAAATTTTGGTTGTCAATATTTTTGTTAAAGATACGTTTATGTGAAGGGTTGATGTTTAGTGATGTAGTATGAAAATGAATGGTAGAGATGTAATATTAAGTTGACTCTTATTTATTAGTTTTTAATTATAGGAAAAACAGGTTTTGAAGGGGCCCTGAAACCCTTTACAAGATAAACTATTGCTTCAACAAATAATAAAAAACAAAACAAGTAGCCAAAAAGCAGCAAAAAACTAGCACACAGACAACCAGAAAAAGGCACAAAAGACAAAAACAAACTAGAGATTTTTAAGAACGTCCATCACCTCAAGATCACCATCAATTATTTTCTTATGGACATTCATGAATTCCACCACTTCATCAATAGTAATACCAACCTATGCATTGAGTTCGGTCTTGTTACGAGTTCTAGCAAAAGGCCCTGTATCACTAGTCATCTTTTGTTGCACACCATCATTAGCCACCATGTCTTTCACACTAGAACTATCCCCTAGCCACTTCATAGCCTTCTTATTCATCAAACAAAAACCCTCAGCCTCATTGCACATGGCATGTTTATTGACCTCCAAAACCTTCTCCAATTTACCATCAAGGGTAGCAAACTTTTGTTCATAGGAATTCTTCATATTGAGCATTCATCAGCCACCATTTTGAGAGTTTCAAATAACTAATTGACCTCGAGCTGCACCTTGTTGACTTGAGCTTGCATATTAGACCTCTTAGAGGAAGAGGGTTGTTCGGTGTTAATACTCATAGCTCTAACCTAGACATTAGTGGAGTTCATCTCATGGAAACCCCACTTGAAAAGCTTGAATAAGGAAAGAGAGATCTCTTTCACCAGACCAAGATAATTAGGCATAACCTCCCTTCTAAAGTTAAAATCATCCTTTTCCACAACATAATCTTCTTGGGAGTCACTGCTAGTAGAAGAACTCTTCATGGTCTCCTTCCCTTTTTGATTAGAGCCCGCAACACCTTTGTCCAAGTTCTACTCCAACATTTGGTTCTCAACATCCAAGGGATTGTCAACATTATCCCGTGGCTCATCCCTTCCCAAATTCATAGGAGACTTTCTCCTCTTCGACCCCTCTTTATTCTGCACATTGGAAACAAGGGAGGCCCCCAAATGACCCTTGTTAACCTAATCCTCCTTGCTCAAATTCTCCAACACAGTCCCCATCATATTTTTGTTGTCTAACCCCTTCATAGGTTTAGACTTCTGGCAAGACCGACCCACCTCCTCCTCATCACCTGTTTCAAACTCATCAACCCTAGAAGAGATCGGGGTTTGATTCTTTTTTCTTTTCTTACCTTCAACCTTCAGTGTTTTGCCACTTGACCCCTTCACAGGTTTAGACACTACAACAAATCCTTGTGATTTGCTCCATTTTTTGCTTCCACCCAATGTTTTAATGTATTTTTTGCCAATTTTTTGAAAATGTCGGAGCTATTTATTGGGATGGGGCTATTTTTGGTGCTTATTTGTGTCGATTAGGACTAATCGGTGCTAATTTAGGCACTAATTTATGCCAGAATTATCAACGCCTTTAGCACCGATATTGGCTTTGAGTGTGGCACCACCATTAGCGCCACCTTTAGCTCCGAGTTTAGCACCACTTTTAGCCTCCCAACTTGAGCTTTGAGTTTAGCTTCGGGTTTAGCATCGGTTTAGACACCCCTATGTCGAAGAGATTTATTTATATGTCTCATTGACGATGTAAAATAGTGAAATTTCAACAAGATACATGCATATCGAGGAGAGAATCACTTACGTCACATCAACAAGGTATATCTACAAGTGCTCGGTGAAACACAACTCTTGGATATAATGAAGTAATGTTGATGAGACATTGAGATATCAGTAAGACAAATAAGATTGTCTCATCGACACTCTTCAAGTAATGATCAAAATCATACACCGCTAGACCGTCGGGAGGGTGAGCAACATATGCGGTAGAGTGGTATACATCACAACCTTGCAACAAGAAGCCTTGAGCAAGGTGGTAGTGTGGTAAACAATTGAAAAGAAGGGTAAAATACTACCATACCGTAGGGATAATCATGAATCTCCCTGACATGGAAAAGTTACACCGATATATAAAGAAATACCGCAGAAGGAAAATATCGATGAGACAATGGCATATCGGTAAGAGATATTAACTTGTCTCATCGACACCGACAACCAACATGAAAGGAACATAAGATCTAATGTCGATGAGACATTGAGATATCGGTAAGACAAAGAAGATTGTCTCATCGACATTGTTCAGGTAATGATCAAAAGCGTACACTGCTATACTGCTAGTAAGGTGAGCAACATATGCGGTAGAACGGTATACACCACAACCCCATAGCAAGAAGCCTTGAGAAAGATGGTAGTGTGGTAAACAATAGAAGGGAAGGGAAAAAAACTGTCATACCACAGTGATAATCATGAGTCTCTCTGACATGGAAAAGTAACATCGATATATAAAGAAATACTGCCGAAGGAAAATATTGATGAGACAGTGGCATATCGGCAAGATATATTAACTTGTCTCATTGACACCAGCAACCAACATCGAAGGAACATAAGATCTAATGTTGATGAGACATTGAGATATTGGTAAGACAAAGAAGATTGTCTCATGGACACTCTTTAGGGAATGATCAAAATCATACACCGCTATACCATCGATGCGGTAGAATGGTATACATCGCAACCCCACAACAAGAAGCCTTGAGAAAGGCGGTAAACAATAGAAGGGAAGGGAAAAACACTTCCATACCACAAAGGGTATAATAAGAGATGATAGTAGTACGATAATCATGTCATAAAATCACATCAGTCACAATCCATTTGAATCAAGAATCTAGCCCGCCAAAATACTCTAAAACTCTAATAAACATACTCTAAAAATTTCGTTGAAATCTTATTTTCAAGCATAGCCCACCGGAATGGAGTTTTCATTTTAATAAACATACAATAAAACCTTTGTTAAAACCTTATTTTCAGGCATAGCCCACCAAAATGGAGAAGTGTTTCAGTAAAGAATGATAGAGAATGGTAAGGAGATGTGCATGATAGGAGGCATAGGATTCATTATTGTTTATCAATTCCAGCTCTGATAAAAAAGGGTTACAATGGTCGTGCTACTGTTTGTAATCTAGGTATTTAATTGACATATGTTTGCATAATCTCAAATTCCTTCAGTTGCTTTTGAAGTATCAATGTATCCTATATAGGGTTTAGAATGACTTATTTTAATTTTAAAAAATAAATCAAATGTTTTTGAAGTATCGATGTGTCCTATATAGGGTTTAGAATAATTTCTTTTAATTTAAAAAAATAAATAAATGATGTATTTTCCTGTGATTAGATAATGTGGAAATCTCCTAAATTTTCCCTATCACACTGTCCCCTTTCACACTATGTTCATTACTCTAGCTGCTAGGGTTTTGCATTTGACATCTTTAATATCTTCACGATAGTGGCTTTTAAATCAATCTCAGTTTTTGCTTTAATCTTTATCATGGTAACCCTTGAGTTCCCTAATCCACCTTCAATCTCTTCTAAGAATGTTGTCTTAAGCTAGACTGCATAGTATGCATATAAAGCAATTCCTTCATACCTGCCATTGTTCCTAACCACCACTCACCACTTTGCTTAAAATGTTGCCTCCATAAGCACAATACCATGTTTTAAAATCATGGTTTCCAGTGATTGACCATTAAGGACACTGATTTCATCAAGATACAATGAGATTTTTGTCTTCAAACTTAAGGCATTATGCAAGATAACATTGTGAATTGTTTGTTGTGTACAATTTGATTTTCTTGCGCGTTTACTACTTTGATAACTACCTTTAAGACTGGATATTGCACCATCAGCTGCAATCTCAAACAACTCACTCACTATCACTTGATGATTCCTTTCATGAGCATCCTTGTATAAAATCAAAATATGCCCTATAGACTGCCTACTTACTTACTAATATAGGGGACTCATTGTTTCATGGTATTTTGAGTTTTATTTAGAAGGGGTTAACATGTGGAATTTTTATGTGTAGGAAGAATATATTGTGATGCAACATTCGGGTATGGACGGTTCAGGAAAATTTGGATTGCTATCAGTGTCATAACTAGGTTTGATTGTACCTTGAGCCAATGTGAAACACTTCCAGGTGTTCTCTTTAATCTTGCTCTTTTCGCCCTAGTATGGTTTAAAGGATGGTTTGGATCATCCCATCCAAATCTTAATAACCCAGTTGGATCTTGGGTATTAATATGTGTTTCATCAAAATATTCTACCTATCAACAAATGCAAGCATTATTTAATGTTTGACAGCAATTGGAATGGACCTATCTTTTTAAGTTTCTATGTTATGTTAATTATGCTTTAGTTAAGAAACGATGTAACTTTTGTGAATGGACCCGAAGCTTGTTGCTTCCTGTACAAATAGGGAAACCAAGGTCCGATTTTGATCATCATATCATCATCATTTCAATCCATTAGAATAGATAATAGACTATCTCATCCACTTATTCATATCAAAAGAACTCATGTTATGTATGTTTATATTTTGAGCAATATAATGGAGCAGATACATTATAACTCGTAATCCATCTTTAGTGTTCAATTGCTATGTCGATTTTCATGCTTATTTATTGCTTTGTTGTCTCCAAAGTGACCTTTTCAAGTTGTTGAAATTTGCAAGATTTATTAGGGCACATTTGTTGTTGTTGTTTGGTCTAATTTGAGGTGCAATTGTAAGGATTTTTCTTTTTAATTATACTTTCTGAAATTTGTCTTGATACAAATTGTTGCTTTAGAATTATGCTATTTATTTTCTTCTAATGTTTTCAACCCTCATTTCAGGGAAGAGCTCCGAAGATGGTTCCTTCAGATGGAGACTACACTTTTCCACTATAGGTTCCATCTAGAAACACCAAAAGCTCAGATACTATCATACTTAGGTACAACAGAGTTTGAGGTTACCTTGTTCTCCTTGATACAAAATTTTGTCCTTCAATCCCTCTTTATAAGCAACATTCACTATTATGGACTTCATCATTGTACCTTTCATGCATTCAATTTAATTTTTTATGTGGAAACATGGTGTCTATGTCTTTGCGAGTGATGACTATTGTGTAAGCTTTTAATCTACATGACTGCCCCTCATGTTCAATTCTTGTGACTATTATGATGCTTGGGGCTACTTACTTTTAACCAGACTATTAATGAAAACTATCTTGGAATCCTTGATGATCAGTTTTGTTAGAATCATGGCTATGTTGATAAATTTCTTATTTTCCTGGACATCTATGGTATGCAAGTTATTTTAATGCAAATGATCATCAAATTATATGTTTATAGATGTATGCACATATTTTGACTGGTGATCCTTCATTGCTCTAACAACACTCTTCTCACTCAAATGCAAGAAACCTAGGAGCAACAAGGAAGACATCAACTTGGAGGCTTAGACAAGCGGGAAGACTGAAGATGATGCAGAACAAAGCAACCGAGATTCGTCATTGAGGCAATGACGGGTCCCCTTTCTCTTTATGTGCATTTTTATTTTTTATATCTATAAATGTATAGTTTTTCAATTATATGCATTTAAATAGTCAATTCCACAGCTTGGGTGGAACAACATACATTTTCATTATCAATAAAGACTACATTTTTGAAAGGATTGTGCAATCTTTCCTATATTATATGCATATGCATAAGTGCAATCTAGTGATGTAATCTTTTGATTTTGTTTATGCACATGAATGTAATGTAGCAGAAATAAAAATGTACCTTACTCTTCATTTGAAAATCACAAAATCTCTACCTGATTGAGCTTTTAACTTTTGTGTCTTCACGAACATATGTTGATACAAAATGAATGGAAGAAGCATCCAAGTAATCCTAATTTTTTCTGCCAACAATTCATCCAAGTAATCCAAGCAATAATAAAAGGAGGAATTGATGCTTGGAAATTGCAGGGTGTGATTACGAAAAGTATTGTCTATGCAGGCAACACATTCCACCATTAACTGATTTGACTGTATTTATTAATTAATTGAAAATAAAAAGTGAATGCACTTTTTATTTTCAATTAATTAATAAATATAGTCAAATCAAAAATATGTTGCCTGCATAGACATTGCTGAAGCAGATACCCTATTGAAATGGGCTCTAGATTTTGCAGAGGTGGAGGAAATAAGAATAGAAGATTTTAGTGGAATTCATTTGGAGGAAATTTGTCCGTTGTAATTAATGCAGGAAGGATTTAACACTAGCAAGTAGAGGAATGTGTTTTAAATTCTTGAAGGACTTGAAGCATTGATGAAGGTATTGTTGGCAGCGTTGGACACACATTTGACATTAATGGTGAGGGCTGACAATATTATGTGTTTTGAAGACACAAAAGCCAATATGATGTGTTTCATCTGATGCTTCTTGGTTTGCGGTGGCATTGAATGTAACATGTATGTGGTGTGAGGCAGTTTGGAAGCTAGTCTACCAAAGAAGAAATGGAGGCCAATTTCACTCTATGTTTGAGGAGAAAATTGGACTGTTTTGTTGCAAAGCAACTGTGAAGAGGCTGAGAGGATTGTTCCTCTCCAACGATGTGAAGGTGGCACAATCTATGCAAAAAATCTTGGGTACTAGCTTCGAAGATTTGACGCACAAATATCATACTAATATGGATATTTACTCACTGATCATGGCATGGGGGATGGACTTAGGAGAGTCAGTAGAGGAAGTGAGGAAAGTAATGAAGGTGTTGGTACACAAGGATTTCTTAGTGAATATGGAAAGTATCCTGGAATGGGCTATACCAAGAGAAGGCTTTGATGTGAGCGAAGGCATGGAAGATCATGTGGACCCTAAAGTAGCAGAGATAAACCATCTCTTCATTAGGTGGCTAGAAGAAATCACCAAAGCTATGTGGAGAGGAGGAGCGGAGCTAGGATGGAAAGCCCTAAAAATTTGTGTAGAAATAATGGAGGTCGACACGATCATTGAGGGACTCAAAGATGTTGCTAGAGAGGAGATGCGAGAGAAGAAAGGTTTGTGCCCAAGGAAGAATATGAAGCCAATCAAAAAAATATTCCCAATGCAACTGGGTAGCATGTCAGGCACTTCCGCGTAAACTGAAGCTCAATTTTGGTTAAAATACAGTTTATATCTTAGTTTCTGTTATATGTTTTTTGGGGTTAAGCCTTGTTTTTTATTTGAAAATGTAAACAGTATGTGGTATGGGTAATAGTAGATAGGGTTGTTTACAGGCGGATTCAGTAGCTTTTTTCTGGTTTGTTGGGAACTGTGGTGGTTAAACAAACATATTTTAGAAGCTGCTGGATGGACTTAATTTTTGAAGTTGATATAAATTCTGCATTATTATTAATAAAATCAAATATTATCACCGATAAAAAAAAAAAACAGTAGGTTGCATGTTAAATTTCAAACATTTTCTTTGCATTTTTTTGTATATATTATTTTCTCAGTGCATCATTATGTAACAACAATTTCACTTCTAAGATATATAGTAAAAATAAATGAAAGCACATGTTTGCTTTATTAAGGGAAATGTATGGTGAATACCCTATGTCTTTTAGATAAGTGTGCAAGCAAAATAAGACATAACTGATTGAATCTGATTTTCTACTATACAATTGTTTTTTTATGTGCTTTTTACTTTTTGCATGTGGATTACCCTCAGAAAGAGACTACTTATCTTTTCTTAAATGAAGCCTTTACATTTCCTGTCTACAAAAGGAATTTACTGCTTGACAACAGGTTCGTGAACTTCATACAAATTAGGATTGGTGTGAAAGGCCATCCCCACAAATGTTGTTTGGTCTAGAATTATAATGGAAAATAAAAAATCTTGCTAGGGGAATAAAATAGGTTTTCAATTGTTGAAGTACAACATAATATTACTAAAGCATTTAAAAGTTTAGGCCATAAGAATCATCCTTTTTTAAACATGGATTGAAAATAATTCTGAAAATTTAGAAGTCTTGTTCATTAACATTATTGTCTGCTACAATGTCCACCCACTTTCCTCTTAGCAATTTAGTATTTCTACGCCATCCATGTCCTCTCTCCATGACCTCCTCTGTGAATAAAATTTTTGCCACATAAGCTTTCACTGCACTACCGCCAAGAAGAAAGAAGCAACTTGCGGGACTGCGATAAAAACCACTCTACCGCATTGAGCTGATGAAGGAGCCATAGGACAATGGTGGTTGCTGCACTACCGCATGCCATTGGTAGAAGACTTGCAGGAGTCACCGCAACATCGCCAAGAACAAAAGGAAGACTCACATGCCGCCACAAAAGTCTGATGCATGGAGGAAGTTCGATGAGGAGAGTACACAGGTATTTGAATTTTCTCATAAGATTATATCAAATTTATTAAACGATATTTAAATTTTATTTATGCATAGTTAAATTGAATTAGTATATGTTTCAGGACAAGGATCTCTTACTCGCTTGACAAATCCTTAAGGAGGAGGAGCAGCAGGAGGATGAGGATATGTTTATGCCTTAGTATTTCATGGATTTGATGGAACTATGATTGATTTTTCGTTGCAACGAATCGGCAGAGGTTCAAATTTTTTTGAACAATATATTTCTATGCTTCAAAACAAGGTCTGTGGTGCTCATCTTGGTTCACAATTTACTTTTATTTTTTAGTTTCTTTTGTATCATATTGCAATGCCCTTTGTATGCTTGTGGAAAGTGTTTAGTGCAAAGGCTAGTCTATTTAAGCCCTAAAAGGCCTTGCATGTATATGTTTTAAATTGATGCTCGTTTTTAAGAAGGCTTTAGTAATAGTTGGGGTTTCAATGAAAGCATTTATTTTTAATTTTCCATTAAGCTTGCGAGGATCTATTAAAGAAAGAAAAAAATGTGAGACAAGGTAGTGAAAATGAAATAAGCTCTGCGAGTCTTGATCTCTTGACCTTTGGACACAACTATGTGGTCGAATACTTTTGTTCCAGAAGCTTCAATTTTATGTGATTCTTTTTTGCTTTTTCTTCTTGGGTTTTAGAGGAGCCCGATCTTAATTTTGGTGTTTGAGTATTTTGTGTTTTTATTGGGTTTGTTTTTTTGGGTTTTGAATTTATATCCATTTTGACTATTAAGAATTTGGGGTTTTGTCTATGAAGGATTCATGCTTTTTGTGATTGTAAGGGAAGGAGGAGGAGGGGGTTGTAGAAACAAGAAACCTAGACTAATTGTAATGAATATGATTTTTTTTTTTTGCAAGAGCAGCTTGAGGTGAGACTGGTGGTCATATAAATGAAGAGAGGAAGGGAGGAGAGTTACATGGGGGGTGCTCAAGTGAAATGCCCTTCTACATCTAGAGGCGAATTGTAAGTTCTTGACCTTTTCCTTGTTAATTCAAAGCTAATTGTTTTATCATCGTATGTTTTTAAGAAAACTATTAAAGGAATTTAATCCTTGATTACTATGTATGCTTGTATTTTAGTGGGGAGACTATATCTCTATTTTATTTTTTGAATGCCTTAAAATGAGTGTGTGCATTATGGATAGCATGATATTATTTGCAGGATATAATCAATCTGCGGCTTTAACATCTTTCCTTTTTTACATGTTTTGTGTTTCTGTAGTCCATGATTATGTAATCTAATCTTTTAGATGAGGCTACTCCCATAGCTCTCTTACATGTTTTAAGTTTATGCAGTCATGTCCCTCTCTTGTTGTTCTTCCTCAATTTCATCAGGATCATACATTGACCTTCTTGCCCCTCCTAAAGTTTGGACCACATCCATTACCTCCACATAAAATTGGACATCCTTGGTCTTCTTGGTTCCCACGCCATGATATGGTTATGCAAATGAAAATGAAGCAAAGTAATCATCTCCTTCTCCGCTGGTTGGAAGAATGCATGCTTAATGTTTTGATATGTGATATCAACTCTCTCTTCTACTCTCATGGTTGAATACCGAAATCCATTATGGTGGGCCTCCAGAGTTCTAGTCATCTTTCTTCCTCTTCCACAAAATGTTGGCCTGATCCATACGCCTACCAACCTAATTGGCTTTGTTTTTGAAAGCTGAAGTTTCTCCTGAGTCACCAGTGTAGCTCTCTCTGCCTTTTCAAACTCTTTCATTGCTACAAATCATCTTTGATATTTAATCATTTGTACCACATGGTTGATGTGCTTTGAATCCTTGCATCTAAAGGAAATTTCCTTAAAATTGGTCACCAGCTCAAGTTCATTCTGCTTTCATAATACTTTATATCCATGGAGTTCACCCATTCCTTGATGCCATCAAACAAAGATTGAGGAATGAAGTACATTCAAAGTACATCTCACTTGAAGTCTTTGAAAACAATAGCCATATCAAATGCTTTTTCCCAAGTCCTACTCTCTCAAGGTTAACAATTCTCAATCTCACTAATAGCAATTACTAAGAAAGATAATTCCACCAACTCTACCAAATAGTTTACCATAGGAACAATAAAAGCAGAGGCTTTGAAAGGAATTCCATGAAAACCAAGCTCTCTAAATGGTATATCAAACTCTAGTTCAAAATATTTTAAATGAGGCTGCTCCCATAGCTCTCTTACTTGCTTGACAAATCCTTGAGGAGGAGTGGGAGGAGGATGAGGATATGTTTATGCCTTAGTATTTCATGGATTTGATGGAACTGTGATTGATTTTTGTTGCTGCGGATCAACAGAGGTTCAATTTTTTTTGAACAACGGATTTATGTGCTTCAAAACAAGGTATGTGGTGCTCATCTTGGTTCTCAATTAACTTTTGTTTTTTATTTTATTTTTTATTATATTGTAATGCCCTTTGTTTGTTTGTGGAAAGTGTTTAGTGCAGAGGCTAGTCTATTTAAGCCCCGAAAGGCCTTGCATGTATATGTTTTAAATTGATGCTCCTTTTTAAGAAGGCTTTAGTAATAGTTGGGATTTCAATGAAAGCATTTATTTTTAATCTGCCATTAAGCTTGCAAGGATCTGTTAAAGAAAGAAAAAAATGCTAGACAAGGTACTGAAAATGAAATAAGCTCCGTGAGTCTCCATCTCTTGACCTCTGGACATAAATATGTGGTCGAATACTTTTGTTCTAGAAACTTCAATTTTATGTGATTCTTTTTTACTTTTTCTTCTTGGGTTTTAGAGGAGCTTGATCTTAATTTTGGTGTTTGAGTATTTTGTGTTTTTATTGGGTTTTGAATTTATATCCATTTTGACTGTTGAGAATTTGGGGTTTTGTCTATGAAGGATTCATGCTTTTTGTGATTGTAAGGGAAGGAGGAGGAGGGGGTTGTAGAAACAAGAAACCTAGACTAATTGTAATGAATATGATATATTTTTTTTGCAAGAGCAACTTGAGGTGAGATTGGTGGTCATATAAATGAAGAGAGGAAGGGAGGAGAGCTACATGGGGGTTGCTCAAGTGAAGCGCCCTTCTACATCTAGAGGCAATCATAAGTTCTTGTCCTTATCCTTGTTAATTCAAAGCTAATTGTTTTATCATCGTATGTTTTTGAGAACTCCATGAAAACCAAGCTCTCTAAATGGTTTATCAAACTCTAGTTCAAAATATTTTAGATGAGGCTACTCCCATAGCTCTCTTATTCGCTTGACAAATCTTTAAGGAGGAGGAGCAACAAGAGGATGAGGATATGTTTATGCCTTAGTATTTCATGGATTTGATGGAAGTGTGATTGATTTTCATTGCAGTGGATCGGCGGAGGTTCAAATTTTTTGGAACAACAGATTTTTGTGCTTCAAAACAAGGTATGTGGTGCTCATCTTGGTTCACAATTAACTTTTGTTTTTTATTTTCTTTTGTATTATTTTGCAATTCCCTTTGTTTGTTTGTGGAAATTTTTTAGTGCAGAGGCTAGTCTATTTAAGCCCTGAAAGGCCTTACATGTATATGTTTTAAATTGATGCTCCTTTTTAAGAAGGCTTTAGTAATAGTTGGGATTTCAATGAAAGCATTTATTTTTAATCTGCCATTAAGCTTGCAAGGATCTATTAAAGAAAGAAAAAAATGTGAGACAAGGTAGTGAAAATGAAATAAGCTCCACGAGTCTTGATCTCTTGACCTCTAGACATAAATATGTGGTCGAATACTTTTGTTCCAGAAGCTTCAATTTTATGTGATTCTTTTTTGCTTTTTCTTCTTGGGTTTTAGAGGAGCCTGATCTTAATTTTGGTGTTTGAGTATTTTGTGTTTTTATCGGGTTTGTTTTTTGGGTTTTGAATTTATATCCATTTTGACTGTTGAGAACTTGGGATTTTGTTTGTGAAGCATTCATTTTTTTTGTGATTGTAAGGGAAGGAGGAGGAGGGGGTTGTAGAAACAAGAAACCTAGACTAATTGTAATGAATATGATATTTTTTTTTTGCAAGAGCAACTTGAGGTGAGATTGGTGGTCATATAAATGAAGAGAAGAAGGGAGGAGAGCTACATGGGGGGTGCTCAAATGAAGCGCCCTTCTACATCTAGAGGCGAATCGTAAGTTCTTGTCCTTATCCTTGTTAATTCAAAGCTAATTGTTTTATCATCGTATCTTTTTGAGAAAACTGTTAAAGGAATTTAATCCTTGGTTACTATGTATGCTTGTATTTTAGTGGGGAAATTATATCTCTATTTTATTTTTTGAATGCCTTAAAATGAGTGCATGCATTATGGATAGCATGATCTTATTTTCGGGATATAACCAGTCTGCAGTTTTAGCATCTTTCCTTTTTTATATGTTTTGTGTTTCTGTAGTCCATGATTATGTAATATAATCTTTTAGATGAGGCTACTCCCATAGCTCTCTTACATGTTTTAAATTTATGTAGTCTTGTCCCTCTCTTGATGTTCTTCCTCAATTTCATCAGGATCATACATTGACCTTCTTGCCCCTCCTAAAGTTTGGACCACATCCATTACCTCCACATAAAATTGGACATCCTTGGTTTTCTTGGTTCCCATGCCATGATATGGTTATGCAAATGAAAATGAAGCAAAGTAATCATCTCCTTCTCCACTGGCTGGAAGAATGCATGCTTAATATTTTGAGATGTGATTTCAAATCTCTCTTCTGCTCTCATGGTTTAATACCAAAATCCATTATGGCGGGCCTCCAGATTTCTAGTCATCTTTCTTCCTCTTCCACCTAATGTTGGCATGATCCACAAGTCTGCTAGCCTAATTGGCTTTGTTTTTGAAAGCTGAAGTTTCTCCTGACTCACCAGTATTAGCTGTAACTTTTTTAAAATTTTAATATGGTATGTGCACTTTGATATGATGTAATATGATTATGGTTTCATCTCATATGTTGAAATATTAGATATATAACAGAAAAATAAATTATTGCATGAAATAAATAACAACTTTTCATTTTAAATGTTTTTTTTTTGCAGAACACGGGTTTTCCACAAGATCAAGATGATCCTCAACATGATACAAATCCACAAAATATTGGTTCTGCTAGTACAGATCACATGGCAGAGGATGATGATGATGCAGATACAGAAGACACCTAGGCCGATGACAATGATGATGATGAGACAGTTGGTGATAGTAACCAGTGACATTCATGATCATATAGACTACATCATGGATCATTGTTGATATATCGTTATGATGACTCTTTTCATGGTTACTATCATATGTATCATTTTCACGGTCTACAATACTATATTGTTGAGTTGTATCATATTGACATGTATCATTTTTGACACTATATCATTTGGACATGTATCATCTTGACTTGTATCAATTTGAGTTACATAATTTATCAATTTTATTTATATCATTTGTACATGTATCATTTTCACTTATGTCGACTGTTGGACATGTATCATTTTGACATGTTTTTGATGTACTGACATATTTGACTTTCACTTGTTTTAGTTATATATGATGAAGATCTTATCAGTATTGACTTGTCAATTTATATATATTAAAAGTGGTTGATGATTTTTGGATAGATATTTATTAAGTATGATGATTTTAATTTACTGCTCAAGATGGATGTTGTTAAATTCAATTAAATTATAAATATTTGACTCACTTGGTTTAATTATAGATGATGATCATGTTACAATAATTATATTGTTATTTAATCATATGATTTAAATAATTAAATTACTTACTCTATAATCATATACGTTATTTAAGAGGCATGATATATTTAACTAATCAAATTGAAATAAAACATATTAAATTAATAAATGGAAGCAAAACAAGAAGCATTTTTAGAAGAAAAAAAGGAAGCAACAGTGGAAGCCAAACTAGAAGCAATCTTGAAATCAAAATTGGAAGCAAAACTGGAAGCAAACCTGGAAGCAAAATTAGAAGCAAAATCGGAAGCAAACCTGGAAGCAAACTTGAAAGAAAAACCAGAAGCAAACATGAAAGCAAAATCGGAAGCAAAACTGGAAGCAAAAATGGAAGTAAACTTGGAAGCAAAACTAGAAGCAAAACTAAAAGTGAAACTAGAAGCAAAAGTAGAAGCAAAACCGGAAGCAAAACTGGAAGCAAACCCAGAAGAAAACTTGGAAGCAAACTTGGAAGCAAACTTAGAAGCAAACTTGGAAGCAAAACTGGAAGCACAACCAGAAGCAAAACTAGAAGGAAAACTAGAAGCAAAACTAGAAGCAAAATTGGAATCAAACTTGGAGGCAAAACTGAAAGAAAAATTGGAAGCAAACCTGGAGGCAAAATTGGAAGCAAAACTAGACGTCAAATTGGAAGCAAAACTAGAAGCAAAAATGGGAGTAGACATGGAAGTAAAATTAGAAGCCAAATTGGGCACCCATTTCGACGCAATTTTTGATGCTACTACCCAATGCAATTTTAGGCACCAATAGAGGCGCTATGATGTCATGGTGTTAAAGCCAATACAAAAATCAACACAAAATCTGGCGCCTAGTTGACCATGCCTGTTTGCGCCGAGTTGAGCGCCATCCAAATCGTTCAATTCATGCACTCAAATACACTAAATTTTGGCACAAAATTTGATGCTAATTGCTTGTTGTGTTGTTGTGAGACTTCTAGTAGGACCACACAATCTCTTTGTCGTCACTAGTAACATACTCATTATCCCTGGAGGAAATAGGGGATTGATTCTTCTTTCTTTTCTTAGCTTCAAAGATGGCAAGAGACTCTGAATCACCCTCCAAGGAAGCATTAGACCCAGGAGAATAATCTTCATCCTCGAAATCATCCTCTGACCCTATCACATACTCAAGATTCTTTTTCTTTTCCCAACATTGGAAATATTGGGTTGAATAGGGAGAGTAAATGCCTTAACATACTCAGAAATCAACAAGATTAAACCTTCACGAAGGATAGGGTTTTTGGGATTGCGTCTATGATCCCTTATGCCATTTTCTAGAGAAACCAATAAATAGAAAGGGAACAACACCTTCTTCTTATGCCTAAAGTGGTTAAGAGAAACAAAATGATGCCCAAAAATGACAAAAAAATGGCCATCGAGGGTAAAATACCTCATGATCTCCTCTACAACATCTCTCCACATTGCCTTGAGAGAAGAACAAAAATAGCCACCACATTTATTAGTTGATCATGTGACTAGTTGATTTATTTATTATTTGGATAATAAAAATATATTATATTTATTTTGATATAGATGTATTGAATAGAATAATTAAGTAAATAAAAAATTTATTTAGTTAATTAAAAAACATATTTATTTTGTAATAAATAGTCTAATTAATTAAATAATATAAATTATTTAATTGTATAATGATGTGATGTTTAAGTGTCTAAAATTAACATTATAATTTGATGTGTTTAGTGATTTAAATAGTCCTTAATTTATGATTTGATTGGAAAATCAATAATTTTTTTTACATAATATTAATTAAACAAAAAAAAAGTAAAAAATAATTTAACTACGTATCATTTATGTTTTTAAAAGTAAATTATTAAAGTCAATTTTAGCAACTAAATTGAAGGAGTCAATTTTATCTTGTAAGGGTATGGCCCTTCAAAGGAGTTAATTATAATCAACCATAATCAAAGTATGAATGTTAGAAAAATTCAAAACTTTTTTGAAGTGTTAAAATATTAATTTTTAAATATTTGACTTGTAAATAATTTTATGATATAGTTAGCTTAAAGTATTTACATTATAGTTATAATTCTTTTGGAAGTGGGTTGTATAATTTTTAAATCCACTCTTAGCAAAATAAAATAGTTATGTATTTATTTAATCAGTTTTCTCAAATATTTCAAGTTTCATTTTAGTTCTGATTATTTGATTGTTATTTAAGAAAATAAACTAGTTGTTACAAATGAATTATTTATAAGTTTGATATGAATTATAAAATAATTTTAGTGACATTTAAAAATTAATTTAATAGTTGTGAATCAAATAGATTCCTTATCATCACTAGTTTTATGTGTGTCTCTCTTGCATAATGTGGTATATACATCGTTGTATGCATATTTGATGATGTTGAAAGTGTATGGTGCGCTATCATGTGTAGTGTGGTGAAGACATAATATAGTTTGTTAATTAAATATTTTCTACTATGATTACATCCATGTGTGCAAGTGTGTATATGTTAAAATGACATTTGATATCAAATCCAAGTTTAACAAATATTAGGAGCTTTGAGGATTTGTTTGGATCTTATTGTCAAATGTCTTTATTATGTGAGCATTGTTGTATGATGATTGTGGTGATATTATTAGAAACACATGATTTTTGTGATTTTATTTTATTATTAAAACTTGAATTATAGTTACTTGATGCTTCTATTTTTTTTAAATTTTTTTGAATAGTTCATAAGGATGTGAGTTGTCACAAAAAATACTTGAGTTGATTTATTTTAATTAAATTATATAAATTTTCTTGTTGTGTTCGTATTTCTTTTAAAAATAAATTCAATTGTAGAGTAAGAGACATAGTAATTTATTTTATTAGAGAATAGTGTGTTCAATTCAATGTAAGTGTGAATTTCTTTGTATTTTTTCATTCAAAATCTCTTCGGATGGGTCAAAAGTTGATTTTGTAAAGATATGATTACTTGGTAGAATTTTAATAATTACATGTAGTGATTCTTTTAAAATTTTTTAATAAAACAATTGAGGGGATAAAATAATTATGTAAATTAAAACTTAGTGGCTTCTTATTTTATTGGATCCAATAAAGTAAGAAGCCAGTAACTTTTATATATATATATATTAGTGACTTCTTACATTATATATAAAGTAAGAAGCCACTAACATGTGTGTGTTTTAGTGGCTTCTTAAGAATCCAATAACTATATATTTATATGTGTTTTATTTTTCTTACATTATATACACAAAATAAGAAGCCACTAATTTATATAAATATATAAAAGTTAGTAAAATCTTACATTATATATATATATACTGAGAAGCCACTGACATATATATGTTAGTGTCTTGTTAATATATATATATATATATATATATATACAAGGCACTAACTTTTAATTTACATAATTATTTTATTAAAAAATTAAAATTATATATATATATATATAAAACAATTATACCAAGTAATCTTATCTTTACGCAATCAACTTTTGACCCTTCTTAAGAGATTTTGAATAAAAAACAAGAAAACTCACACTTACATTAAATTGTTGAACACACTATTCGAACTAGTCAAATAAATTTCTTCTATTTTTTTATGTCTCTTACTCTACAATTAAATTAATTTTGAAAGGACATAAGAACACAACGAATTTTTTTATATAATTTTATCATAATAAATCAATAGAAGTATTTTTTTAAAGCCAATCACATATATAAAGGTAAGAAGTCACTAACATATATATACATTATATATAAAGAAAAGAAGTCACTAACTTATATATATATAAAAAGATAAGAAATCACTAACTTATATATATATATAGATAAGAAGTCAGTAACACTTTTATATAGATATATATATATAGTGACTTCTTATCTATATATATAAGTTAGTGACTTCTTACCTATATATATATATAAAAGTTAGTGACTACTTATCTTTATATATATAATGTAAGAAGCCACTAACTATTATATATAGATATATATAAAAGTTAGGGGTTTCTTATATATTATACACTTGACTGGCTTCTTACTTTATATATATAAAATTTAGTGATCTCTTATTTTATTGGATGAATGTGATGTATATATATATACACATCACATTCATTATAGTAAGAAGCCACTAATTTTTATATAATTTAACATTCCAAAATTAAGATATAATATCTATAGTGATGTGTATAACTCATGAATGTGATATGTATATATATATATATAAAGACAAGAAGTCACACACACACATATATCTTATTTTTGGGATGTTAAATTAAAATATTTCATGAGTTATATCTTAATCATTTAAAAAAAAAGTCCTACTATCTTATCTTTGAATCTTTAAATAGTGTTTAACATATTTCTGTTTTTGATTTCTTAATTTATTAGTGGATTTGATTTAGCAAAAGTTAAATTAAAGAAGTATAAGACTTGATTTTGAATAAATGAAAAGTTATCTTAATGAATTCAAAGATAAAACATATGATTGTTTGATCTCTTTTAAACAAATGAATGATATCTAAAATGTGAAGTCTTAAAATATTCTAACTTTCATAAAGATTGCTCCCTTTCAATTAATCTCAAAACAAAATTTACATAAATCATTATAATTGATGTTGCCATCCTATTCATTCCCAGAACTATACACTACACCAATTATACAAAACTGGCATATACTATTCCTGTTAAAACTTACTACAGTTAGCCAATAATTGAATAAAAAAGGATCTATTTAATGCCTATCGTGTAATACGAAAACAAAAAAAGTAGCTAATTACATTTAATTTCTTTGTGTGGATGATGTCATTTATCTATAGCATGAGGTGAGTCTAATATTTGGCAGTTCTCAAGAAAGTTCCAATATCTCTTCTTATGGGTGAGTTGGAAGTGATTCAACATGATTAGGAATTAAATTATCCAGTTTCCTTAGCTTCCTTTTTATAGTCTCAAATATAGATTTGAGTTATTAATGTTGAGGAAATTCAATCTTACAGAATTCATCATTAATGTTTAAGTCCCCTTCAATTATAATATTTTGTATCTTAAGATTTAAACATCTTTGCAATTCAAGTAAAAGTTCTTAGAACTTTTTTTTGTTATTTGTGTCATTCTTGAGATGTTTGGAGGTTTTGTGGATTAAGTTTTCATTATAGTATTGTATGATGCACCCAACATCTAATCGGTTAGGATTACCTCTCAAAGTACCATCAAAACTCAAATTTACCCATCCTTTTTGGGGTGGTTCTCATTTCACCTCTACTTTGTTTAAAATGATCTCAACATCACCAACCCATTAATGAGAATTCTCTTATGAGTTATTGATCTAAAATAGAACAATATTTTTTTAGATATTAGAGTTAAATGTATTTAAATCATATAAAAGAAAAGTATATAGAAATATGTATATATATGTTTATTTTAGACCAATCAATATTATGCATTAAATTATTTCATTTATTAGTCATTATGTGTGAACAACTCTTTGTGAAAGACCATTCTATGAGTTGGTATTGATTAAGGGTTGAAGCATACTCTATGGGAACTTGAGTTACTCAATATTTGCTCTAGGAGTCTATAGATAGTCTCTAAAATTATATCTTAGACACAATAGTTAACAATGGTTTTAGAGTGTGTCCTAGGTTGCAAAAGGCATGGATTTGTTCAATGTGAGATTATATGTAATGATATTTTGAGGTTGACACCACCATATCACTTCTCCCATTTGATGTCTTAATCAAAGCCATGTTATGATAGTGTTCTTATGAGATTATTAGATTATCATTTATGTATTTATTTATTTGTGATTTTTAATTGTTAGCCAAAAATATTGTTGTATTACTTTGGGCTACTTATCCAATTATATTTGAATAGTCATTTTGCCTCAACTATTATCTAATTTGTATTATTGATTTAAACTTGAGATATTAAATTTATGGCCATATTTGAACTATATTTTATTTTATAAATTTACATTTGTGAATTTAATTTAATATTTTAAGCTGATTGAAAGTTTTTTTATTTTGAAGTTTTCACAATATTGTTATTGTTACTCTGTGTGGAGTTTCTATGTGTTAATATATCATATATGGAAGGGGCTTCTAGCAAGTTATACAGGGGGAATAACTTGCATTGGGGAATTCCTTGTGAAAATAAAAACCACAAATAGATTGCCATTGGATGGTCATAATATTTTTCCCTTTGAACCATGAATGTGATTATTTGTGCTTCCTCTTGAAGATAGACCCCTTTAAAAAATAAGAGAAAGGTACAAAAATATATATTGAGGGGTCCTCAAGGAGGACCTTAATACCGTCATCCTATTGGTCATAGATCTATGATACTTGTCACATTAGTTTTTTTAGATATGTTATTGTAAGTTATTAGGATTACTTAGATGTTATCTTAACAAGCTTTATAGTTGTATGATAATTGTCTTATGGCTTCATAGTTGTATGGATACTCAATGTTAATTTAGTAATGGTCATTCTCATATATCTCATTTTATATTTTTCATGTTGTGAATCATGTGAAGTCATGATTCTAATACATGTATTGAGACATACGAGTTTGGTGCATTTTAGCTATGAACTAGGTATTATAAAGTAGTAACATATATAAGGAAGAAATTAAATGCTTGTTATGGTTGTGATTAGAAGCAACTATATATATTAATTGGACAATTTTTTATTCAATGAATACTTGTAATTGTAATATACTTGATGAGTAGTGAAGGTTGAGTAATTCATCTAGTGATAAATGATAGCAAAATGATTATTATATTTTTAACATATATTTATATGACTTTATTCTTGGTGTGGCATGAACTATGTTAGTGACCAAGTACCCTTATCTTATGAATAGGATGCATAAAGTAATGTATTACATGACTATCATTTCTAGATAAATTATTGTATTTTATAGAAAAGTTAATGTCAAATATGTACACACTATTTGATGACTCTTTTGACTATTTATTTCTTTACAAATATGATTAAGGAATATTTCTAATTTTATCAGATTAAGGTGTTGGTACAATAAAGGGATAATCTATCCAAATCTATTTGAGGGCTTCTAAGAGGAAGCCTAATCTTAAGGGGGAGAATCTGAGGCCAATTTCTCCTCTTGATGACACTCTTCTAATAGATTTATTTTAATTTGAACACATATGGCTAATGCTATTATTTTATATAATGATTATAGTCTATGTTGACATTTATATTCAATATTAGATTAGCAAGTTACTAATTACTTGAAAATAATTTGGTGAATTAATGATTATAGATTTATTCACATTCTTTTAGATTGAAATTTATTATTTATATTCAATTGTTATTATAGATTGATTTTAGAATAAACTTAATTGTGTCATTTAAATCTCAATATAATTTAGATAAATGTTATATTTTTATAAAACACATTTTCCATAAATTTGTTTTTAATGTATTATGATAGTATTATTTAATTATGATGCATATATGTTATGCATATCAATTTATTCATAAATATTATTTTAGTTATTGTTTTGGATCAATTGACTTTTGAAGTGTGCAACTTAATATTCTATGATCAATAAATTTTTTTGGAGGTTATTAAGAAACCACTATTGTGATTCCTCAATATACATAGATTTTATTTAAGAGGGGATTAATGTCTTCTCATGTAAATGTGTTATATGTAGATTTGTTATGATTAATTTTTAACTTATGATTATTTTTATTATTGTAAGTGGGGTTTGTTAAATTCTTTTAAGTGTCAAATATATGTGTGTACTTTAATATTATTTTATTATTATTAGGATAAAATTAAATCCCTAAATGATGAGCTAT
>CM021108.1:110847170-111097170 GCA_007115665.2 Sequoiadendron giganteum
TTTTTGCTTCCACCCAATGTTTTAATGTATTTTTTGCCAATTTTTTGAAAACATTGGCACTATTTATCGGAATGGTGCTATTTTTGGTTTTTATTTGCACCGATCAGGACTAGTTGATGCTAATTTAGGTGCTAATTTATGCCAAAATTATCAATGCCTTTAGCGCCAATATTGGCTTCGAGTGTGGCACCGTTGTTAGCGTCTCCTTTGGCTCCGAGTTTAGCTTCGAGTTTAGCACCATTTTTAGCCTCCCGACTTGAGCTTTGAGTTTAGCTTCGGGTTTAGCACCAGTTTAGAAACCCCTATGTCAAAGAGACTTATTTATATGTCTCATCGACGATGTAAAATAGTGAAATGTCAACAAGATACAGGCATATCGAGGAGAGAATCGCTTACGTCACATCGACAAGGTATATCTACAAGTGCTCGACGAAACACAACTCTTGGATATAATGAAGTAATGTCGATGAGACATTGAGTTATCAGTAAGACAAATAATATTGTCTCATCGACACTCTTCAAGTAATGATCAAAAGCATACACCACTAGACCATCGGGAGGGTGAGCAACATATGCGATAGAGCGGTATACACCACAACCTCGCAGGAAGAAGCCTTTAGCAAGGTGGTAGTGTGGTAAATAGTTGAAGAGAAGGGAAAAACAACACCATACTGTAGGGATAATCACGAGTCTCCCCGACATGGCAGAGTTACACCGATATATAAAGAAATATCGCCGAAGAAAAATATCAATGAGACAGTGGCATATCGACAAGAGATATTAACTTGTCCCATCGATATCGGCAACCAACATCAGAGGAACATAAGATCTAATGTCGATGAGAAATTGAGATATCGGTAAGACAAAGAAGATTATCTCATCGACACTATTCAAGTAATGATCAAAAGAATACACCGCTATATTGCTGGGAAGGTGAGCAACATATGTGGTGGAGCGGTATACACCACAACCCTATAGCAAGAAGCCTTGAGCAAGGTGGTAGTGTGGTAAATAGTAGAAGGGAAGGGAAAAACACTGCCATACCGCAACGATAGTCATGTGTCTCCCCGACATGGTAGAGTTACATTGATATATAAAGAAATACCACCGAAGGAAAATATTGATGAGACAGTGGCATATTGGTAAGAGATATTAACTTGTCTCATTGACACTGGCAACCAACATCAGAGGAACATAAGATCTAATGTCGATGAGACATTGAGATATCAGTAAGACAAAGAAGATTGTCTCATCGACACTGTTCAGGTAATGATCAAAAGCATACACTGCTATATCGCTGGGAAGGTGAGCAACATATGCGGTAGAGCAGTATACACTGCAACCCTGCAAAAAGAAGCCTTGAGCAAGGTGGTAGTGCGGTAAATAGCAGAAGGGAAGGGAAAAACACCGCCATACCGTAGAGGGTATAATAAGAGATGGCGGTAGTATGGTAATCGTGGTAGAAAATCACGTCACTCACAATCCATTTGAATCAAGAATATAGCCCACCAAAATAATCTAAAAATCTAATAAACATACTCTAATTTTTTTGTTGAAATCTTATTTTCAAGCATAGCCCGCTAGAATGGAGTTTTCATTTTAATAAACATACAATAAAACCTTTGTTGAAACCTTATTTTTAGGTGTAGCCCGCCAAAATGGAGAAGTTTTTTAGTAAAGAATGACAGAGAATGTAAGGAGATGTGTGTGATAGGAGGCATAGGATTCATTGTTGTTTATCAATTCTAGCTCTGATCAACAAGGATTACAATGTTCGTGCTATTGTTTGTAATCCAGGTATTTAATTGACATATGTTTGCATAATCTCAAATTCCTTCAGATGCTTTTGAAGTATCAATGTATCCTATATAGGGTTTAGAATGACTTCTTTTAATTTAAAAAAATAAATCAAATGCTTTTGAAGTATCGATGTGTCCTATATAAGGTTTAGAATAATTTATTTTAATTTAAAAAACAAAAAAAATGATGTATTTTCTTGTGATTAGATAATGTGGAGATCTCCTAAATCTCCCCTAGCACACTGTCCTCTCTCACACTGTGTTCATTACTCTAGTTGCTAGGGTTTTGCATTTGACATCTTTAATATCTTCATGATAGTGGCTTTTAAATAGATCTCAGTCTTTGCTTTAATCTTTATCATGGTAACCCTTGAGTTCCCTAATCCACCTTCAATCTCTTCTAAGAACATTGTCTTAAGCTAGACTACATAGTATGCATATAAAGCAAGTCCTTCATACCTTCCATTGTTCCAAACCACCACTCACCGCCTTGCTTAAAATGTTGCCTCCATAAGCACAATACAATGTTTTAAAATCATGGTTGCCAATGATTGACCATTAAGGTCACTACTTTCATCAAGATACAATGAGATTTTTGTCTTCAAACTTAAGGAATTATGCAAGATAACATTGTGAATTGTTTGTTGTGTACAATTTGATTTTCTTGCACATTTACTGCTTTGCTAATTGCCTTTAAGACTAGATATTGCACCATCAACTGCAATCTCAAACAACTCACTCATTGTCACTTGAAGATTCCTTTCATGAGCATCCTTGTATAAAATCAAACTATGCCCTATAGACTGCCTACTTACTTACTAATATAGGGGACTCATTGTTTCATGGTATTTTTATTTTTATTTAGAAGGGGTTAACATGTGGCATTTGTATGTGCTGGAAGAATAGATTGCGATGCAATGTTTGGGTATGGACAGTTCAGGAAAATTTGGATTGCTATTGATGCCATAACCAGGTTGGATATTACCTTGAGTCAATGTGAAACACTTCCGTGTGTTCTCTTTAATCTTGCTCTTTTCGCCTTAGTATGGTTTAAAGGATGGTTTGGATCATCTCGTCCAAATCGTAATAACCCAGTTGGATCTTGGGTATTAGTATGTGTTTCATCAAATATTCTACCTATCAACAAATGCAAGCATTATTTAATGTTTGGCAACAATTGGAATGGACCTATCTTTTTAAGTTTCTATGTTATGTTAATTATTCTTTAGTAAAGAAACGATGTAACTTTTGTGAATGGACTTGGATCTTGTTGCTTCCCGTAAAAATAGGGAAACCAAGGTCCGATTTTGATAATCATATCATCATCATTTCAATCCATTAGAATAGATACTAGACTATCTCATCCACTTATTCATATCAAAAGAACTCATGTTATGTATGTTTATATTTTGAGCAATATAATGGAGCAGATACATTATAACTCATAATCCATCTTCAGTGTTCAATTGTTGTGTCAATTTTCATGCTTATTTATTGCTTTGTTGTCTCCAAAGTGGTCTTTTCAAGTTGGTTAAATCTGCAAGATTTATCAGGGCACATTTTTTGTTGTTGTTTGGTCCAATTTGAGGTGCAATTGTAAGGATTTTTCTTTTTAATTATACTTTTTGGCATTTGTCTTGATACAAATTATTACTTTAGAATTAGGGTATTTATTTTCTTCTAATGTTTTCAACCCTCATTTTAGGGAAGAGCTCCAAAGATGGTTCCTTCAGATGGAGACTACACTTTTCCACTATAGGTTCCATCTAGAAACACCAAAATCTCAGGTACTGTCATACTCAGGTACAACAGAGTTTGAGGTTACCTTGTTCTCCTTGATACAAAATTTTGTCCTTCAATCCCTCTTAAGCAACATTCACTATTATGGACTTCATCATTGTACCTTTCATGCATTCGATTTAATTTGTTATGTGGAAACATGTTGTCTCTATCTTTGCAAGTGATGACTATTGTGTAAGCTTTTAATCTACATGATTGCCCCTCATATTCAATTCTTGTGACTATTATGATGCTTGGGGCTGCTTACTTTTAACAAGAATTTTAATGAAAACTATCTTGGAATCCTTGATGATCAGTTTTGTCAGAATCATGGCTATGTTGATAGTGGAATGTTCTTATTAATAAGGATAAATCTTTATCAATAAGGAGATTACCCCTTACCAACATACTCCACTATCCTTGCAAAGGTTGATCTTTAATGCTTCATGGATGGTTTACTTGTGATTATCCTTCTCAAATGAAATAATAGAGAAGCAAGGAAGACATCAACTTGGAGGCTTAGACAAGCGGGAAGACTGAAGATGATGTAGAACAAAGTAACCAAGATTCGTCATTGAGGCAATGACGGGTCCCCTTTCTCTTTATGTGCATTTTTCTCTTTTGTATCTATAAATGTATAGTTTTTCAATTATATGCATTCAAATAGTCTGTTCCACGACTTGTGTGGAATAACATACATTTACATTATCAATAAAGACTACATTTTTGAAAGGATTGTGCAATCTTTCCAATATTATATGCATCTGCATAAGTGCAATCTAGTAATGTAATCTTCTGATTTTGTTTATGCACATGAATGTAATGTAGCAAAAATAAAAATGTACCTTACTCTTCATTTGAAAATCACAAAAGCTCTACCTGATTGAGCTATTAACTTTTGTGTCTTCACGAACATATGTTGATACAAAATGAATGGAAGAAGCATCCAAGTAATCCTAATTTTTTCTACCAACAATTCATCCAAGTAATCCAAGCAATAATAAAAGGAGGAATTGATGCTTGGAATTTGCAGGGTGTGATTAGGAAAAGTATTGTTTATGTAGGAAACACATTCCACCATTAACTGATTTGACTGTATTTATTAATTAATAAATACAGTCAAATCAAAAATCTGTTGCCTACATAGACATTGCCGAAGAAGATACCCTATTGAAATGGGATCTGTCTTTTGCAGAGGTGGAGGAAATAAGAATAGAAGATTTTAGTGGAATTCCTATGGAGGAAATTTGTTGATTGTAATTAATGCAAGAAGGAGTTAACGCTAGCAAGTAGAGGAATGTGTTTTGAATTCCCGAAGCACTTGAAGCATTGTTGAAGGTATTGTTGGCGACCCTAGACATACATTCAGAATTAATGGCGAGGGCTGACAATAGGATGTGTTTTAAAGACACACAAGGAATTTTGTTTGATGCTTCTCAGTTTGTGGTGGCAAGGAATGTAATAGTTCTATGGTGTGAGGTAGTTTGGAAGCTAGCGTACCAGAGAAGAAATGGAGGCCAATTTCACTCTACATTTGAGGAGAAAATTGAACTCTTTTGTTGGCAAAGTAACTGTGAAGAGGTTGAGAGGATTGTTCCTCTACAATGATGCGAAGGTGGCACAATCTGTGCATAAAATTCTGGGTAATGGCTTTGAAGATTTGAAGCACAAATATTGTACTAATATGGATATTTACTCATTGATCATGGCATGGGGGCTAGACTTAGGAGAGTTAGTGGAGGAATTGAGGAAAGTAATGAAGGCATTGGTACACAAGGATTTCTTAGTGAATATGGAAAGTATCCTGGAATAGGCTATACTAGGAGAAGGCTTTGATGTGATCGAAGGCATGGAAGATCATGTGAACCCTAAAGTAGCAGAGATAAACCGTCCCTTCATTAGGTGGCCAGAAGGAATCACCAAAGCTATGTGGAGAGGAGGAGCGAAGCTAGGATGGAAAGCCCTAGTACTTTGTGTAGAAATAATGGAGGTTGAGATGATCATTGAGTGACTCAAAGATGTCACCAGAGAGGAGTTGCGAGAGAAAAAAGGTTTGCACCCAAGGAAGAAGATGAAGCCAATCAAGGAAATATTCCCAATACAACTGGGTAGTTTTTGTTGTACATTTTGGGTTAAGCCCTATTTTTTATTTTAAAATGTAAACAGTATGGGGTATGGGTAATAGTAGATAGGGTTGTTTAATGGCAGATTCAATAGTTTTTTTCTGGTTTGTTGGGAACTGTGGTGGTTAAATAGACATATTTTAGAAGTTGCTAGATAGACTTAATTTTTGAAGTTGATGTAAATTCTGCATTATTATTAATAAAATCAAATATTATCACCGATAAAAAAAACACAGTAGGTTGCATGTTAAATTTCAAACATTTTCTTTGCATTTTTTTGTATATATTATTTTCTCAGTGCATCTTTATGTAACAAGAATTTTACTTCTAAGATATACAATAAAAATAAATGAAAGCACATGTTTGATTTGTCAATGGAAATGTATGGTGAATACCCTATGTCTTTCAAATAAGTGTGCAAGCGAAATAAGACATAATTGATAGAACATGATTTTCTATTGTACAATTGTTTTTTATGTGCTTTTTACTTTTTGTATGTGGATTACCCTCAAAAAGAGAATACTTATCTTTTCTTAAATGAATCCTTTACATTTCTTGTCTACGAAAGGAATTTACTGCTTGACAACAGGTTCGTGAACTTCATACAAATTGAGATTGATGTAAAAGGCCATCCCCACAAATGTTGTTTGATCTAGAATTATAATGGAAAATAAAAAAGCTTGCTAGGAAAATAAAATAGGTTTTCAATTGTCCAAGTACAACATAATATTACTGAAGCATTTCAAAGTTTAGGCCATAAGAATCATCCTTTTTAAACATGGATTGCAAATAATTCTAAAAATTTAGAAGTCTCGGTCATTAACATTATTGTCAGCTACAATGTCCACCCACTTTCCTCTCAGCGATTTAGTATTTCTATGTTGTCCACGTCCTCTCTCCATGGCCTCCTCTGTGAATAAAAATGCTCCCACAAAAGCTTTCACTGCACTACCACCGAGAAGGAAGAAACAACTTGCGGGACCGCGGTAAAAACCGCTCTATTGCACTGAGTTGATGAAGGAGCCGCGAGACAACGATGGTCGTTGCACTACCGAATGCCATTGGTAGAAGACTTGTGGGAGTCACCGCAACACCGCCAGGAACTGAAGGAAGATTTGCGTGTCGCCATAGAAGTTTGATAAACAAAGGAATTTCAGTGAGGAGAGTACATAGGTATTTGAATTTGCTTATAAGATTATATCAAATTTATTAAACGATATTTAAATTTTATTTGTGCATAGTTAAATTGAATTCATATATGTTTCAGGACAAGGATCTCTTACTCGTTTGACAAATCCTTAAGGAGGAGGAGCAACAGGAGCACGAGGATATGTTTATGCCTTAGTATTTGATGGGTTTGATGGAATTGTGATTGATTTTCGTTGTAGCGGATCGACGGAGGTTCAAATTTTTTTGAACAATGGATTTTTGTGCTTCAAAACAAGGTTTGTGGTGCTCATCTTGGTTCACAATTTACTTTTGTTTTCTATTTTCTTTTGCATTATATTGCAATGCCCTCTACTTATTCGTGGAAAGTGTTTAGTGTAGAGGCTAGTCTATTTAATCCCTAAAAGGCCTTGCATGTATATATTTTTTTTTAAATTGATGCTCCTTTTCAAGAAAGCGTTAGTAATAGTTGGGGTTTCAATGAAAGCATTTATTTTTAATCTTCCATTAAGCTTACGAGGATCTATTAAAAAAAGAAAAAAAAAGGTGAGACAAGGTAGTGAAAATGAAATAAGCTCCACGAGTCTCAATCTCTTGACCTCTGGACACAAATATGTGGTCGAATACTTTTATTCCAGAAGCTTCAATTTTATGTGATTCTTTTTTGCTTTTTCTTCTTGGGTTTTAGAGGAGCCTAATCTTAATTTTGGTGTTTGAGTATTTTGTGTTTTTATTGGGTTTGTTTTTTTGGGTTTTGAATTTATATCCATTTTGATTGTTGAGAATTTGGGGTTTTGTCTATGAAGGATTCATGTTTTTTGTGATTATAAGGGAAGGAGGAGGAGGGGGTTGTAGAAACAAGAAACCTAGACTAATTGTAATGAATATGATATTTATTTTTTTGAAAGAGCATCTTGAGGTGAGATTGGTGGTCGTATAAATGAAGAGAGGAAGGGAGGAGAGCTACATCTAGAGGCGAATCGTAAGTTCTTGTCCTTATCCTTGTTAATTCAAAGCTAATTGTTTTATCATCCTATGTTTTTGAGAAAACTGATAAAGGAATTTAATCCCTGGTTACTATGTATGCTTGTATTTTAGTGGGGAGACTATATCTCTATTTTTTTTTGAATGCCTTAAAATGAGTGTGTGCATTATGGATAGCATGATCTTATTTGCAGGATATAATCAGTCTATAGTTTTAGCATCTTTCTTTTTTGACATGTTTTGTGTTTCTACAGTCCATGATTATGTAATCTAATCTTTTAGATGAGGCTGCTCCCATACCTCTCTTACATGTTTTAAATTTTTGCAGTCTTGTCCCTCTCTTGTTGTTCTTCCTCAATTTCATTAGTATCATAGATTGACCTTCTTGCCCCTCCTAAATTTTGGACCACATCCATTACCTCCACATAAAACTGGACATCCTTGGTCATCTTGGTTCCCACGCCATGATATGGTTATGCAAATGAAAATGGAGCAAAGTAATCATCTCCTTCTCTGTTGGCTGGAAGAATGCATGTTTAATATTTTGATATGTGATATCAACTCTCTCTTCTGCTCTCATGGTTGAATACCGAAATCCATTATGTTGGGCCTCCAAAGTTCCAATCATCTTTCTTCCTCTTCCACCAAATATTGGCTTGATCCACACATTTGCCAGCCTAATTGGCTTTGTTTTTGAAAGCTGAAGTTTTTCTTGAGTCACTGGTGTAGCTCTCTCTGCCTTTTCAAATTCTTTCATTACTACAAATTGTCTCTAGTATTTAATCATTTTTACCACATGGTTGATGTGCTTTGAATCCTTTTATCTAAAAGAAATTTCCTTAAAATTGGCCACAAGTTCAAGTTCATTCTGCTTTCATAATACTTTATATCCATGCAGTTCAACCATTCCTTGATGCCATCAAACAAAGATTGAGCAATGGCGTACATTCAGAGTACATATCGCTTGAAGTCTTTGAAAACAATAGCCATATCAAATGCCTTTTGCCCAATTCCTACTCTCTCAAGGTTAACAATTCTCAATCTCACTAATAACGATTACTAAGAAAGGTAATTCCACCAACTCTACCAAATAGTTTACCGTAGGAACAATAAAAGCAGAGGCTTTGAAAGGAACTCCATGAAAACCAAGCTCTCTAAATGGTATATCAAAATATAGTTCAAAATATTTTAGATGAGGTTGCTCCCATAGCTCTCTTACTCACTTGACAAATCCTTCAGGAGGATGAGGATATGTTTATGCCTTAGTATTTCATGGATTTGATGGAATTGTGATTGATTTTCGTTGCAGCGGATCGACGGAGGTTCAAATTTTTTTGAACAACTAATTTTTGTGCTTCAAAACAAGGTTTGTGGTGCTCATCTTGGTTCACAATTTACTTTTGTTTTTTATTTTCTTTTGTATTATATTGCAATGCCCTCTGTTTGTTTGTGGAAAGTGTTTAGTGTAGAGGCTAGTCTATTTAAGCCATGAAAGGCCTTGCAAGTATATGTTTTAAATTGATGCTCCTTTTTAAGAAGGCTTTAGTAATAGTTGGGGTTCCAATGGAAGCATTTATTTTTAATTTGCCATTAAGCTTGCAAGGATCTATTAAAGAAAGAAAAAAATGTGAGACAAGGTAGTGAAAATGAAATAAGCTTCGTGAGTCTCGATCTCTTGACCTCTAGACACAAATATGTGGTCAAATACTTTTGTTCCAGAAGCTTCAATTTCATGTGATTCTTTTTTAATTTTTCTTCTTGGGTTTTAGAGGAGCCTGATCTTAATTTTAGTGTTTGAGTATTTTGTGTTTTTATTGGGTTTGTTTTTTTGGGTTTTGAATTTATATCCATTTTGACTGTTGAGAATTTGGGGTTTTGTCTGTGAAGGATTCATGCTTTTTGTGATTTTAAGGGAAGGAGGAGGAGTGGGTTGGAGAAACAAGAAACCTAGACTAATTGTAATGAATATGATATTTTTTTTTGCAAGAGCAGCTTGAGGTGAGACTGGTGGTCATATAAATGAAGAGAGGAAAGGAGGAGAGCTACATGGGGGGTGCTCAAGTGAAGCACCCTTCTACATCTAGAGGCAATCGTAAGTTCTTGTCCTTATCCTTGTTAATTCAAAGCTAATTGTTTTATCATCGTATGTTTTTGAGAACTCCATGAAAACCAAACTCTTTAAATGGTATATCAAACTATAGTTCAAAATCTTTTAGATGAGGCTGCTCCCATAGCTCTCTTACTTGCTTGAAAAATATTTAAGGAGGAGGAGCAACATGAGGACGAGGATATGTTTATGCCTTAGTATTTCATGGATTTCATGGAATTGTGATTGATTTTCGTTGCAGCGGATTGACGAAGGTTCAAATATTTTTTAACAATGGATTTTTGTGCTTCAAAACAAGGTCTGTGGTGCTCATCTTGGTTCATAATTTACTTTTTTATTTATTTTCTTTTGTATTATATTACAATGCCCTTTGTTTGTTTGTGGAAAGTGTTTAGTGCAGAGGCTAGTCTATTTAAGCCCTGAAAGGCCTTGCATGTATATGTTTTAAATTGATGCTCCTTTTTAAGAAGGCTTTAGTAATAGTTGGGGTTTCAATGAAAGCATTTATTTTTAATCTGCCATTAAGCTTGCAAGGATCTGTTAAAGAAAGAAAAAAATGCGAGACAAGGTAGTGAAAATGAAATAAGCTCCACGAGTCTCGATCTCTTGACCTCTGGACACAAATATGTGGTCGAATACTTTTGTTCCAGAAGCTTCAATTTTATGTGATTCTTTTTTTCTTTTTCTTCTTGGGTTTTAGAGGAGCCTAATCTTAATTTTGGTGTCTGAGTATTTTGTGTTTTTATTGGGTTTTGAATTTATATCCATTTTGATTGTTGAGAATTTGGGGTTTTGTCTATGAAGGATTCATGCTTTTTGTGATTGTAAGGGAAGGAGGAGGAGGGGGTTGTAGAAACAAGAAACCTAGACTAATTGTAATGAATATGATATTTTTTTTTTGCAAGAGCAACTTGAGGTGAGATTGGTGGTCATATAAATGAAGAGAAGAAGGGAGGAGAGCTACATGGGGGGTGCTCAAATGAAGCGCCCTTCTACATCTAGAGGCGAATCGTAAGTTCTTGTCCTTATCCTTGTTAATTCAAAGCTAATTGTTTTATCATCGTATCTTTTTGAGAAAACTGTTAAAGGAATTTAATCCTTGGTTACTATGTATGCTTGTATTTTAGTGGGGAAATTATATCTCTATTTTATTTTTTGAATGCCTTAAAATGAGTGCATGCATTATGGATAGCATGATCTTATTTTCGGGATATAACCAGTCTGCAGTTTTAGCATCTTTCCTTTTTTATATGTTTTGTGTTTCTGTAGTCCATGATTATGTAATATAATCTTTTAGATGAGGCTACTCCCATAGCTCTCTTACATGTTTTAAATTTATGTAGTCTTGTCCCTCTCTTGATGTTCTTCCTCAATTTCATCAGGATCATACATTGACCTTCTTGCCCCTCCTAAAGTTTGGACCACATCCATTACCTCCACATAAAATTGGACATCCTTGGTTTTCTTGGTTCCCATGCCATGATATGGTTATGCAAATGAAAATGAAGCAAAGTAATCATCTCCTTCTCCACTGGCTGGAAGAATGCATGCTTAATATTTTGAGATGTGATTTCAAATCTCTCTTCTGCTCTCATGGTTTAATACCAAAATCCATTATGGCGGGCCTCCAGATTTCTAGTCATCTTTCTTCCTCTTCCACCTAATGTTGGCATGATCCACAAGTCTGCTAGCCTAATTGGCTTTGTTTTTGAAAGCTGAAGTTTCTCCTGACTCACCAGTATTAGCTGTAACTTTTTTAAAATTTTAATATGGTATGTGCACTTTGATATGATGTAATATGATTATGGTTTCATCTCATATGTTGAAATATTAGATATATAACAGAAAAATAAATTATTGCATGAAATAAATAACAACTTTTCATTTTAAATGTTTTTTTTTTGCAGAACACGGGTTTTCCACAAGATCAAGATGATCCTCAACATGATACAAATCCACAAAATATTGGTTCTGCTAGTACAGATCACATGGCAGAGGATGATGATGATGCAGATACAGAAGACACCTAGGCCGATGACAATGATGATGATGAGACAGTTGGTGATAGTAACCAGTGACATTCATGATCATATAGACTACATCATGGATCATTGTTGATATATCGTTATGATGACTCTTTTCATGGTTACTATCATATGTATCATTTTCACGGTCTACAATACTATATTGTTGAGTTGTATCATATTGACATGTATCATTTTTGACACTATATCATTTGGACATGTATCATCTTGACTTGTATCAATTTGAGTTACATAATTTATCAATTTTATTTATATCATTTGTACATGTATCATTTTCACTTATGTCGACTGTTGGACATGTATCATTTTGACATGTTTTTGATGTACTGACATATTTGACTTTCACTTGTTTTAGTTATATATGATGAAGATCTTATCAGTATTGACTTGTCAATTTATATATATTAAAAGTGGTTGATGATTTTTGGATAGATATTTATTAAGTATGATGATTTTAATTTACTGCTCAAGATGGATGTTGTTAAATTCAATTAAATTATAAATATTTGACTCACTTGGTTTAATTATAGATGATGATCATGTTACAATAATTATATTGTTATTTAATCATATGATTTAAATAATTAAATTACTTACTCTATAATCATATACGTTATTTAAGAGGCATGATATATTTAACTAATCAAATTGAAATAAAACATATTAAATTAATAAATGGAAGCAAAACAAGAAGCATTTTTAGAAGAAAAAAAGGAAGCAACAGTGGAAGCCAAACTAGAAGCAATCTTGAAATCAAAATTGGAAGCAAAACTGGAAGCAAACCTGGAAGCAAAATTAGAAGCAAAATCGGAAGCAAACCTGGAAGCAAACTTGAAAGAAAAACCAGAAGCAAACATGAAAGCAAAATCGGAAGCAAAACTGGAAGCAAAAATGGAAGTAAACTTGGAAGCAAAACTAGAAGCAAAACTAAAAGTGAAACTAGAAGCAAAAGTAGAAGCAAAACCGGAAGCAAAACTGGAAGCAAACCCAGAAGAAAACTTGGAAGCAAACTTGGAAGCAAACTTAGAAGCAAACTTGGAAGCAAAACTGGAAGCACAACCAGAAGCAAAACTAGAAGGAAAACTAGAAGCAAAACTAGAAGCAAAATTGGAATCAAACTTGGAGGCAAAACTGAAAGAAAAATTGGAAGCAAACCTGGAGGCAAAATTGGAAGCAAAACTAGACGTCAAATTGGAAGCAAAACTAGAAGCAAAAATGGGAGTAGACATGGAAGTAAAATTAGAAGCCAAATTGGGCACCCATTTCGACGCAATTTTTGATGCTACTACCCAATGCAATTTTAGGCACCAATAGAGGCGCTATGATGTCATGGTGTTAAAGCCAATACAAAAATCAACACAAAATCTGGCGCCTAGTTGACCATGCCTGTTTGCGCCGAGTTGAGCGCCATCCAAATCGTTCAATTCATGCACTCAAATACACTAAATTTTGGCACAAAATTTGATGCTAATTGCTTGTTGTGTTGTTGTGAGACTTCTAGTAGGACCACACAATCTCTTTGTCGTCACTAGTAACATACTCATTATCCCTGGAGGAAATAGGGGATTGATTCTTCTTTCTTTTCTTAGCTTCAAAGATGGCAAGAGACTCTGAATCACCCTCCAAGGAAGCATTAGACCCAGGAGAATAATCTTCATCCTCGAAATCATCCTCTGACCCTATCACATACTCAAGATTCTTTTTCTTTTCCCAACATTGGAAATATTGGGTTGAATAGGGAGAGTAAATGCCTTAACATACTCAGAAATCAACAAGATTAAACCTTCACGAAGGATAGGGTTTTTGGGATTGCGTCTATGATCCCTTATGCCATTTTCTAGAGAAACCAATAAATAGAAAGGGAACAACACCTTCTTCTTATGCCTAAAGTGGTTAAGAGAAACAAAATGATGCCCAAAAATGACAAAAAAATGGCCATCGAGGGTAAAATACCTCATGATCTCCTCTACAACATCTCTCCACATTGCCTTGAGAGAAGAACAAAAATAGCCACCACATTTATTAGTTGATCATGTGACTAGTTGATTTATTTATTATTTGGATAATAAAAATATATTATATTTATTTTGATATAGATGTATTGAATAGAATAATTAAGTAAATAAAAAATTTATTTAGTTAATTAAAAAACATATTTATTTTGTAATAAATAGTCTAATTAATTAAATAATATAAATTATTTAATTGTATAATGATGTGATGTTTAAGTGTCTAAAATTAACATTATAATTTGATGTGTTTAGTGATTTAAATAGTCCTTAATTTATGATTTGATTGGAAAATCAATAATTTTTTTTACATAATATTAATTAAACAAAAAAAAAGTAAAAAATAATTTAACTACGTATCATTTATGTTTTTAAAAGTAAATTATTAAAGTCAATTTTAGCAACTAAATTGAAGGAGTCAATTTTATCTTGTAAGGGTATGGCCCTTCAAAGGAGTTAATTATAATCAACCATAATCAAAGTATGAATGTTAGAAAAATTCAAAACTTTTTTGAAGTGTTAAAATATTAATTTTTAAATATTTGACTTGTAAATAATTTTATGATATAGTTAGCTTAAAGTATTTACATTATAGTTATAATTCTTTTGGAAGTGGGTTGTATAATTTTTAAATCCACTCTTAGCAAAATAAAATAGTTATGTATTTATTTAATCAGTTTTCTCAAATATTTCAAGTTTCATTTTAGTTCTGATTATTTGATTGTTATTTAAGAAAATAAACTAGTTGTTACAAATGAATTATTTATAAGTTTGATATGAATTATAAAATAATTTTAGTGACATTTAAAAATTAATTTAATAGTTGTGAATCAAATAGATTCCTTATCATCACTAGTTTTATGTGTGTCTCTCTTGCATAATGTGGTATATACATCGTTGTATGCATATTTGATGATGTTGAAAGTGTATGGTGCGCTATCATGTGTAGTGTGGTGAAGACATAATATAGTTTGTTAATTAAATATTTTCTACTATGATTACATCCATGTGTGCAAGTGTGTATATGTTAAAATGACATTTGATATCAAATCCAAGTTTAACAAATATTAGGAGCTTTGAGGATTTGTTTGGATCTTATTGTCAAATGTCTTTATTATGTGAGCATTGTTGTATGATGATTGTGGTGATATTATTAGAAACACATGATTTTTGTGATTTTATTTTATTATTAAAACTTGAATTATAGTTACTTGATGCTTCTATTTTTTTTAAATTTTTTTGAATAGTTCATAAGGATGTGAGTTGTCACAAAAAATACTTGAGTTGATTTATTTTAATTAAATTATATAAATTTTCTTGTTGTGTTCGTATTTCTTTTAAAAATAAATTCAATTGTAGAGTAAGAGACATAGTAATTTATTTTATTAGAGAATAGTGTGTTCAATTCAATGTAAGTGTGAATTTCTTTGTATTTTTTCATTCAAAATCTCTTCGGATGGGTCAAAAGTTGATTTTGTAAAGATATGATTACTTGGTAGAATTTTAATAATTACATGTAGTGATTCTTTTAAAATTTTTTAATAAAACAATTGAGGGGATAAAATAATTATGTAAATTAAAACTTAGTGGCTTCTTATTTTATTGGATCCAATAAAGTAAGAAGCCAGTAACTTTTATATATATATATATTAGTGACTTCTTACATTATATATAAAGTAAGAAGCCACTAACATGTGTGTGTTTTAGTGGCTTCTTAAGAATCCAATAACTATATATTTATATGTGTTTTATTTTTCTTACATTATATACACAAAATAAGAAGCCACTAATTTATATAAATATATAAAAGTTAGTAAAATCTTACATTATATATATATATACTGAGAAGCCACTGACATATATATGTTAGTGTCTTGTTAATATATATATATATATATATATATATATACAAGGCACTAACTTTTAATTTACATAATTATTTTATTAAAAAATTAAAATTATATATATATATATATAAAACAATTATACCAAGTAATCTTATCTTTACGCAATCAACTTTTGACCCTTCTTAAGAGATTTTGAATAAAAAACAAGAAAACTCACACTTACATTAAATTGTTGAACACACTATTCGAACTAGTCAAATAAATTTCTTCTATTTTTTTATGTCTCTTACTCTACAATTAAATTAATTTTGAAAGGACATAAGAACACAACGAATTTTTTTATATAATTTTATCATAATAAATCAATAGAAGTATTTTTTTAAAGCCAATCACATATATAAAGGTAAGAAGTCACTAACATATATATACATTATATATAAAGAAAAGAAGTCACTAACTTATATATATATAAAAAGATAAGAAATCACTAACTTATATATATATATAGATAAGAAGTCAGTAACACTTTTATATAGATATATATATATAGTGACTTCTTATCTATATATATAAGTTAGTGACTTCTTACCTATATATATATATAAAAGTTAGTGACTACTTATCTTTATATATATAATGTAAGAAGCCACTAACTATTATATATAGATATATATAAAAGTTAGGGGTTTCTTATATATTATACACTTGACTGGCTTCTTACTTTATATATATAAAATTTAGTGATCTCTTATTTTATTGGATGAATGTGATGTATATATATATACACATCACATTCATTATAGTAAGAAGCCACTAATTTTTATATAATTTAACATTCCAAAATTAAGATATAATATCTATAGTGATGTGTATAACTCATGAATGTGATATGTATATATATATATATAAAGACAAGAAGTCACACACACACATATATCTTATTTTTGGGATGTTAAATTAAAATATTTCATGAGTTATATCTTAATCATTTAAAAAAAAAGTCCTACTATCTTATCTTTGAATCTTTAAATAGTGTTTAACATATTTCTGTTTTTGATTTCTTAATTTATTAGTGGATTTGATTTAGCAAAAGTTAAATTAAAGAAGTATAAGACTTGATTTTGAATAAATGAAAAGTTATCTTAATGAATTCAAAGATAGAAAACATATGATTGTTTGATCTCTTTTAAACAAATGAATGATATCTAAAATGTGAAGTCTTAAAATATTCTAACTTTCATAAAGATTGCTCCCTTTCAATTAATCTCAAAACAAAATTTACATAAATCATTATAATTGATGTTGCCATCCTATTCATTCCCAGAACTATACACTACACCAATTATACAAAACTGGCATATACTATTCCTGTTAAAACTTACTACAGTTAGCCAATAATTGAATAAAAAAGGATCTATTTAATGCCTATCGTGTAATACGAAAACAAAAAAAGTAGCTAATTACATTTAATTTCTTTGTGTGGATGATGTCATTTATCTATAGCATGAGGTGAGTCTAATATTTGGCAGTTCTCAAGAAAGTTCCAATATCTCTTCTTATGGGTGAGTTGGAAGTGATTCAACATGATTAGGAATTAAATTATCCAGTTTCCTTAGCTTCCTTTTTATAGTCTCAAATATAGATTTGAGTTATTAATGTTGAGGAAATTCAATCTTACAGAATTCATCATTAATGTTTAAGTCCCCTTCAATTATAATATTTTGTATCTTAAGATTTAAACATCTTTGCAATTCAAGTAAAAGTTCTTAGAACTTTTTTTTGTTATTTGTGTCATTCTTGAGATGTTTGGAGGTTTTGTGGATTAAGTTTTCATTATAGTATTGTATGATGCACCCAACATCTAATCGGTTAGGATTACCTCTCAAAGTACCATCAAAACTCAAATTTACCCATCCTTTTTGGGGTGGTTCTCATTTCACCTCTACTTTGTTTAAAATGATCTCAACATCACCAACCCATTAATGAGAATTCTCTTATGAGTTATTGATCTAAAATAGAACAATATTTTTTTAGATATTAGAGTTAAATGTATTTAAATCATATAAAAGAAAAGTATATAGAAATATGTATATATATGTTTATTTTAGACCAATCAATATTATGCATTAAATTATTTCATTTATTAGTCATTATGTGTGAACAACTCTTTGTGAAAGACCATTCTATGAGTTGGTATTGATTAAGGGTTGAAGCATACTCTATGGGAACTTGAGTTACTCAATATTTGCTCTAGGAGTCTATAGATAGTCTCTAAAATTATATCTTAGACACAATAGTTAACAATGGTTTTAGAGTGTGTCCTAGGTTGCAAAAGGCATGGATTTGTTCAATGTGAGATTATATGTAATGATATTTTGAGGTTGACACCACCATATCACTTCTCCCATTTGATGTCTTAATCAAAGCCATGTTATGATAGTGTTCTTATGAGATTATTAGATTATCATTTATGTATTTATTTATTTGTGATTTTTAATTGTTAGCCAAAAATATTGTTGTATTACTTTGGGCTACTTATCCAATTATATTTGAATAGTCATTTTGCCTCAACTATTATCTAATTTGTATTATTGATTTAAACTTGAGATATTAAATTTATGGCCATATTTGAACTATATTTTATTTTATAAATTTACATTTGTGAATTTAATTTAATATTTTAAGCTGATTGAAAGTTTTTTTATTTTGAAGTTTTCACAATATTGTTATTGTTACTCTGTGTGGAGTTTCTATGTGTTAATATATCATATATGGAAGGGGCTTCTAGCAAGTTATACAGGGGGAATAACTTGCATTGGGGAATTCCTTGTGAAAATAAAAACCACAAATAGATTGCCATTGGATGGTCATAATATTTTTCCCTTTGAACCATGAATGTGATTATTTGTGCTTCCTCTTGAAGATAGACCCCTTTAAAAAATAAGAGAAAGGTACAAAAATATATATTGAGGGGTCCTCAAGGAGGACCTTAATACCGTCATCCTATTGGTCATAGATCTATGATACTTGTCACATTAGTTTTTTTAGATATGTTATTGTAAGTTATTAGGATTACTTAGATGTTATCTTAACAAGCTTTATAGTTGTATGATAATTGTCTTATGGCTTCATAGTTGTATGGATACTCAATGTTAATTTAGTAATGGTCATTCTCATATATCTCATTTTATATTTTTCATGTTGTGAATCATGTGAAGTCATGATTCTAATACATGTATTGAGACATACGAGTTTGGTGCATTTTAGCTATGAACTAGGTATTATAAAGTAGTAACATATATAAGGAAGAAATTAAATGCTTGTTATGGTTGTGATTAGAAGCAACTATATATATTAATTGGACAATTTTTTATTCAATGAATACTTGTAATTGTAATATACTTGATGAGTAGTGAAGGTTGAGTAATTCATCTAGTGATAAATGATAGCAAAATGATTATTATATTTTTAACATATATTTATATGACTTTATTCTTGGTGTGGCATGAACTATGTTAGTGACCAAGTACCCTTATCTTATGAATAGGATGCATAAAGTAATGTATTACATGACTATCATTTCTAGATAAATTATTGTATTTTATAGAAAAGTTAATGTCAAATATGTACACACTATTTGATGACTCTTTTGACTATTTATTTCTTTACAAATATGATTAAGGAATATTTCTAATTTTATCAGATTAAGGTGTTGGTACAATAAAGGGATAATCTATCCAAATCTATTTGAGGGCTTCTAAGAGGAAGCCTAATCTTAAGGGGGAGAATCTGAGGCCAATTTCTCCTCTTGATGACACTCTTCTAATAGATTTATTTTAATTTGAACACATATGGCTAATGCTATTATTTTATATAATGATTATAGTCTATGTTGACATTTATATTCAATATTAGATTAGCAAGTTACTAATTACTTGAAAATAATTTGGTGAATTAATGATTATAGATTTATTCACATTCTTTTAGATTGAAATTTATTATTTATATTCAATTGTTATTATAGATTGATTTTAGAATAAACTTAATTGTGTCATTTAAATCTCAATATAATTTAGATAAATGTTATATTTTTATAAAACACATTTTCCATAAATTTGTTTTTAATGTATTATGATAGTATTATTTAATTATGATGCATATATGTTATGCATATCAATTTATTCATAAATATTATTTTAGTTATTGTTTTGGATCAATTGACTTTTGAAGTGTGCAACTTAATATTCTATGATCAATAAATTTTTTTGGAGGTTATTAAGAAACCACTATTGTGATTCCTCAATATACATAGATTTTATTTAAGAGGGGATTAATGTCTTCTCATGTAAATGTGTTATATGTAGATTTGTTATGATTAATTTTTAACTTATGATTATTTTTATTATTGTAAGTGGGGTTTGTTAAATTCTTTTAAGTGTCAAATATATGTGTGTACTTTAATATTATTTTATTATTATTAGGATAAAATTAAATCCCTAAATGATGAGCTATGAGTTGGGTTAATGTTTAAGTGTTTACTATATGTTTTAGAAGAGCTTGGAGCCTTGAAAATTATTGGTACACTTTTAATGAAAGTGTTGTGATTGAAAAAAATCCCAACAAGAACAAGTACTCATTTCATAAAAAATAGCTACCAGTTTAGGATCAAGATCCCAAACCTATATTTCTACCTATATGAAATGGGTGCCATTTTTTTATGAAATGAGTACCCATTCATGTCTAGGTTTTTTCAATCATTTCATTTTAAAAGAGGTACCTGTTTCTATTTACATCATATTCTTACTCCTTTCTAGAATGATTACACATTTTTGGAGTGGGTAGGAATTTCATAAAATTTGAAATTTAAAATCTATAGTTTTTCTTTCTTTAGGCTTGGAAATCCAACTCTCAATATTGGACTTGAAAGCACAATACTGTGCAAAGAAGAGAAAACTAGGGATAATTTTAAGAAACCCCCTAGGAAAAGGTGTAAAAACCTGTCGAATCTTGTATAATTCCCCAAAACTTAATTTTATTGGATTTTTTTTCTTTTTTGGGAAAAAATATAAATTCAATTGTCAAATATTTTCTACTCACTAGAATTTTGTAGAAAATATTGGTGAATTATACTTTTAAAATGCTTATTGGAACCTTTACATTGCTCTCAAATGATGTTTTTTTGTAAGAATGTGTTTGATCTTTTCATAATAAAATTATGTGAAGTTGATGAAAAATAAGAGAGATTATTTTTTATGGACCCTAGATCCACTTGTAGGTCTAGATGGAACATTATCTAAGAATTACTCCATAATAGTTTGGAATTTTTTCTCTCAAGGCTCTTTAGAGACCTTGTTGGAACCTTGTAGCCTAAAGGGATCAACACATCTATAGAATGAAAAAATCCCCCACAACATTAACTTACCCACCATGAAATTTTGGCACATTCAATTTGGTCCCATGACGTGTAGACTAGAATATATGCCTATTCACACCTTTACACTATTCTTAAAATGATAGTTTTTATAAGAATGTGTTTGATCTTGCCATGACCAAATATTTTGGGTTTTTATGAAAATCAAGAGAATTTATTTTATAGGGTCCCCACATCCACTTAAAAGTCTAGATGGAACATTCATAGGCCCCAAAAACTTTGATAACTACTTTGTCATTGTTTGGTAGTCTTTTGCTCTCAAGGCTCTTAAGATACATTGTTGAAAACTTATATCCTAGAGGGATCAACACACTTGGGGATGAAATGGGGCCTCCCCTATAATTCACCACTTACCTTATTTTTTTAGCATAGAGAGTTCAAATCCATGAGGCATAGAACAAAAATTATTCCTATATGCACCTTTACACTACTCTAAAATTACACTTTTTGTAAGAATGTGTTTAATCTTGTCACGGTCAAATGATGTTGTGCTAAAACGAATGAGATGGGTTATTTAATAGGGACCCAAATTCCATATATAGGTCTATATAGAATGATTTTAGGCCCCATGAACTCCAATAACTAATTTGTTGGCCCATAGTTGTCGTTGCACCAAAAGATCAACTGTTAATTCCCAATACAACTGTCAAAGTTAACGGATCCATGTGAGGTAGTTAGTCCATGTCACAAATATCGAGGGGAGCGTTGACCATTTTTCAACAAAATACCCCTCAACATTACCCAAGGGGATTCGAACCCGACACCTTTGGCTCTAATACCACTTGTTGGCCCACAGTTTTCGTTGCACCAAAAGATCAACTTGTTAATGCCCAATACAATTATCAGAGTTAACGTATCCATGGGAGGCGGTTAGTCCATGCCACGAATCCCAAGGGGAGCATTGACCATTTTCCAACATAATTTGTCATAGTTTGGAAAAAAATTTCTCTAAAAAATCTAAGAGACCTTGTCAAAACATCATAGTCTAGAGGGATTGGCACACTTGGGGGATGAAACAAGGCCTTCCATAGGATTCACCCACCCCCTAGTATTTTGGCATAGTTGGTTCATTCCCGCAACAAGTAGAATAGAAAAATAGGCCTATTGGCACCTTTACACAACTCTCAAATGATGTGTTTTGTAAGAATGCATTTGATCTTACCATAACCAAATGGTATGGATTTGATGAGAACTTAGAGAGCATATTTTGGAGGGACTATACATCCACCCATAGATTAAGACGAAACATTTTTAGGTCCCTACAAGATCCAAGAACTTCCCTAACATATATTAGTAATTTTTTTCTCTCAAGGCTCTTAAGAGACCTTGTCAAAACCTTGTAGCCTAGAGAGATTGACACATATGGAGAATGAAATGATACCTCCCCTAGAATTCACCTGCCCACCCTAATTTTTTCACATAGTTGGTTTGGGCCCATGCTGCACAAATTCTTATGACTATCCTAAGTGTGGTAATGGAATATTATGTGAACCATGACAGTGAGAAATCCTCTTTTTTTGTAGATATATTTTCATCCCTTTGGTCATCTCTCAAAATTCCTTAAGGAAACTTACAATATATTTTTATGGAGATTTAATGACCTATGAGCTCTCAAATGGCCTAGTAGTAGTCCAATATGACTATCACAGTCATGGAATTCTTAAAACCCTTTTTTAAACTTTTCCTCCGTTCTTGTTTGGCCTTGAAGACCTATGTCCTTTAGTAGGATTATGTTTTGGATATTTGTATGTCTCATAAGAATGAACCTTCATAATGCATTGAAATTTTAACAAACCCCCCTATGATGTCGTCCCCTTTTTTGCACATTTTTTTTAATGAAAACAAAGGAAAACTAAAAAAAGGGGGGTTCAAGCAAACTCCCCTTCACTCGAAGGCGTCCAGGGGGGTTCACTCGAAGGGGGGTTTGCTTGAACCCCCTTTTTTTCCCTTCTCCCTCTCCCCTAGCAATTTTCTACAAAAAATTCCCATTTCAACCTTGGTTTGAAGATGAAAATGGAATCAACTTCATAGACCCAACTAGATGATGGTAGTCCTCGGAATGAGCTATTTATCGAATACAAATTTAATATATTTTGGTTTTATTATGGTTTTTTAGTTTAATTAAACATAGGTTTTTCACCGAAAATCAAGTTCTTTGTTCTACACATGTGGAAAAATAGTAGATTATCAAAAAATATTTGAAAATATGTTCGCGCTAGGTATTTTTGTCCTTGATCCAGCAAAAAGAAGAAAAGGATTTTGATACATACAAAAAAATTTATGTTGTATACGATCCACCTATTTCTAAATTGTAATTGGTTTGGCTTCAAAACTTAATAAAAAAAAAAATTCAATAAAACACTATGAAACCAAATGAAAATGCTATATATCGTAGTTACAAAGATAAATTCAAAAAAATAGAATTTTATCCTTCATAGAAAAAGTTATGTTGTTTACGGTGAACATCACTCTTTAAAAATGGTGTTTACTGTTAAAAACTAGTTTTCAAAGGAGATGGAGAATTAAATGCAATTTGATTCCAATTTTTTTTAAAAATATATTTAGAATCTCCAAAAAAAATGTCACAAATCACTAGTTTGCATCATTTTCAAATTATTCACGGTTCAATAGCTATAACTGCCTGAAAATGAAGATTTAGTTTAAAAAAAATCAGTTTAATGTCCAATTTGGCCAAAAAGTGTAAACCAATATTGTGGGATAAATACATGGGGATAGGTAAAGGTATGAGAATGATTCAATATTCACACAATATTCTACAATCTATTGATATGTACATGTATTAATAAATTCTCCTATAATTGGAAAAATAATTTTCTCTCCATTCTTGTATAGCCTTGAAGCCCTAAGGTCTTCAGTAGAATTGTGTTTGGGAGATATGCATGTCTCATAAAATTAAATGTTTATAATATATTGAAACTTTAAAAATGACATACATAGTGTGACATATGGATTGACACATATAAATACATGGGGATGTGTGTGTATGGGGATATATAAAGGGTATGAGAATGACCCCACCTTCACAAAATATTGTACAATTTATTAATATGTACATTCTTGTATGGCCTTCTTCTAAGATGGAGACAAGAATTTTCTCTCCAATCTTGTATGGCCTTAAATACTTATGGTCTTTTGTACGATTGTGTTTGGGATATGTATGTCTTGTAAGAATTTTCACAATGCATTCAAACTTTAATAATGAAATAATTAGTGTGGTAGATGGATAAGTCACGTATAAATGCATGGGGATGTGTGTATATGGAGATAGGTAAAGGGTACGAGAATGATTCCAACTTCACACAAGATTGTGGAATTATTGATCTGTACACATATTAAGGTATTATCTTAAGATGGGGAAATTTTTTTTCTCTCTATTATTGTATGGTCTTGAAGCCTTATGGTATTCAATAGGATTGTGTTTTGGATATATGTAAAGAACGAACCTTCATAATGCATTGAAAATTTAACAATTTGACATACCCAATGTGAGAGATGGATAAAGAACATATAAATACATGGATATGTTTATGTGTGAAAATAGGTAAAGGGTATGAGAATAATCCCACCTTCACACAAGATTGTGCAATATATTGATATGTATGCATGTATTAAAAATAATCCTAAGATGCGATAAAAAAATTCTCTCCATTCTTGTATGGCCTTGAAGCCCTATGATCTTCAATAAGATTGTGTTTTAGATATAGGTATGTCTCGTAAGAATGCGCCTTCATAATAAATTAAAACTTTAACAATGGAATACTTGTTGTGACAAATGGAAATGGCACATATAGCTAAATAGGTATTTGTGTGTATGGAGTATGAAAATGAGCCCACCTTCACACAAGATTGTGTAATATATTGATATGTACATGTATTAAGAAATTATCTTAAGATGGGGATAATATTTTTCTCTCCATTCTTGTGTGACCTTGAAGCCCTGTGGTCTTCGATAGGATTGTGTTTGGGATATATGTATATCTCATAAGAACGAACCTTTATAATGCATTAAATTTTTTAATAAAAATGGCATACCCAATGTGATAGATGGATATGACACATATAAATACATGGGTATGTGTGTGAATGAGGATAATAAACTTGGTATGATAATAATCTCACCTTCACACAAGATTGTATGATCTATTGATATATACATGTTGTAGGACATTATCTTAAGATGGAGACAAGACTATGTGGATATATTTTAAAGAGGAGGCCAAAATAACCTTGAAAATTCTGCTATGTTTCTTTTCACATGTAGATGAGGTAGGAGAGGATAAAAAAAAACTCATTAGACCAACTATAAAACCAAAGATAGTTAGGGGTCCACTCAATTACTAAAATTAAAATATTATTTTCTTCATGAGCATAAAATTTTCTACTAATAGAAACAACCATGAGAAGGTTGAAGCTTGTATGACACTATTAACCTATATATTTTAAGAATTCAATAAGATACTCAAATAGAAGTTGTAGATTAAGAAGTATATACTATACAATTTTAAAAAACTGAGTAAACAACATAGCCAAAAAAAACCTAGATTAAAAAGTACATAACTTATTGAAATAAAATAAATTTAGAAATTCAAAACATGATTAAAAATTACATACAAACTTTATTTTATTCCACCAATTTGTTTACATCCACTCTACTCTTTATGGTTTTGAGTATTGCTTCACAATCAAGATCATGAACTTACCATAAGTTCTTATTCAAGGGTTTACTTCCATATTTGATCAATTGAACATTACATGCCACAACAAGGTTATTGTTACCAAATTTTCACCTATGGGCTCAATCAGGAGGAGCCATCTATGTTTCAAAAATAAATGGTACATTTTATTAAAACCTTCTATGCTACATTCAATTATACAAATGAAACAGCTTTATAGCATTACAAGATTATAAAAAACATAAAGTTATTTTATTCATGCAAAATGAATGAAACATAAAAGATTTTTACAATCTTTTGATGAAAAATTTTCTTATTGAATGTAATCGTGAACATGTGTCTCACACAACAAGCCATGAGATTGACTTACTCATTTGTATTTAGAAATTGAACTATGCATGAATGAGTAAATGCTAAAAATAACATGAAAAGAAGGTAACCATTCATTGCCTGAATGATTGGTTCTACAGAGGTGTCTGGTGTCTGGTGTCTTTGCCTTGCTCCTTGGTCCTTAGGTTGCCCGATGTCTAGTTACTTGCATTGGGTAAAGAAATGAGTTAGAACATTAGGTTCTAAGCAATGAGGGTTGCATTCTCAACATGCACATCTACCCATGCATGCATATGCTAATTTCTATATACATCAAATGTGATGCTTATCCTAAGTGTCCATAGGAAGCCCATAGAAGACTATTATACACACTTAAGTCAGGCATCTTATTTCTAACTTGTTTGCTTCATGTGCAGCTAAAGGTATAATCATATCTCTATTTTTGTCAGATCAAATGAGTGGGGTAAATGTGGCTCCCACAAGGGTTGAGCTAGCTTATAGCAATGAAAGGTGAATAAAATAAATTGCAAGAAAATCTATTGATCAATTTAATCTAAGGAAAGTATGAAGTTTAGAGCTTGTTACATCTTCTGAATATGTTTTTTGATAACACTTCTCATGATATTCTTTCATGTTCATCATATCGGAGGTGAAATCACATTTTTCTATGTCAAAGGTGGTGCATTGAGGTGCATTGAACAGTCACAAGGGACAATACAATGACCTTTAGTATTGGTCAAAATTTATTCAAGTTAGCAGGGGATGGTTGAAGATGTGCATAGAAAGTGAGCATAAGGGGCAGTGATCATGCCATAAAGGAGGAAAACCACCTATGATGTGTGAAAGATATTTTCATGCAAGTAGCCATTTGTTGGTGAGTTTTTTTATTATCAACTGATTGGAAGATCTAAAAGAAAGTACTGGCTGTTTTTCCAGATTTATATATTTAGAGGTCATGATATTGTAGCAAATGTAGCTAGAAAAGCCCCAAAGTCTTGTTTCATGTATGTTATATCAAAAGGAAAAATTTCTTTAGTACATTCAAACATTTCTTCCTGTACAAGATTGTGACAGTCTATATTAAGGAGCTAGACACAAGTGTTTCAAGACAGTTGTGAAGGAGGAGTTGCCATTTTCAACAAAGTAGTTTTGAGGCTCAAGGAATGGCTACCAGAAAAAAGAAGCAATTAAACATAGACTTCTAAAAGAAGATTAATGATAATCTTACAGAACTGTCTTTGACACAGTGAGAATAGGGCATAATGTTTTCAAGCCATATCTGAATTAAATTCATGGTGACAACAGAGTTACAAATAATTTAAACTTGCTCTTGACCATGTCACATGAAGTTTCTAGGGTACTGATGCCAAGAAATGTTGAAGTTAGGATTGACATTTTGCATTAAGGAAATTTTAGTTTGCATGATTTGGTATGGTAATGTACCATGATACAGTTCTAATTCACAATAGTAATGCTGTGAAAAAAATTAGTAACAAGCTTTAATGACATGAATGGTTTGTTTAATGAGAGGAGGCAGGGACATTTTGTTGCATGGAAGAGTTCCTTTTGAACATCACAGAGCACGTGGGTCACATTCAGAAATGTTGTCATTACAAACCCTTCATTTCACCAAAGAGGCATTCAATAAATACATGAGGGATCGAGTGTGAAATAAAGAAAAATCATGGCGGCCATTAAGGGGAAAAAGGATTTTATGCCTTTATTAAACCATCAGAAATGAGCAAAATACAGAAGAATGAACAAGATGCAAAATTTCACAAAAACTAGAACATTTGTCAAGGGTAATGAAGTCATGAAACAAACCCTTGACTCAACTAATTAATGGAGTCGCAATTTTTGCGGCTGGTAACATACAAACATTTGACCACGGCCAGTATAGGAGAGAACAAGTAGAAGACGTTATCTTTTTTATTTTTACTGTACAAAGAAGTAATAGGTGAGGCTGCTACCATAATGACTGAGCCGAGACAAGCAGTTTTTACACAAAATAATGAAAGGAAATACGAGTTTGTATCTACAGGAGGCTTACCCGAGTTTCCCCTTCTTGTTTTTGTGCAAGAACTATTGGAAAATCCCTCTGCCATCTTCAAAATTTGCCATGGAAAACTCTGTGGAGAAGTCTCTATGCAAAACCCTCAATGGCGATGGTGGTCGAGCTTCTTTGTGAAGCTTTAACAAATGGGATGAATTTCCATTTGTTCTCCTTGCTTTTGGTTTAGGGTTTCTTAACCCTAAATGCTATTTTTGATGGACAAAAGGTATTTTTATCTTTTGTTTTAAAATACACATGAGAACTAATATGCAATGTGGGTTAGAACTTTAGGTTTTATGCCTTAGGTTTTGAACAACCTTGTATATGCCTTGTTTTCTTTATGTGCTATGAATTGCCTTAAGTCTTGACTTATTGTTTTATCTTTGACCATGTAAGGAAGCAAAACCGTAGCCTCCAATTTTTTTTGCATTTTAAAATGAAATGTAAAACATTTTGACTCGATGATGCCTTTATAAATCATTAAGTTATATTGTTATTCAAAATGCAAAGATAAGGTACATACCCCTTTTGGACTTATGGGTATGGTTGAGGATTTTATGCCTTTTGAGAGAATATTGGAGTCTTGTTGAGGTAGTTACAAACATTGGGAGGAGATTAAGGAATGACTCATCACTTTGTTGAGAGAATATAGACTTTTGTTTTCCATTTAGAGCATTTTTAGAGGTGTTTATGGTTTAACATGGTCTTGCATGAATTTTTCAACATGGTGGAGTTCTTATGGAGGGGATTTAGGTCCTGGATTTTTGGATTTTTGGGGGGTTACGAAAATGAGGTTTCTAGAAACCTATTTTTGTGGGGCTTGGCTACTTAGCCACTTTGGTTGCTCATTTGAGGGCAGTTTAGATTAGGCTAATTCAGGTGTTAGTGATTTTTGACAGTCCATATGCAGTGTTGGCCATTTTTGTAACTCTGGAGGTATTGAATACAAATTTTTCCCTTGGTTTCTACTGGTAATGAATACTTGCCTTTTATCTCTTTGCAGTTCAGTGTATTTGAAGTGATTTGATGAAGCCATTAATGGAAGTTTCATCACTCCCTCCTGGTTTTGTCTGATGTTTTTACCTTTCTACAAATAATATGTGCATGTAGGTCATTAATTGAGTATTTTTTTTAGCAATTTACTTGCTCATTGTGAAGTATACCTTCCCTTGTGTAATTTTCTGCATTCATACCTTTTAAATGAAATATTTATGCAAGAACATATTGAAGAGAATTATGCATACTTGCTTCTTATCAGTTAAAACCAAGTGTTAGTTTTTTTTTTCTGAGTTTCATTATCTCAGCTTCTGTCTGGTGTATCACTTCACGTCTCATTTCCAGTTTTAGTTTTTATGTTATCCTTCTCCTTTTTCCTTACAAAAATCAATAGTGTAGAAGGTATTACCAGCTAGGAAGTCGGCCTATCCGGAGGTTTATTTCAAACTTTAGGTGACCCACAACCTTGAAATGATCCCATGTTCCTCCAAAGTGTTAAATTTTAGAACTGAACCAAGGTGCAACTTTAGGAGACAACAGTTATAATAATAAAAAAATTTATTTGTGTCAAATTCCTCAAATAATCACACATTAAACTTTTTCTTTCTCCCTAATTCCCATCCTCTTTCTCCCCTAACAAAATAAGAAAGGTTATGCCAACAAAATTTTGTAAGAATGCAATGTAGAATTGCAACATATAGGCCAAGAGATTTGATGAAGAAACCAACAACATAATCCCAAAAAAGCGAAAGCCATGAAAAACCAATAGTAGAGAAGATATTTTTTGCATGTATGAAATAATGCCTTTCAAAAAGGGATTTCGAGATGTTAGAGGGGGAAAGTGAAGATTATATTTGCACGTGTAGAGGTATTTTGTGAAGGGAAAGACAACAGTGCATAATACCTTCCCTTAACACTAATACAACAAGGGAGAGGTGCAAAAACAAGTTCTAATAGCTTCTAAAAACTACTAAGATGAATACAAACAACATAAAGGAGATAATAGAATAAGAATTCATAGATTGACACAAGTATTTACGTGGGAAAACCTTTTCAGGTAAAAAACCCACCACACCAAGCAAAGACAATTGTATTACAATAATAAACAATTACATACAATGTTTAATCTTCACTCTCTGATCAGCTCACAACAGCTCTCAAGTTAATCTCTCGCTGTTACAATACTTCTCTCAAAGTATACAATGAATCCTTTGACTTACATTGACTTGCAACTTACATATAAAATACGTCACTTTTTGGTTTTACAAATATAATAATGTATCCCACTGTACAAGTCATACATCTCATTAAATTTCAACCAATCCCATGGCCTCCAGGTCCATGCATCAAACATTCAAGCAAGTAATTGATCTGCACTGATTACATCGAGCCACCCATGCAATAACTTCATCACCTTAATCGAGTTCTATCTTTAGCTAAAAGAACGATCTGCAATAACTACCTTTACCTTTTCGGTCTTCGACCAATTAGATCATTGTCACCATGCCACGTGTCTGCTTTGCATTCACTGTTTGCTCTGACCTTCGGTCCAGCTCGGTCAACCGAGCTCCGAGCTTGTTCTGTCATCTACCGCGTCACCGCTGAGTCCATTCAACCACGTCGCGGTAATGCGGTGAACTCGTCTGAGCTCACCCTTGTCTTCTCTAAGCTCTATCTCACCTTCCCCGCACTACCGCTTCCCTAATCGAGTCATGCCATGGTAAAGCGGTGAGCTCATCCGAGCTCACCCTTCACTTCACCGCACTACCGCTAAGCGGTTCGAGTCAGCCTGAGGTAAGGTGGTGACCGCCAGCTAGTCCGTTAGTGGTCTCATCGCACTACCGTTGCCTTGTCCAAGTCATTCTGCGATGTGGCAGTAACCACTGAGCAAACTGCACGCGGTCACACCGTGCTACTGTGGGGGCCGCTAGGCCACCCCACGGTAGGGCAGTGATTGCCAGATAGACCGCATGCGGTCTCACCGTAGCCACCATGGTGAGAGGACCCACCACCCATGGTGTGGCGGTAATCGTCAGATAGACCGCGGGTGGACTCTCCGCGGTGAGAGGACCCACCGCCCGTGGTGTGGTGGTAACCACCAGACAGACCGCAGGAAGACTCACCGTGGCCACCGTGGTGAGAGGACCCATCGTCCATGGTGAAGCGGTAATTGCCAAGACATCACCACGATACCGCCAGGGTAGAACTAGACTGCCACGATAAAGCAGTTAAGGGCAGAATGAAGGAATTTTTCACCAAATCCTTTTGTCTGAGGCTCAAAACTAGAAGTTGAGACATGATTTCCCAACAAGCTCCCACTTGGCGAAGACTTCCAGCTTCCTCTAGACTTCAAAAAATTACCGATGGTCATAGGCCCCAAGGCTCATCAATTTTGTGCACCATTTGAACTTGTTTTTGCTCACGAGCTTCGTTAATGCATCTGCAACATTCTTCAAAGTGTCAACCTTTTCAAGACAAAACTTTCCATCTTCAAACATGTCCCTCATGAAATGATACTGCACATCAATGTGCTTCATCCTGGCATAGAAATTCGGGTTCTGTGCCAAACAAATGGCACTCTAACTGTCACAACATACTGTAATTTTCCCTACATTAAAACCAATATCCGAGCACAATCTTCTCAGCCAAACTGCTTCCTTGCAGGCATGAGTTTCTGCCATGTACTATGCCTCTGTAGTGGATAGAGCAACTACAACTTGTTGCTTGCTCATCCAACTAACTGCTCCACCATTTAACATGAATGTGTATCCACTGGTGGATCTCCTGCTGTCAATGTCCCCTACCCAATCAGAATCAACATATCCTTGAATGTTGAGTGTTCTCTGTGATGCAACCAAACTGCCATGGTAACACAAAGCATAGTCTGAAGTGCCCTTCAAATATCTAAACACTCTCTTTACATCATCCCAATGCGATCTTCCCGGACTTTCCATAATCCAGTTGAGAACTTCCACTACTTGGGCAATGTCTGGTCTAGTATAGACCATCGCATACATTAAACTTCCAACAGTTGCATAAGGCACCTTGGTCATGTCTTCCATCTCAGTAGAAGACTTTGGATAGTCTTCAACAAATAGTTTCATTCCCTACATAATTGGAACAAGTAACTGCTTGCAGTCATTCATACCAAATCTCTCCAGAACAGTATTGACATACTTACTCTGAATTACCCAAAGCTTTTTGCTTCTGTTGTCCTTGGTTATCTCCATTCCCAGAATATACCTTTCTGCACCAAGATCTTTCATTTCAAACTTTGCAAACAACTGAGATTTAAGATTAGAAATCATAGTATTGCTATTTCCTATGAATAACATATCATCCATGTACAGGGTAATAACAAGCACACGATCATTTTCAGATTTATAATAAACACAATGATCATATTTTGATCTCACAATGTCCATAGATAACACAAATGTGTCAAATTTTTAGTACCACATTCTAGGAGATTGCTTCAAACCATACAGAGATTTCTTTAACTTACAAACCAAATTTTGTTTACCTTTTTCAACAAAATGCTCAAGCTAGGACATATAAATTTCTTCTTCCAGCTCACCATGGAGAAACGTTGTCTTCACATCCATCTGCTCAATTTATAAATCATACGATGCTGCCAATGATAACATAAATTTGATAGATGACAACTTTTCTATAGGGGAAAAAATCTCTCCATAGTTAATTCCCTCAATCTGGGAAAAACCCTTTGCAACCAACCTTGCCTTATACTTCTCAACATTGCCATCAAGACCAATCTTCTTTTTGAATACCCACTTACAACCAACATGCTTTCACCCTTTAGGCAAAGGTACCAAATCCCAGTTTTCATTCTTTTTCAATGAATCCATCTCTTCATTCATGGCTTCCAACCAAGAATTCGAATCAGACATGCCAATTGCTTCTTTTACAGTCCTAGGCTCATCAGTGCTAGTAATTAAGGCATAGGCACAATTCAAATCTAACATAGAGAAACCATACCTTTCAGGTTGTTGCTTTTCTCGTGTAGACCTCCTTACTTGTTGAGGTTGTGGTTCTTCATCATCAAAACTCTCAGAGCTGCTTGAACTCTCCTTAGTCTCAAGTACACCATGCAGTTCTTCCTTTTCTAGAGTTTGAGGAATTTCAATTGCATCATTCTTCTTGTCTCTCTGATTTGTCTCAAGTTGTTGATCACTTACTGAAGGTTTCAGCTCACGAAAAATTATGCTTCTGCTGTACAAAATCTTCTCAGTAACAAGGTTCCAAAGCTTGTATCCCTTCACACCAACTCCATAGCCGATGGGAATACATTTAAAAGCCTTGTTATCCAACTTTGATCTTTTCTCATTTGGCACATAAACATATGCCTCATAGCCAAAGAAACAAACGTGTCTGAGAGAGGGCTTCTTATCAGACCATGCCTCCAAAGGTGTCTTAACAACAAGAGAAAAGCAAGGAGAATGATTTACCAGATAAAATTATATAGCCACAACCTTAGCCCAGAAATTCTACTCCAGACTAGCACTGCTTAGCATACTCCTCGCCTTTTCCATCAGCGTCTTGTTCAACCTTTCCGTAACTCTATTTTGCTGTGGAGTATAAGATGTTGTTTTATGCCTTTTAATTCCATGATCTGTGCAATACCTTTCAAAATCTGTAGAACAAAATTCACCACCATTGTTTGTCCTTAAACATTTAGTTTTCCTTCCAGTCTGATTCTCTACCAAAGATTTAAATTCTTTAAACCGACTAAACACTTCTGATTTACTTTTAAGAAAGTATACATATGCCCTTCTCCAACAGTCATCAATAAAAGAAACATAATATCTAGACTTCGATAACGAAGGAACATTAACTGGACCAAACACATCAGAATGAACATAATCCAGTATACTAGAAGATTTATGAGGACTTGAGTAAAATGAAACACAGTGTTGTTTTCCATAAATACAATGTTCGCATAAATCGAACTCAAGGTTACAATCATCAAGCCCTTCTACAAGATTTTTATTCTTCAAGGTTTTTAAACCTTTCTCACCTATGTGACCAAGTCTATGATGCCACAACATAGTCTTCTCTACTGAAATTTTTACCTCCAAAGCATTTGCAGCTAGAGAAGTGTCTTCATCTTCCTCTATAGGAACAATTTTTCTTGGCGTTACAAAGGCACTGTTACATTGAACATGACATGCATCCAGCTTATACATAGTGCTAGTACGAACACCCTTAGCCAACACCATTGCACCTCTAGCATTGTTGCATCCTCTACTTGAGAAGGAAACTTCTACACCAACATCATTTAACTTGCTGACAGAAAGAAGATTGCGAGTTAGACCTGGTATGTGCAGTACGCCACCAATTCCTTTGACTCTTTCATTAGGAAACTGAATTTTGACTCTTCCTCTGCCAACAATCTCCAACATTGAATCACTTGCCAGGTACACCTTTCCACCATCATACTTCTCGTACTTAGAGAACCATTCTCTATGGGATGTCATGTGAAAGGACACACCTAAGTCAACCAACTAGACATTATCTGGTGCCTAAGTTGTCAAGGCTGATACAATGAAGGCATCTACATCACTTTGAGAAGATTCATTATCTGAAGCATTCTTCTTCTTCTTCTCCTTACAGTCCTTCCGGATATGACCAGGTTGCCCACAGTTCCAACATCTCACCTTTAACTTTTTACCAAGAGACTTTGATCTCCCTGCAGATTTGGATTTCGACTTCTTGTCCTTCTTCTTGCCTTTCTCCTTTGGTCTACCTCGGACAACAAGAGCCTCTTTGCCCATCTCAGAAGACTTCCTCCACATCTCTTCAGATGACAATGAGGCAACAATGTCTTCCATCTTGAAAGTAGTGGTAGTACTTCCAATGGCCATCATAAGACGATCCCAACTATCGGGTAACGAACACAACAGGAGCATACAACGATCTTCCTCCTCAGTCTTTACATCTACAGACACCAGCTGAGTAACACTCATGTTAAATGAGTTCAGATGGTCTGCAACAGATGCACCTTCTTCCATCTTCAAGGAGTACAACTTCTTCCTCAAGAATAGTTTATTTACCAAAGACTTTCCCTGATAGATGTCACCAAGCTTCTTCCATAAAGAAGTTGCAGACGTCTCCTCATGGACGTTCAGGAGTACAGAATCGGCTAGACTCATCAAACCTCTTGTCTTTGTATCAGCAAGATCCCAAGCCTCATGTGTCATACTTTGTGGCATAGTTCCAGACACTGCTAACCGGAGGTCTCTATCCACTAGCAAGTCTTCCATTTTGAGTTTCCATAACTCAAAGTTGGTGCCATTGAATTTTTCAATCTCTGCTCTACCTGATGTACTCGCCATCTCAAACATAAACAAGTTTTAACAATACGAGACTCCCACTGAAACAATATTAGCACAAAAAACTGACCTTTCAAACAAGGATAACACAACTGGCCAGGCTCTGATACCACTTGAAGGGAAAGACAACAATGCGAAATACCTTCCCTTCACACTAATACAAAAAGGGAGAGGTGCAAAAACAAGTTCTAATAGCTTCTAAAAACTACTGAGATGAATACAAACAACATAAAAGAGATAACAAAATAAGCATTCACAGATTGACACAAGTATTTACATGGGAAAACCTTTTCAGGTAAAAAACCCACCACACCAAGCAAAGATAATTGTATTACAGTAATAAACAATTACATACAATGTTCAGTCTTCACTCTCTGATCAGCTCACAACAGATCTCAAGTTAATCTCTCACTATTACAATACTTCTCTCAAAGTATACAATGAATCCTCTGACTTACATCGACTTGCTGCAACTTACATATCAAAAATGTCACCTTTTGGTTATACAAATATAATAATGCATCCCACTATACAAGTCATACATCTCATTAAATTTCAACCAATCCCATGGCCTCTAGGTTCATGCATCAAACATTCAAGCAAGCAATCGATCTGCACTGATTGCATCGAGCCACCCATGCAATAACTTCATCACCTTAATCGGGTTATGTCTTCAACTAAAAGAATGAATTGCAATAACTGCCTTTACCTTTTCAGTCTTCGGCCAATTAGATCATTGTCACCATGTCGCGTGTCCGCTCTGCATTCGTTGTTTGCTCCGACCTTCGGTCCAGCTCAATCAACGGAGCTCCGAGCTCGTTCTATCATCTACCACTTCACCGTCGAGTCCATTCGACCAGGCCACGATAATGCGGTGAGCTCGTTTCAGCTCACCCTTGTCTTCTTCGAGCTCTGTCTCACCTTCCCTACACTACCACTGCCTTGACTGAGTCATGTCACGGTAAAGCGGTGAGCTCATCCGATCTCACCCTTCACTTCACCGCACTATCGTTGAGCAGTTTGAGTCGACCCGAGGTAAGGCGGTGACTGCCAGCCAGTCCATCAACGGTCTCAGCGCGCTATTGCTACCTTGTCCAAGTCGTTCCACGGTGTGGCGGTAACCGCTGAGCAAAATACAGGAGGTCATATTGCGCTACCACGGGGACCATGGGGGCCGCTAGGCCACCTCGCGGTAGGGCGGTGATTTCCAGACAGAACGCAGGCGGTCTCACCGCGGTGAGAGGAGCCACCGCCCGTGGTGTGGCGGTAACCTCCAGATAGACCGTAGGCGGACTCATCGCGACCATTGCGGTGAGAGGACCCACCACCCGCGGTGTGGCAGTATCGGCCAAATAGATCACAGGCGGACTCATCGTGGCCACCGCGGTGAGAGGACCCACCGCTTGTGGTGAAGCGGTAACTGCCAGGATGTCACAGCGGTACCGCCAGGGCAGAACTAGACTATTGCGGTAAAGCGGTTAAGGGCAGAATGAAGGCATTTTTTGCCAAGTCCTTTTGTCTGAGGCTCAAAACTAGAAGTTGAGACAAGATTTCCCAACATTTTGTGACAGAGGCATTATAATAGGCTTCAGTATTGACTCAACTTGGCAACCAACATTTTAATTTTTGAAACTAATAGGATACCGGTGTGATTGCATTGTCATTTGAGAGAAATACACACACACACATATATAAGAAAGTTTAGTGACAACAAAAAGATAATAGAGTAACATTGAAATTTACAAAATTGGTAAAGGAGAGAAGGCTTGAATGATTGGTTTAGTGTGCCCTAAAACATGTTGAAGGGGATGAGCACCAACATAAGAATAAAACTTAATGTGATAATTGCAAGGTGTGTAATTTTTGAAATTACACATAACAAGTTCCCAAACCATATCTATGGAGACCACTCCACTTCATACATATAAGTAAATGAGTCAAGGTGAATATATAATAATCATATTTTTTTCTAGTTCATTTCCATAGGGACATGTTCTATTTTGTGTACTAGATCATTTCTACACTTGTAGAGATTAGTTATGTAGGCATAGATTTGGACCAAAGTATAACACTATTAATTTACTTGAATTTTGAGTCATTTATTTGATCAAATCCCAAAGGTATAGCAATAAATCAAAACATTTTCAAAATCGTTTTCCTCTCTAAGATCTAACTCAATATTATTTTTGATTCATTTAAATTTAATAAAATTAATTCAACATCTATTAATCCAATCCCACTCATTAATCTAGAGGTTGATAGATTATGTAATTGTTTTAATTAGTTAAGTAATGTAGATATTTAGGTAAATGGTATATATCCCCTTACAAACTTAAACATGATAATTTTTAAACATACACATTTAAACTATTTATACGCTAGAAGACAAATAAGGCTATCCATTTTAGAATTACCTTAAATTCAAATTGAAAGCTCGACATTTGAAAAAATAGTTATGGTTAAACAAATTGACCATTGAAGGAATGCTTGTGAAATTTGTAGGCATTTGGCTTTGCAACTTCCTGCTCTGGCTAGTTTTTTGAATTTTTGGTCCCTTCTTGGATTATACTGTTTCATGGGATGGTCGAGAGGGGGGCTCAGTAAGGCTCCCCATTCCAAGAATGTTGTCCTCTTGTCTGGCCTTGTGCCTATGGTGGCAACAAATAGCCTTTTTGTTCCCCATATGACGTCCCCACCTCGTATTTATGTCCTTTCCTATGGGGAAAAGACTGAAGGTCTTTTTGGGAAGTCACCCATTTCTCTTGCTTTTGGGCTTGACTCTTTCTTCTCTATGGAAGAACCGATTTCCTACATGGATAAACTGGTGGGTTTTGACTCACCAGGTTTGGGTAAAAGAGTGTTGGAATCTCTTCTTGCTCTGTGACTAGCTAGGAAGTAGATGTCCCTAAAGTTTTGATGTTGAAGGCGATGGACAATCTCAAATTGGTGTTGGTTGTTAAGTTTTTGGCTTATAGGCCAAATATTGAATTGGTTCATCAATGGGTTGCTTCCACTTGGAATCTCAAAGGCAACGTCACCATTAATGCGATGCCAAGAGGTATTTTCCTTTTATCCTTTATAGTTTATGAGGATATGTTGAAGGTCTTAATTGGAGGTCCCTGGGCGTTTGATTATTGTTTCAAGAATTTTCTCTCCCTCTATAAATGGAAATAAGGTTTTGACCCCTCGGCTGACTTGGGTGCCTCGACTCCAACTTGGGTTCGCCTTCCTGGACTACCTCTAGAGTTCTAGGAGACGAGAATTTTGAAAGGAATAGCCAATTCCTTTGGTAGTCTATTGTCTATTGATAAAATAACTCAAGAGAGATCCAAACTAGTTTATGCTCGAATATGTGTTAATGTTGTTATAAATTTGGTCCTACCTTCTTCTATCCTCAAATCTAAATTTGGTAAATGAACCCAACCTCTGGAATATGAAAATGCTCACATCTTAGACTACTAGTTGTGCAAGAAATTTGGTCACCTCATTGACTCTTGTGGGAATAAATCTATTGAGGGTACCTCTATAAAGGAGAAAACCCCTATGGATGAAATCTCTGCTAATGAACTTGCTTCAGTTGCTAAAACTACTATAGCTCCTACTGCCCCTATTGTTTCCATTCCCCTTTAGATGGAAAACCCAGTCCCAAGCAGGGAGGCAGTTCTGGTTGAACTTATTGTTGTCTCTAATGTCTTGGGTAGCCTGAACCTTAAGGTTTATGCCCCTATTTCTAGTGTGCCAAACCCCATCTTCCCAAATATGGTGATGTTGGCTAGTGGGGAAGAAGTCAATATTGGAAAAGAACAAAATGAGGTTCTCCCTTTAGAGGGTATTTTGTTGGAGCCCTGGGTTTAGGTTCCAAGAGATGGTGAGGACTTCAAAGAAGGAGAGTTGGTGCACTCTGACACCAACTTGTCATTGGAGGAATTTCATTTCTTATCCTATAAGGAGGTAGGAAATTTGAACGATTCTTTGGTCTTGTTGGGCTTCTCCCCTAAGTAAGTGATAAAGAGGAGGAGGATGATTGATCTCAAGAACCAATTAAATCTAAAAAGAAAAAGAAGTTGGATGTTGGGGGGGAAATAAGGTGGGAAGACCTTCCCAAAAGGAGTCCACAATTAAAGATACTATAAGGGATGTGGCTACTGGAAAATAAAGAACCTTGGATTCGATCGCTAGATCGAAGTCTAAAACGAAGTAGCTCTGGATGCTTCTTGGTGGGTTGGGTGGTGTTGTTCCTTGTGTCTCATCATGAAGTACCTATCTTGGAATATTAGGGGCCTTAATAGCACGTATAAATAATTTTTGGTTAAAACTTGTATCCTTGACAATAAAGTGGATGTTCTCCTCCTCCAAGAAACTAAGATGAAGAAAGAGACTTTTGAAAAGGTTATTGTGAGCATCTGGCGTGGTGCAAATATTTTTGTGAGCAATGTTGAAGGGGATTCTGGTGGTATAGCTACTCTTTGGAATCCTTCTAAATTAAAAGGAACTTTGTGCTCAACTAGTAGGAATAGTCTAATGGTGTCCTTGGAAGATTTGGCTTCCCAGGAGAAATGGAATCTCATAAATATCTATGCTCCTAACTTGAGCAGAGACAATTTTTTGCTCTAGGAATAGCTAAATGATGCTATTACTAATAGAAAAGATGATCATTGGATGTTGGGAGGGGGTTTAAACTCTCCTCTCCTTCCTTTTGAAAAGCTAGGGGGGCTGGATGACTACTCAGATAGCATATTGGAGTTGGTTGAATTCCTAAACTTTCCTAGTCTTATTGATATCCCTCTCTAAGGATCTAAGTTCACTTGGTCCAATAGAAGGAATGTAAACCATATGATCCAAGTCAAGCTTGATAGGATTTTGATCTAGGCCAATTGGAATGTCTCCCAAGGTCCAACTCTGATCATAATGTTTTGTTGCTTAAATGTAATGTGGATCAAAATAGGGGACCTTTTCCATTCAGGTTTGAAATAATGTGGAGCCTTCACCCAGAATTTGTTGCTCTTGTTAAAGGTTGGGGAGGAACCAACAAATGGTACACCAATGTATTGCCTGATGGAAAAGCTTAGTAGAATCAAACAAAGAGTGGAAGGGTGGAATAAGGTGTCCTTTGGTAATATCTTTGAGATAAAGAATACCATAGGAAACAACTTAAAGGAAGTTCAACATTTAATGGAGGGAGGTTGAGTGGATGATGAGATTTGTGCTAAGGAAAGAGACATCAAATCCCAATGGTTCAAGATAAACAAAAAGGAGGAAATATTTTGGAAACAAAAGTCTCGTGTGCAATGACTAACTGAAGGGGACAAAAGTACTAATTTTTTTCATCAATCAACCCTGAAACACATAAGTAGAAACATGATCAAATCACTTGTGAAAGAGTATGGCTCCATGGTCTCCACTAAAAAAGATATTGCAAGGGAAGTTACAAACTTATTCTCCTCTTAGCATAATGCCCAAGGTAATGTTAACCAGGTACATGAGGACTTTCTCGAGGTGATCCCTAAAGATATTTATGCTCTTGATTTAAAAAATATGACTAACACTGTTTATTTGGAAGAAGTTAAAAAGGTTGTTTTCTCCTTTAGGGACTTCCAAGCCCCTAGCCCAGATGGGTTTCCTCCTGACTTTTTCCATACCTACTGGGATATTATAAAAAATGACCTTTTTAATGCTGCTAGAGACTTCTTTAGGTCGGGAAGGTTGCTTCACAAAATGAATGCCACCTTTTTAGCCCTTATTCCTAAAAATATTGATGCCTCTTCAATGAAGGATTATAGACCTACCAACCTATGCAATATTGTTTACAAAATATTCTCTAAAATTCTAGTGTTAAGGCTTAAACCTATGCTTAGTAAAATAATTGCCCCAAACCAGAAAGGGTTTGTTTAGGGAAGAAATATCCTTGATGCTACCATTTCCACCCATGAAATTATCGACTCAATGGAACATTCCTAAAAGCCTGGGATGGCCTTCAAAATTGATATATCCAAGGCCTATGATAGAGTTTCCTATCCATTTCTCTTTGTTGTTCTAAGGAAGTTTGGGATAGAGGGAAGATTCCTTAAAATGATCTCTGCTTGTGTTACTTCCCCCATGTGCTATGTGTTGGTTAATAGTTTTCCCCAAGGTTTTTTCTCTTGTGGTTGGGGTCTCAGACAAGGCGACCTTATCACCCTACCTGTTCATTATTATTGTTGAGGTCTTCGGTAGGAATATTCAAAAATTTGTGGATTTCAAAGCTCTAAAAGGTGTCAAAGTTGCCTCGTCTCTTTTGCCTAACCCCCACCAATAATTTGTTGATGATACCCTCATATTTGGGGAAGCATCGATGGGGGAAGCAGGGCTTTGGAAACAAGTTCTGAATGATTATGTTGTTGTTTCTAGCCAATTTATCAACTATGCACTGATAAAAAAATCAAGGATAGAGTTGTTACAATTCTGGGTTGTAAGGAAGCTATATTACTTGATGCCTATCTAGGGTTCCCTTTGATTCCTAAGAAGTTAGAAAATAACTACTAGAATCAACTGATAGAGAGAGTCCAAAACAAGTTGGTTGGATGGAAAGGGGAGCTTCTTAGCTTGGCTAAGAAGATTTAGCTGTTGAAAGCCTCCTTACAAAATATTCTTATATACTACTTATCTCTCTTCAAAATTTTGGCCTTTATTGGAGAGAAGATAGAACCAATTTAGAGAAGATTCTTGTGGTTTGGGACTGAAGAAAAAAATAGACTGTCTTTGGTCATCTGCGATTTTTTTTGCACTCCTAAAAGGGCGAGTGGCTTGGGTATAAGGTGAATTTCATTGTTAAAAAAATCGCTAACTGCTAAAATTGGGTGGAGTCTCCTAGAAGGCTCTAAAGACTGGGTGGAGATTTTTCAAGCTAAGTACTTGAAGAACATGAACCTTGGTTGTTTTCTCTCTATCTCTGACCTTCCTAGTGGTTCAAATTTATGGAATCACCTTGTAAAAATAAAAAATGTGCTGAAACATGGGGCAAGAAAGAGAATTGGGAATGGAAAAAGCATCGACTTTTGGAAGGATCCATGGATTGAGACCTCCCCCTTGTCCTCTTTTGAGGATCTGAATCTTCTCAAATAATGCTTAACTAGATTTTGTGGCAAGAAGGTCTCTAACTATGTTGATTGGGAGATGAAAGAACCTATCTAGAAGGAGCTCAAAATTCTATTGAGGAGGGAAAACCTAAGAGGTTAGAGACAAATTAATTGGGATCCATCCCTTTTAAGGCTACAAAATCTAATTGGGGAAGCAAAGTGGTTTGATAGAGAAAGGCAAGATGATATATTTGGAAGGGTAGCTCTTTTGGATGTTTCTTGGTTAAAAAGGCCTATGAGGAACTGGTTAAGAATTTGGATGACATCAAAGATCATCTATGGGATAAGGTGTGGTTAAAGAACTTGGTACCTAAAATTAACTGTTTCTAGTGGGTTGTTGCTCATGGTAGAATTCTTACAATTGAAACTTGGTGAGAAGGGGTTTCCAATTGGTTAATAGATGCTCCCTCTGTAAGCAGGAAGAGGAGTCAATTATGCACATTTTCTTTTATTGCCAATTTTTCAGACAAGTGTGGGATTTTTTCTTGCTGTTGTTGTCCACTGACTAGGTGTTTCCTCACTCAATGAAGTTGTTTATATAAAGCTAGTCTAATTGTCCTTTCTCCCATAATGTCATTGTTGACCTATGGAACCAAGTTACCCCCTTTGTCACCTGGGGATTATGGAAGGAAATGAATAATGAGATATTTAGTGAAGTGGAGTGAAGCAACACGGAGGTTAGCATGGCTATAAAAACACAGATAAAGGAAAATATGGAGGTTGATAGATACAACTTCTCCAAAGATTGGCCTAACTACAAAGAGATGAGGATAAAACATATTTGGGGTTTAAGGAAGGATCTTACTAACCTTAATTGGACCAAGATGCTAGCTAGAATGGCTACTATGTGGAGTCATCCTCAAAGAGATTGGATAAAGTGAAACTTTGATGGGTCCTCCAAAGGCAAGTCAATAATAACAAGAGTAGGGGGCTTGCTCAAGAACCACAAAGGAAAATGTATAGTGAGCTTCAACGTTAACTTGGGTGTTTGTTCAAATAACAAAATTGATGCAATGGCTACTTTAGGGGGCTTCATGACCCTTAAGGAGTATGGATTTAAAAAAATTATAATGGAAGGGGATTCTAAGCTTATCGTGGATATCTTGAATGGGGTGGCTACTCCTCCTTGGGAGCTAAAAAAATATAATTGACAAGTACCTTGCCCTGAAGATTTATTTCACTAACTATTGGGTACTACATGTCTATAGAGAAGGAAACAAATCCATTGATTGTGCAGCCAACGAGGCGCTAAGGTGTGCAGGGTGGATCTGGACTAATAATAACATTTCAAAGTCTTTAAGAGTTATAATATTAAATGAAAAGTTTGAAAATGATTACAACTTGCAAAGATGAAGTTTTAAAGCTTGGTGGGAAGCATGGGAGATTTGATGTGCTTAAAGGCTCACAGATTAATGATGTTAATGAGGGTACAATGTTGCATCTGATGACATCTTGTGTAGGTAAAATTAATAACTATTTACTTTCTAAGGAGATTGAGGATCACATGGAGATATGTAAGTTGCAAAGGGTTGTCAAGTCAAATCGTGTCGATAAGCCTAATGTCAACACTTTGTTTATTTGTAAAGATTTGAAAAGAATGGAATTAATTGAGATGAATATTAATTGCAATAAAAATGATGAGAGTGTGGTACCGAGAATTGTTGATGAGAGTGTGGCACCAAGAATTGTCATTGGCATCCCCTAAAAGAAACTTATTGACTTCTCATTTTTCATGGGTTTGTAGTGTTACATTGAGTAAGAGTATTTTCTGCAACAAGGGTAAAGAGCCGAGGAAGTAGGTGGTTATGAGGAAGAGCTCAAAATAGCCTAAGAATTTGTAGTGTTAACATGGGTGGCCCTAGGAAGTTCATAGAGCCTCCTAATTGCCAGGCTCTTAAGAAGAATGTGGACTTATGGAGGCTTTTCAAAAATGCGGGAATAGTCCCATTTTTTGAATCCCTGAAGGGTTATAATGAGAACCTAACAACTAAGTTCAGCAATTCTTGGAGGAAAGGTAGTGTTTCCATCGGGGCGGTTAAGTTTGAGGTCATGAATAGGTTCATTGTTGAGGCTAGTTGTTTACAAAATCAAGGACTTAAAGTGGCTAAGGGCTAACTATCAGAAGTTTGTGGATAAGTTTATGCATGATGGGGAAAACCTTAAATGGTTTCAAAATGGGTATGATAGGTTAGAAATTCTCCCTCCCTTTGCTCTAGTTAGTCTTTTTGTAATGAGATATTTTACTTTAGAAGGTAGATATATGTCGGTCCATGCATATCATTTTCCTTTGCTTAATCACATTAGGCATGGAGAGAGAATCAATTTACAGTTCTACATTTTGTCGTCTCTACAATTAAATATTGAGAAGGGTGCTAGTCCTCCCCTGCACCAAGGTTTGATGTTAACCCTATATAAGCACACTCTTGCTCTTAATCCCCATGGTAACCCACTGCAAGCTATAAATGAAAACCTTGACCACTTTGATGACGATAATGAGGAAACCCCTGTCGATGAAATTCCTGCTGAGGCTCCTATTCCTTGCTCACCCCCCATAATTGCTACTAGGAGGGCGCTAATTCCTAAAAAGAGCCCTTCCCCTACTGCCAATGTGTCAAATCTCTCAACCCCTATGACTTAGAAATTTGTTGGAAAAGCTATTTTTGAAACTGAGCTCTTGAAGGCTACCTCGGAGAAGAGAAAACACTCTCCTCTTCTCTTGGAATTTCCCAAGGTGAAGAAATTTAAAAGAGATATCAATCCCAGTAAGGAGGGTGTGCAAAATGAGGAGTCGAAAGAGGAAACACATGGGCAAGGTAGTGGAGGAAGTGGTGGTAGAAGGTCGGCCCACCTGGCCAAAGTTGCTTCTAAGGACAAGAAAGGTAAACAAAAATTAATTGCTTGTGAAGAGGAAGACCTGGAAATTGAGGATTTTGAAGCCCATGAGGAAGAAGATTATGAAGATATGGATTTTGAGGACACTGCTTATGATATGGGGGAAGAGGGGTTGGATGAAGATAAGGAAGAGGATGAGGAGGAGCAAACTGAGATTAATGAGGATCAAAAGAATGATAATATGACGGCTGAGGATGTAGGGAACATGGGTAATGAGATAGATGTGGAGGACTCTATCATTGATTTTATGAAAAGTAGACTAACCTTTTTGCAAGTTTAGGTGGATGATATGGAGAAAGCCTTGGTTACACTAATGAAGGTAACTAATAGGCTGATGTAGAGGGCTATGTTGGGCACTATCTCAAGACAAACTAAATTTTCCAAGGAGCTGAAAAAATAGGGAAAGCCTGATGCTTTAAACATGTTGGACGAGTTTGAGGGACCTGACTGGAGGGAATACATTTCCCTCATTGGAGAATATGGGGACCCACTGAAAAAAAGCCAAGTAATGGCTTCATGTTGCTGTTTGGATGGTTGGTATCATGTTTTTGTCTTTTTGCTTTATTATCTCGAACTACTATTTTATAATAGCCTTGCTATGGTTTAGGACTATTTGGAATACTGTTGACTTGATCAATGGGTGGCGTAGTTTTAAGTATTCTAGCATAAACCTCTTGTTTTTTTATTAATATTGGCTGGTCTATGGTTATGATGTTGAAAGATGGCTTGCGTGCCATTCTGGTTGTTGTTTCTTGATGATGGTTGGTGGTGTTATTTCCCACCTTGTTTGATTTGATTCTATCTTTTGGCTATTACCATGGGATCAGGGCCCTTTCCCTGCTTATCTAATAAAAAACAAATTGGCCATTAGAAAATTCAGTGCTCCCCCATGACACATATACACCCAAGTCTATTCAAAACTAATATTTAGGTCAATGGTATATATCTCCTTACATACTTAAAACATGATAATTTTTAAACATACATATTTAAATTATTTATACACTAGAAGACAAATAAGGCCATTCGTTTTAGAATTACCTTAAATTCAAATTGCAAGCTCAAAATTTGAAAAATAGTTACGATGAAATAGATTGACCATTAGAAAATTCAATGCTACCCCATGACACATATACACCCAAGTCTAGGTTGATAGCTTATTTAATTGTTTTAATTACTTAAGTAACGTAAATATTTAGGTAAACTGTATATATCCTCTTACATATTTAAAACATGATAATTTTTTAACATGCACATCTAAATTATTTATATACTAGAGGACAAATAAGGCCACATGTTTTAGAATTACTTTACATTCAAAATGCAATCACAAATTTGAAAATAGTTATGATTAGTGCTCCCCGTGACACATAGACATCCAAGTCTAAGTTGATAGTTTATATAATTGTTTAATTATTTAAGTAGCATAGATATTTAGGTAAATGGTATATATGACTTTACATACTTAAAACATGATAATTTTTAAATATACACATGTAAACTATTTATACTCTAGAAGACAAATAAGATTGTCCATTTTAGAAATATGTTAAATTCAAATTACAAGCTAAAATCTTTGAAAAAAATTATGATCAAATTTAATGCTCCCCATGACACATATACACCCAAATCTAGGTTAAAAATTTATCTAATTATTTTAATACAAATAAAACCACTCATTTTTAAATTACCTTATCATCAAACAGATTGACGGTTAGAAAATTCAATGCTCCCCTGTAACACAAACATACACATCACCCTCGCAGACAATTAAGGCCGTCCGTTTTAGAATTACCTCAAATTCAAATTGTAAACTCAAAATTTGAAAAACAGTTACGGTCAATGTGTTGCCCGTTATAAAATTCAGTGCTAACCCACTTCACATAAACACCCTGTCTATTCATAACTTTCAGTTGTAATCAAAATGCACGTACTTCTTGGCATTAAGTTTACGCAACGTGGATGTGACCCAGAGGATAATACCAACAGAAAAAATGTTATTTATACTTTATGAATAAGAAACGCTGGATTAAAGTGTTGGTGTTGATTGTGATCATGGCTGCAATCAGTACACAGTGGAACTTTTCCAAAGGAGATCAGGGAAATTCCCAAGATAGCAATTCAGAACAGAGGAACTCTACAATGGTTTATAAGGATCCCCACCAGCCAGTTGAAGGCAGGGTTGAGGATTTGCTTTCAAGGATGACATTGGCTGAGAAAGTTGGGCAGATGACTCAAATTGAGAGGGTAGTGGCTACCCCTGCAATTATAAGGGACCTTGGAATAGGTATGAGTTTTTTTTAGCTTTGTGGCTTTGGATTATTATGAACCAACTGGGTGTCATACTGTATTTTTTAAAAGGTCTGAGCCTTTTGGTATTGTAGTCTTGAATAGGTCTCTGAATTGGTTATTTTAGTTTGCAACAAGTTAATGAATGAGTATCATAGCTTGAAATGGGTAGTTATACTGTGTTTTTAGAGCGTAGGAATTATGGTATTGTAGCTTAGGATAAGCATGAATTGGGTGCCATTGCTACATTTGTTTTCGAGGGTTAGGGAATAAGGTATTCTGGCTTCGAATGGGTATCAATAGGGTATTAGACTTCATTTTTTCAGGGCTCACAGATTAAGGCATATTGTGATATTAGATGAGCATTAACTGAGTATCATCTTGCATCTTTTCAGGGTTTGGGATTCAGGTATTGAAGATTGGGATAAATATGAATTGGGTATTATGTTATATTTTTAACAGGTTTTGGGTATTAAGGTATTTTAGTTTGGGGTAAGTCTGAACAGAGTATGATGCTGCATTTTTCAGGGCTTAGGTATAAAGAATTGTAGCTTGGGATATTTATGGAATGGGTTCATATTTCTGTTGGGTTAAACTAGCTCTTGGGTTAGAGTTAGTGAATTAATCATAAGTGGTTTTGAGTCCATGGTTTTGCATGTATGGAAGTCTATATAATGGCTTGGTGACTCCATTGTATCGGTGGCTGGTTGAAGCCTCCAGGCTCAACCCGGTTGGAGTTGAAGGTTAATATGAAGATCTTCATTGCTGATTTTTCCCCCGTTTGAGGTTTTTCAGGGTAAATCACTGTGTTGTGATTGTGTTCTTGTTCATGCTTGATTTGTGTTTCTGTTTTTATTCTTCATCTGGTTCCTAACAATTTCAGGGTTTGGGGATTTAGAAAATTCGGCTTGGGATAATTGCGAATTGGCTTTCGTATTGCATTGTTTTTCCCGTGGCATAGCTTGGATGAAGTATCAACTGGATACTATTCTGCATTTTGTTTTCGAAGTTTCCAGTAGTATAGCTTGGACGAGATACTAATTACGTACTATTCTGCAGTTCTTTTCAAGGTTATAGGCTTAAGTAATTGCAGATTGATGATTTCTTTTTTTCGTTGATTTCAGAGTTTTGTTTATACTTCACATTTTAAGGATGTGTTGTATTGGGCAAAGGTGGCTCATACTAGTTTTGAAAGAATGCTATACTATTGAGTTATTAACTCAAGGATTTCGTGTATGCTTTGTAGTAAGGATAATATTGCCTTGTGGCTAACGAGGGTCATGATAGTTTTGAATGACTGCTACAGTACCATGTCGGTATAAGAACTTTTTATAACATCATTATTCTTTAATTTAGGGATTTGAATCTCAAGGGTTTTTTATATACTGCAGATTTTTAAGGATGTATTGCATTAGGGTTAAAATCTAGATGGATTATCGTGATTTTGGAGGAACTGATATCCTCCCATGTTAATACAAGTTTTTAATATAACATTTTTTTTAATTGAAGTGGTGATTTGGATCTCAGGCAAATTGCATATTTTTATAAATGCAGGTAGCGTTTTGAATGGCGGAGGAAGTACCCCTGGAGCTAAGGCATCACCTATAATGTGGGCTGATATGGTTGATAGTTTCCAGGATGGAGCTATGAGCACCCGTCTTGGGATTCCTATGATTTTTGGAACTGATGCCGTTCATGGTCATAATAATGTTTATGGAGCAACAATTTTTCCACATAACATAGGCCTTGGTGCAACAAGGTAAGTGATGTCCATTGTCTTTTTGGGTCTGTATGGATAGATTTAAAACAAAAATGATTTCTGCAGTTGTCTAATAGAGTATTGCTTTGCAGAGATACTGATTTGGTGAAAAGAATAGGAGCTGCTACTGCTCTTGAAGTCAGGGCCACTGGTATTCCATATGCATTTGCACCTTGTGTGGCTGTAAGTACTGGATCTGAGACAGACGGTGTGGGATGTGTTTAATTAATATGGGCCTGAATTAATTCTGAATTTCTTGATACATGTCTTGTTTGGTCAATAGGAATGATGCACTCCAGGATGTTTCAATTAGGCTTGCATTAGTCTTTTCAAATCAACTAGACATCTTTACTGGGTTTAAAAGTTGGCTATGCTTCTTTTTTCCTTTGTCAATCTATGATATATAGATTAATAAGAATTGTTTGATGTCTATTGTGATCTAGTACCAGAAGGTCTAGTAGCTCTCTTACAATTTCTTGCTAGCTTCAATGTATTTTCAATTTATTAGTTCCCATATCTTCCTTAAAAATGCTTGGTGCATGTGAATATTGTATTTTGTAGGTACATTATTATAGTTGATACTTATTTACTTTAGCTATTAGCTTACATAGATGTGGTTGATACTTATTTTTATGCTTTCAGGCCCAAATAAATCACATCTTTTTTCAATTCTTTGGGTTTCATTTTTTATTTTATTTGAACTTTAATGTACAATCGAAAGCAAAATTGCCCTCTGCGGTCAGAATCTTTGGGTGTATGGTACATAGAACTTCAAAGTTCAATGTATAACTGAAAGGAAAACCAACCTCTGCAGTCAGTCTTTGGGTGTATAGTATTTGTTGGTGATCTTATACTGCAATCACAATAATTAAACAGGTATGTCGTGACCCACGATGGGGAAGGTGCTATGAATGTTACAGTGAAGATACTGAAGTAGTTCTAAAAATGTCAGAGATCATTGAAGGGCTACAGGGTTCTCCTCCTGAAGAACATCCTAATGGATATCCCTATGTGGGCGGACGGTATGGTAGCTTTGTTACCATTTTTTAGTTATTTAAAAAAATCTTATGATTGAATTCGCTTTCAACTATTGGAATTTTTTTCCTAGTCATGATTTTTCTGTTCAAATGTTCAATTTCAGAATGAAGGTTGTAGCTTGTGCCAAGCATTTTGTTGGAGATGGTGGAACTGTCGGAGGAGTCAATGAACACAATACTCTGGCAACCTACTACGATCTTTTCCAGATTCACATGCGTCCATACCTCTACTCCTTGGCAAAGGGTGTATCAACTATCATGGCTTCTTACTCTAGCTGGAATGGGGAGAAAATGCATGCAAACCAGTATCTTCTAACTAGGATTTTGAAAGATGAGCTCGGATTCAAAGTAAGTAAATATAACAAGTAAAGTTTGATTCTCTTTATTTGTTTAATGTAATAGTAATTTTCTTAGAGGAAGAACTATAATCAGACCACTGCTTCCATAGGAATTCTAAAGCTTACTGAGTTTTTTATTCTGATTAATACACAGAATAGGGCTGTTTAAGAAACATGTCTTCTCTGTTACAAGAAAAACATGAAATACCTGCCCAGACAATATGCAAGAAATCTTGAACTGATATTGGCTTGATCAATTTCGGTACAGGGATTTATCATTTCAGATTGGGAAGGAATAGATAGGATCACTTCGCCACCTGGCTCAAACTACTCATACAGTGTTTCCTCTTCGATCAATGCAGGAATGGACATGGTATTTTTTTTTATGATTAATCTTAATTTTTATACCACTATATTGGTTTCTTTTCCAGTTAGTAATTTGTTTTATCTAATCTTGAAATAATGAAGGTGATGGTCCCTTTCCACTTCGAAACATACATCAGTAACCTTACAGAATTGGTCAATTCAGGCCAGATTTCTATGAGCAGAATAGATGATGCAGTTAGGAGGATTCTCAGGGTCAAGTTCATTGCTGGCTTGTTTGAGCATCCCAAAACAGACAGATCATTGTTGGGCATGATTGGAAATCCTGTGAGTAAAATGAAATCCTCTTGCATTGCATATATTTTTCACTTTGAGCACTTAGTATTACAATGTGACAAGGTGCAGAGCACTTTACCTTTCTTCTTAACGACATTGCGGTCACTGCAATAATTTATTTTGATGTTCAATGAATTTTTGTTTTAATTCAGGCTCACAGAGAAATAGCCAGAGAGGCAGTTCGCAAGTCATTGGTTCTCTTGAAGAATGGCAACAGGGATGAGAAACCATTATTACCTTTAAATAAGAATGCCCAAAAGATACTTGTAGCAGGTAGTCATGCAGACAATCTGGGATACCAGTGTGGAGGATGGACAATAAGCTGGGAAGGCAGCAGTGGATCCACGACCATAGGTAAAAACTAAAAAGATAATAATCTATTTAGATAAATTCTTTGTTTGAGTAGAAGATATATGGATGAAGTGGAAGCAAAAATATTTGGAGTGGTGGCTATTTGCAAATTCAGACCTCGGTTTAAATGGGTTTGAGTAAGAGTTCACAATCTCAAATTCCTCAATATGCCTTTAAATCATCAATTGCTTTAATTTCTGTTTTGATCTAATTCCCTCTGTAAGATGATCCGCCCCTTACTCCCTCTGGTGTGTTGGCTTGATCTTAACGGTTGTGTGGTTCTTCGTGCCTTTGTGGCACCCTGATTTGTAGTTTTTTTTAAAGCTCTGGTGTCGTGCATTCAAACAGGTCACATTTTATTGTGAAGTATCATATATAGTAATTATTTTTTGATGTATATTGATATGTTGAAGTGTTTCCAATTTAAAAAAACATCTCAAATAAAATGTGTTTCTTTTTTCACAGGAACCTCTATTCTGGAAGCAATAAAAAAGGCAGTCAGTCCAGCAACTGAAGTGGTGTATGAAGAAAATCCGGATGCAAATTTCCTTGAAGGGAAAGAATTCTCCTATGCCATTGTTGTTGTTGGAGAAACTCCATATGTTGAGACCATGGGTGACAATTCCGTCCTCACAATTCCTCTGAATGGAACAGAGGTTATAAACACTGTATGCAATAATAATATCAAATGCCTTGTAATAATGATATCAGGAAGGCCTTTGGTGGTGGAACCTTATTTGAATAAAATGGACGCCTTTGTGGCTGCATGGCTTCCTGGCAGTGAAGGGCAAGGTGTGACGGATGTTATATTTGGGGATCATGATTTTCATGGAAAACTGCCAAGGACCTGGTTTAAGAATGTGGATCAGCTGCCTATGAACTTCGGAGATGAGCATTATGACCCACTCTTTCCTTTCGGATTTGGAATGAGCATGAATTTGCAAAGAAATTCAATTCATTAAATGCAGTGTTTTTTCCCAATTAAAAAATAATCAAATTTTAGCTATTGAAGATGAAGTTTATTATGTAATATATATCATTTTGTTTTATTATGATTTAATTATGTACTGTATGATTCAAATTCATTGATTTATATTTTATTTGGAGTGGTTCATACGAACTCATCTCTTATGAACAATATACCCATCTAAGTGATGTTCTCAAAAGAGAAACATTGAGATGTCCTCAAAGGTAATCTATCCTAATACTACTCTAACTCAATTGCCTTGTAATAACAACATCAAGAAAGCATTTGATAACAAAACCTTATTTGAATAAAATGAATGCCTTTGTGGTTGCATGGCTAAGGTTTTGAATAAAATGAATGCCTTTGTCGTTGCATGGCTTCTTGATAGTGAAGGGTAAGGTGTGATAGATGTTATATTTGGGGACTATTATTTTCATGGGTGACTTCCAAGGACATGGTTTAAGAATGTGGATTAGCTGTCTAAGAAATTTGGAGATGAGCATAATGACCTTCTCTTTCCTTTTGCACATGAAATAAGTAAGAATTTGTAAAGCAATTCAATTCATTAAAGTCAATGGTTTTTTTTTCTAATTCAAATATGAATCAAATTTTCATTTATTTGGGATTACAATAAATTAAGTGTTAGGTGAAGATTGTAATGTAATATACATTATACTATTTTCTTATGATTCAATTGTATGGTTTTTAAGTCAAGCACATTCATTTATATTTCATGAATGGTGGTTCACTTGAATCCATCTCCAATGAGCAATGAACCATTTGGGTGATGTTCATAAGAGTGAAGCATTGAGACTTCATAAGAGTTCATTCATTCTAATCCTAGTCCAAAAATAGAGATCTAAATCTCTATCTATTTTACAAGTCGAAAAAATTTCAAGCAAAATTGAGAATTAGATTTATTGTCATTTCCATTGAAAGTCTCAAGACTATTTAATTAAGATACCCCCTTGATCTAAAAATGAGCTTGTTAGCTCTTAGATTGAACTTTTTTCATATAAAATATGTATAATTGATTTTGATGTATACATAGTTTTTTAAACTTCTAAACCTATTTTAAGTGATACAAGATATATTTTTAAAAAGGATAAAAAAAACAAACTTAATGGGCACTACCTATAAGAAGCTTCAAAGGTTTAAGAACATACAAAAATTAAAGTTATCAAATAGTAGAAGGCTCGATTAACCAAAAAATGAAACCACTTTTAAACTACACGAATAGTCCCAAACAACATTTGTTGATTTCGAAAAACTTGTTACCTTATATTTTAACTTTTCTCACACTAAATATATATAATTATTTTTTGGCAACTAAAGACAACTTTTTATATATTTGAATATATTTTATAAATGATAAAAAAAGACTCCCCTAAAAAGAACTTAATGGGCACTACCAATAAGAGGCTCCAAAAGCCTAGAAAACAACAAAAACAAAGTAATTGAACAACAAAAAGCTTGAATAACAAAAAAATCAAGTGAAACTAATTGAAACAACATAGTGCCATGTCCATAGGTGATATGTGATAATCTAAATTTTAATGTTCCTTAAACAATAGTAACTCAAAATTTAGTTAACTATCATCATTCAAGAAACAATCCAATGATGTGTAACATTTCAACAAATTGTCTAATTTTTGGGGATTAAAATCTATTAGGTGGATAAATTAGACCTCTAAGAACTTTTACTCACTAGAATTATGGATTAGTATAGTTTCCATAAAGGTAAGTTTTAGAGATAAATTTGACCCAATGACCTAGATATGATGGTAAACATAGACAAAGGTACCAATTCTCCTATTTTTAGATAATCAATTCAAAAAATTTAAATTTAGACAAAATGGAAGGGAGAAAATTCTAAAATTTAGACCCCTTGCAAATGAAATAGATTACAAAATAACATTGCCTATGACTATATATATATGTATAATCTTAAACTTTAATTGAAGTACAAAAAAGTGGAAATTTAGGTAAACTTGTCAATGGTTGTTATTGCTTCAAGAATTTGACATCACCATAGTGGATAAGCCTTGAAAAGTAAATGTAGTGGCAAATTTTCTGTCTAGACTACCAACTCAATTAGCATAAGATGTTGTTGATGATTCTTTTCCAAGTGAGCATTTATTTTCTCTATCTTTGTACACACCTTGGTTTGTTGATATTGCCAATTATCTAGTAGCAGGACAAATACCACCTCATTTATCCCCTAGAGAAGAGACAATTGGTACACAAAAGTTTTCCCTACTCTTGGATAGATGGTTATTTATTTTACATAGGTCCAGACAATATTATGAGAAGGTGTATAAGAGAAGATGAGGTCTATGATATCCTCAAAGCCTAGCATGATGAACCCTGTGGGGGACACTTTGTAGCAAAGAGGACAACACTCAAGATTCTCAATTACTAGCCAACTCTTCATAAGGATCCATTGAAATACATAAGGAGTTGTGATAGGTGTCATAGAATGGATAGGAAACCTAAAACAGATGAGATTCCTTTGCAACCATAGTTAGCATTAGCACCATTTGATAAATGGGGGATATAATTTATTGGCCCAATATCGCCAACAACAAACAACAAGGAGTATATCTTAGTTTGCACATATTATCTAACAAAGTGGGTAGAAGTTAAAGCATTACAATTTTCTAGAGATGGGAATGTGGCCAAATTTCTATATGAAGGCATATTTACAAGGTATGGACTGCCAAGAGAAATTGTAATAGATCAAGGTCCCCAGTTTACATCAAAGATGATCACCAAATTGGTCCAGGAATATGAGATAAGGCATAGGAAGTCAACACCCTACCACCCTCAAGCCAATGGGAAGGTTGAAGTAACAAATAGGGAGTGCAAATATTCTGACCAAAACAATGCAAATTCACAGGAAGGATTGGGCAACTAGGTTACCTGAGGCATAATGGTCCTATATGACAACTTGAAAGAGTACAATAGGGTTAACACCATATGAGTTGGTGTATGGAAAGATAGCAACACTTCCTATTGAATTTGAGTACAAAACACTAAGGACAACAGTTGAACTGGATATGGAATTGACAACAACACAAAATGAGAGATTACATAGTTTGAATGGATTAGATGAAATTAAGATGGAAGCTATGCACCACACTGAAGTTGTTTAGAAATAGAGAATTCGATGACATGACATGTTCATCAAAACAAAGGAGTTTAGTGTGAGTGATTGAGATTTCCTCTATGACTCAAGATACATGGAATATAAAGGAAAATTATAGACAAGATGGTTAGGCCCATATGAGATACACCAAGTATTCCCAAATGGAGCAGTACAAATGCAAACAATTGATGAAGTTATATTTTCACTATTGGTTAATGGTCATAAACTAAAACTTTATACAAAATCAATGTAGAAGGATGAATTCTTTCAGTGATGCATCAAATATGGACTAGACAGTTATTCTAGAAAAGACAATGTTCCAAACATCACAAAATCAACAATAGACATAATAGGTTCTCCAATTGACTCAGTAGATGAGCTACACAACTCACTTACTAAGGTCAATCAGGTATAATTTCATACCACATATCACATGCACACACAACATAGGTGACAACAATCAATAATAATTTTCAAGTACAGTCCATGATGCAGTAGGGACCTGTAGCTTCACGCCTACAAATGAGAAAATTCAGAAGGGGCCTATTGATGCATGCACCCATAACACTTTCCTATTGGAAATTTCAATTATTTTTCCATATTAATTGCATGAGCATCCACAATACACTTTATTCCTTAGTACATGCCACCTCATACCTATCATTTCACTTCATGCAACTTCATCCACCTTATCCCACGTACCATTCATATCACTTTTCTTGATATCCATGCAATATGCAATTTATTTCACATCCTATCACTGTACATCCCACAACCTTTCACAACCATCATTTACCACATGCTATTTAGCTACATCATTCATTACCCATTACAATTACAAACGGTCACATCATATCTCACTACAAGCAGTTTAAATCAAATTCACATGAGCTAAGTTTTAGTTCATTACACTTCTACAAGTACACATTGATTTTGAATAATTATCATAGATGTCAATTATGTTTTTACATGTTTACCTATTAGATTTTTCAAGCTTCATATCATTGTTATTATTTCCAATACATCATTTCACCCTCCACCAAAACAACTGCAATTAAGTGAGGGCACTTAATACCTTTAGTTGGGGGGAAGTACTACCTTTCATTTTCATTTTCTTGGTTTTAAAAAACCCAAATACTTTCTGCAAAATCCTTTGACATTTTGTTTTCTATTTTTCCCCATTTTGCAATAAAACTCAACTATAATTCAAGTTTAGAAGGAAAGAGAAGGGGTAGAATAGCTATAGGCAGAGTGATAAACAAAAAAATTGAGCACAAGAAAGAATATTTTCACCATGGGTGGTGATATAATCTGAAGAGATCCATCTACACAAAATCAGCTATTCGAAGACATGTTAGTATCACCTATTTTCTAACATGCTGGTTGGATGGACTATTTCTTGAAGTTGACAAAGTACAATGAGGATATGATGGAGAAATTTGTAGCTACACTACAAAAGGATGAAAAATAGTCAAGGGTTTGAAGGTTGATGCTTTAGAGTTTGCAATTGTAGAAGTGTTTAGTTTACCACAAGGAGAGGAGTTTCTAGTTAGGGAAAACACTATTGTTGCCATAAATGAATTTAGAGAATGTGGAGAAAACTTGGACTCGTCCTCCTAAGGTACTAAGAGATTATCCTTGCCATGGGTTTGGGATTTTGTTGCTTCATATATCATTAAGTATCTTACATGTGATGGTAGGCAATCCTTATTGTATACAGTTCATTTCAAACTCCTAAGTCATCTCTGTCATGCTAAAATAGTTAATGTTCCAAATTTTCTCTATAATTAATTTGTTGAAAAGAATGGGCTATGGATACAAAAGAAATAGGAATAACACTACCTTGTCAAATTATTGTTTGGTCACCCTACTGATTAAAAGGAGTCTGAGGATTCAACATCCACAAGTTTCATGGGAATTTTTTTATCAATTGTAACCACATTGATAGTATTTTAGAAGAACTTGTTATGCCAGATAAAGTAGAAGAAATTTCTATGTCAGAAAGGAAAGGATTCATTGATCCCCCTATTTCACCTACCCATAAAAGGGATGAGTTAGAAAAGCAAGGTATGCAGGATACTCAAACTGCAACCATTGTAGAACAACCCACAAAAGAAGAAAATAAAGAAACCCATACCCCTACAAAGACATCAAGATCCAAGAAAAGAAAAACTAGGTATTCTTCTATGCCTACATTAGGGCAGAAAAGAACCACAAGGGGATCTCATCACTTAAGAGGGAAAGGGGCAATGAGGGGTACATGAAGGAAACAAAAAAGTGTTGTTGCAATTGAAACAAATTCGAATCGAAAGAAGTTCCCCCTAAGGATGAAAATGTACCTAATGTACTTACATGTCATTTTATAAGAACCTTTGAATCTGATTGAGAGGATGCTTTTTTTGCGAGGAAGACAAGGAAAAGAACCCCAAAGAGTCGTGACTCAGAGGGTGGTGAATATATGAGTGAAAGGAATGATCAATTTGTGGAAATAAATGAAGAATTTTTTTTTCAATAAAAAGATATTGGCACATAAATACAAGAAGCTATGGAAAGAATTAAGCAATTAGAAGGTTTATTGAAAACACACGAACAAAGAGAAAGTGAGAGGGTCGATAGAAGAATTGAGGAATTGGAGGAAAAAATTTGTAGATATGAGCATGGGTATGGGTTGGATAGATTGGCACATCTTGCTATCATAACAACAAAAAGCAAAGAACTAGTACCCAAGACTCCAATTCCTTGATTTTTAGTTCCCTTTGGACCATCTGTACTAAGCCTAGGTGCAAAATTATGGAGGACTCAAGAATTCTTTGAGAAGAAGAATGAATGGGAAAAATAAAAGGTTGAAATGATGTCTACACACACTAGGATACTTATGAAAAAGGATATAGAAATAACAAGGTTGAAAGTAAAAATTGAGGAAGTAGCAGATAAGGCTGCACAAATTCTAAAGTGCAGACCTCCTACAAGAGTTTACACACTATTTCTGCAAAAAAGATACTTGCGGTTTTAGTTCAACTAGCTAATTAGTGATTTTCCAATAGCAATGAATAAATAATTTATGTTTCTAAACAATTTCTCTGACTCAACACCGGATATGCAAGATTAATTATGTGAGTTTTACTTACATAAACTTGTGCTCTCAAATCAAATAGAATGGAACCCTCTAATGTTTGTGTGGGATTTGAAAATCAAAGCATCAAACCCCTATATCATAAATGAGAATCAATGAGGAGAAATATTGTAGGAATATACTAAAAAGGAGAAATTTATGGCTCTACAACCGAGGAAAGAATCCAAAATCCCAATGCAATTAATGATGAGTGGTTAGAACTCCCAAGGTATAAAGGTGTAGGTAGGAAAATCACGAGTATGAGGGAAAGTGACTACAAAATAATGAAGTACCTAGCTATAGGACCAACTACCCAAGCCTTCCATTTTATAAGGAAAAGGTAGGAATAATTGACCCTTAAATTGAAGAGAAATGAACCTCACTCCCTCTACAATTTTATAGCCATTCTCAAAAGGATTCACAAGTATATAGATATTGCCACACATAACACACTTAAATGGTTTCCATTAACAATTCATCCACCTCTCCTCCTCTACCCAATGCCACATTGGGTAGGAAGGGACCGTGATAAATTGGAAATGACAAAGAACACAAGGCTAGAAAGGATTGCATGTCACTAGGGCTACTACTTCATACAAGGGAAGGGAGTTGAAGATGTTACAGATTTCAGGGACATCACTTTGTAATATAACCTTTGTGACCTAGATGTTTCTTGAGGATAATCAAATATCTTAGTTGGGGGGAAATGATGAGACCAAATATTAGCTAGTTTTTTGCTGTTTAGTTCATGATTTTAGACATTTCAAACTGCTTGTTTCATATACATTCCTAAACATTATCTATCTCTTTATAGATTTCATGTAACTTGAACTTGGTTTTGATGAATGGGTGAAGCCACAATAGTGGTTTACAATTCCATTGAGGAAGGAAAACTCACAAAAATTGACCCCATGCCAAAAAATGTGATTTTGGGGGTTCGTATGAACCTATGGGTTCGCTCGAACCAGGGTTTGAGCGAACCCATTCCCTAGTTTACCGCCCAAAAAGAAAATAAAAATGCATTATGTGAGGTGGTTCACTTGAACCCCTAGGGGTTCGTACGAACCCCCTTATCCCTCATTCTCCCCCTTAGACACAAAAAAAAACCTAATTTTTTTTACTTCGAAGCTCGATTTGAACATGAAAATGGTGGAGACTTCACAAACCCAACTAGAATTAGGTATTCCTCAGAACGAGCTATCCAACGAATATAATTTTGATATGTTTTGGGTTTATTATGTATCTGTTTTTTTAGTTTTATTAAATATAGGTTTTTCACCAAAAATGAAGGTCTCTGCTCTACACATGTGGAAAAATAGCAGATTATCAATTTATTTTTTGAAAAATATGAGTGCACCAAATATTGAAGTCCTTGATCCAAAAAAATAAATAAATTTAATTTTGATATATAAAAAAAAAGTTAGGCATTATACGGTCGCACTATGTTTGAATTATAATTGGTTTGACTTCGAAACTTGATTAAAGAAAAAATATTCAATAAAAAAATATCTAACCAAGTGGAAGCACTAGATATTGGAGTTACAAATCTAAATTTGAAAGAATTAGAATTTTATCCTTCATGGAAAAAAATTTATGCGTTATCCAATGTGCATCATTTTTTAAAAATACTATTTTCTGAAAAAAAACCAGTTTTCGTGGGAGATGGAAAAAGAAGTGCAACCCAATTCCAAAAATTTTGAAAAAAATATTTTTAGAATCTAGAGACAACATGTGATGAGACTCTAGTTTGCATCATCTTCAAATTCCTCACAGTTTAGCTGCTATAGGTGCCCGAATGTGAAGATTTAGTTAAAAATAATAATTTTAGTGTCCAGTTTGGCCAAAAATTGTAAACCACTATTGTGGGATCACCCGTATGGAAATATGGTTGTGATATGTCGTTAATTGCATGATTTATTGTGTGAGTGTGTATGAAATAAAGTGTGAATTTATGTTTAATTTATGATTATTAGTATTGTGTATATGTTGGATGAACCGACTCCTTGCAGCTGAGAAGCCAGAGCAACCAGACTATAGCCCACAACAACTAGGGAGTGCAAATCACAACCAAAGGATTTTAGATAAGCGATGTAGGGGAGAATCTAGAATAAGAATACAAAAATTATAGAAATAGAGGAGTTCATCAATGAGGATGATTGTGAATCACCATGTCATTTAATAAGACTACTGAAGGGAGAAGGCGTTTGCTTTGATTGGGAAGCTAACGTGACTATTTCCATAGTCCATGCTTCTTTTATGCCATTAAAACAAAGTTCAAGTCCTAATCGTCTTCCTCCACCTTCTTAGTTATGTTTTTCGTTATGCAAACTTTGTCACTCTCTATTTCATAGGGGAGTGGTGATTTGTATTTAGCTTTTTGTTTTGAGTCCTTGTTTCAATAAACCTCCCCCAAACCTATATAGTTGGCTCGGTGGTCGAGGAGTAGATATAGCGTATGGATATGTTTAGATAGTGATAGTTTTTACTACACATACAATACTTTGTTTTCCAGTTATGCAGTTATGAATAAGATATTTATGAAGATTCTTATCAGATTATGAAATCTTGTTATATGCAATGAGATGTTTTATGTTTATTGTTATCTTTAGTTGATTCAAGGAGTTTAGATTTGAGTTTACTTCATGGATACAGTAACTTGAGCAAGGGCCACTCAAGGTAACTATTCTCCACCATTAATTTTTTTTGTTACAAAGATGCTTTTATTTATTGTATTCATCTTAATTGGGCCGTACACCTGTGAAATGGTACTACCAAATTCAATAAAATTTTGAAATATATTTTTGAGAAGGTTACACTTTCCAGAAGATTATAGGTTGGTTATGAAATCTAGATAAAGGATGTAAATGAATGAGGCCAAGCATATTCTCAAGAGATATCTGAAAAATATATTATAATTGAAAGTTTAATGATTGGATCAAAAGTTATGACCCCGTGAAGTTGTAGTACCAAATTTAAATAAATTTTAAAATATCTTCTTGAGAAGGTGACACTTTCCAGAAGATTTTAGAGTGGTTACACAATCCATATAAATGATTTGAACAAATCAATCCACGAACCTTCTTGAGAGATTTTCAAAAATATATTACAATTGAAGATCTAATGATCATATCAAAATTTATGACCCAACAAAGTTGTACTACCAAATTTAATAAAATTTTGAAATATTTTTTTTGCAAAGGTTACACTTTCCAGAAGATTCTAGGGTGGTTATGCAATCTAGATAAATGATACAAATGAATGAGGCCGAGAGCCTTCTTGAGTTCTTTCCAAAAATATATTATAATTAAAAATCCAACAGTCAGATCAAAACTTATGAACCCGCAAAGTGGTACTATGAAATTTAATAAAATTTTGAAATATCTTTTTGAGAAGGTTAAACTTTCTAGAAGATTCTAGAGTGCTTACACAATCTAGATAAAACTTGTGAATGAATGAAGCCAAGCATCTTCTTGAGAGCTTTCCAAAAATATATTATAATTGAAAATCCAATAGTCAAATCAAAAGTTATGACCCCACGAAGTTGTATTACCAAATTTAATAAAATTTTGAAATATCTTCTTGAAGAGGTTACACTTTCCAAAAGATTCTAGGGAAGTTACACAATCAAGATGAACAATGCGAATGAATGAAGCCAATAAAATTCTTGAGAGATTTCTGAAAATATATTATTATTGAAAATCCAATGGTTAGATCAAAATTTATGGCCCCACGAAGTTGTACTACCAAATTTAATAAAATTTTGAAATATCTTCTTGAGGAGGTTTCACTTTCCAAAAGATTCTAGGGTGGTTACGTAATCTAGATGAAAGATGTGAATGGTTGCGGCCAAGTGCTTTCTCGAGAGATTTATAATAATATATTATGATTAAAAATCCAATGGTCAGATCAAAAGTTATGACCCCACGAAATTGTACTACCAAATTAAATAAAATTTTGAAATATATCTTCTTGAGGAGGTTACAATTTCTAGAAGATTCTAGTGTAGTTACACATTCTAGATAAAGGATTCAAATGGATTTTCCCAAGTGCCTTGTCGAGATTTTATTTTGAAAATATATTATAATTGAAACTCCAATGGTCAAATCAAAAGTTATGACCCCAAAAAGTTGTACTACCAAATGTAATAAAATATCGAAATATCTTCTTTAGAAGGTTACACTTTCTAATTTTTTTTAGGGTTATTATGCTTTCTTGATAATGGATGCAAATGGTTGCAGCCATGCACCTTCTTGAGATATTTTCAAAAATATATTATAATTGAAAATCCAACGATTAGATCAAAATTTATGACATTGCAAAGTTGTAATACCAAATTTAATAAAATTTCTCGATATCTTCTTGAGAAGGTTACACTTTGTAGAATATTTTAGGGTGGTTACGTATTCTAGATAAAGGGTGCGAATTGTTATGGCCAAATGCAAAAATTAGACCTATTAATTTTATTTTTTTGGGTAGTTGATTATTAAGGTTCATTTACACACATACTCTAGGGAAAACCCTGAAGCTGGAAAACTTGTTTGTGTTATTTTTACACCTTAAAATCTTCTAATTTGTGAGACAATTTATTTTAAAAAGGTTTGAAAGAAATATTTTAAAGTTGTAACTTTATCCATATAGGATACCTCAATCTTGAGCTTCACCCAAGATGAAAATCCAATGTCCTTAAACATACAAGTAGAGACTTTGGCCATATATAACCTGGGTGTCATATTACAATACAACTTGTGCATGATTAGCTGATTTAAATTTGCATGAAACATATCCTTTTCTTAGTCATCTCAAAGCTTTGATTTTACAGCTCTTATTTTCCTAATTTATTTTTTCTCATTTATAAAAATCAAATTCAAATGGTATTTTGTTGAAGATATGTTGTCATTGATGTCAAAGAAGCTCATTAATGTCAAAAGAGTGATGTCAGCATATCAGTTAGAATTAAATGTAATTATTTATGTCACGCCATGTCTAAGTATTTGAAATCAAGAAGTACTACGATTAGATGTAGAATGTTAATGCTATCATTACGATGAAGAAAGCTACTTGTAGTATGATTGACATATCATCTTATATCTATTACAATTTTTGGAAGCAGCCTGGAAGTGTTTGTGATAGTATTTTGTGGTTTTCTACTCATGAGTTATATTATATTTTTATAGTTTTTTTCCCCGCATTCTACCACAATTGAATTTTATGGCTTGTGGTTTGGACCTAAAGTAAAGTTACTCATGATGTACCAAATTATAGAGTTTTATAGGTTGAGCTTCAACAAATAGAAAGTTAGAAGTAATACAATGTTGTTTGTGTTTGTTGATTGACTAAGAATAATGTCTAAGTGTTTGCATCAGAGAAGGGAAGTGTGCACTAGCTAGAGGAAGTGTGTGAAGATAAAATAAGACTAGATTAAGATCACTTAAGGAAGCACATTTGATTTAGGACCAAGCCAACTGCATGTTTCATATCAAAATTGAATTAAGGTCTACCCTTAGCTAACACGACTCATTGCAAATGGTGTTAAGAAGTTCTTGGTCAACATGAGATATTGTTAATATGTTGGAATGTATATATTTATGACTCTAATTCATTCAGTGTATGAGAGTGTGTGTATAGGAATGCTATGTAATTATTACTTCAATGTGAATATCAATATGATGTAATGTGAGTTGCATTCCAATCATTGTGTGCCATTATCAAAAGATCATATGTTATGTGTGAGAGTGTCTAAAGGTTGATCAGATCAAGTGCAAGTTATTTTATCAATCTTGAAGATATACAAATTATATCTTTGTAATCCGATAGGACTAGTGTCTTTCCTATTGAGTTAGTGCTTAGATCATTATTTTTGGAATTGGTGTCTCCAGTAGTTCGGTTCTTACAAATATAATTAGGGATTGATGTCTCCAGTAGGTTGGTGCCTACTTCTTGATTATAAATGATTCATTATTTTGTGAGGCTACATTTGGATAGTAGCTCCAAACAATTCTTCTCATCGTAGTTTTTTCCATTATGGGTTTCCATGTGTATCTGGTGTTCCTTGTGTGAATATGTGCATATGTGTTGCTTAATGGTTAAGAAAATTAATAATTTCTACTTTGATGTTTTTGAGTCTCATGTTTGGAGAAGTTTCTAATGGTAATTAATCTTGAATTAAAGGGTTTTTACATATATTGATTCACCCCCCTCTCAGTATATTGTGTACCTTTTTATATTCTTCTTAGAAAAATATTATAACAAACTTAAAATGACATTCAATAATGCATTCAACCACATCATCAAAAAACATAAAATTTAAAGTTTTACCTACTTCCTCACTATATGGCATCACCATTCCATTATCTTATTTTTCTTCTCCTTCCTTGGCTATTCCAATAGGTTTGAATACCATTTCTCTAGCCAAATTCACTACATTCATTGATTCTGTTGTCACAGTATTGTTCCCTTTCATTTCAAAAAAATCTTGTCATGTATCATCCAACACTTCCATTTGTTCTGTAGCTACTTTCCTTGCTTCCACCTTCAATCTCATTGTTTATTTGTTACCTCTTTATTCCACATGATGACCTATTCTATTATTCTACACGATGGACTGACTTGATCTAGTGTCGTGCATGTAATAAGGAATATCACCAGGGTTTACTATTACTACTAGCCTCCAAAAACTTTCATTCACTCCTCAATGTCCAGTTATACATTAACACTTGATTGAAATAAAATTGGTCTGTAATTCATTCATGAATTTAATTTATTTAAAAGAACTTCCTTTTAAGGGTGTCATTTTGTGATTATCATGGTGCATCAAAATATGGTGAGCATATACAAAATTAGTCTTAAAAGAGAAAAATGGATAAATATATGAGCTCAATAGTTTCACTCTTTTAAATTCAGACACTTTAGAATTACTAGATTCATTTTCAATGATTATAAAGTTCCTTTTCTCAAATATTCCTAGTGAATCAAGATTTAAAATAAAACATAAATATTTATCAAATATTATTTATATAATTTTAGATCAAGCCTTTAAAACTCAATAGAAACAATATAAAAAATTTATTACATAAATTTATTTAAATAATATTTTTGTAATATCTTTAGATGTAGAGAATTATGGTTAGTATTCACAATGATCATTCTTATCATCTTTTAAGCGATGGGATTTTCTAGAAAAATAGAAAGCTTAATGATCTAAATAGTAGGTTTAAACCATTTTATAGGGAAAATTAACTTGAAAGATAACAATTCAAATTTAGAGCTTCACAAGTTAGTATGGATTAGCTAGATTTATTATTTTCCTATGGGTTAGCTAGATTTATTATTTTCCTATGGGTTGGCACGCACGCACACACACACACACACACACACACATATATATATATATATATTAGCATTTTATGATCAACACAAGGCAATATTGTAAATGAAGAAACAAGAAACACAATTTTATGTTTCTATAAGATTAGAGTGATAACTCTAGCATACGTGCATTCATGATTTGTCTCTTTGATAAAAAATCACCATGTCATAAAGTGATTTAACATAACTACACATTTGGAGGTTAAATATGTTTTTAATCCTATAAAATGTAATAATTTATTATATTATATAATATGTATTATTATTTTAAAATTGTATATATCTTATACATGATTTAAGAATTATATAAATTTATTTTTAAAAGTAACACTTTAATATATTAGTGGTCATCCCACAAGTCATGATATGTTGTTGGATTGTATATACCATTCTTAATCCATGGCATTGCAATTTATTTTCTCCATTCCTCAAAAGAGGTTGCACTAGATTGAGCTACAAATCGATCATGTTAATAATATATTAAAAAAATAGTAAAACCAAATTATAGATATTAATGTAAAATATAATTTAATATAACATAGATAAAATAACATAATCATCTAAATAATTCTAATAAATTTTATTTGAGATATCTTCTATCAATTCCAATAACTATAAGGTAGCTCTGTATATTGAATTCTATTTTTCTAAATTTATTTAAAATTCTATATTTTTTATTTTCTTTTTAAAATAAAATATGTCATATTTTATAGTATGAAGGGAAAAAAACATGCACATAGCTTATCAAGGAGTTCAAACTTGTTTTGGATTATATTATTTGTTACATGTGCATAAATCTATGCCATTTTTTTAAGAGTGGGTATTTGTATATAACTATTATCAATAGTAGAGCCCAACCAAAACTCACAAGAGTCCATGGTATCATCATCCTCTAAAGGAAAACAATGTGGTAGAGATTAATTTTGATACAACACATGTTATCATACTCACAAGAGTCCATGGTATCATCATCCTCTAAAGGAAAACAATGTGGTAGAGATCAATTTTGATACAACACATGTTATCATAATTATATGTGGCACATGTCTTAAGTTTATCTTATTATTAAGAGAAGACCTTTGGTTTTACTTGTTCGAGTTTAATTGTTTAATTTTTTATAGATTTCAAGTTTATTGTTTGGCCTCCTAACAACCTTAATAATTATGTCACAAATTTAATTTTAAAGGTTTTCCATATTAATTTATGCTATTAATTATAAATATATGTATAATTAAGATTACAATGTATAATTATTTTATTTTTTATAATCTTAGTTGTGAATGATGTCTAAGCAAGAGCCTAAGAGAGTAAAAAATTCTAGCCTAAGGTATATGATGAGGGAACAAACATTAAAAAATTCTTGGTATTTTTTATCTATAGATGTAGACTTTTTCTATTAGTGGTGTATAAAAATTATAATTTACCTACATACTATGTCATCCACATCCTCTTTGAGAAATCTCTTAATACTTGGGTTAAGAATGTTTGGTAACCCTATGAAATAAATATTGGCGGGGTTGGTAACCTTACTATAGGTTTTTTGTTCTCATTTAAGGAACCACAAGCTAATATAATCTTGAAGAATTCTATTGAATAGTCCAATCACGTAGCCACAAACTTATATTCAACACAAATTAATGTTCTAATAACAAATGAAACAAAACCCTAATGTATGGAAACATAATTTTATTATAGGAGTACAATTAGTTTGCTTCTTGATCTTAATCACCTTCTACAACCTCTAAAAGATCCTAAAATACGTGCATTCATCTTTGATGCAGTCAATATTGGGGGGTCTTATCAAACTACCCAATATTGTAGCCTTAACATGTCATCCAATCCACATTAACATATAAATAGAAAAATAATCTAAAACATATATTTATTTCAATGTTCATACACATTCATACATGAAAATTCCTCAAGATTAATTACATATATGGAGGATTCAACATTGAATAAAATTCAAAAAATTACAAAATTTTCTAGACACATCTTGTCTAGGAGTCTTCAAACCTTCTTGGCTTCACTCTATTAGTGTAGGTTTTTATTTTCCTAGTGGTTTAATTTATTTTCTCTTAGTCCTAGGTTTTCCCTGTACTTAATTAAGCTTTCTTAGGATATAATAAAACAAGTTTATTACTAGGAGATAAGTGTGTGATGTCCCTTTCATTAAACGGTGGAACCATAATTTTGGTGGCATCATCCACTTTTGGTGGTCTATCTCCACTTTTTGTGGTTGATTCCTATTGGTTGGATTTTCTACCTACCTCCTCTCCTAAGTTCTATATAAAATCACTACCTAGTTTGTATTTGCATCTCTTTTATACATCTTTACAATGTATCTTTTCAGCTTGGAAGCTCTTAATACAATTTCATTACATCAATATTACATAATCTCTTGGAGTCCTGGTTTACATTCTTTATGTTTTTTCAGTTTATGTAACTTTGATTTTCTCTTAAAAAGTTCCTTGGGTTATTCAATCTATTTCAAATTTATAACATGGTATAAGAGCTTTTGTTTTGAGAAATATAAGTTCATAGATTCTTGATTGAGAGATTGAGTTTTCTTGTAAAGATCTTGTAAATTCTTGTATTCTCTTCTCTTGCATTTTGAACAATCTGGAGAATCGAAAAGGATTTGCAAAGATCTAATAACCTCTTCATATTGCATATATGTTTTGTGAGATCCAGGTGACTGTAACATTTTTGGTTATATTGACAACATTTTTGACTATTCCAATGCATCTATAAGGCTCGAGAAAGTTGGATTTGGATTTTGTTTCATCCAAATTGGAGATCATTTGACAAAGTTGCAAATGAGGGTTTGTTTGAAGCTTAGATCTGACGAACACATTTTTACTAGACCATTTTTGGCCCAAATGGACCTTTCCATTGTGTTTAGAAGGCCCAAAAACTCATATTCTCATATTATATTTGTTTAGTTTAGATGAATTTGATTTTTGACAAATTTTTATTTTGCTAGGGGGTCGTCACTGTAGGCTAAATTCAACCACTTTTTTAAAAAATTCATAACTTTTCTCCATAGTGTCCGTTTTTGGAAAATGAGATATCGTCAAAAAGATGTAGACGCGAATTTTCCATCCACAAAGGTATTGAAAACAATTTTTCCATTTTCTGTCAGATATTGCAAGTTGAAGTTGTTTGTTGCAAATTTATTCAAAAATTCATAACTTTCACCTTAGTACTCCATTTTTTGGAAATGAATAGGGGTTGGAAAGGTATTGAAGAGCACTACATAGCTATATGACTATTTTTTTCTATATTTTGTTGCAGGTTCATTTTGTATCAAAATTTGTAATTTTGGCTATTTTGAGCCAATTGAGCATTGTATCTTGGAAATGGCTTTGTAATCGCATTGAACTATAAAGTGCCAACCTTATAATTTTTGGGGGTTGATTTTCGATACTATTGAAAAGGGTGGAAGTGTATTGATATTATTTTTTGGTGTTCCTTTGTAATAATTTAAGGATTATATCATGGGTTTTTCTAATCACCCTTCTGTGATAATCTTGGATAAGGCTAATTATGAGTCTTGGAAAAAAGGCATTCCAACCCATCTCAGATGGCTAAATTTTTTCCTTATCTTTATGGGCTCATGCCTAAACTAGACACACTTGGAATAAAATTAGTATGGGGTAATATAATTGATCATGTATTAGGAATCATTGGTTCTCATGTTGAGACTTACACTATGTTGATTATAGTAGACATTGAATGTCCAAGCACTCTTTGGACCAAGATAATTTGGGTGATGTTTTGAGACCCTCATGTTTCTCCATTCCTAGATGATTCTGCTATAGATTGCCTCATTCCACTTGATGATATAGATAATACACCCTTTGATGATGATACTTTAGAGGAGCTTAAGTATTATGCATGTCTTGAATATTCAAATGACACAAAGACTTATCTTCTTCCTTCTCATCCTCATGTTAAGATTACATCAACATCACCTATTGCAAATTCAAATTATAGAGATGCTTCTTCGAGAGCCTCTGGTGATTCATTATAGCAGGATTAATTATGTATTTTGGATTCAGTCTATTGGGACCAATTTCTACCAAACATCTCTTGTTTGTTTGTAGAGTCCCTCATCTCAGACCTATATGACACTATTGAGTACATGCATCTTCTCTTTGAGGATAATTATTTTATCTTTTCATTTTTTTCTACTTTAGAGTTCAATGTTGCTTCTTCGAAAGCTTCCAATGACTTCTTGCAACAGGATATCTATAGTTTTCTTGATTTAGCTTTATGGAATGATCTCTTGACAAGAGTTTTAGACTTGTTTATGGATACACATATTTTTGATTTGGAGGAAACATTTAAGGGGTTATCTCTACTCTTTGATGTTGATCGTTACACAAATATTTTCAAACCATCATTGTATTTGGATGGTGCTCTACATTAGTCTCTAGGAGATTTTGATTTATCATATTCAACAATGTGGCCTAGAATGCCTGACTTGATTGTGATGACTTTCAATATTGACATGAAGATACTTGATCCAAGTTCAGAGACTTCATAAATCTTGCACTTTCTTCCTACATATTCCTTTCAAGACTTGGGAGATAGTTTGCACATACCTTTGGTTTTGTTTCTTCCTAAGAGGAGGAACATTGCTCAACGATCATGGAGTATCTTCTCTATCCAGTTTCAAGCATCTACTATTGGATCTCTTTGGGGGGGCTACCTAGTCCTTCTCTTCTTCTCTCTCTATTTTGGGGGGTGTTCTCTCTCTATTTATGTGGGGGGATTCTTCTTCTTTGGGGAGGAATCTCATTTCTACATGGGTATCTAACATGGCCTCATTTTTTAGGATCCATTATCTTTTACATCCTCCTAAGATGTGCTTTAGGGGGGTGTTGGTGTAGGTTTTTATTTTCCTAGTGGGTTAATTTATTTTCCCTTAGTGCTAGGTTTTTCCTACACTTAATTAAGATTTCTTAGGATAATAAATCGATTTTATTACTAGGAGATAAGTGTGTGGTGTCCCTTTCCTTAAAGGGTGGAACCACTTTCCACTTTTTGTGGCATCCTCCACTTTTGGTGGTCCATCTCCACTTTTTGTGGTTGATTCCTATTTGCTAGATTCTCCACCTACCTCCTCTTCTAAGTTCTATATGAACTCACTACCTACCTCCTCTTCTAAGTTCTATATAAACTCACTACCTACCTTGTATTTGCATATCTTTTATGCATCTTTGCATTGTATCTTTTCAGCTTGGAAGATCTTAATGGAATTTTGTCACATTGATATTGCATAATCTCTCGTGATCCTAGTTTGCATTCTTTATATTTTTTTAGTTTATGTAACTTTGGTTTTCTCTTAAAAAGTTCCTTGGATTATTCAATCTATTTCAGATTTCTAACACATTCATCTTTTGAAACTTGATTTTTCTCTTCATTATGCAACTCTCATGGCTACCTTGAACACTTATAACACACTTGCAAAATATTTTTTCTCTTCTCTTTACAAGTTAATTTTTTGCACTCTTTCTTATGCAACTCTTAAGAGCAACCTGCAAATTCTTTCTCCAACCTTGCTGCTATTGATTGTTGTCTTTTTACACCATTAAAGCTTATTTTTTATATATTCTTACACCCTTGCAAGCACCAAAAAGTGGCACCCAAATATGTCCTTTCATCTCCCTCAACTTGACATATGAAATTCCTTCACAAAGAATGAAATAAAGACATTTTTTCTTCCAAAATGTGTTGTTAAGGTTGCTTCACCATATCAAACATCTTGATATCATAGATGCCTTTGGAAAATGAATAAAATACAAAACCAAGTCATATTCCTTTGGTAATTGAAGTGTCATTTATTATTTTTCCAAAAATGACTATATTTTCCCTCCGTTTTAAGCACCCAATAAGACAATAATGGAATGTCAAAGGTCACTTGCCTTATGAAGACTTCTATAGGCAACTGAATTGATAAAATAAATATTAATTATTGTTTTCAAGTTCACTCTAACATGCCAATGGACCCCTTAAACCTATCACAACCTCTTTCTAGAACATTTGAAAAAGAAACTCTTTATTATTATTAAGTTAAGTTACTTTAAGAATAATAATAATTATTTATTATGAAATTAAAACTTAAGAAAAAAATTTAAAAATAATAAATTAAACTATTTAGAGAATCAAATAGATGCATTGAAAAACAAATAAAAATTTATGATGCAAAATTTAATTATGGAAATAAACATCTTTTTTCAAATTATGAATGAAAAATAGATAAATTTTATTTTATTTAAAATTTTCCATATTCCTTTGTTTCAAATTTCTATTCTTCTTCCTAGTCAACACCTCATCTCCTATCAATTAACTCCACTTCTTTTAAGAATTTAAATCTTTCCCTTATCAATGAACTGCTTTTCTTTTTGGAAACTTCATTTTTAAAACTATGCACAAAGAAGGAAACCTCGTGTGCACCATTATCCTTCTTTTAGAATTAAAAAAATTCATAATCATTCTCTTATAAGTCAGAATGTAAACTTCCCTCTTCACTTACTAGATCTTGACTGTTGATTTCACTACTAAATCTCAACCATCGAACCAACTTACATTTTCTATAAATATGACCCTTCAACCTCTTTCAAAGGGGAGATGAAATGGAGAATTCTTTATAATCATTATTTTCCATCTTTTATTTTTCTTTGCATGTAATTTTTAAGGTTAGTAATTTCTTAGGTAAAGATAGGGAATAGAAGAAGACATAGTCTTTCCTTGTTGTAGAAAAGATGAGCGGAGATTTGTAAAGGGCTAAGCGTGGGATTCAACAGAGAAGGTGTTGGTTTCGATAGTGCTATAGGTAGGCTTCAAATTTTCCTTCTCTCTATTCAAAAGATTTATTTTTCCTTCTTCTCTATTTGAATTCATTTAGTCTTTAAAGAGGAAATAAGAAAAAAATACCCATTTATTGTATGGTCCCATGGGGGGCTTGGGCTTTATTTTCATGGATCAAGTGGTCCCATGAAGCAAAATAAATTATGCTACATGACTAATTGAAATATTTTCCTAAAAAATAGCAGCCCCTACCTTTTAGGACTGCAAATTCCAGGGTGAAATTGAGGTGGGGCTAGAAATTACCTCTACAGCTTAGGAAATTTTTTTGCCACTTGTTTATCACTTAAAATTTTAAGCTAAATTGCAAAATTGAATTCATGGGACCACTAGCTTTAAAATATTCCTAAAAAACTTCAGCATTACCCATTGAATTTTTTTAGGAAGCCCCCCCTCCATGGGAGCTTACCCTTAAATTTATTTTCTCAATATTATTTTAATGAAAAATATATTTCTTTCAATATTGTTGAATTCAATAAAAAATCTTTTTAGAGCTCTTCAGATCTAAATATTTTTTATAAAAAAAAATAAAAATTAATCCTATTTGCTAAATTAAATTAAAAAATTTACTAATTTATATTAAAATTCTATTTAAAAATTGTACTAAATCCTATTTAAAATTTATACTAGTCTTTATTTAAAAGTTTATATTAAAATTCCATTTAAAATTATATTAAATCTTATTTAAAATTTATACTAATTTTTATTTAAAAGTTTATATTAAAATTCTAAAACAAAATTATATTAAAATTTATTTAAAAATTTATTTTTAAATTTTAAATTTCATAATAAATATTATTTAAAATATGACTTAAAAAATTTAATTAAAAAAATATTTTTAAAAGATTATTTATTTTATAAATATTGTTTTAATCTTTATAAAAAATAATAATAAAATAAAATATTTGTGAATAGGTCACAACCCTTAGCAGCTGCAAGACCTTTCCTTATATAAAGGCACGATCTCATGGAGGGGGCTTCCTAAAAAAATGGAGCAAAATCTGCTAATTTTTTTTTGGAATATTTTGAAGCTGGTAGTCCCATGGATTTAGTTGTGTAGTTTAGCTTAAAATTTTAAGCTCCAAGATTTAAGTAGGTCAATGGTCCCATGAAGCTAGAATGTTGTGAATAAAAAAATAATAAATAAACATCATTTCCCTCCAATTTTTTCCTGGCGGGAATCTAAATTTCTAAATGTGTGACAAGTGGTAAGAAAGTACTCTTAAGGAGGTGAGGCAATTTCTAGCCCCACCCCAATCTCACCAGCTAAAATCTTCAGCCCAAAAAGGAGTTTTTTTTTTTTTTTCCATGAGACCTACTACTTCCATGAAAATAGGAGCCCAAGCCCCCCCATGGGACCATTCAAAACTTTTATATAAAGTTAAAAAAAAATCTTCTTTATATAAAGTTTAATTTATATTTTAATTAATATAAAGTTTAATTTATATTTTTTAATTAAAATAAAATTTAATTAATATTAAGTTTAATTTATATTTTAATTAATATAAAATTTGATTTATATTATAATATGCATAATTAAGTATTATTTTAACGTAGATAATAATTAATATTAAGCATTGAATAATTATATATATATAGTTATAATTATAATTATAATTACATTTATATATATATATATATATATATATATATATATATATATATATATATATATAATGAAATTTAATATTAATTTCAAAATTAAAAAATTTCAATTATAGAAGTATTTGAAATCCTTCAATATAATGAAGAGACAATTTTTTAAAAATGATAAAATTAATTAATGAGTTAATGAGATTCAAAAGTTTGTTTTTGCTATTTAATGTGTTATTCTAGAAAAAAGTATGATTAAATAAAAAGCCACGAAACTACTTAAATTAGAGCATCAAAAAAATCATTCATAGATTTTTAATACTAAATTTGAGACTTGAGATGAGAAGGTGATTTTTCTTGAAATAATCAATATTTCCTCTACAAACTAAAATCTTGCTTTTCTTTATTCGAGTTCACAAGATTTAATTTATAACCATTTTTTTTATGATTATCACAATGATTATTTAAAATTAAAAATTTTAAGATTAGTATTTAATTAAGTAACTTGATATCTTTACTATCTTCCTCAAAATTTGGGTTTACAATTAAATTTAGCAATTAAATTTCCACATAGTACATCATTAATTTGCACATCAATTTATAAATCATCTTAATTAAGATTAGTATCTAATTTCATGTATTAGATTTTAAATTTATTTCTCAAATAATAAGTTCTATTTTTAAATAATGTTTGTGATAGAAATTAAAGTTAGTTTGAATTTTTAATTAATGTTAGATAAACACATCTTCAAAAGAGAAATTATTCTTTTATAAAAAGAGTTCGTAATTTATTTCAGATACTAGCAATGTGATCATTTTATAATGATTTTATAAATAATTGTGTTAATTAAGTTAATTAAATTGATTTCAAGATTTGGTTCAATAAAGTTTATATTTCAAAATATTTTATTAAATAAAAAAAAAAGAATAAAATAAAATAGTTAGTAAATAATCTTTTAGAATAAATTTGTTAGGTAATTAGAGATAGTATGTACTTATTTACTTTAGAAAACCAAATTAGATAGATTTATTAATTAATTCAGTTTGGCTTATTACAAAACTAGTTAGTACTCAAGTATTTCCAATTAAATGAAAAATGAATATAATTCATTAAATCGACGTTTTCAAAAGTGAGCAATTAGAATTTTTTTTATTTGAAACCAAATAATATGATTTAATTTTCAAAAGAAACTAGTATTAAAAGTTTTGTTTTGCAAAATAGCTATCATTAGAAAATTGAACTTAGTCAAATCTAATAATAGTGTCAAAAGAAAATTTCTAGAGTTTAAAAAAAAAAGAAATTAATAGTGTTTTATTTATTATTCATTTATTTATTTAAAAACATATAAATAAAAGACAAATTTAATTTATTTTAAGATTAATAAGATTTATGAAATGATTTTCTTATCAATGATTTTCTTATTCATGGTTAAATGAATCTAGATGTTCAAATTTATCCTCTTCCATTTATTTAGTTGGTTGAAAATTATCTCAAAAAAATTAATTAATAGTTTAGCATTTATTTCAAGTTTTTGAAAAAAGTTATTCCTCAATAATTACTTAATTAGAGAATAAAGCTAGTGCTAAGAAACAAACCAAATTAATAGATTTGTGAAAATAATTTAGATATGTACACATCTATAATAAATTAACTTAAAATATTACATGAACTCAATCAAACACATTAATTAGTTTCAAACGATGTTAAGCTTAGTATTTAATTAATGCTAGTTCAATATTTTAGAGGGAGATTATGTATTTAGTGTTGACTAAATTAACATATTCATGTAAAACTGAATTGGAATAATTGTATTTAAAAAAAAACAAATTAATTAATGTTGTTTTGCATAATAGTTTTCAATAATTTAAAATCATTTTAGAAAGTAAATTAGTAATGTCAAGAAAAAATAACTTAGTTTCTAAATTCTTCTCAACAATTATTATTGCCTCAACTTAGTACTGTTTCCATAATAGAATTGCATTCAATTTAATGTTAATATTTGGATATTCATTTATCAAAGATTTACTTTAATTCATTTCTTTTCGAAGTAAATTAAATTAGCAATGAAAGTAATATTTATTAAATACTGTTAGTAAAAAAAAATTAAAATGAAATAATCAAATGTTAATATTTGGACATTCATTTATCAAATATTTACTTTAATTCATTTCTTTTCGATAATGAAAGTAATTTAATGATTAATATTTATTAAATGATGTTCCTTAAACTTTCTTAATGATGAAATTATCAAATATTAATATTTGTTAAATTCCTTATTTTGCAAATTAGTAGTTGTAGATTAAAAATGTTCTAAATGGTACTATACACTAAAATCTGATATACTAACATCGTTTCATCCTAAAACTCGTCATCTTTTAGCTTAATTGATTACATCAGCATAACTATCTAATTAATTACATCATTTTCATCTATTAATCTGATTAATATAATTAGATTAATTCCTCCCCCTTTCATGCTAACCTTTTGTACTGTTAAATTGGATAAATCAAAATATTTAATCTTAACACCCTAAGTCCTCTCATTTATATTAAATAATCTTGATTATTTAATTAAATGTCATTCTGAACCCTTTTCATTAAATAAGTTAATTATTTAATGGATATCCTAAATTTCCCTAATGTGCATAATTGAAACTTTGTTTTTTTTATGCATAATAAGATTTCTATTAACTATCAAAAATTTTACATAACTTCTGCATAGCAAGAACCATATGCTTCTATTGCTTGACAAAAAAATATCAGACCTAACCCGACACAAAAAACCAACCACAGCCCCACCACCTAGAAAAACAGAGTGCAGAGACCCTTCAATAAACCCTGCAAGCCAAGACAAACCATACCAAAAGAAAACCCCCAAAAATGGCTCTTAGCCTCAGCCAACAATGATTATAAAGAGACCAAAATACTTGATACATTGCCATTAGAGTATTTGTATTCACAGATAGGGACCTATACCACCACCTAAAACCCATTTAATTTTGCAAATTGGTCGAACTTCGGCACCCAATCAAAGTCTGTGACCACCTCAAGCCCCAACATTTTCTTGAGAAAGCTAACTCCATAGCCAACAATTTGCTTGTGACACACCAACACCATACCTTTTAAGTCCAACAATAGAGGATAGATTTTGAGTACCTCATCGGGGATCTTTACTAGAGGTAGGTCATTGGGTCGCGATGCACCACCTCCCAGGAAAGTAGCCTGCAAGGCCTCGTCTAGCCCACCTATAAGTTATTTCTTGAAGAGCTTTCCCATTATTGCCTTTGCTTCCGCCTTTAGTGTTCGAACATCAAGCATGGATGACAAGAACTGAGATACAATATGGGTGTTAACTCAAAATGTCTCCCAATTTGTCAAATTCCCTTTTCCCAAGATCATCTTCACTACCACCACCAAATGATGGTCAATCCTTAACATTATCCACTTCAAACACTGATCAATTATCACCTTAAACACGGTTTTTCAAGCCTTATAGTCCAAATGAATTGGTGTATCGAGACCCATGCTCACCAAAACTTCCACATTCATCTCTACAATGAATTTGGACCACTTTGCCATCCTCACAAAAAAATCACAAGCCAAGATGAAAGCCAAAATTTGGAAAAAACCTTGCCACCCAATACAATTTATGGTTCCCATGTCGCCGAGCCTAGCACACTTACTACACTGTGCAAAGGCATGCATGCCATCCAAAAAACCCTTCTCACATGCCACCTGACACCAGTCGTATGTGAGGTGGAGAAATAAAACTTCATAGGGGAGAGAGGGTCGTGACCATGAAAATTAGCTGTAGATTCACCTTCTCATGCCATTATTACCGTCGGCGGAGGCAACACAAAGAGCAAGATGCATTGATGAAGCATCATCTTGGTGGCCTTCAAACTCCCCCACTTGCATAGATCACCTACCAAGCGGGCCCCAGTGAGAGACTTACCTTTGAAAAATCAGATTTCCACCTAGGAGGACCCCGAGATAATGCTTGCTCGCCCCAAGGACCCCAACCCTACCACCAAAAGATGTGTGGCAAGGCGCCCACCCAACTGCCCACATAATTGAAACTTTGTTTTAATTATCAAATTATTATTCTAATTCTAATTCTTCCACTTGTAAAGAAGTATTGCTCCTTTGCACATTCCTCCAAAAGGGAATATTCTTATGGAATATTCCTTCTTGTGCACTCATTCAAATTTAGTTTTAAATTAACTAAATTACTAATTTCCCTCCATCCACTTGCATAGGGAATATTCCAAAGGAATATTCTCCTATTTGGCTCCAAAATTGGAATGATTTATTTCAAACAAACTTTGTAACAAACTTTCAAAGTTGTTACAAAGTGCACGTTTGTTTGAATCATTCTTAACCTTTGATATTTCCTTGATCCATGTGATCTTTGATTTTCATCCATTGATGAGAATCCTTGATCCATGTTTCACCCTCCTTTTTCATCTTGACCATTGATAGATCAAATCAATCTCATCCATTGATTTTTCATTTTCTTTCCTATTAATAAAGCACTATTTGGAGGCAAATGGATCCATATTTTGATAGAAAATTCATGCTGTTGAAACTCACACACATTTGCATACTCCAATTGCTATCACTATCTTTGAGGGAAATTAGATTTTTTCACATCCATTTGAGAGAATTTTCTTCAACATCATCCATGCTTATTTCAACAAAATGGGATTGTGAAAGGGCTAAATTCCACATCCGATGCAGCACCAATCCCCCAATGGGATGAGGTTTTTTGAGTTTAATTAGGATTCTTTGTGCAATTTGAGCTTTATTTCAAATTTTAATGGCTTCCTAGTTTAACTTTGCAAGAATTTCATTGGGAGTGTAACTTGATTTAGGTAATTACATTGTTTTAAAATTATTATTACAATCATGTTTAGCTTAGTTAAGATTTACATCCACATTTTGGCACTAGAAGGAGGGCAGTACCGATCAAGATTAATGAATTTTTCTCTTCAATTCCATTTTTCTAGTTTTGCAGATACAATGATGCTTTTGGATACTACAACAACGCCTTTGTTAGGCGTTACCATATAGAGATGCCCTTTTCTGCAAATACAATGATGCTTAATTAAATCATCAATGCCTATTAAAAATTGTGACGCTAATACTTTTTGTAGGTATCGAAGATTTGCAAATAGCGACGCCACCCAAAATAGGGACACCATTGTCGTCTTTGTTTTACTATAGAGTGATGCTTTTTCTCACTAGAGCGATGCCTTTTTGAATTATGGTGACACCTTTGCAAACAATGACACTTTTTACTGGTAAGCAAAAATAGTGATTGAATTTTAGCATGTGCTTTAAATTTTTGATTTTATTTTCTCTTTAACATGTCACTGACTTCTGGATTTTGTTTTTTTAGGCTAATTGGTTTTGCAGGTTTGGACAATGAAATTTGAAGTGAAGGAGGATATCATCGTTTAATTATATAATTGTAACAAGTGTTTCGACACTTATGGGGCAATTATAACCCATTTATGATGTTTTATTTCACATTTTAGGACCAAACTAGATTTCTTTTGGGTTTAAAATTAACGTTCAAATTGGTTAAAATTGAACCCTCACATCATTATTATTGTTGGTTTAAAATTGAACAAAATAATCTCCACACTTTTTTTGGTGCTTACAACGAATTCATTATGCTTTTCAAGGTTAAAATGAACATGTGTCTAATTTACTTGTGTATGCTTGTTGTGTGTATCCTCTCCCCTTGCGCTTCGTGTGATCTTGGATGAAGAGAAATACACAAGTATACCTTTTCTTCTTGGAAGTTCCTATCCTCTTCCCTTGCACCTTTTGGAAATCTTAGGTGACGAAAATAATTTTATGCTTCAAACATGTGTTACCTTTAGAGGGCCTGCCTCCCAACTTGTGAGAGGGAACGAACCAAGCGGTTCTTTCATTTCAGTCCGCTATATAAATAATTGGTTATGACTAAAGTCATTAACCAACTGGTTGTGGTTGTCCTATACCAATGAATGTCTCCCTTAGTATCTTTGTGATGTGTTAAAACCTTGAGATATTTCTAAGGGCTAGGAGGCCTCTTAATTGAGTGAATCGTTGCGTTTATAATACCAATTTATCTTGAATATGGTCATTAAAATCCTTGTTTGTAGTGGCTAACCAAGTCCAATTTTGAAATGTATTTAAGGTAGTGCATGGGAGGTGCACCACTCCCAAAAGTTACTTACCATGTTCAATTTTTGGTTGAGGCAATAAAGAAAATGGGGAAGGGACTCCTTTGCTTGGTGTGTCAAGACGATACATTTCCTTGACATAGCCTATTTTTCCATTCCACCTTCATGAATTAATCATCTCTTAGGGTATGATGGTAAGCCTACTAAGAAATATGCATCTTCTCTACCTAGGATTGCAAATTCTTGTGAGTCAATTTAACACATGGTTCCAAAACAGTTGCAAACAAACATCAACAAGTTGTCTCAAAATTTAAAAACCTTTGGTTTAAGCATGGACACCCTTTGAAAAGCCTTGATATTGATGCTTTTCCCAAGGATTTTTATCCTTAGAGAGTTCTAAATATTTTGTCTTATATCTAAATCCATACTTTCCAAAGTTAATTACATAGGTGACTACGACCCTAACTTCATGATTTTCACATAATGATTTTTTGTGAAATGAAGGATGTTTTTGACATATATATTTTAGTTTGAAACTTAAGAAAGGCATTGTATGTGGTAAAAATAACTTCATTAATCCAAGACTAAATCAAATGAACACCCCACATTGATGTATGTTCAAACTTTGACTCCCCAAAACAAGAAAATTGAGACAACAAAAACATTGCAAAACATTGAGTTCAAATCCTATTTCCAAAATCATTTGAGTTCTATTTTTTTCAAAATCGTTTGTCTTTATGGTTTGATAAATTTAAAGGTATAGCATGTTTCTCACCACCTTGGTCTTGCAAAACAAATTTCCCTTTTAGGTTAACATTTTGGGTCAAAACATTTCATCCACCTTCATCATATTTGACATTTCACTTCACCCAAACAACTTTAGAAACTTTTGGACACATAAACACTTTGGACTTAGAAATTTATCAAATCAATCCCCTAACTTAGCTATGTTGTGTGTGAAATAGATAATTTTCCATACACTTAGTTAAATTAGTCATCACATTTTTTTAACTAGTTTATCTTGAAGGTCACAAGTCTACCTTTAGATTTACAAATTCATTAGCACCTTTATCGAAACATCAAAACATCAAACCTATTTGTCTAAAAGTATTGTCCAAAATTTTATAAGGTTCATACCCCATATCACTCACCATTTTTATCATCCACTCACATAATTGGTCCAAAAAACCTTAGAGGTTCAGTTTTGCAACAAGGTCAAAACACAATAAAAACATGGAATATAAAATATATTCATACATCATAAGTGATCTAAATCAACCAAACTATCAAAGCCTTACAATACCACTTGATTATCAAAACTCACATTTATACAATTCACACATGGCATCATCATATCCTACAAACCTCAATGCTACAACAAATGTGAGTATGCCCAATCTAAATTTTGGAACACCTTTCCCTATGGTAGTTTTAAATCAAAGTTAAAACCTACAAATCTATCAACCAAACGAACAATACATGAGTTTTCAACAAAACCAAATTATCCCATCAAATCAATACATGCCAAATGTGAATATACTAAATACAAACTTACCAAACATGAACATATCAAATCCACACTTGGTAAACTATGGGATACATATGTTTGTAAATCACACCAATGTTGTTCAAAATCCAAACAATATATTGATAAATCAATGTATTGATCCAAATCAAGGTTACCTAAATCAAAGAAATGTGTTTCCCAACCATAGAAATGTTCAATGCTAACCTATAATGCAAAATCTAAACATCATCCCAAATCAGAACATTGTCCAAAATCAATTTGTGCATGATCCCATACAAATACCACAAGTGTCAACTATATCAAGGGTATAAAAATAAAAATCAAGATCGAGTTTTGTGAAATCAAATTGCTACACTTACCAAATTCATTGATTTATATCACCAAGAGACATCTCCACCCAAAAATCAACACACTCCCACATTGGTTAAACCATGTCATAAAAAAATAGAGTTGTGTCCACAACCATATCAAGAATAACATACTCAATATCAAGAAGTTGGATATCAAAATCAAAAACTCAACAAGATCAATCAACACATCTCCAAGATTAATCACAAAAGATCAAACACAACAAGCACAAGCTTCACAAGACAACAACACCACTACCAAATGTGAATACACTCATTTAGGGGAGCCAATCAAATCAACATTAAGCATGCTAGTCCATGCTAAACTTATGAATCTTCTAAAATCATTAAATGAGGGTGAACCTAGCATCAAGTTCCCATGGGATGATGATAATGCTTATTACGAATACCATAGCATAAAAGGTCATGAAATGCCAGATTGTATCAAACTCAAAGATCTCATCCAAGACCTTCTTGATCAAGGAAAAACTATTGTTGAGGACAATGATCAAGATTCAAACACTAATGATAGTAGTGACAATATCTCCAACTCAATCTCTGAAAACGATGATCAAGATCTATCCATCAATGAGCCCCTTGAATATGTTTCTACTACTTCCAACTACCAAATCAACATACATCAAGAGTCACTTTTTAATCATGATCAAAACCCATCAATGATATCCTATAATGATCCATTTCAATAAGTGTTAACATCACTTGATCCTATGATTGAAAACATTGATAATTCTCCCAACACCATTTTTGAGGAAAAGATTCAAGATCCATTCACCAATGATCATGTCATCAATATCGCCACATTATTGTTGATGGTCAAAATAACAAAACAACATTAAACTAAATATCTCTATCCTATTTCTCTTGAAAAAGATAGCTAATCTTAAATCATCTATCTTCCAAGGTCTCGGTAGTTGGTTCTCAACTATGATCTCATCATTCAGTGATTCATGCAACCATAATATTCAAGGGGCCTTTACTAGTACAAGGGTACAAACTAGATAGTACAAATTAATCTAACATGGGGTTTTTAAATAAATAGAAAAAGATAGATCAAGGCTTTGGAACAAAAAAAGGTGAACAAATATTTCCTTAAATTTAGACATGTAATTTATGTAATGAGCATTTCCTAATTAGCTAAAAACTATAGAATGAAACAATTCATGAAGAGTACATGTAATCATATTCATACACAGTGTGGATTTAATATATTTAACCATTGTTCATCACTTTTTTTAGAATTATTTTTCAATAAAAAATCACAAAATTAGTAGATCAATGAACAAAAAATAAAATAGCATCCACATATAACTCAATAGATGGTTTTGAATTCAATATCTTCTATTGATTCTCATCAATTAAGAGACATTTATGCACAAAAAAATCCATTGGCATACAAGAAACTATTGTCTATCAACATTATCGTTAAACTAACAAACTTCTAGAAATTAACTATTTACATTAAAATTGTAAAAATGTTTAACTATTGCACAAAAGCTGTAAAATGAAAAATGTCTAGTCTTAGGTAGAAAATATGACTTCAATTTTCTGACCCTTACAATCAGGAGAAATTTCTATCTTATAGAAAGAATTAAACACTAATTTCTCCTTTCACAAATCATGATCCACCAATCGGGGCCCAAATATGCAATTACAGGGGATGCTTCCAATTGAGTATGAGTCTTCATTTTTTTTTAAATTGATGAGTTTGAAAAATCACACCTCATTTCTAGTTGGTCAAAATTGATTGGGAGTTGTTGCTTTGCTTGTTGTTGATCACTTTGCCCAATCTCTGGCCTACAAAAATTGATTTGGAGTTAACCATTTGTCAAAACTGATATGGAGTTATTTCTATCCACATGGTGCCTGGAAATGGTTGACAATATTTGACTTTACCATTTAAAAATATATATTCTTCCTTTTTATTTGGCATTATTAGCTTCTTTGGCTGCTTTGACTTGTTTGAAATATTTATCAACATTGCTAAAAATCTACTGCAGCGTATCTTCTTCAGGTCCATCAATGCATTTGACTTTAAACATTTCCCTTTCAAACTCTTTAGCAATAGCAATGCACATATCTTGCAGTTGGTTGATGTTCTTGACAACATCCTGTACATAGAATATGATATCCATTAACTTATCCAACAGAGGCCCTTCATCATCATATCCTTCCTCTACCCACTTTTCCAACCTGTTGTTGCATTGATATTTCATCTTTTGTAAAGGAATCAAGCTTGCACATGATGAAACATCCTTATCCACTACCTTAGCAAGAATCCCCTTAACCACATTTGATTCATCAGATATATCTTGTTGGGCATGTTGTAATATCCTTCATTCATCCATAAGAATTTATAATCGGAAGACTAATATATTTGTAGATTTAGCAAGAAAACTGAAGTTTTGATCCTCGAGGATACCATGTGTAATTATATCACTCTTTGACATCTTATTTAAGACTCTCAGTTTTTGCATATAGCTTGCATACCTATCTTCTTCCACTCCCAGCTTCTTGGTATATTGATCCAAAGACTTAACAGGATCCCTTACTTGAGTATAAAATTTAGAGCTTGAAGTAAGAAGCTCCTCTATCTCTTTCTTAAGAATACCAACCTAGTTTTCCTTCATCTGATCCTTTATTTTCATCTCACTCAGCTCATCAACTTGTTTCCATGTCATTAGGATAGGAAATTTTGATGGTGTTGGTTTTTCGGTAGTAGAGGTGGTGAGTTCCTTCATAAATATTCTCATTTTCCCCACCCGAGCCTTTAGCTCATCTTTGGCCTACTTATCCTTGATGAATCTTGACTTTGTTGTTGTATCCACAATGTCAATAAGGTTCATTTTCTAATTTATTGTCTGCTTACCCAGATTGACAGTACTCACTTGATAATCTAAAGCTTGCAAATCCCTATCATCTTTATTAGTTATTGGAGTTGCAGTGTCTTCCACCAAGTCCCTGTCATTAGTGAGCCTTGTGGAATGAATGGCTCAGGGTTTCTTCTTGGGTTTCACTTTATCTACCTCCTTTACCATACCATCCCATGTCGCTGCCTGGGATTAAACTTGTTGCCTTTTATCCAAATTCAAATTTAACCACGTAGGGGCAGCTGGCTAAGGTGTTACCTGTTGAGTACTAGGAGTTGTTGATGAGGGAGGTGTAGAGGACATTGTTACCACTATTTTCTAAAAAGAAGTATTTTTCTGCTCTTCTTTCTCTTTGAGCAATATCTCTTGCTCTAACCTCTCATTTTGAGCTCTTATCTCTTCCAACTTCTTCATCTCTAACTCTTTCTATGCAAATTCTTCTTCATCCCTTAGTTTTTTTTGTTCTAGTTCCACTACATGGGCTTCCTCTTCTACTGCCTTATCCAATTCAACTTTCTTTTGTACTTCTACAACCTCTTTCTCCCAAGTTAGCTCTTCATCCTTCTTTCTTTGTTCCTCTTCTTTATTAACTAACTCTTCAACAACTTGTCTTTGAGAACTTTCTAATATTTCATTTTTTTATTCCTCCATTAAAACATCCCTCATTTTAGCCTCATTTCAAAGACTTCCTTCCTTGAACCTAGTGTCCTCTACTCCAGCTTCTTCCCTCTCAAGATATTCTTCATATTCTACTCTTTCTTCTTCATAAAGTGGAGTTTCCTCAAATTCCAAGGGCACAGGTGATTTTGTCACATAAATTATCAGGGGCCTTTCTTCTTGAACAACTACTATTTCCATAGTCGATGGTGCAGTGGGAGGGGTATCCTCAGTTTTCATAGGAACATCAAAAGGACCTTCCTGGGTAGTTTCCTCTCTAGGGTACATTATAGCCAAAGGTTGAACACCAAGACCTGCCACAACCCCTATAGCAGCAACAACATAAGTGACTTTAGCCTTTTCTAAGGCTTTAGTAACCTTCTTCATCAATATTTATTCTTCTACTAGGGAAGGTTCTGTTAGAGTAATAAGTTATATGCTTAATTAATTATATCATACTAGTTAATTAATTAAGTCACTTATTCCTCTAGTTGCTTAAGCTAAACTTAGGCACATTAATAATTGATTAATTATTAAGTGTGCACACTAGGGTTTCATTTAGGGTTTCCCTTTTAGGGTTTCTTGATCTCCTTCATAAGGATTGATCTCTTTGTAATATTGGAGATTCTAATAATGCATTTTACACTTTGAAGTTTACAGATCTTGTTTGTTCTGAATGTCTTTTGCATGTGACAGGTATCCATTTGCATGCAGGTGATCTTGGATTCTAACATGGTATCAGAGCTCCAGACATGCCACTGCCTGTTCATGATATGAAGATATGGCTTCTCAGTGAGTTTCAAATGCAAGGGTTTCCACAGGCATCTTTTTTGCAAGATCTAGGGGTAGCCGATTTTTTGGCACACTATGGGCTCAAACGGATGTCGCCATCGCGCAGCGCCTCAAAACCCTAGGAACGCCTGTCGTTTGGTTGATTTTGGTGATCTTGATCTGGGAGGCAAAAAAAAATTACCAAGGAGGCCGTACGGCCTCCCCAACACGCATTCCGAGGTTGGAAGAGGCACAAAAATAAAAAGTATGTTTCTTGGTATCTACGTCGGCGCTTGCACTGCAGAGAGGATTCCGCCACCGCCGGTGGCTCCCCCATCCGCCCGCCAACCCCTGAGGGCTCCTACGTTGCAGCCACGGTCCCATGGAGAACCGAATGCCAGATCCAGCCCCCGCGGGCTCCAAATGCATTGGCCGCAAGTTCTATGGGGGACCAGACCCCTCGCGCCCGGCCCCTGGCCCACTGTAGCCCCAACCCACAGTCATATGGCGACCAAGGGCCGAAAATTTTTCTGCAGGGATGGTTTTTTGCGGCAACGGCCTCCAGGCCGTCAAATTTAGGCTCGTGAACCACTGACATCAGCATGATGTCAGCATCCGTACGGCGGTCTTTTGCCCTTTTCTAACCCTAGTTTGTCTTCAAAGAGCAATTTTTTTGTTTTTGGCATAACTTGGGCATACGGTATCAAAATCGGGCAAACGAGATATTGCCGGAAAGCTAGTTCCGAGTACTTTCATTTGGTGTAGTTTATTTTATAGTATTTTCTTTTTTTACTACATTTATTTCTGTTTGAAGTCAGATGTTTATTTTATGCTTTCGAGCTCATAACTCTTTGCCACGATCTCTGATTTTCGCTATCTTTGCGGCGTTGGAAAGGTATTGAGGAGCTTTATGTTGCTGCCCATGCACTTTTTTTTGTATCTATCCTAGGTTTTTCATTAATCCAGATTTGGCCCGATGGGTGTTTTGGAGATTACTTGGATATTTTGGCAGTTGGGAGAGTGCATCTTGCATCTTTACACTTCATTTTCAGTGATACATCATTCAATAATCGTCTGTTGCTTCATAGATTCCAGTGTTGTTCCCATTTGGAGTGTTCGAGTGTTCCGTGGCATTGGGTCTGCTGTCGCATCATTATGATTCCGATATGGTTTCTTGTAGACAAAAGTATCTTTCCTTGCTTGCCAGATTGCGGTTCCAATGTTACTCTACAGTGTTCTTCCAGTGCTTCTTTGCAACATGTCATATCATTGTAGGGGGGTTTTGTCCCACTGGGTTTTCCTCCTCTACCTCTTTCTTGCATTTGTAAATGGGTACCTGATCAGGCCTAGTTGCGGGACCCATCTTTGCTTGCATGCATCTTATTCTAGTGTTTTAGCTTCTTCCTAAGTTCATCTTAAGGGGGGGTGTTAGAGTAATAATTTATATGCTTAATTAATTATATCATACTGGTTAATTAATTAAGTCACTTATTCCTCTAGTTGCTTAAGCTAAACTTAGGCACATTAATAATTGATTAATTATTAAGTGTGCACACTAGGGTTTCATTTAGGGTTTCCCTTTTAGGGTTTCTCGATCTCCTTCATAAGGATTGATCTCTTTGTAATATTGGAGATTCTAATAATGCATTTTACACTTTGAGGTTTACAAATCTTGTTTGTTCTGAATGTCTTTTGCATGTGACAGGTATCCATTTGCATGCAGGTGATCTTGGATTCTAACTGGTTCTTCTATAGTTGTAACACCCGTTTTCAACCTCTTATACTGCCTTGTTTCAGTTGAGGAAGTGGGATCACTGTTGGAATCCTTCTTCCTCGAGGTCTTAACCCTTGGGTGTCTAAGATGAAGGTTAAACCATTTTAGACTTCTCTCAATAACTACCTGTGAATTTTTATTGATATTCATTTCCTCTTTTTCCATCCAGTTAATTAGATCCAAATTCTTTGTAGCCACTTTATCCATTTCACACTTATGATCAAGAATCATTCTTTGATTTGAAGTCCCTTCTGGAATATCTTCTTTAATCCCAAAGTCCTTCATTTGGGGGATGATCAATCTTTCATATCCTCTTCTTCTTACTTCAAACTGATCTTGCAAATTTTCCCAAAAGTCCTCGAGAAGTGGTTGATGGAGGGGAAACTGTGAAGCATATAGACCATTCATTTTCCCCTTCGGATCAAAGTCCTTTTCTGAATGTATGAAGCTTTAAATTCAAATACTGAAACTCTTTTGTAGCTAACTTAGCTACTATAGAAGAAGAACAAGAATAAAACCCCGATTGGGTTGTGAATGAGTGGCAGCTAACCTTATGTTTATCAAAAAACTTTGTATTTACCTCATCCACTTGACAAGAAAATTCCATTAAGATCCACCTATCACCACAACACCTTGGTAGTTTGAAAGGGTCCTTTTCATATCCAAATAGTCTAATATAGGTGGATTTGGGGTATTGCATAAATCAACTTCCCCATTCTTGAATGAATTCCATGACTTCCCATGACAACCTAAAGCCAATATCTCTTGTAAGATGATTAATGACAACATACAAAAATGCATCATTTACTCTTTTAAAATATCTTTCTGAGGCCTTCAACTCCAATTGATCATAGTGTTCCCACACCTTCTTCTGATCTGGACCATCCTCAAGTGATCGCAAAACAGTCAATCCCATAAACCTTCCCATTCTTACAACACAATAGATTACATAGGAAGACATGTAGAATGTATTGATTTCCTTTAATTTAATCATCTGATTATGAATATTTTTTGATATTATCTATCCCCAATCCAAATGCTGCTATCCATCCAAAATTAATTGGATAAATGGGAACATCCAATTCTCAAAGGCATGAGAATCCTCTTTTCCAAATGCCCTTGCTAGCAAGGTGATCATTTCCCCTGTGTCCCCATAGAAATCAAACCTCTTGAGCTTAGGTGGAATTTTCTTTACTAACTTCTTTTCTATTTTAAGCCATCTTTTTTTGATAAGCTTTTTATTTCCTTCCTCATCTGCTTCCCACCATTTCAATGGATCAACTTTGGACATGATTTTAATATTGGGGTGAGGAGGATGATAAAATACTAGTCTAATCATCCCGTGGGTCAAGCCTATGATCTCATTTCCCCATAAATCAATACACTTCCTCAGAGTTGGATTGTAGGCCTATGTAATAGCTAGTATGAATTTTGGGCATTACACAACAATAGGGAATGTGGTCACATGTGCCGACCTAGAATCTGTAATCATCTTGGCACTTGGGGAAGCATCTTTTGAATAAGTATCATCATGAAATTGCTTCAAGTCAATGTGACCAACTAGTGTATCTATAATATTCATGACCTTAGAACCAAATTTGGATTTGCACTGGATTCCCTTGGAACTTGCATTTCATAGTGATGGGAACCTGATATGGCTTTAAATTTTTAGTTTTTGTTCCCTTTTTGTACTTCTTCACCAGCAACCTCTTCCTTCGAATTAGACATTGGTTAATACATGTAACAATTAAATTCATCAAAGAAAGAGAAGAAATGTGAGGGGGTAAATCATCATATTCATTCATATTAAATCCTCATTCATTCAATAAAATTTCCATTCATAAGTTAATCATGTGTTTTTAGGTCTCAGGTTTGAGATAGAACCAAGAACTTAGTCATTTTAAACTAAACACTAAACCATGTTGGAGGTCAGGATTGGGGAATAATTTGAACATGACCCTTAGATAACATTCCTACCACTTTATTGGACATCAAAATTGGGCATGGAATTTGCACTCATACTTCTTCAAAGTTACGTCAAAATTCAGGGTCGGGAAGTCAATGGGCTCATAAACTTGTATTGGAAAATTTTTAAAAATTTAGTTCAGTGTCTGATTCGGCAATGTATTTGAAAATCATGATGGGGAAGTCACCAGGCATTGATACTTCACAAAACATAATCAATTTAGGGTTCTCTTCGAGTTTCAATCTCGACGAGTTATCAGAAGTCAGAATTGAGATATAGTTTGAGATTGGACTCCAAGCAAGTGAACAAGCTAAAGTGTCACTCCAAGTTTTGATCTTGATGAGTTATTAGAAGTTAGAATCAGGATGTGATTTGGAACTAGACCTTTTGGAAAATGAGTGGGTGTGAGTCAATTCCAAGTTATGATCTCAACATTGCGTTAGAATTCGAATTTGGGATTGCACCTAGCACCAGGACTTAAAACTACGTCAAGGGTTTTGTTTCCCTCCAAATTTTGATCCCAATCATTATGTGGGGATCGAAATCAAGACAAAAGCAGACACTTTAACAAAAACCCTCAAACATAATAAAGCTAATATATGAACTCTGATTTTGATCAAAGATCAAAATTCAAAATCGGGATCTTGATAAGACCCAGACCAAGGCGATGGTAGTGGGGGAAGTTTTAATTTCAAAAACCTATTCCAATAGGAATGTGAGAATCGGGATTGGGACAACAATTGGTCATAAATCTAACAGTATTTTCAAACATGCCTTCAAGATCGAGATCGAGATAGTTTCAAAACCCTAATACAAACCAATTCAAAAGTTAACCATATGGCTATTTCATTGAGGAATTAGATGAGGGAAACTACAGGGTTTCGACTCTTAGTTTGCAACGGTTGAAAATTTAAATTTCATTGATATTTGAAACATATTCAACCTAAGTAGTACAAAAACCCTAGCTAAACTAGGGCACGATGAGAACGAAAAACTCGCACAAGAAACACAAAGCAAAGAGCAAATAAAAACAAAGACAAACCCAAAAAATAAGAAACTATGATGCACCAAAGGGTGCCAAGAAAATGAAAAACAAACCATAAAAGCAAGAAATGAGAAACAAAAAAAACAAGAACACGCAACGCAAACCAATGAAAGAAATTGGTGAGCAAAACAAAAACACACAAATAAAAAATGAAAGGAAAATGAACAAGAAGACACCTACCTCAAGAAACGTGCTAGGAAATCCAATAGAACGACAAGAAATACTCAAGAACAACCTCAATTCCAAACCCTTCGCTTTGCTCTAGTTCACTCTGTCAACACAAAAAAGTAATAATGAGCAAAAACTGAGGAGTGGCGGGAATTAAAACTCATTCACGTGTGCAAATAGGTGTCCATTAATGTAGGGTAGTTCAGGCCTCAAGATCGGGGTGGAGGTCATAAATGAGTTGATATGAAAATAGAAGATAGGCGAGAGTCGGGATCGAGAAGGAACATGGCACCAAAAATTTCAATGAGTGCAAAGTTCCAAAAAAAATCTGAAATTTGAATCTCGACAAACAAGAAGGAAAAACACGAGAATCAGAATCTGGATCAGGATTAAAAAGGGAACAAGAACTTTGGAAAAGTTCTTGGTTCCACTTTTGTTCCAAAGTCCAATTTTGAAAAACAACGAAGAAAAGCGGAGGTAGGGATCATAATGAAAATGAAAAACTACACTTTAAAGGGTGCAAGGTGATGATTTCGATCTGATACCCAAATCTGACAGAACAAAAACACAAGGCAAAAGGCAGGGATCAGGATCAGGATGAAAACGAGAACTTAAACTTTGGAAAAGCAACAAGTGCCAGTGATAGTTCGAAATGTGAATTTGAAAACAAAGGAAAACAAAGACTTGGGAGAAAAAGATAACTCCCAAAGCCCGAACAAGAACAACAAAGGGGAATCCATTTTGAACAAAAACAAAAAAAATGGGGTGGTTATGCAAGGCATAACAATTGGTGACTTGATTAGGAAAATGGTTTACCCATTTTCAAGATACTAAAGAATTCAGTCACCCAAAACCTTTGGTTTATGAATATTTTAACTTGAGCATTATTAGTTACAACAAACAAGGTTGAGTTTCAATCTCAAATCATGAATCAAAATAACAACTTCAAATCTGAATGTGTGCATTTGTGGTGCATCCTTTCCTTAAATAATTTACCTATCCTTGAAACAATTGTATTGAGATTCAAGCTACGTGAGGTGAGTCACTTTAGTTTTCGTGCAATGATATCTCAGGCATTGATTAGTTGCCAGCCAGACATCTATAGCCCCGATGAAGATACCTCTAGTTCTCTCAAAGCATTTCTCTAATGCTAGCCAGACGTCCATAGCCCCGATAGAGACACTTGAATCACCCTTATAATATTGAGTTTACTTATGATTTTTTTCTTTTATTTTCTTGTATTTTTATATTTTTCTTGAAGCACTTATTTTCTTATCTTTTTTCCTCAATACTCAGACATAATAATATGAAAAGTTAGGTTGAGAACTATGGTGGACCTCATAACAACACTGGGACTCAAAATTTTCACCTGAATCATGAATACACTCACCCTAAGATAGATAGGCCTTCCAATAAGTAAATGATTCTATCTAATACGTGGCAGACTCAGTTGTGGTTTATAAGATCACTTAAAATATACTTGTTTGTTATAAACTTTCAAACTATCAATAAGATGGACATAAAACTTAAGGTTTGAAATGAAAAATATCAAAAAATATACTTGAAAATACCTAAATCAATTTCTCTGTCACAATACCCTTAGTATGCATTGAACAACTACCCATTATTATGAAATGATGACAATGAAATTCCCCAAAAATATAAAGGAAACAACGAAAGAGAACAAACAAACAAACAACAAAACATAAAACAAAGGAAAACAAACAAACCAAAACAAGGAAGAAAAGGAAAACAAACAAACAAACACCAAAACAAGGAAACCACTAAAATGCATATATACAATGGATGGACGATTAGGCCTTAATAGGCCAAAGTAATGTTTGAGAAAATATCCATTGAATGGAAATGGAACAGGTTCTCCCATTAAGGTGCTAATTTGGAAAGCATTCTCACCAAGGATCTCAACAATCTGATATGAACCCAACCAAATTCTATCAAAATTCTAGTGATCACCCTTCCTCTCTCTGGCCTTATCCCATAGTAGCAAAATGTTTGATATCCTAAAGGCCTTGATATTGGATCTCTTGTCAAACCAACATTTGACTACAACTTGATGTTTGGAAAACTATTGCAAGACAACATCCCTTTGTTCTTCTAGATTCAACAAGTTAGTTAATCGGACCTCTATCCTATCATCATTGGAATAGAACTCTTGCATAAAATATAAAATGAGTATCTGTAGATGGATAGGAAAGACTGGGTCTTGGCCATAAACTAATTTAAATGGCGATTTTCCTAAGGCGGCTTTAATTCTAGCCCTTTCCTCCCATAAGGCGAACTTCAACTATGTGTGTGAGTCCCTAGGATTACTTTCTAACAATTTTTTTATTACTTCCAACATTTTTTTATTGGTAGACTCAGCTACCCCATTTCCCTATGGATAATAGTTGGACGAGTATTTCAAAACTATCTTATATTCAAATTCCCATTGAATGAATTGTGCAAAAGAAAAGGCTGGGCCATTATCACATACCAGAGAAAATGGTACCCCAAACCTAGTAATGATATGTTCATTGAGGAATTTGATAACCACATAAGTGGTGCAGTTCTTGTAAGGTTGAGCCTTAGTCCACGGTGTGCAATAATCCACCGCAGTCAAGATAAACTTGTGACTTGAAAAATAATTTGGATTAATTACCTTGACAAAATCTAACGCCCATTGGGCGAACAATCTTACCTCATATATAGGTTGTAGGGGCATCATCGGGTTGCACTCCCTAGATGTTGAATTTTGACATGTACTGACGTGTTGATGAGAATATAAAAACACACAAGGCAATTAGTATCTTGATCTCAAGATTTTATGTGCCATTGCATTGGATGAATCGTGCCCAATACCATGTTTGCCATGAAATTCAACAATGGCCTGCTTCGCCTACTACTGATCTAGACAACACAAATAAACACCCTTAAATTCCTTTTGTATAAGGCTCCTCCTTTGATCATATAGTGAGCACTCTTCAGTCTTAATGCCCTTCTCTACATTATGTTCATCCCATCAGGACACTTGTTGTTCAACAATAAGAAAATCATATCAGCATACCAAGGATCTCCCGTAAATGATTGTACCATGTATTGCTGATAGGTGATCTTGGAATCAATGTTAGCCATTGCCTTGGACAAACCCTATCCTCAGACTAAATTCATAGGGTGAATCTTGAGATAAAACTCTTGTATAATTTCCATCCATTTTCCCCTTCTTTCTCCCAGCTTACTCTACTTAAGAAGGGACTTCACTACAAGGTCGAGAACGATGGCTGTGATCTGACTACGAAGGATGTAATGGTGGAACTTCTTAACCACTATCACTAGCGTGAAGGATTGCTTCTCCAATGGTGGGTATCTAATCTCAATGTTATTAAAGGGGGAACTCATGAAAGCTATCAGTCATTCATCTCCTTCACCTTTCCGCTATGTCAAAACAACAACACACGAATGGTCAGATGCAAAAGAGTAGATAAAGAAGGGCTATAAATAGTTGGGGCTTGTTAACACTAGTGCTTCTGAGATGGAATATTTGATTGGTGAAAAGGAAGCCTTGGACTCATTACTCCATTCAATCTTTGCATCCTTCTTCATCATCTCATTAAGAGGTTTGACAATCTCTACAAACCCGGTTATGAACTTCCTTATGAAGTTTATCTTTGTGAAGAAAGATCTCATTTCTTTCTTGATGCCTGGCATGAGAAGCTTCAAGATATATTCCAATCTATTAGGGTTGATTGAAATGCCTCTTTTTAATATTATATGACCCAAAAAAATTCCTTCTAAGACCCCAAAAACACATTCATTCGGGTTGAGCGAGACACCATACTTTATACATTTTTCGAGAACCTTTGATAAATCAACAGTGTGGTCCTCCCCGTTCTTAGAAAAGATGGTCAGATCATCCATGTAAATAATGATACATTTACCTAACAGATCTTTAAAGGCCACGTCCATTGCACACTGAAATTTTTCTCCAACGTTAATGAGATCGAATGGCATCCTTCAGTAGGCAAATGTTCCCCACTTGGTGGTGAAAGTGGTCTTATTCTATCCTCATAATTAACCAACACTTGGTTATATCCTGAATATCTATCCAGAAATGACATCATTTGTGAGTTGCTAACTATTTGTAGCAATTTTTAAAGAGAAGGAAGTGGGTAGTTATCTTTACTCTGAAGCTTTGTTGAGGATTTTGAAGTCAATGCACAATCTGATTTCCCCATTATTTTTGTGGACATGCACTAGATTTGCAACCTAAGTCAAATGTCTCACTAGAAAAATAATTTTGGCTGACAGTAATTTTTGCACCTCTTTAAGGATTAGAGGTTCAATCAAGGCATTAACTAGATGTTGTTTTTGACAAAATGGATTTTCTTGAGGCTTCAGAGGGATGGTGTGATTTATCATTGTATCGAAGGTTTTCAGATCTTCATTACCCCAAGCAATTGTTGTGATATCTTCCTTCAACACCTTCAAGATCTTGTCTTGGATGTCCTTTAGACAAGTCTTCCCAATGAATATATTTCTCTCTAGGCTTGATTATGAAAAGTTATATGTTTCATACTTCCCCCCATCAACATCCGTAGGCAGTTTCTCATAGGCCCAAGGATCAGAATTGAAGATCCTCTCCAGTGCTACCATTCCCTTGGGAATGTTGTTGGTTTTCAAATTAACAATGCCCTTTGCATCAAAATCCTTGGGATCCCAATCTCCTTGATCCATGTTGGACTCATCAATGATTTTTCTTTGAAGACGTCTAAACTTGCCAAAAAGGTAAGGATGTGTTGATCATCATCAAATACCTGAATGTTCTGAACATTGTTGGGAATGGCCAAAATTGACACTAACTCCACAAAAAACCTCTATAGATTGGAATCTTGTATAGGTTCCAAGGTATTAGCTGCTACATCTAGTGCATCTATAATCTGATTATTTTCTTTGGGAATCAACCTAATGTCAAAAGCATTAAAATCCTCGATAAAATTCCATACCCTAGTTTTGTAAGAAGCCAATCTTTTTTTGTGGCATGTGTACTTGCTATGAACCTTCTTGATGATTACTTTAGAATCCCACATCACTATGAGGGTTGTTACTTTCTTTTGATGCACAAACATCAGTCCCCTAGCCAATGCCTCATACTCTAACACATTGTTAGTACATCTGAATTGTAACCTGTAAGAAGCAAAGTAAGTTTTCCCTTTCAAGTTTGTTAGTTCTACTCCAACTCCACTCCGTATTTTAGATTTAGAACCATCAAATTTGAGGGTCCATAGTTGATCTTGGGCTGGGGTTTCTTTCTTTGGTTCAATCATAGGTTATTGCTTAAGAGGAGTAGGTGGTGGCTCTAATTGGTTTGGGATGCTAAGGTCAGGGGATTGTTGTACCTGAGGACTATTGAGTACTTCATTAAAAATAAAGACATGTGAAAAATCTATCTCCTGTAGCTCCTCATGATTATCAGGCTTGCAATTCACTTTCCCTTTGAGCAATTCCTTAGGAATTGGAAGATTAGCAGGGGTAGGGGTATCTAATATTTTTTGGAGCTCTCTAGTCTTAGTTTGTGAATTAGAAGATAGGGTCTAATTTTGATCAGAAAATAAGGACACTCCTTCTTGTGTGTTGTTTATCCTTGTCAAACAAATCGCAACTAAGAATGACTCTGATAGTGGACCCGACACCAATTCGGGAGTAACAAACTCCACAAGGCTACCTCCTCTCCTAGGACCAACTTGTCTTGTTGCAGTTTTTGAATTAATACTTGTCGGTTAACAGTAGTCATAGGATCATTATTTTCTAAGGGTTGTGAGAAATCAAGATTATGCATTGAATAGGTCATAACTTCTTCTCTCCTATAAACACCTATTTCAGTTTCAAAATAAGCTACCTCATTAGGATGGTCATATTGTATGATCATGTGCTTTAAGCGGGGTTCGCTTTCAATCTTAATTTGAGTTGGCATACCCTTCCATGACAACCACATGTGTGAGAAGTCTAATGATAGGTAACCTCCTATAGTCTTCATCAAATCCCTGCTCAACAACATGCCATACATTTCAGGAATATCAACAATCTGAATATCCATTAAAAGTTTGAATCCTTGGATCTAATCTCATTTGTATGTGCACATTTTTCAATTCCCCTACAATCTTTACTTCAATTTTATCTAACTGTATAACCTTTTTATGCGTTTTAAATTGGGGTCAGGCCTAATTTCTTACAAATGGAAAATTGTATAACATTACTTGAAGATCCAAAATCCAACAAGCAATTATGTAGGTTTTCCCAAATCTCCTCAAACTTAATAGGAACAATGGTGTCCCTGCCTTTCCCCTATATAGAGTTGTGTTTGCCTCAACAGTTGGAGTCATTTTTTCTTTTCCCTTTGACTGATCTACCTCATCCAAAGCCTTCAACATGATTTTGTGTTGAGAAGGACCCACTTCAAAACATAAAAGAATGACAAAGAGGTCATTTTTTCTACATTTCTAATATCAAATCATATTCCATGTTATTATTATATCATTGTTTAGGAAAGAAAGCAAAATTACCTCTATTTGGAAAGTCAGGTGGTCCTTTGGGTGGAGGCAGATTGTTATCCGCTTTCTGATTAGGGGGGGCCATGTTGTTAGGAGGGGTAGATGTGGTGAATGGTACCTTATTATGATTTCTCAAAAAATGGCCTCCCTTGGCCTAAAAAGCTTGGGCATCATATGTATTTGCTTCTAGTTCATTTTCTCCTTGCATGGGAAACTGATATTCCTCATCATATTTTTTAAAGGCCATAGCAATATCCACAAATCCACCACGTTTGTTAGGATTACCCTATGGTGATTGAGAATAAACTTGAGCCATCTTAACTATTTTCTCCACCTCTAGGTAGTTAACTTTAGAATGCATGGCAGTGTCATGCAATCTGCACCAGTTAGTCATGAAAATCAAATCTGCAACATTTGTAGTATGTGTTTTATCTTCATTGGCCTGATAATTATGAGGAACTCCTCCATTTTTTGGTCTAATGTCCCATTCTCTATTGTTGGGTCTCTGGTTGTATCTGTGTTGCCAAAAAGTGTATACCTTGGCACTTTTCACTCATTTTGGCCTTTTCCACTAGATTTTGGCCCTATTTACCTTGATTCAGCCTTGTAAGTTTGCAATTCATCAAGAACCTAACAATGTTTTACTAAGGTGTTGTTAAGTGTTGTAATGCATTTTCTCACTTTTCTAAGACCCTTTCAACATAATTCACCTAAATAATATATTCTTACACCTTCCTAAGCCTTAAGACAAAATGTTGTGTTGCATTTTCACACTTATCTAGGCTTATCACCCTTAAATTAATGCTTTTTCTATGCTAATTTTCCCCTTTAATGCATCTTTAGTCCGATCTAAGTGTGTTTCAGGAGGAAAAACTGATTAACTTCAATAAACACAAATTAATTTCCGACCACCACTAAAATTTTCCCAAGTGGACTAGGTCGCCACTTTGGGCGACATAGTCCCTTTAGGCATAAATTTCAAATTTTAAATAAAAATCAACGGGAATCTTGCCTCCTAAAACCCTACGGTCGGCCTATTAGGTTGCATTGCGAGAAAATTAGGGTTTCACATGTACAAATAAGGGTTTTCACCTTCATTTTGCTCTCTCCTTGGCTCATTTTTCTATTCTCACTCTCTTAGACTCTCCCAAGCTCATTTTTTGCATCTCTCCTCTCAAGTGCTCAAGCAACCAAGACTTCACAAGCAAGCAAACAAGGATTAGGGTCTTCAAGCTATCTCCATTGGAGTTGCTCTTGCATGTTGCATACCATCAACAAAAAAGGTTTGGTAAGCATTTCTATTAATTTAATCTTTCAATCTTACATTCCTTTGCTTTCATCTCATTTGGGTTTAATCACCTACAAAGGGGTTTGACTTAGGCAAACCCCTATTTCCTAACCCCAATACTCTCTTGGTCTTTGCATGTGATTATAGGTTTTGATGTAGATTATGTGAAGTAAAAAGTGTTGCAAGAAGTACCAACATTCTCCTCAAGTCACATCCAAGCCTCAAACCCTAGAAGGAGCAAGAAGACAACCTACATGTCACTTTCGAGAGTTCTTGCCACGAATTGATGTAGAAAAGGGAAACATCAACTGAGACCCACAAAATCAAAGCCTGATTCCTTGAAAAGCTACAAGAGGACTAGGTCACCCCTATTGGCGACATTGTCCCTATGCTAGGCCCAAAAAAGGGTTTCTATATTTTTGGGCACCCATTTCCTCGAAACCTTTTTTGGCAAAGTTTCCCAGTTGGAGGACTAGGTCGCCTCACTTGGCATAAGTGTCCTACTATTTTCAAGCATTTTCTAGAGGTTCCCAAGAGCATTCATCTGCAACATCAATTTTCCAGGTACACATCTTTTGTCCTTCTCTTTTATTTTTAGGAAAATACACATTTAGGTCATTCTAAAATAGCTTTGCATTAGTTTAGTTTTTTTTATTTACATTTGCATACATTTAGATTAGCATCATTTTAATTTTAGCTCTAGCCACATATCACACACACTTAGCACAACCTAATAATCAATCCATCCCCCCTTTGAATGAACCTACCCATAACCGTATCAACATAGAGGAAAGAGTGTTATTCCTAACCAAGTGCCCTTAGGGTGAAAAACCCTGAGAGCCTAGTAAGGGAATCCCCTTTCCCTTGTTAGCTTATATTTTTGGTGGGTTTGGTGAACTCGACCATAGACCATTAGCTAGCTTTCTGAGTTTTTTTCATTTCATCTTAGAGATAGCTTGCATTGCATTGAAATCTTGCATTGTTTGCATCCTAGGGTTAGTGAAAATAGTGCATTGAGTGAAAATTCATGATAAAATTGCACATTGCATCGCATTTTTAATAAGAAAACACAAAAAAAATTGCTTTTCCAGTTTCTGTTTGGACTTAAGCATAAGAAAAACCATAAACATTAGCCAAAAATACATAAATATTTCACAAACAAAACTATTAGGACTAAGTCACCACACTAGGAAACCTAGTCCTCTTGCACGGTTTGCATCCCACTTTCTATCATTTTTAGCACCTAATCTATATTTTTGGTTTTTGTCATTTTTCCTCTGTGGTCCTATCCAAGTCTGATATTTTGATCCATTTATTGTCATTACTTCCACCTCATCATAGCCATGTACTTCAAGAATTTATGGACCTCCCTCAAATCCCTAATGCACATGTCAAGTTGCACCTTTGCCACTGATCCTAATGACCTTCAACCCACTCTTTCTCAACCAACTCCCAGTGAATGTCCTCCTATGGAAGTAGACATCATTGGAGATGATGATGTTATCATGTACCAGTTCCTTAATGAGTGCCTTGACAACCTTGAATAAAATGCTTCTTCTTACCCCTCTATGAACCATCCCTTGATGCCTAACATATCACCTCTTGACTCATTTTCTTATCTTCATCTAGAATTTCACAATGGAGCTTGACTACCTATCCAAGATGAGCCTAGTCCCTTTCAATTGGCCCCTCCTCAACCATTTTACCATAACCCAGTCACCCACCCTCGCATTAATCTGCAACAAAATTATGGCGAAGGGTTCACCATTTTAAGCAAACAAGGTGGTGACCTTACAAATGAACATGAAATTCATAAATACTATGATCAACTGCAACTTGATGCACACCATACAAACATCAGTTATCATGATCCCCCTCACCTTCGGGTGCACCCTGGAGAGTGTCTTAAGCTTTGTAATGATGGCACGGTAATCTTTGATACCCCTCCCGACTTGGATGTTATCCTTCCTAGGGAAAAGTCACCATCTCCTCTTGTCAACCATACTAAACCCTCGGTCATTTCAAGACCTCCTATCCCCATATCATCCTTTGAAGTTGGTGATTCTAGCCAATGCAAGAGGCCATATAAATTGCAACAAAAAAAAAATTCCTAACCATCCACCACCTGAATGTGAGAGACAATTATACATCCTCTTAAACAAAGGTCTCATCACCTTACCTCATCTTAATAAGTTGGCCATTCGTCCTAAAGATTCCAATGTACCACATTGTGCTTATCCTCATGTTCTTGGCCATAGAAGTGATGAATGTCACCATCTACGAGAGATACTGAGTAAGTATCATTTCATCAGTTCTGAGTGCTACCCTATCGACCCATAGTACACTATCATGTACCCATCCATGCAATTGTGGTAGAACATGTCCTTCTCACTATTACATTACCCCTCTCATCATTTATCTTGGTTCCCTCTAGCCTTGCACTTAGTGGGGGCAAGAGATTTCTAGCCTTGTCCTAGTAAGGCAATTGTCTTTGTCCCTTAGCTTCATTGTCCACCTCCCACTTTTCCCCAGCAAGATGGGGAGGTGGATGCCTTGCTTCACGACTGACTTAAAATTTCCTTACTAGTCGTGTGTTTGTTTATGTGTTGTGTACTCCCTATTTTGTTTGATATTTTCTCACTCTTTGTGGCATTCTTCTATATCTATCTCTCTTCTTCTATGTGTCATGCATACCTTTTTGATTGTCTCTTTTCACCTTTCCTTTTTTTCCTTTCATTTGGGAATGATGCAAGGCATTGAGACCGCAATGTATCCTTCATGTTGACCCAAGTGAACCTCTTTTCCTTTTTTTTGTCATTTTTTTCCTTTCATTTGAGGATTATGCAAGGTATTGAGACCGCAATGTCTCCTTCATGTTGAATCAAAACCAAGGCTCTTTTGCATTTGTCTTTTTCTTTTTCTTTCTATGGTTCTTTTTCAGGGATGATGCAAAGCGTCGAGACATCCTATGTCTCTTCCATGTTGACCCAAAATGACTTCTTTTTCATTTTTCTTTCGCTCTCTTTTGTCTCCTTCTTCTAGTTCTATGTATTTGGGGTGATGATGATAGTTCCATGCTCTCTAAAACAAAAATTTTAGAAACAAACATACTGACCCCAAATCCATAGATCCCTTATGTGTTTGGAGTTTTTCATTTTGGGAGAATATACCCTTTTTCTCTTGCTTCCTTCTTTTTCACATGATGTAGCCTTTCTTGGATACCTATCGCTTGACATTGGGATTTTCAAGTAGGCTCTCATGTCCCTCTTTCATTTTTCCTTTATTTACTTTAAAGCAATTGCTCACATAACGGTGTGTAGAAATCCCTTTAAAGTGGGGGCATACATTGGCACTATTTTATTTCTGCATTTGCATTTTCTTTTTCTTTGTCCATGCTTCCTAGTGCATCCTTGTCACTTCACATGATGTGTTTCTCACTTTTTGGATGACATTCAGTATAATGTCCTTCATAGGTGTGACTTATCTTAGCATATTACATTCCTCTTAGTGGCATGATGTGATACACTACATCCCCTAAGTTTTGAATCTTTTATCCTTTGATTGGTCCTCTTGTGGAGACATTACACACAATTTTCCCCTAAGTTAAAGACCTCATATGAACTAAACAAGACTCCTTCGAACACTTTCATTTTTCATTTTTGCATTTCGCATGTTGCACTTTTGCATTCGTGCATACATGGCCACCTTGCATAAAACAACTTGCATGACTGTAGTGCCATCTTGCACTTGTTCATGGGTTCTAAGCATCCAAGGCTTTTCTTGTCTCATGAACCACACCCCTATCTTTTGTGGCACCTTATCAAATTTATCAAGAGTTATAACTTTGGTATGGTTGAGCGAGAAGCCCAACTAGCAACTTGACTTTCCCCATAGCCACCTTTTTGTGTGTGAGTTCATACCAATCATGGGTATGTATCTCACCACCTTTTGGTATTCTCACCTGGTGGATAACCAAAAATCCCGTCGGCCCAGAGTGAGTACATTCTTTCCTTTCAAAAAAATAGCCTAGATCCGATCCACAACTAGATGGACAAATTGTCGAAGCTTGATCTGACTTTTTCACATCACTCCTTGTGTGATATGTTATACTTATGCTTGTTGGCCATGTGATCTTGATCTTGGGGGCTTGATCATCCCTCTTGATCATGAGTCATCTCACCTTACTAGCATGAATATATATTAGATCTCACTCGACACACATGATTTAGCTACTTTAGTGTGAGTTTGAAGAACGTTTATACTCTTACTAAAGTGGGGGCTAAATGTGTCGCCAAAAAGTGTATACCTTGACATTTTTTCACTCATTTTTGCCTTTTCCATTAGATTTTGGCCTTGTTTACCTGGATTCAGCCTTGTAAGCTTGCAATTCATTAGTAACCTAACGATGTTTTACTAAGGTGTTGTGAAGTGTTGTAATGCATTTCCTCACTTTTCTAAGACCCTTTCAACATAATTCACCTAAATAATACATTATTACACCTTCCTAAGCCTTAAGACAGTGTTGTAAAGTGTTGTGTTGCATTTTCACACTTATCTAGGCTTATCACCCTTAAATTAACCCTTTTTCTATGCTAATTTTCCCCTTTAATGCACCTTTAGTCCCAATCTAAGTGTGTTTTGGGAGGTAAAATTGATTAACTTCAATAAACACAAATTAATTCCTGACCACCACTAAAATTTTCCCAAGTGGACTAGGTCGCGACTTTGGGTGACCTAGTCGCTTTAGGCATAAATTTCAAATTTTAAATAAAAATCAACGAGAATATTGCCTCCTAAAACCCTAGGGTTAGCCTATTAGGTTGCATTTCAGGAAAATTAGGGTTTCACATGTACAAATAAGGGTTTTCACCTTCATTTTTCTCTCTCCTTGGCTCATTTTTCTATTCTCACTCTCTTAAACTCTCCCAAGCTCATTTTTTGCATCTCTCCTCTCAAGTGCTCAAGCAACCAAGACTTCACAAGAAAGCAAACAAAGATTAGGGTCTTCAAGCTATCTCCATTGGAGATGCTCTTGCATGTTGTTGACCATCAACAATAGAGGTTTGGTAAGCATTTCCATTAATTTTATCTTTCAATCTTACATTCCTTTGCTTTCATCTCATTTGGGTTTAGTCACCTACAAAGGGGTTTGACTTAGGAAAATCCCTATTTCCTAACCCCAATACTCTCTTGGTATTTGCATGTGATTGTAGGTTTTGATGCAGATTAGGTGAAGTACAAAGTGTTGAAAGAAGTACCAAAATTCTCCTCAAGTCACATCTAAGCCTCAAACCCTAGAAGGAGCAAGAAGACAACCTACAAGTCACTTTCGGGAGTTCCTATCACGGATTGCTACAGAAAAGGGAAACAACAACCGAGACCCACAAAATCAAAGCCCGATTCCTTGAAAATCTACAAGAGGACTAGGCCACCCCTATTGGTGACCTTGTCCTTGTGCTAGGACCGAAAAAGGGTTTCTATATTTTTGGGCACCCATTTCCCCGAAACCTGTTTTGGAAAAGTTTCCCAGTTGGAGGACTAGGTCGCCCCACTTGGCGTAAATGCCCTTATGCTATTTTCAAGCATTTTCAAGAGGTTCCTGAGAGCATTCATCTACAACATCAATTTTCCATGTACACATCTTATGTCCTTCTCGGTTATTTTCCAGAAAATACACATTTAGGTCATTCTAAAATAGCTTTGCATTAGTTTTTTTTTATTTCATTTACATTTGCATACATTTAGATTAGCATCATTTTACTTTCAGTTCTAGCCACATATCACACACTTAGTACAACCTAATCATCAATCCACCCCCACTTTGAATGAACCTACCCATAACCATATCAACAAAGAGGAAAGAGTATTATTCATAACCAAGTGCCCTTAGGGTGAAAAACCCTAAGAGCCAAGCAAGGGAATCCCCTTTCCCTTGTTAGCATATTTTTTTAGTGGTTCAGTATCCCTTATTTTGATTCTAATAGTTATGGTTCTGGAAATTCTAGTTTTCAAAGTTTCTTTGATTCTAGTTATTATTCTGGTTGGAATAGCTATTTTGATTGGAATACCCTCCTTGATTCTGGTATTAGTTTTGGTTTTGGTTTTGAGGGGGATTTAGTTTGAATTGGGCCATTTGATTGGTCACTTGAGATAAGGTTTTCTTCAAAGTTTCCAACTCTATTGTCAAATGAGTAGTGCACTCACTTTCTATAATTATTGCAACTAATGGGTGGGTTGAGGTGTTAGATCCTCCAACATGATTGTGAGAATTTTTATGTTGTTGGGAGGAATCTAAAGTTCCACCATTGACCCATGGTAACACAGGTGGAGGGTGTAATTCAACAAAGATCCATAAGAAGAATGGGAAATTCTTGGGACTACATTGAATGCAAGGGTTCCATTGGGAATTCCAGGATATCCTAGGGGAGGTAGAGTCCCTCCCATACAACTTTATTGGTAACTTATATGCTATTGCATCTTGATGGCTAGGCAGTATACTTTGGACAATGAATCCATGTTCGCAGGGAGGTAAGTTCTTTGTATAAATAAACTAGTCAATGAATCTATGGCCTTAATGGATGTCTAGATGGCCATATTCGTAGCCACCATGTATGATTCTTGTATTCTCTTATACATCCTTTGGAACCGTGTGTTGAATAGAGGAAATGGTTCATGCAATTCCTTCCTAATCATGGAAAATTGGTGATAAAGGATGGTTGGGTCTACGTAGAACTGGAATTGATTAATGAAGGCATCCTCCAAATTAGTCCAACTAAGAATGGATCTGGTAGGTAGGTTTAGGTACCAATTGTAGGCCATATCTCCTAGTGAATAGGGAAACAGTCTACAGGTCATATTTCTCAGTGAATAGGGAAATAGTCTACATGCCACATCGTGATGTGCTATTTTGGCTTGAGTACAAGCATCTTTGAATTCTTGAATATGCTCTTCTGCACTTCAGGATTCTCCATAGGCGTACCTAAGGAAAAATTATCTTGATTTTTGGATATCTCATGTATACTACTAGGAATGGTTCCCAATGGTGAGCGATTATTCACAAAGAATGCCATTGGTGGTGGTGGGTGAGGTTTTTCTAGTTATGGTATTAATGGAAATATAGGTGGAGTGGGTGGTGGTGTTAATTATGGTGATATTGGAGTCCTACGTGTTCTGGGTCTAGTAGGAGATCAGAGTTCAACTAATGGCTCTAGATTGGTAGTAGATCTCAAAACTCTAGTTTGTTCCTCTGGGCCCTCCTAGTGTCATTTCTGTTGATGGTCAAAATAACACAATAACGTTAAACATAATATCTCTATCCTATTTCTCTTGAAAACGATAGCTAATCTTAAACCACCTATCTTCCAAGGTCTTGATAGTTGGTTCTCAATTGTGTTGTCATAATTCAATGATTCATGCAACCATAATATTCAAGGGGCCTTTGTTGGTATAATGGTACAAACTAGATAGTACAAATCAATCTAACATGTGATTTTTAAATAAAAAATATAGATCAAGGCTTTGGAACAACAATTTAAGGTGAACAAATTCAAACATGTAATTTATGTAATAAGCATTTTCTAATTAGCTGAAAACTGTAGAATGAAATAATTCATGAAGAGTACATCCAATCAAATTCATCCACAGTGCAGATTTAATATGCGTAACCATTCATCATCAAAAAAAATTTAGAATTAATTTTCAATAACAAATCACAAGCTCATCACAAAATTAGTAGATCAATGAACAAAAAAGAAAATAGCATCCATAGGTAACTCAATAGATGGTTTTGAATTCAATATCTTCTATTGATTCTCATCAGTTAAGAGACATTTATGCACAAAAAAGTCCACTTCCATACAAGAAACCATTGTCTATCAACATTATCATTAAACTAACAAACTTCTCGAAATTAACTATTTGCATTAAAATTCTAAAAATATTTAACTGTTGCACAAAAATTGTAAAATGAAAAATGTCTAGTCTTAGGTAGCAAATTTGACTTCAATTTGCCAACCCTTACAATCAGGAGAAATTTATATCTTATATAAAGAATTAAACACTAATTTCTCCTTTCAAAAATCACGATCCTCCAATCGGGGCCTAGATCCATAATTATAGGGGGCACTTCCAGTTGAGTTTGAAAAAGCATGCCTCATTTTTGCTTGGTCACAATTGACCAGGAGTTTTTGCTTTGGTTGTTGCTGATCATTGCACCCAATCTCTAGCCTACCAAAATTGATCTGGAGCTAACTATTCATCAATACTGATATGGATTTATTACTGTCCACATGGCACTTGGAAATGGTTGAAAATATTTGACTTTACCCCTTTTAAAAAAACAAAATATTCTTCCTTTTTATTTGAAATTCTTAGCTTCTTTGGCTGCTTTCACTTGTTTGAAATATTCACTAGCATTGCTAAAAATCTATTGCAACATATCTTCTTCAGGTCCAGCAATCCATTTGACTTTAAACATTACTATTTCAAATTCCCTAGCAGTAGCAGTATACATATCTTGCAGTTAGTTGATGTTCTTGACATCCCATACATAGAATATGATATTTATTAACTTATCCAAAAGAGACCCTTCATCATCATCTCCTTCCTTTACCCACTTTTCCAACTTCTTGTTGCATTGATCTTTCATCTCTTGTAAAGGAATCAAGCCTGGACTCTATGAAACATCCTTATCCACTACCTTAGCAAGAATCCCCTTAACCACATTTGATTCATCAAATATATCCTATTGGGCATGTTGTAAGATCCTTTGTTCATCCATAAGAATTTATAATTGGAAGACTAATATATTTGTATATTTATCAAGAAAACTAAAGTCTTGATCCTCTAGGATACCATGTGTAATTATATCACTCTTTGACATCTTATTTAAGACTCTCAGTTTCTACATATAGCCTGCATACCTATCTTCTTCCGCTCCCACCTACTTGGTATATTGATCCAAAGACTTAACTAGATTCCTTACTTGAGTATAACATTTAGAGAATGTAGTAATATGCTCCTCTATCTCTTTCTTAAGAATACCAACCTAGTTGTCCATCATCTGAGTCTTTCTTTTCATCTCGCTCAGCTCATCAACTTCTTTCTGGCTCATTAGGACAAGAATTTATGATGGTGTTGTTTGTTTGGTAGTAGAGGTGGTAAGTTCCTTCAGAAATATTCTCATTTGCCCCACCTAAGCCTTTAGCTCATCCTTGATCAATCTTGACTTTGTTATTGTGGCCACAATGTCAATAAGGTTCATTTGCTGATTTTTTTTCTACTTACCCAGATTGACAATATTCACTTGATAATATAAAGCTTGCAACTCCCTATCATCTTTATCAGCTTTTGGAGTTGCAATGTCTACCACTAAGTCCCCATCATCATTGTGACTTGTGGAATTAATGGCTTGGGGCTTCTTCTTGGGTTTCATTTTATCTACCTCCTTTACCATATCATTCCATGTCACTGGCTGGGCTTCAACTTGTTTCCTTTTCTCTAGATTCAACTTTAACCATGTAGGGGTAGTTGGTTGAGGTGTTACTTGTTGAGTATTGGGAGGTGTTGATGAGGGAGGTGTAGAGGAGATTGTTACCACTATTGGCTCAAAAGAAGTCATTTTCTTCTCTTCTTTCTCTTTGATAAATATCTCTTTCTCTAACCTCTCATTTTGAGCTCTTATCTCTTCCAACTTCTTCATGTCTAACTCTTTATATGAAACTTCTTCTTCATCCCTTAGTTTTTTTTGTTCTAGTTCCACTGCACGAGCTTCCTCTTATATTTCCTTATACAGTTTATCTTTCTTTTATGCTTATGCCTCTTTCTCTTGAGTTAGCTCTTCATCCTTCATCCGTCATCCTTCTTTCTTGTTCCTCTTCTTCATTAGCTAACTCTTTAATAGATTGTCTTTGAGCACTTTCAAATATTTCCTTTTTCTCTTTCTCCATTAAAACATCACTCATTTCAACCTCATTCCAAAGGATTCCTTCCTTGAACCTAGTGTCCTCTACTCCAACTTCTTCCCTCTTAAGATATTCTTCATATTCTACTCTTTCTTCTTCATGAAGTGGAGTTTCCTCAGTGTTGGAGGGCATAGGTGATTCTTTCACATCAATTATCAGGGGCCTTTCTTCTTGAACAACTACTTTTTTTGTAGTTGATGGTGCAGTGGGAGGGGTATCCTTAGTTTGCATTGGAACAAAAGGACATTCCTGGGTAGTTTCCTTTCTAGGGTACACTATAGCCAAAAGTTGAACACCAAGACCTACAACAACCCCTGCAAAAATAACATCATATGTGACTTTAGTCTTTGCTAAGGCTTTAGTAAGCTTCTTCATCAAGATTTATTCTTCTGCTAGAGCAGGTTCTTCTATAGTTGTAACACCCTTTTTCAACCTCTTATATTGCCTTACTTCAGTTGAGGAAGTGGGCTCACTACTGGAATCCTTCTTCCTCGGGGTCTTAACCCTTTGGTGTTTGAGATGAAGGTGAAGCCATTTCAGACTTCTCTCAACAACTACCTGTGAAATTTTATTGATATTTGTTTCCTCTTTTTCTATCGAGTTAATTGGATCCAAATCCTTTGTAGATACTTTATCCATTTCATACATAGGATCAAGAATCATTTCGTCATCTGCAGTCCCTTATGGAATATCTTCTTTAATCCCAAAGTTCTTCATTTGGGGGATGGTAAGTCTTTCTTATCCTCTTCTTCCCATGTGGAGCATATAGACTATTTTTTTCACCTTTGGATCAAAGCCCTTTCTGGATGTATGAAGTTTTAAATTCAAAGACTGAAACTCTTCTATAGATGACTTGGCTACTATAGAAGAAGAAAAAGAATACAAATTCAATTGGATTATGAATGAGTGGTAGCCAGCCTTATGTTTATCAGAAAAATTTGTATTGAATTCAACTGCTTGATGAGAAAATTCCATTAAGATCCACCTATCACCACAAAACCATGGTAGTTTGAAAGGGTGCTTGTCATATCCAAATAGTCTAATATAAGTGGATTTGGGGTATTGGATAAGCCAACTTCCCCATTCTTGAATGGACTCCATGGCTTCCCATGACAACCTAAAGCCAATATCTCTTGTAAGCTGATTGATGACAACATACAAAAATGCATCATTAACTCTTTTAAAATGTCTTTTTGCTACCTTTAACTCCAGTTGACCATAGTGTTCCCAAACCTTCTTCTGATTTGGACCATCCTCAAATGATCCCACAATAGTCAATCCTGGAAACCTTCCCATTCTTGCATCACAATAGATTACATAGGAATACATGTAGAATGTCTTGGTTTCCTTTACTTTAATCAATTGACTATGAATATTGTCTGATACTATTTGTCCCCAATCCAATTGTTGTTGTACATCCAAAATTAATTAGATAAATGGGAACATCCAATTCTCAAAGGTATGAGAATCCTCTTGTTCAAATTTCCTTGCTAGAAAGGTGATCATGTCCCCTATGTCATCAAAGAAATGAGAGCTCTTGGGCTTAGGTGGCATTTTCTTTACTGACTTCTTTTCTATTTTAAGCCATCTTTTGTTGATAATCTTTTTATTTCCTTCCTCATCTACTACCCATAATTTTAATGCATCAGCTTCAGACATGATTTTAAGATTGAGGTGAGGGGGAGGTTCAACTACTAATCTAATCATCCCTGGGGTCAATTCTATTATCTCATTTCCACATAAATAAATACACTTCCTCTTAGTTGGATTGTAGGCCTATGCAACAACTAGTATGAATTCTGGGCATTGCACAACAATAGGGAATGTGGTCACATGTGCCAACCCAAAATCCACAATCATCTTGGCCCTTGGGGAAGCATCTTCTGAAAAAGTATCATCATGAAATTGCTTCAAGTCAATGTGACCAAATAGTGTATCTGTAATCTTCATGACCTCATAACCAAATTTGGATGGAACTAGATTCTCTTGGAACTTGTATTTCATAGTGATGAGAACCTGATCTATCTTTAACTTTTTAGTTTTTGTTCCCTTTTGTACTTCTTTAGCAACAACCTCTTCCTCTGAATTAGACATTAGTTAATACCCACAACAGTGAAATTCATCAAAGAAAGAGAAGAAATATGAGGGGGTAAATCATCATATTCATTTATATTAAATACTCATTGATTCAAGAAAATTCCCACTCATAAGTTAATCCTATATTTTCGGGTCTCAGGTTCAAGATAGAACCAAGAACTTAGTCATTTTAAACTAAATACTGAACCATATCAGATGCCAGGATTGGGGAATACTTTGAAGATGACCCAAAGATAAAATTCCTACCACTTTATCAAACACTAGAATCAGGCTTGAAATTTTCACTCATACTTCTTGAAAGTGTGCATCAGGATTTGGGGTCAGGAAGTCAATGGGCTCAGAAACCTGTATTGGTAAAAGGTTTAAAATTTAGTTCAAGGTCCGATCCCACAATGTATTTAGAAATCAAGATTGGGAAGTCACCAGGCATTGATACTTCACAAAAAGGAATCAATTTTGGGTTCTCTCTGAGTTTTGATCCCAAGGAGTTATCAAAAGTCAGAATCATGATACAGTTTAAGACTGGACTACAAGTAAGTGAACAAGCTAAAGTATCAGTCCAAGTTTTGATCTCGATGAGTTATCAGATGTCGAATTCAGGATGTGATTTGGAACTAGACCTTTTGGAAAATGAGTGGGCGTGAGTTAGTTCCAAGTTCTAATCTCGACATTGTGTCAGAATTCTAAATCAGAATTGCACCCAACACCATGACTTAAAAATACATCAAGCATTTGGTTTCCCTACAAATTCTGATCTCGATGATTATGTAGGGATTAGAATTGGGAAAAAAGTAGACACTTTAACAAAAACCCTTGAACATAATAAAGCTAAGATCTAAACTCCAATTCTGATCCAATATCATAAATCAAAATCGAGATCTTGATAAGACTCAAACCCAGGCAATGGTAGTGTGGGAAGTTTGAATTTTGAAACTCAATTCTTACAGGAATGCGGGAATCAAGATCAGGACAACAACTAATCATAAAGGAAACCAAATAAATCTAACAGTATTTTTGAACATGCCTTCAAGATCGGGATAGGGAGAGTTTCAAAACCCTAATACAAACAAATTCAAAATTTAACCTTATGGCTATTTCATTTGGGAATCAGACGCAGGAAACTATAGGGTTTCAACTCTTAGTTTGCAATGGTAAAAAATTTAAAGTTCATCAATATTGAAAAGATACTTGAACTAAGTAGTACATAAACCCTAGCTAAATTAGGGCATGACGAGAACGAAAAACCCATGCAAGAAACAAAAAGTAAACAACAAACAAAAATGAAGGAAAACCCAAAAGAGAAGAAATGACGATGCACCAAAGGGTGCTAGGAAAATGAAAAACAAAATAGAAAAGAAAGAAACAAGAAACAAAAAAAATAACACGCAACGCGAACTGACAAGCAAAACAAAAACACGCAAACCAAAAATGAAAGGAAAAAAGGAAAATGAACGAGAAGACACCTACCTCAAGAAATGTGATAGGAAATCCAACAACACAATGAGAAATCCTCAAGCATGACCTCAATTACAAACCCTTCGCCTTGCTTTGGTTCACCCAATCAACACAAAAAGTAAAAAATGAAAAAAAATGGAGTGGTGGGAATAAAACTCATTTGTGTGTGAAAACATGTGTCCATTAATGCGAGGTAGTTCAGGCCTCAGGATCGGGGCAGAGGTCATAAATGAGCCATCGCAAAAATAGAAGATAGGTGGGAGTCAAGATCGGGAAGGAACATGGCACAAGAACTTTCAACAAGTGCAAAGTTCTGAAATCCGAATCCTGACAAACAGGAAGGACAAACGTGGGAATTGGGATCAGGATGGAACCTGGAACAAGATTTTTAGAGTTCATATTTTTGGTTCCTGTCCGATATTTGATTCCAAAACACACAAGGAAAAACAAAAAATGGGGTTAGAAATTGGGATCGGGATTAAAACGGGAACAGTCTTGGTTCCAGTTTCGTTTCTAAGCCCGATTCTGAAAAATGAAAAGCACACAAAGAAGAAAAGAAAAGGTAGGGATTAGAATGAAAATGGGAACCTACACATTAAAGGTTTCAAGGTGACGATTTCGATCCGATACCCGAATCTAACAGAACAAAAACATAAGGAAAAAGGTGGGGATCGAGATTAGGATGAAAATGAGAACTTGAAATTTGGAAAAGTATCAAGTGCCAGTGACAGTCTGAAATCCTAACCTAACAACAAAGGAAAACAAATAATTGGGAGAAAAATACAACTCCCAAAGCCCGAATAGGAACAACAAAGACAAAAGCAACAAAGGGGGACCCATTTTGACCAAAAATAATAAAAAATGTGGTGGTTATGCAAGGAATAACAATTACCTAATGAGTTAGAGGACATATCTCAAGAATTTATTCCCAAGAATGATCAACATATTTCACCAAAGTCTAGAAATGGTCCTTTCCAAGACATATTGACATCCTTTAACCTCATGGTTGCAAATATTGAAGGAATCCTCAAATCAACACTTAATCCAAATCCACTCAAAAACCAAGATGATATTGAGCCACTTCCCATGCCTAGTGAAGATATCCAAGAACCCTTTGTAAGAAATCCATCCTTTGAAATTGACCCATGTCAAGAGCTTGATCCACACCATGTAAAAAATAATTAAAAAATTAATCAAGATCAAGGATCCATATCTCCAAGATACTAGCATGATCTAATGGGTATTCTTGAATCCATACAAGATGTCACAAATAATGATAATATCCATATATCACATACTCCTCCATCTACCCATGAGATGCTTACTCCTAATGGACATGTAGATGATCTTCATCCAAAACAAGATTCTCATACTCTTAATGCCATTACCAAGGAACAAGAGTCTCCTAGTCTTAATATCTTTACACATGATCAAGGCATAGCAGAATCCATAGACGTATCAAAAATTGATCATGAAGAAGTCCTCTACATGGATGGTGATTTGGAAACATCCTTTGAAGAGAAATCAGAAATGGATCATGAGGAAGATTCCTATATGGATTGTAAAGCATTAAAACCTTTTGAAGAATCATCAAAATTACACACATCCTTCATACAGATTGAAGAAAGTGAGTATGAGGATATCAAGCATTATCAAGAATCAACAAAGTTAAATAATCTTGAACAATAAGGAAATGGTTTTTCAGCGACAAAATCAAAGCATGATAGTAATATTCTCATAATATTGGGAGAAAATTTATCTAGCGCAAACACCAACATGGGGATCACGAAGATTCCTTATGATGAAATAACTAGCAACACTCCAACCATTCATATCATGAGTCATCGCCCATGCATCTTTCCACCCACTAATTGGGACCAACCACAAGAAAGAAGTCTATATCAAAGAAAAGAGAAAATTATTGAAGCAAAAGAATTGAAAAAGAAAAATGGACAAGAAAAATTCAAATGGATACCAAAGCAAAATAAAGAAAATCATCCCTATCACACTCCATTAGTCAAAGAAACTATGGGGAAAAATTAAAAAGGGAAGTTCATCCATCAAAACTGTCCATCGATACAAAAGAAAGCTTCAAGAGCAACCTACAAGGTATATCAAGAGGTTGGTCCCAATCGAATATTTGTATCCACCCATCATTGTTCATCATCCAAAGTTTGGAGAAAAAAAGATTCCAAACTATCAACCAATCCATCTACATCTCGTATCCCTCAACACATTCCACCATCCACTTCAACATCCATGTTATCCAACTCTCGTATTGACCATGTATTAGCATAAAATCTTCATCATAAGGACTCTAAAGGCACTTTATCACGATGTGCACATCTAGGTAAGATTAACTCCGATATCGATAAAGAAGATGAAAAGATCCAGGGGTCACATTCAATCATCTGTATCTTAGAAAACAACTCCTCCAAGAAGGATATCATTGGCACATCATGATAGCAACAAAATCTATATTAGCACCAACAAAATCTAAATCAACACCACCAGTTGGTTCAAATGGAGCATAAACTTTCAAAAAAATAAAAAGAAATCAAAAAATCAAGAAAATTGTCAAAAGAAAAATCATCCTCTAGTGAAAACCACTTCGATGGCACTTTGGACAAGTATCATGATGAAAACTTGGCAAAAATGCATCATTAGTATAATATTGCATCTATGTGCACCACTTCAGGTGGAAGCATCTCATCCCATCCATAATAAATACCATATTACATCCATCTTATCCATAATAAATCCAAGAACCCTTCATCATCCAATCCATTTTCATCCAATCTAACTTATCTTGATCTTGGCAAAGGTTCGATATATACTTCACACTTGCTTATGGTAAACATCTTGACATGGGTCACTATCATTGATCCTATCCTAACCAACATTATCTGAGCCATGAGGCATTGTCCAAAGAGGCATACTCTATCCAAACATGTTATCCTATTAACAAGATAATCCATATCCATACATCCATTCATTTATCCATGCATCCACCCATATCATTCCCTACATTTCTAGACATTGGGGGTAGATACTTACATCTTGCTTTGGGAATAAATATTGAGCTATATCCTATAAATTATGTGGCGATCTAAACATTTGCAAAGCACAAAATCAAATTATTCAAATCATTTGTAAGAAAAAATCTAAATCACTAGCCCATGACACATTTTGACGAGAAGATGTTCCTTATCAAGATTTATCTTTTATCAAACATCAATCCAAACAATCAATATCAGTTGAATCTACCTTGTGCTTCATTGTCACATCAAATCATTCCATAGATTTTGTTCCTAACTGAGCTTCAAAATATTGGTCAATCAAATTTGATCAATCCATCATCATCTCATGATATATCATTTCCCAATCTTTGTTTTGTTCAACACTATCCTTGAATTATTTTCCATCCTCAACAATGTTATCACTATCAATAATCTATCAATCCGATCAATCAATCCTAGCTTGGTTTTCAAAAAAATCCTAAAATAGATCATTGAAATCACCATATCCATACACTTGTCAACATCATGTGAAAAATCCCAAAAATATTCATAAAAACTCATCAAAATCTAAAAACATCTTTAAAATCCAAATCATCCAAACACATCAAAATCCCTAAACAGGTCAAACATTAAAAATCCAAAAATAGAACCTTGTCAAACTACGTTGTTTCTGAGCTTGAACGCAGGCAAGGCCATCATTGATGTGCCCCCAATACACTTTATATTAGGAGTCTATCATAATAAATTGACCATCCATCAACTGATCATTTTCATCATCAATAAGTCAAGTCAGTTGAACTACATGGTCTTTGTGTGTATAACCCAAGAAATGCCCATCTTCAAAAAGCCCCTGAGGCCCCTAGGATGGTCTTTTAGGTTAGGTTCTTGGTCAAATATATGAAAATCCCTAAACATTCAAAAAAGAAAAATCCAAAAACATTGAAAACTTGAAAAACACAAAACATTGGAAAACTTAGAAAACCCTAAACAACCTCAAATAATAAAAAAACAAAAACATTCATATAAACTTTCAAAAAGACCAAAAACAGCCTCAATTTTTTTTCAAAACATCAAAAACATTGAAATATTCTAAAAACTCCAAAACCACCCATCTCATCTCATTTTCACCCGCAATAAAACTTCATTCATTATAAATCAATTGTCATCTTCAAACTTTTGTAAAACAAATAGAAAACAAGTACAACAATCAACAAAAGTAGAACCTAAATGTCAAAATCAAACTCTTGATCATTATCAAACATATCAATCAAATCTTATATCAACGGCCTTTCAAATAACTTATCAACCCACCAACATCTAATAACACGTCCTAGGATGCATCCTTCCTACAATGGGCATTATCATTGACAATGACTCAGGATATTCATCCTAAATCAAAACACACCCTTTGGCAAGAGATATAGATAAAATTCACTTTTTGTTTTTGATCCTTTCTTATGATTTATCTTATTGATCCATTCCAAGGACCTATCGATGATGTCTCAACGATTTAGAGAGAAAGGAATAGGGCATCGATCATTATCTTTTATTTACTGTGCTTGTGGGGTATTCTTGTAAAATAATATTGGCGTATACTTTCTTTGTTGTGTGTAGGGAGGTCATTTTGACTAGATTGTTGACTATTGCATATGCTTTTGTCCGATATATTCTAAACTTATAAGCTACATTCCAACGAGGTTTTTGTATGTCAAGGTGTGAACAAGAACTATCCTATCTGTTTGTAGATTCAAAGTCCATCGCATTAGATACAACACCATCCTAGTTATCAATATTTTGATGCATCGTGTCTATTTTCTACATCAAAAATAAGGAATACTACCAGTCTTTAACTCAATCCTATGAAATAAGAAAATCATCAATCTCATCACCATATCTAATAAAGTCTCGATGCATCATGGACTTGTTGGAATTCTGAATCAATCTTAAAATCAATGTTCAATCCATCCATCTTATTCTTCTTATTCTTCTATCTTTACTAATAGTTCTATCCAAGTATCGAATCTATGTGATATATCAAAATATACATGAGGCTACCCAAGGCCGATGACTATCTATACATCATCAAATATGTCTACATCTGATATCTGATCTTTCTAGTCCTCTTTGAGATGAATCGATATTAAACCTTTTTCACGAGATCAACCCAAAATTCAAATTTTTTTCCCGATCTCTCGAGGGGGCAAGGTACCAAATTAATTCCTTTTGCTAGGGCAATAGTGGGGCATCCAAAAAATCAGATTTTTTTTTTATATGAGCAACAATTTTAATTCGAAAAGCATCAGTCTTTGAACCAATGTAATAGGTACCTCGCTTCAAAGAGGGGAAAATTTTAGACACTTAAAAATGTCCTGAATGGTACTACACACTCAAATCTAATATACTAACACCATTTCATCCTAAAACCCATCCTCTTTTCACTTAATTGATTAAATTAGCCTAGATATGTAATTAATTGCATCATTTTCATCTATTAATCTAATTAATCTAATTAGGTTGATTCCTCCCCCTTTCATGCTAACCTTTCGTCCTGTTAAATTGGATAAATCAAAATATTTAATCTTAACACCCTAAGTCCTCTCATTTAAATTAAATAATCTTAATTATTTAATTAAATTTCATTCTGGCTCATTTTCATTAAATAAGTTAATTATTTAATGGATATCCTAAATTCCCATTGTTTGCATAATTCAAACTTTGTTTTAATTATCAAATTATTATTCTAATTCTAATTCCCCCACTTGCAAGGGAATATTCCTCTACACATTCCTCCAAAAGGGAATCTTCTCATGGAATATTACTTCTTGTGCACTCATTCAAATTTAGTTTTAAATTAACTAAATTTCTAATTTCCCTCCATCCCCTTGCATAGGGAATATTCTCCTATTTGGCTCCAAAATTGGAGTTATTTCTTTCAAACAAGCTTTGTAACAAACTTTCAAAGTTGTTACAAAGTGTGTTTGTTTGAATCATTCGTAACCCTTTACCTTTCCTTGATCCATGTGATCTTTTATTTTTGATCCATGTGATCTTTTATTTTCATCCATTGAGGAGAATCCTTGATCCATGTTTCACCCTCCTTTTTCATCTTGACCATTGATAGATCAAATCAATCTCATCCAATGATTTTTCATTTTCTTTCCTATAAATAAAGTAGTATTTGGAGATAAATGGATCAATCTTTTGATAGTAAATTCATGCTATTGAAACTCACACATATTTTCATACTCCAATTTCTATCACTATCTTTGAGGGAAATTGGATTTTATCACATCTATTTGAGAGCATTTTCTTCAACATCATCCAAGATTATTTCAACAAAATAGGATTGGGAAAGGGTTGAATTTCACATCCAATGCAGATGAAAATGATATGGATGTATTTCTTTTTGTGTACTTATGCAATTTATGATGTCATGATTATGTATGTATATAAGGATGATAAAAAATTTTATGCTTATGATAATGCGATGTATGCTTATGCCTAGGATATGTGTATGATATGTGATATAGATTAAGATGCTTAGAATATACAATCTATGTTATCCGAAACAACTTAAATGATAATGATGATGCAATGGATTACGATTTGTTGTGATGATGTGAGATGTATTCATGATGATGATTTTGTGGATGTAGGATGAATGTATGATGATGTTTTTGTCAACTATCATAATACTAGGTTAGCATGGAAAGAAGATAGAAGAAAATGAATGAATTAACCATTGATTTTTTGAGATTGATTCAAAAGTGATCGACAACATAGTATAGGCTAACTACACTTGAAATATGATGATTTTAAGTGTATTTAAGCCATTATGCGTCAATCCCAATAAAATCATTCAATGTAAACTAAGCTAAGAAGCCATTCAAACTAACATATTAAAATATGAGATCTCCACAAACATCTATTCTAAGCCATTGAAACTTATCCCATTGGGAGATTGGTGTCGCATTGATTTGTAATGGTGACCCTTTCCAAATCCCTTGGATAATGAGCTTGTTTCAATCAATTCTATTGAAGAGAATCAATGAAACCAATGATAGATGTGTGATAAAATGTGATGAAAGTTATTTTACCATGATGAATGCTAAGATAATTGATATGAGTGTATCCAAAGCTATTCTAAATGTATGTAAGATTTGAAATATTAAAACCATAATCTCAAAATATGCTAAATAGATGCACCTAAGTTACCATGGAAGCCATTAATGGATGGTCTAAGCTAAAAATGCATGTAAAATGACATAAAATTCTTTTTAAAACATAAAATGTGAGTGCAAGATGAGAGTTTTTTTAATAGCATAAGTTTACTATTAAAAGATGGATCCCTATTCAATAGATGTAAGATCTATTTATAGAATAGGTAAAATGAAATTGATGGCCAAGATCAAAAGGATCAATCAACGATCAAAATGGGAGGAAGATGGAGGCATGGATCATGGATTCCCATCATGTGTTGAGGATGCAAGATGATATTTAATCAAGGGCTTACATTCATCCAAACAAACACACTTCCAAAACTTGCACAAGAAGTCTTGTTGAAAGTTTGTTTCAAAAAGGAATATTCCCTTTCTTAAATGAGTGAAAAAAGAGAATATTCTCATGGGTGAGGAAAATTATATATTGAATTAATTAAAACCAAATTTAATTGTTCAAAAGAGAAGGAATATTCCCTTTTTGGAGGAATGTGCAAAGGAGGAATATTCCCTTACAAGTGGGAGGATTAATAACTTGATAATTAAATAAAGTTTCAATATGCAAATTAGGGGAATTATATGATATTCATTAAATAAATGATTTGATGAAAAAGGGGAAAGTGATATATATTTAATTAAATAACTTAGGGTTATTTAATTAAATAAGAGGACTTTAGGGATTAAATTAAATAATTTGATTTATTCAATTTAATAGGATGAAATGTTAGCATGAAATGGGATGAATTCACCTAATTAGGTTAATCAAGTTAATAGATGAAAATGATGTGATTAATTAAATATTTAGGCTAATTTAATTAATTAAGCGAAAAAAGGACGAGTTTTAGGATGGAGTGATGCCAGTATATCATATTCGAGTGCATGATATCATTTAGGACATTTTTAAGTGTCTATAGTAACAATACATAACTGTATTTACCTTAAGAATAGATTAGTATCTTATAGTTAGTTTAACTTCCTAAATATATTAATTAATTAATTAATATAATCTCTGACCATCGTATGCTCTCACCTCGCCTGTACTAGGATTTTGGTGAACAAAAAGTGGAAGGGAAGTTGTTAGTGTTGTTAGTTTCTTTTTCTAATTGATGAGTTAAATAATACTTATAATTTTTGTACACCATATTCTCTCACCTCGCCTGTACTAGGAACTTGGTGATCAGAAAGTGGAAAGGAAGTTGTTATTATAAAGTAGAGTAGTATCTCTATTTGCATCATTTTAATTAAATATTGTCTTAATATCTTTTACAATAGCAATGGAAAAAATTAAGTTTTAGATTAATGTAGTGTTTATTCTTTTCCATAAAAGTATTTTATTCCATGAAGTAGTTAGATGTTATTTTCTTTCTTAGATAGGTAAACTTTACTCAAGAGTTAAAACCAAAAACAAGCAACGTTCAATATCAACAGTGCCTCTGGATCATGTTTAGGGGTAATGTCGTCATGCTTGAAATACTGCATCCATAGCCTAACACAACTACAACAATAGTGTATGTGGAACCATCCCTTTAAATCATCAAGGAGAAATAAGGAACATTGAAGGAGTTAAAATCCAAGAGATGAGTAATCTCTCTTGGATGTATAATCTAATAAGATAATTTAAAATGAACTAAAATCCATTAGTTCAAACCTAAAGAACCCTAATATATGATTTAATAGAATTCATTTAATATTTTTATGTTAATTAAAAGGTATTTTTAATGCAAAACAGGTTCTAGAAGATGTTATTTTAGGAACTATGTTTTAGATGTTTAAGAAAAAAGTAATAGTCATGGATACTATTTAGTTATTTTTATTTGATTCTCTTTGTGAGTAGTAGTCATAGAGGATCTTTCTGGGGAAAAAGGGGCCCTAAAAATGCCTACTTACCCACATAATAGTTCACATCAAACTTAGATTAGAAAACATAACTACATATTTTACGCCTTGATCTCATTTGGAAGCAAGGTATGTAGGCAGTCTGGGAAATGAAGGATGCTCCCAGTACCTGAGGCATTCAGGGATGTGGCTTAGGGAAATTTTAAGATAATGATAAATTAAAATATAATTTAATAATCCAAGAGAATTGCTTAGATGAAAAGGGACTAAAACTATCTAACATATAAAGATAAGATAAAATACATTCTTTGTATACTTGGAAAGAATCTTGGATGTATTTGCTTGACTCCCTGAGGCCTTCGGCTAAATTCTGAGAAATATTCAAGCAACATATGTATTCTTACATACTCTTAAAGATGACAACCTCAATGCACTTCCAAGGGGAGTGTAGTCTTTAGTGAGTGACTCGGGACCTAGATGGTCCCAATGAGTCTAAGTCTCTAGCCACCGCACATTCCTATCCTTTATGGGTAGATGCCTAACCCGTATGGTTGGATGCCTATGCCGAATGGATAAATGAATTCTTGTCCCGTATGGACAAATGTCTAACTCATATGGTTGGATTCTTGTCTTGGATGGATGGATGCATATCCCGTATGGATAGAAGTACTTGAGTATGCAAATGAATGAACACATAATAAGATAATAATCAAGAAATAAGAAAATAAATGAGTGGTAATTTTTAGGTTACTACAAAACCCTTCAAGTCTTGAAATTATACAATAATTTTAAACTCACATTAAACACATTATTTGCCTCTAATTTATAGAATGAAAATCCACGTATTGGTAAATGAATATTTTTATCCTTAAAACACTCCACAAGATGCTCTTGAAGCTCCAACCCACACCAAAATGTAAAAATTAAACATGAAAAGAATATATAGGGTGGGTGCAAAAATTTGGGGGGCCAAAAAGTGGTCAACTTTTAAAAAAAATCAAAAATCCATAATGCGAGTGTGTTATGTGTTGTTAGAAGAAAACAAACAAAATGAAATCATTTTAACATTGTCATATTTTCTTCATCCACGGCCTACAAACCCTTCTGAGGCACACTCACATTGTGGAGACCCCAAAATTCATCAATTTCTTCATCGAATCGTTGCTATTTTTTTGCCAGAATGTCGCCACGTCAACAGGGAGCTCCAAGGAGTAAGATTTTATTATTATTTTTTGTGATTTTTTTTTTAAATAGGTAGATTTAATATGTTTTTGATGTTAATTTCTTTAATTTTTAGGAGTTAAAAATCCACCTGTTTCTCCTCCTCATGAACAACAACACCAATAAAATCCTGATGAACAACCACAACAACAAACTCCTCCAACAATTCCTCAACATCATCCTAGAACTCAACAAAATTTAATGGGGGAAATTGAAAACAAAAAAACAAATTGAGGAGTTAGTTGCAAGGTTGAACGATCTTGTAAGTTCAACCTCAAAAAGAACCATGCTTGAAAATTCACTTCAAGCTATGTTAACACATGTAGATGCAATTAGCAAGTGATTAAGTGGATGGGTAGATAAGAGGTGGGAGTACAAAGATTTTTTATGCAGATAAACTATCATACAAACAAGTAAAAAATGAAAAAAATATAAAATATGACTTGTGTTCACTATTCACTAACCCACGTACAAATCAAACACTAACCACCAAGGGATAAAGGACAATCTTTTGAAGAGGTGGTGGATGGTTTTTGACCATCCTCCATGCAACAATAATGAGGTCCCCAAATATTTCTTGATGAAAATCTACTATGAGTTTGTCCTCAACAAAATCCCTAACTATTTTGATATACGAGACTTTTAGGGGAGATGCGGTGGGTCGACACAAGATAGACTAGGTGCATGTCTTGATCCTCAGTGGCCAATGAGATGAGAACTCGCTAGACCATCTTATGAGCACATTGCTATCCCTTCCATTGTGAAGGAGAGTGTTGAGGTGGATACTCTACAGTCTATTAGTTCTCTGACCCAGAGTATCATCCAACATGTGAGTCTTGTAGTAAAACATTAGCCAGGGGAGACTTTGAGGGGTAGGGTTTCACCCCATACTTTTCAGGCTTGTAGGTCCACTTGTACATATGACCCCACAAATAGTCAGGAGGCTAGTGCATAGGCCATGTTTGCAGCTGACAGTTGATGATGACAAATTCCCTTTTGAATGAGGCTTTCGGCCTTGAAACTCTAGTAAATGTTAGCATGTTCATTGAATTTAATTTATTAAATTTCATTTTTGAAATTCAAGATTAACTAATATAATTTAATTATTGTAATAAATTTTAGGGTCACAGTGTTCATACTATTTTCACCGGCCCTCCACCTTCTTTTTACTCCACTGCATCTACTGCCGAGGTATGTAACTAGTAAATAATTATAAATATTACATGTGAATAGTATTTCTATATGAATGGTATTCTAATATTTGATTTTGGATGTTGAATAGTTAATATTGAAGATTTCATTGCAATGCCTCCCAATGGTGGTGGAGTACAAATCTTCACCCAAGTAATAGAATAAAGAGTTTAACTAATGAATTATACTTAATAGATTTGTGTAGTTTATATTCATATCATTAATTACATTACATTGCACATCTTTCAAACTCAAAGCATTACTTCACATTGCATAACTAATAACTAGAAGTTGATAGATGACAAAATTTCAATTACAATATAGTTTTTTAGAAAGTCAACATAAGCAGTGATGTAATTACTTCACATAGCATAACTAATAACTAGGAGCAGCTGCCAATTGCATTTTCTTGTCATGGCATTCCATGAGACCACATTTTATTAAGACATTTTTTCAAATAGTTCACTGCCTTGTCTATGCTATGGATGCTTGGAAAAAATATATCAAAGCATAATAGTAAGAAATAGCATCGACAAGGAAATGAGTTGTTTTAAAAAATTCCTCAAAGAAATGTGGTCTCATGGTGATGTCCAATCACCATGAGACCACATTTATTTGAGGCATTTTTTCAAAAAACTCACTGTCTTGCCTATGCTACCACATTTTCCATACAATTCTACCAAATCATTTTATCAAACAATTCACTTCCTTGCTGCTATGGCTAAAATCCTAAAAAAGGAGCTTTCCAACAAACTATGGATGCTTGGAAAAAATTGATCAAAGCATAATATTAAGCAATAGCATAGATAAGGCAGCGAGTTTTTGAACAAATGGCTCAAAGAAATGTGGTCTCATGGTGATGGAATTCCATTCCATCACCATGAGACCACAATTATTTGAGGCATTTTTTTAAACAACTTGTTGCCTTAAGCAATAGCATAGACAAGGCAATGAGTTGTTTGAAAAAGTTCCTCAAAGAAATGTGGACATCACCATGAGACCACATTTCTTTGAGGCATTTTTTCAAACAACTCACCACCTTGCCTATGCTACCACATTTTCCATACATGTCTACCAAATAATTTTATAAAACAATTCACTTCCTTGCTGCTATGGCTAAAAGCCTAAAATAGGTGCTTTCCAACAAACTATGGATGCTTGGAAAAAAATGATCAAAGCATAATAGTAAGCAATAGAATAGACAAGGTAGCAAGTTGTTTGAAAAATGCATCGAAGAAATGTGGTCTCATGGTAATGGAATTCCACTCCATCACCACGAGACCACAATTCTTCGAGGCATTTTTTCAAACAACTCACTACCTTAAGCAATAGAATAGGCAAGGCAATGAGTTGTTTGAAAAAATGCCTCAAAGAAATGTGGTCTCATGGTGATTTCCATCACCATGAGACCACATTTCTTTGAGGAATTTTTTAAAACAACTCACCGTCTTGCCTATGTTACCACATTTTCCATACATATCTACCAAAGCATTTTATCAAGCAGTCCATTTCCATGTTGCTATGGCTAAAATCCTAAAATAGGTGCTTTCCAAAAAACTATGAATGATTGGAAAAAAATCGATCAAAGCATAATAGTAAGCAATAGAATAGAAAAGGTAGTGAGTTTTTTGAAAAAATGCCTCGAAGAAATGTGGTCTCATGGTGATGGAATGGAATTTCATCACCATTAGACCACATTTCTTCGAGGAATTTTTTCAAACAACTCACTTCCTTAAGAATAGATAATCCTCTTTAATCAAATCAAATAATTTTAAGGTCTTGGATTTGATCCCCAAATCTAATCCCATCCTCCATCTTCATCCTTAGATCCCATTCTTCCAATCCCCAAGTTCATTTCTAATCCATCATCTTGATTTCCATCCTCATCTAAAATCAATACCAATCTTTCTTCCAATCAATCCTCCACCGTGTCTAGCCATCTAATCTATCCTCAATCCAACCTAATCTATTCTAATCCAACTTCATCCATTCCAACCAACCCCAACCATATCGATGATGATGAGCATAGCCTTTATGTCCAAATCAAATTACCTCTTCCACTCCATGTATGATCGCTCTCGAAATGTGGTCTCAAAGTACACCTTCCAACCCCATCTAGTGATCCTCTTCCCCTCATGATAAAAAAACCCATCCCTCTTCATGTCATGGTCCCCCTCCATCTCATAACCAAGACCACACTATACAATCCACCCCATCCCAACATAATAGCATAGGGAAGGCAATGATCTCTTTGAAAAAAATGCCTCAAAGAAATGTGGTCTCATGGTGAAGGAATTCCATGAGAAACAAATTTTTCATGGCATTCCATCACCATGAGACCACATTTCTTTGAGGCATTTTTTCAAACACTTCACTGCCTTCTCTACGCTACCACATTTTTTGTACATGTCTACCAAATAATTTTAGCAAATAGTTCACTACCTTGCTGCTATGGATAAAAGCCTAAAACATGTGCTTTTGAACAAGCTATGGATAGGGAAAATAGTAATAAATATATAGTTCAATAAGTACTCAAAATTTTGTTGATTGTCTCATACATTATAAGCCATGACCTGTATCACTATTCTACTTTTCGTGATTGAATAATTTGTTCTTTTATTTTTTAGATGATGGAAGCAAAAGCACCACTAGATATTGATAGGTTAATGGATCAAGGTGTATCTTCTATAATAGACAACTCAAAGCCTCTCATGGGGGTATGAAGCAGATTAGTAAATTTCAAATTACATTCATTGTTATAGATGTTAGTTAGTGAAAAAAAAAATCATTATTGATTTTTAGTTTAATTTCTATTTGGATGGTTTCTATAGGACTTGGGCATGCCACAACATGAGCACGCAAATCTTTCACTTGAGGAGAGAGATCGTCTAGCGGATTTAAGTGATTATTTTGTTAAATATATCATTTTTATAATGTAATTTATATATGTTAATGTCTTTACTTGTTATTGTAATTGATAAAGCTTGATGAGGAACTAAACCCTAGGAGGAGCCCTCAATTTTAGAGTAAATGAGTATCATACGCATCACCATCCACCCAACCATCAATGCCACTCATTTGTTTCATTGACCTGGAGGGAAACGAATTTTGATTGGGTTCCTTTGTTGTATGCCTACATGGAATATTTGGACATATTTTGTATTGCATATACTTGAAATTGTATGCCTATATGACATTCTTTTAAGCCTATATGGTTATTTTGTATATATTTTATACTTGTATCGACATATATTGATGTATGCATACATGGCTATTTGGTTAATACAAATATTTTTATTGATGGTGTCCATATTTGCATTATAAACCCATGCTTCAATAGATATTTGTAGATGGTTTACTTAAAATATTTAAATTCCAAGTGTTTTCCATGCACTCTTTTTTTCTATAATTGTAAATATATAATAAAGTTTGAACATTATTCTCCTGTAAGATTATTGAACATTAAATCAATCATATGAATATAGTAATGTGTCATGCTTCATGTTATTTACAGAGTAAATTCATATGTATGCTTCATGCTACCATGTTTCATGCTTCATGTTATTTACAGAGGAAATTCATATGTATGCTTCATGCTACCATGTTTCATGCTTCATGTGTATGCTTCATAATTTATATCATTGAGGAAGACACCTACCATTCCACTTGTATGCTTCATGCTTTATATCATTGTGACCCTTTGAATAGGAAAGACTACAAATATTTTATAATGAAGAATGGTGACCATTCCTAGCATAGATGTTCCCACCTAGACATGTTGGCGCTAATTGTTTGGCCCCACAAAGAACAAAACAAAAAGTAGCCTACCTTGCAACTTTACACTACATGCAACTGACCCACTTTCCATCAATTAAAATCTATTTACCATAGGAAAATGACTTGGTTCTATCAAAAACTGAGAGAGGTTATTATAGAGGGGCCCCACTTGATCATGTAGCCTCAGACAAAGTGTTTCCAAGTGTCACAATTTTTGATTAACCGCTCATTGAATTTTTCCACCCTTTTTCACTTTGGTCTCTTAAGAGACTTCACCGATAGAATGTGGCTTAAATTGTTTCAGCGTGTTTGGGTGCAAAAGAAGACCTTTTCTAGCATAAAACCACCCATATAGATGTGTTGGAATAGTCAGTTCGTTCATATGATGAACAAAATGAAAGTTACACCACTTTCCAACTTGTCACTACATGCAATTGACTCATTTTCGATCAATTGAAATATGTTCACCACGGGAAAATGACTTGGAGCTATCAAAAATTGAGAGAGGTTATTGTAGAGGGGCTTTATTTGATCGCATAGCTGCAAAAAAATTGTTTCCAAGTGCCATGATTTTTGAGTAATCACTCATCGAATTTTGTTTCCATTTTTCACTTTGGTCTTGTTGACATTTCATGCCCCCCTTTGATGTCCCATCATTGATAACTGATATGAGAAATTCCCCATGTGCCATCTTGCATGTTTTCTCCTTGAAGTTTCCTAAATTTTGCTAAGTTCCAGAATTTTGGGTTTTTGGGCTTCCTCTTACTCACTTACCTTGCATGCTTTCTCCATCGGTCCCTTCCTTCCCATTTTTCTTCTCAGTTTCTTGGGTTTCGGCCTTTGGCCTTACCCTTTACCCCTTCCCAATATCTTCCTTCTTTCTCTTTTTGGCCTTCAGCCTTTGTACTTACACCTTACCTCTTACATTCTTCCTTTGTAGAAGGTAAGGCTTCGGTTCAACCTCCGACAGTCTAAGGTCCAACCTCCAAAATATTTGAACCTTTCTCTTCTTTGACCTTCTCCTTCCATTTTCCCTCTCATTGATGCCTAACTCCAAAATCAGACTAAGTGTCAGGGTTTTGGGTTTCATCCTTTTTGTTTTCTCCCTTCCCACTTTGGATTTTCTCTTGAAAATTTGGCTAAGTGTCAAATATTTGGAGGTCAGCGGTAAGGCTCCTCCTTTACCTCCAATTTTCAGAGGTAAGCCTCCTCTCTTGCCCCTGACTTTTCCTTCTTCTTCGTGCTTCCTTCTTCCCCTTCTTCTAACATACAATAAGAGGTAAGGTTGATGGTTCGATGCCTGACCCTCGATGAAGATGTATTTTTGAGGCTTCAGACACTTTTTTTAGGGTTGTAAAGCTGAATTTTTTGAGCCCAATGCCCCAACCATCCTCTGTTTTGACTTGATTTTTGGGTGATCTTTTTGAGGTTCGATTTGAAATTTGAGTGCCCATATTTGATTTTTAGGGCTTCAAGGATGACTTTAATGCTTTCTCTAACTCCTCCATGCCTCCTACAAGTGGATTTTATGGGCACCCATGCCCATTTATTGCTCTTTGTTTACTTCTTGTTGGATCTATACCCTAGGTTGTATTTTTTATAGATGGCTTAGATATTGCATGCCACAGGATTCATTGCTAACCTTGGTTAGGGTTAGGGTTCATTTTGGGTTTCTTAGTTATGCTTGATCTATAAAGGAAAAAAATGTATTCATTTTTAGGGTTCTTCTTCCTCTGGCTCCTCTAGGGTTTTTATTTTTCAGACTTGCATTTTGCATCTCTGCCATTGTAAAGATTGGGATTTTGCCTCCACATTAATGGAATCATTCAATTTTTCCTCTTCTCGGCTCTTTGGTGTTTGTGTAAGTCATTACCTTCATATCCGAGTGTTTATTTTATTTTCATGCATGTATGTTTGTGATTAAATGGTTTACAGTTGCTGGTTGTGAAAACCTCTTTCCTTCCAGTGCCTTGTCAAACCCTAGCCTTCATGCATGCCTCTAAAAAATGACCAAACAAAGATTTGTGAAAGTCCCCTTTCCCCTCTTCAACAATGTGTTGTGCAATCTTGTTCGGGAAGAAGAAAAATTTATATTTTGGTGTATCACATCCCTCTCATTTTCATGTTCTCCTTCTCCCTTTTTCCTCATGAGCTATTAGTGGTAGGATTTCATGTGCCGAGTTTGACCAACACATTGTACTAGGCTTGAAAAGGAAGCCATCCTTCTCCATAGATTTGACCTCATACGCGCAAAGGTCCCACACCTTGAGGTCATTCCCATTGTATCATTGGAATGTTGGGCTTCATGCTCAATAGGGTACAATTTCATGTGACAATAGTTTTTGGCACACCTAATGGGACTCCTTTCCATTGAATAATTTGGTGTTTTCTTCAATGCATCTTTCCTTTTGAGGCATATCTTCAAACACCATTGCCACTCCATTCAAAATCAGCTACTTCAAGAAACCTAGTTCCATTTCATGTTGTTGAAGAAGTGGTGCCTTCTTCAACATTGTAGCCTTTGGAGGTGTTCTTCAAACACCTGACAACTTTGCAACACATTTGAGTGACTCTTTGGTATGCACCCAAAATATTTGGTTGGGTAGTCCTTTGCTCTTCTTTCATAAATTTTTGAAGTGTTTCCTATTAATTAAAATTTCATATTTTAATGGAAACCACATGTACACCCCATCATATCATGATAATTCCAGATTTGTTCCTCCGAATCAGCCATATCAGACTAGTTATACCTCCCATTTCATTCCAAAGAACCCTGTTGCTATGGGTTATCAACCTTCTCAAAAAATTTACCACCCACCCCACCCTTCTAAATCTTCTTGGAAGCCTACATATTCATATCAACAACCCCAATAAACTCATCATTTTCAAAATCAGCCTTGTTTCTCTCCTACTCAACCTTGAGATTTTGATAATTTAAGTGCAAGTGAAATCACAAGCATTTTGCTTGATTTCAAAAGAGTTGGGTGTTCGGGGACAACAAGAGGCTCCTTGTTCTTCCTTTCAACCCCAAAATGAGAGTGAAATCATGTCTATGGTGAAGGATATATTTAAACTAATTATTGATCTTCAGGAGCAACAAGAGCTTGACCTACATCAAGAAGATTGGTCTAATCAAGCCTATCAAGGGTAGCAGGAATGTTATGTCCCATGTCACGATGAGTTTGTCCATCAAGCTCATTATGCATAGTAGTAAAATTTAGATGCTCAATGGAGGTATGAGAAATAGTTGGAGGCACAAAGAAGGAAACAAAAAGACGAATGTACAACAAATGATGTTGTTGGTAGGCAATAAAAATTAGACTTTCGCTCGCTCTAGCACAAGTGCCTGAGAATCAGGTAGCCCCTTGTGTGCCTAGTTTCAAACAAGCACCTCCACCATTTCCAGAACAACCTACTAAGCAGGAGGTAAGAAAGTATAAATTCCCAAGTTTCAAGAATTATAACAAGCCTCTTAAAACCCCCATTAGCCCTCATCTTGTTTTAGAGAAACCTATTGTGCAAGAGGTTTACAAGAAAAAAGTTTTCAATTTCAAGAATCCCAATCATCCCCTTGAAAGTCCCATTCAACCTCTTTTTCCATCAAGTGGATCTTCTATGTTGGAGATCCTAAGTTTTGCAAGACTACATTCCTCACAAGATCCTATCCTTGAGGAGGCTCAACCTTTTACTCCTATTGAGAATTTTTGGGCTAGGAATGAAGAATTTTATATTTTTTTGGAGCCTTCATGTGCTCAAAATAATGAGTGTCTTGGTCTGCTACAAGAAAAAATTGAAGATGAAATAGTGTTGCAACAACAAGGCATCAAAAAGGTAGAAAAAATTGATGCAATAGAGGAATCAGTCCTCTCATTTGATGCCCTTCCTTTTTTTTTTGAAGATGAAGAGGATAGATCAACTATACCTACGTCAATTGAAGCCTCTAAATAACTTGGTTTGGGGTTGATGGTTGAAGATAACTTCATGGTTTTGGAGTAGTAGCAGAAAACATATTTATCCCCTTTCATAGTGGATGAAGATCCATGATCTATTGAGGTTTGTAGTTTTGAGGTGGACTTATTTTGGGATTATTTAGAAGCTTTTTGTTCAAGCTTGGATGCTAATATTTCACCCCCAAAAGAGCAGCTTTGTGGGCAGCAGTATAAGAATGAAGAATCAACAAAGGATGTGACAACCATTACATCCCATGAGTCTAATTTTTTTGCAGCTAGTTGCCAAGAAAGAGGCAATTTGAAGAATTTAGTTCTTCACTTGAAGTGTCTCAAAAATCCGAGTTTTGTATTGATGAAGTGTGTATCAATGCAAATTATTTTGTAGTTATTGAGCAAACACACATTTTTTTGGAGAGTCTCAATTTGTTTGTATGCCCAAGCTTCAAAGTTTCTCTTTTGAGGTGCATGAGGAAGGTATTTCTTATGAAAATCAAAAATAAAATTTGGCATATTTTACATCACCATGTGATATAGAAACATTCTCTTTTTGTTTTAGCTCATGCATTGAGGAAGTCAGCGATGGTGACATTGGCCTATCCTTTTGTGAGGCAAGTTCTCTTCCCTCTACAAAAGTTTTGTTATTGGATGTTGACTTGCCTTCAAGGTTCACCCCTACTGTTGCATGTTCAGTTGAGACTCTAGTGGTAGATGAATCTAACACTTGCATCATATGGCTTGCTTGCAATGACAACATTTATAGTGAAGCGATCCTTCACCTTGCAATCATTTTGTGCATTTCCATGCATGTTGGTAGTGATTTTCATTGGTTGCAGTTGGGTGAGGTTTGCAACTATGGTTTGAGGGATATCAACTCCTTCAAAAGGTTCATCTTTGATAGAGGCAAGCTTCCATACTTTGATTTTTGTTAGTTTATTGTATATATTGTAAATATCTTACTTTCCATGAAGTGCATTTGCACACCCTGCATTCTCCTTAAGGGAATGTATGCGCTTAGCTTTCATTCTTTTCTCCAAATGCAGTTGCACATTTTTCTTTTCTTTAAGGAGGCCTAGCTATTGAAGTTTTACCCTCATGACTTTGTGCCCAATGGATTGATAAGGCCTCTGGATCGCATGATTAATAGGAAATCATCCCATAAAATTTTCCATTAATGTTGACATTTCATGCCCCCCTTTGATGTATCATCATTGATAACTAATTTTTGACATTCCCCATGGGCCATCTTGCATGTTTTCTCCTTGAAGTTTCCTAAATTTTGCTAAGTTCTAGAATTTTGGGTTTTCGGGTTTCCTCTTACTCGCTTACCTTGCATGCTTTCTCCATCTCTCCCTTACTTCCCCTTTTTCTTCTAAGTTTCCCGGCTTTTGGATTTTGGCCTTACCCTTTACCCCTTACCAATCTCTTCCCTCTCCTCTTCCTTCTTTCTCTTTTCGGCCTTCATGCTTACACCTTACCTCTTACATTCTTCCTTTTTAGAAGGTAAGCCTTCAGGCTAACCTCCAACCTCTAATGGTTCAAGTTCCAACATTCAAAATCTTAAAACCTTTCTCTTCTTTGACCTTCTCCTTCCATTTTCCTTCACATCAATGCCTTAACTCCAAAATCTAACTAAGTGTCAGGGTTTTGGGTTTCATCCTTTGACCTTCCCATTTAACTCTTACCTTCTTCGATAAGAGGCATCTCATTGGCCCGACCTCTGACCTCCAATGGTCTAAGGTTCAACCTCTGATGACTTGTCCTTTTTTTTTCTCCCTTCCCACTTTCGCTTTTCTCTTAAAAATTTGACTAAGTGTCAAATTTTTGGAATTCGGGGGTAAGGCTCCTCCTTTACCTTCGATTTTTGAAGGTTAGCCTCCTCTCTTACCCCTGACTTTTCCTTCTTCTTAACACTTCCTTCTTCCCCTTCTTCCAGCATGCGGTAAGAGGTAAGGCCGACAATTCGATTCCCAACCCCCAATTAAGATGCATTTTTGGCGCTTCAAACCATTTTTTTAGGGTTTTAAAGGTGAAATTTTAGGCCCAATGTGCCAACCATCCTGCATTTTGATGTGTTTTCTAGGCGATGTTTTTGAGGTTTGAATTGACATTTAAGCGCCCAGATCTGATTTTTATTGCTTCAAGGATGAATTTAATTCTTTCTCTTACTCCTCTATGCCTCCTACAAGAGGATTTCATGGGTGCCCATGCCCATTTATTTCTCTTTCTTGACTTCCTGGTGGATCTATGCCCTAGGTTGTATTTTTCATAGTTGGCTCAGATCTTGCGCACCACAGGCTTCATTCCTAACCCTGGTTAGGGTTAGGGTTTGTTTTTGGTTTCTCAATTATGCCTGATCTATAAAGGAAAAAAAAATATTCATTTTTAGGGTTCTTCTTCCTCTAGCTCCTTTGGGTTTTTTATTTTGGAGACTTACATTTTGCATATCTTCCATTGTAAAAATTAGATTTTTGCCTCCACATTAATGGAATCATTCAATTTTTCCTCTTCTTAGCTCTTTGGTGTTTGTGCAAGTCATTACCTTCATATCTGAGTGTTTATTGTATTTTCATGCATGTATATTTGTGATTAAATGGTTTATAGTTGCTTTTTGTGAAGCCCTCCTTCCTTCCAACTCCTTATCAACCCCTAGCCTTCATGTATGCCTCTAAAAATTGACCAAACAAAAATTTATGAAAGTCCCCTTTCCCCTCTTCAATGATGTGCTATGTAATATTGGTTAGGAAGAAGCAAAATTTTTTATTTTTGGTGTATCACCTCCCTCTCATTTTCATATTCTCCTTCTCCCCTTTTTATCATGAGTTGTTAGTGGTAGGATTTCATGTGTTGAGTTGGACCAACACATTGTATTGGGATTGAAAAGGAAGAAAACCTTCTCTGAAGATTCAACCTCATATGTGTAAAGGTCCTACACCTTGAGGTCATTTCCAATGTGTCATTGGAATGTTGGGCTTTGTGCTCAATAGGGTGCAATTTCATGTGACAATAGGTCTCTTAAGAGTCTTCGCTAGTAAAAGGTGTCTCAGACTGTTTCGATGTGTTTGGGTATGAAACAGGACCTTTCCTAACATAAAACCACCCATACAAATGTGTTGGAATAGTTGGTTTGGGTGTATGATGAACAAAAAAAATTTTACACCACTTTCCAACTTTACACTACCTGCAACTAACCCGTTTTCCATCAACTAAAATATGTTCACCATGGGAAAATGACTTGGATCTATCAAAAACTAAGAGAGGTTATTGTAGATGGACCCTACATGATCTCGTAGCTTTAGAAAGTGTGTTTCAAGTGCTAGGGTTTCTAAGTAATCGCTCGTCAAAGTTTGCTGCCCTTTTGCACTTTGGTCTCTTAAGAGACTTTGTTGATAGAATGTGGCTCGAATCATTTCAATGGGTTTGGGTGTGAAATAGGACCTTTCCTAGAATGAAACCACCCATACAGACATGTTGGAATATTCATTTTGGTTGTATGATGAACATAACGAAAGTTACACCACTTTCCAACTTTACACTACATGCAACTAACCCATTTTCCATCAACTAAAATTTGTTCACCATGGGGAAAAAACTTGGAGCTATGAAAAAATGAGAGAGGTTATTGTAGAGGGGCCCTAAATGATCTCGTAGCCTCATATAGATTTTTTCCAAGTGCCACATTTTTTGAGTAATCACTTTTCAAAGTTTTATGCCCTTTTGCACTTTGGTCTCTTAAGAGACTTCATTGGTAGAATGTGGCTCAGACTGTTTCAGAATGTTTGGGTGTGAAAGAGGACCTTTCCTAGCATAAACCCACCCATATAGATGGTTTGGAATAGTCAGTTTGGTCATGTGATGAACCGAACAAAATTGACACCACTTTCCAACTTTACACTACATGCAACTAACCCATTTTCCATCAATTGAAATATGTTCACCATAGGAAAATGACTTGGAGCTACCAAAAACTAAGAGAGGTTATTGTAGAGGGTCCCTATATGATCTCATAGCCTTATACAATTTTTTTTTAAGTGTCATGGTTTTTGAGTAATCGCTCATCAAATTTTTTTTGCCCTTTTGCACTTTGGTCTCTTAAGAGACTTCATTGGTAGAATGTGGTTCGAACCATTTCGGTTTGTTTGAGTGTGAAAGAGGACCATTTTTAGCATAAAACCACCCATATGGACATGTTGGAATAGTTGGTTCAATTGTATGATGAACATAATGTAAGTTACACCAATTTCCAACTTTACACTACATGCAATTGACCCATTTTCCATCAACTAAAATTTATTCACCACGGGAAAAAAAAATAGAGCTATCAAAAAATGAGAGAGGTTATTGTAAAGGGTCCCTACATAATCCTATGGCCTTATACATAGTGTTTCCAAGTGAAATATTTTTTGAGTAATCGCTCGTTGAAATTTTCTACCCTTGTGCACTTTTATCTCTTAAGAGACATCGTCGGTAGAATGTGGCTCCGACCATTTCGGTGTGTTTGGGTGCAAAAGAGCACCTTTCCTAACATAAATTCACCCATATAGATGTGTTGGAATATTTGGTTCAATCGTACGATGAATAGAACGGAAGTTACACCACTTTTCAACTTTACACTACATGCAACTGACCCATTTTCTATCAACTAAAATGTGTTCACCATAGGAAAACAACTTGAAGCTATCAAAAACTAAGAGAGGTTATTGTAGAGGGGCCCTATATGATCTCATAGCCTTAGACGAAGTGTTTCCAAGTGCATAGTTTTTGAGTAATCATTTGTCAAAGTTTAAGATAGACTCATGGTGAAGAAGACAACGAGATTTGGCCAAAAAAAAGTGTAATAGTGACTTTATAGGATATATGATATTCTTAAATTTACAAGGCTATATGAATAATCTCAATTTTCACTATAGGAATTACACACTTTATTTATTTTGTGGGTATATAACCCTCTATGTCTTTCTGCAAGTGATGATCATCATATACTATTGTTGTTATACTTACCACAAACTTCATTTTCTTTGGATTACAGACATTGTGGGTCTGTAGTAGGAGGAAGATTAGTCAAATGGTTTCTCCTACAAGAATTTGGTATTACAATAGTGAATAAACATGGTAAGGATAATGTAATGGAATTTTTTTTGTCAAGATTACCAACACAATTAGTTGAAGGGGTAGTGGATGATTCATTTTTATATGAATACTTATTTTCTCTTAATTTACATGTACCCGAGTATGCTAACAAAGAAAATTATTTAGTAACAAGAAAGATTCCACCACACTTTTCTCCAAGGAAAAAGAGACAGCTAGTACACAAGTGTTTTCCATACTCTTGGATATCAGGTTACTTATTTTACACTGGCCCTAACAACATTATGAGAAGGTGCATAAGGGAAGATGAAATATTTGATATCATGAAGGCTTGCCATGATGAGCCATGTGGAGGTCATTTTTCAGAAAAAAGAATGACATTTAAGATCCTCACAAATCATTATTATTGGCCAACTTTGCACAAGGATTTTGTTAAATAAACAAGGAGTTGATAGGTGCCAAAGGATGGGTAGAGCAACAAGGAGTGATGAAATTCCATTGTAGCCTCAATTAACACTAGCCCCCTTTGACAAATGGGGTTTAGAATTTATTTGACCAATCTCACCTACTTCCAACAACAAGGAATACATTCTTGTTTGCATTGATTACTTGACTAAGTGGGTAGAAGTAAAGGCCTTACAATTTTCCAAAGATGGCAATGTGGTAAAATTCTATATGAGGAAATTTGTACTAGGTATGGAGTACCTAGGGAAATAGTCACTGATCATGGTCCATAGCTTACTTCAGACCTCATCACCAAAGTGGTTGAAGAATACCAAATTAGGCACAAAAATTCAACACCTTATCACCCTCAAGCCAATGGTCAGGTGGAGGTTACTAATAGAGAAATTTAAATTATTCTCACCAAGACAATGCAGTTACATAGGAAATATTGGGTTGCAAGGTTACCATAAGCAATATGGGCATATAGAACAACCTGTAAGATAGCAACTGGTTTTACACCCTATGAGCTAGTTTATGGAAAAACAGCAGTCCTTCTAATTGAGTTTGAATATAAGACATTAAGAACGGTAGTAGAGTTAGAAATGGATTTAACAATAGCTCAAAAGGAGAGGTTACACCATTTAAATAGATTGGATGAGATTATAATGGAGGCAATTCATCACACTGAGGTAATACAACAACAAAGGATGAAATGGCATGACTAGTATATCAAAACAAACGAGTTTAATGTAGGGGATTGGGCATTGTTATATGATTCAACGTACAAAGACTTCAAAGGGAAACTCTAATCCAAGTGGCTAGGACCCTATGAATCAATCAAGTCTATCCTAATGTAGCAGTCAAGTTGCACACCATAGATGCAATCAAATTCTCTCTTCTGGTTAATGGCCATAGATTGAAGTTGTATAAAAAACCACTACAAAAAGATGATTTCTTCTTCTTCCTATTTTAGTAGTATGGTGCTTGTAGCAATCCAGATACAAGTTCAGACACACAAAGTGATATTTCAGCAGCAAACAACATACCAAGCTCTTCAGGTGACCTAGTGATTGAGCTATATAGCTCAATCCTAGATCACTCAAGATTGGTTTTTTTTATTTTATCTCACAAGCACACATAGCATAGTTATAATGATGTTCATATTTTCTCCAAAGGGACTTGTTTTATATTTAACTATTACACATTCAGAAAGAGTCCTCATGCCATAGGGACTTGTAGCATAATATTTGTCAACATTCATATGGGACTTGATGCAAAAGGTAACTGTAGCGTCATCTAGTAGAAAACCTTTCAAATCACTTAGTGCCACATTACCTACAGTTCACATGCTTTCACCTCAAAATTGTCACATGCAGAATACATATTTTCATAATAAGTACCTACAACATGCTTCTTTAATTTCTTGCTGCCAATTCAAATTTTGAATGTTTGAACTGTCACATCACCAACTATTATCTATCTAATCTGTTTCATTACCTTATATCTGCCACCTCACAATTCATTCACCTAAAGTTACTTTTGGTCACATCAAATCATATTCTGGATACATGCTATTCAGTTTACACACACAGCGATTAGTTAGTCCCTTATGATAGGTTTGTAAGGTACATTATCATAATTACTATATTTTTCTTAAAGCTTTCATTATGTCTTTCAAATTAAATTATGCATGAGAAATATTCATACCATTACATTCCATATTTTCTAATCATAAACTTGCCAAATACGAGTTGAAGTGAGGTCACTTCAACCATTAAGTTGGGGGGAGGGTACAACTCAGCCAATTTTTTTGAATTCTACCACCTAAACTAAATGCAATAGATAGATATGACATGCAAAACCCTCCTAAAATTACACCTATTTTTTGTTGCTACTTTCAATTGCCAATTCCCAACCCTATGAACTTGAGCTAAGTTCAACCCAGAGTTGAACCTAGAACCTATTTTTGAGATCAACTAAGATGATACTAAGAAGGGGAGTTGCAGTTATGGTATGGTAGTGAAAGTTCATGAGGAAACAAAAGAAAGGAGAAGGGTTTTGAAGGTGGTGGATTGGAATTGAGATGAATTTAGAAGGTTAAATACATTGAGCAGAGTAAAGAGAGTCATCATGGGAGGTGATGTTATAAGGAGAGAGCCCTCAGCTCACAAGAAAATACTGGAAGATGCAATGGTCTTACCTATTTTTACCAGAGTTGGTTGGCTTGATTATTTCCTAAAACTAATATAATTCAACAATGATATAGCAAGAAGGTTTGCAACCACACTAGAGCACGATGAAGAAATTGTGAAAGGATTATCATTGGATGCATCTGAAGTGGCCATAGCACAAGTTTTTGGGTTACCTAGAACTGGAGAAGAGTTTACAATGTGTGTTGATGCAGTTACAGATAGAGAGGAATTTTGTGAGCGAGGGGAGAATTTGGAATCATCTTCACAAGGTACAAAGAGGCTCTCTCTTCCATGGTTATGGGATAATTATGCTTCCTATATTATTAGATATCTTACCAATGATGGTAGGCAAAATCATTTGTATATAGTACATTTTAAATTTCTTAGTCACCTTCGGCACAATATGTTGGTAAATGTGCCAAATTTCCTTTATAACATGTTGAAAAGAATGGCATCAGAGTATCAAAGGAAAAAAAGTGGCACTGCCTTATTAAACCATTGTTTTATTTCCCTACTAGAAAAAATAATTTTGAGAATTTAGTACCCACGGGTAGACTAGGAAGATTTTAAGAAGTGTGAAGATATAAACAGTTTACTAGAGGCACCAGTAGTACCTGAGACTATAGAGCCACAAGATGAACCTATAAGAGAAAATCCTCATGTCTCACCTACGGCTTCACCTACCCGTAGCCAAGGTGAACATGAGGAGCATGATGTGCTAGAGTCTAAGCCACCGGTAGTGGAGGAAATTCCATCTTCAAAACCTCAAAAATCCAAGAGCAGAAGAGGCAGTACATCCACATCATCGACGCCTTCTAAAAAAGAAAAGAAAAAGAAGGATGTTCAAAATAAGAAGAAATATGTTCAAAAGAAGAAGGATGTTAAGGAGAAACCTACACCTAGATGTTCAGGTAGATTAAAGAGACAAGGTGTCATGAGGGGAAATGTAGAGAAACCTGAAGAAGAGGAAAAGAGAAAAGAATTGCAAGAGGAAGGTGTCATGTTAGTAGAGACGAACTCTGAAGAGAAGGGAGATATCCTTGGTACAGTAAATTCACCTATGAAAAGGAAGAGATATGTGTCTACCACTTTTGATTCAAAATCAAACTATGTATTTGTTGCTATGAAAACACAAAAGAAAACCCTAGATAGTTATATCTCTGAAGACTATGAAGGGAGAGGTAATGAGAAATTCATAGAAATAGAAGAATAAATTTTAGGAAGGAGCTCCAAGAAGCCTTGGAAAAAATAAAACATTTGGAAGAGTTAGTGTAGAGCTATGAAAAGAAGGACAAGGAAAGGGAAACAAAAATAAAAGAAATGGAGGAAAAATTAAAAATATATGGGAAATGGTACTAAACTTGATTTGTTGGCACAATTGGCCATAACTAAGACTAGGGATGGGCAACTGGTAGTACCAAATCAGAGACCTCCTCCCATAAGAACTCCAATTCACCATACAAAATTGTCACTTGGTTATCAGTTGTGGAGGGTGACTGATGAGTTTGCACAAGAAAAGGAAAAGTGGAAGAAAGAAAAAGAAATTTTGATTGAAGAACATGCTAAGGAGCTAGAAAAGAAAGATATGGAATTTAGAAAAACAATAGTCAGGCTAGAGGAAGTGGCAAAAAAAGCTACACAAATCATAAGATGTAGGTCTCCAGCAAGGACATATGCACTATTTCTATAGGAAATATTTTTGAGTTTTTAGTTCAGTAGGCTAATTAGTAATTAGTCAGTTGGGATGAGAAAATTTTTTGAGTCTCTTAATGTTTTTACTGATTCTACACCTAAGGAGCAAGATCAATTGTGTGAATACTATTTACAGAACTATGTGGTGCTAGATGAAACAGAGTGGGATCCTTTGATTTTTCTAGGCATCTCCAGGTAAGTGCACTTGCATCTTATTACAAGAATGAACAACTCGAGGAAGAAATAATAGAAGAATATGAGGAGAGGGAAAAATAAATTGCTCTCCCCATAAGGAAAGAATCTAAAAATCTTGATGTAGTTATAGATGAATGGTTGAAACTCCTAGATCATAAAGGTGGAGGCAAGAAAATTATGAAACTAAGGATAGTAGATTACAAAAGAATGCAAACATTAGTTGTGGGTTTGGGTCAGCAATGCTACAGTTATATGCAAAGTAGATGTAATAGCTTGACCCTAGAATTACAAAGAAATGAACCTTATTCCATGTATAATTTCACAACATGCTTGAAAGTGTACACAGATACATGAAAATTGGTGTTGACATAGGGATTTACTGGGTACCACTCACATTTCACCCACCTATTCTACTCTATCCAGTTCCACATTGGACTGAGGAGAAAGGTGAGGAACGTGAGAGAGTTGGGAATACCAAAATGAGGCAACTTGCAGCTTACAAAGATTTTTACTTGAAACAAATCAAGGGAGTTGATGTTGTTATGGACCTATGCAGATCACCATACAATATTATTTGTACCCCTAGTTTTTTTCTTGAGGACAAGAAAAATTATAGTTGGGGGGAATGATGGGTTCCTTTATTATCCTATTTTATGTTGCTTTTATGCATACTTTTAGAAACTTTTAGATATACTTTTCAAACAATACTCCTATATTATGCTATCTTTTCATACTTATTATACAGTCTTGGACCTAAATCATAGTAATGGAAATATGGTTATGATATAATAGTATTGCATTGTTTATATATAAGTATGTATGAAATATGGATGGAATTATGTGTATAATTATGGTAGTTATCTTTTTACATATGTTTGTGGATTAACCTTTTTGCAACCAAGGAGAAATTTTAAGCCCGTAGCAACTGAAGTTGTAACCTGTAGCAAAAGGAAGATTGGGATAGCGAAACAGGGGAAGTGTCAGATTAGACTGAGTGTAACAACTATTGTATGAAAACACTTGATGGATTTCAATGTGCATCATTATGACAAGTTAATAAAGCATTCAAAAATAACTCTTTTGTTAATAGGATTCTACATAACTGTTTGTGTTTTTTACATGCAAATCTATTTCATAGATTTTTAGTTCTATTAGGATTCTTCTTTCTTTTCAATTATACTTTGAACAATTTAATCTTAACTATATGCTCTAATATCTAGGAGTGGGAGTTAATAATTGTAGTTAGTTGTTGCTTAGAATAAGATTCCCCTGTGCTTGTATATAGTCGGTGGTTGAGTCCTTAGATCAGTTAGTTGATTTTCAATATTTCGTTATTAGTTGCTTTTCAGTTTCAGTTAGCAATTATAGACATGTTGAGTATTTAGAATGATTTCATTGAATACAATCTATGAAGAAGATTTTATGTAACCTTTTGTGTTGCGTAATGAAAGAAGTTCAATTTCATATGGATGTGTAGATTCTGATAGTTATATTTGGTTCTAGTTAAGTGAGGACAGCCACTTGAGCAGGCCACTCAAGGTATTTGTTCTTCACTTCATTTATAGTTGTTTATTTCTATTTAATAGATATGTTACGTTTATCATTACTTCATGAATTACATGCAAGTTAAATTAGAGTCTCATACTTTGATTGTTATTAATGAATTATCATGGGAATCCATGTATTTGGTTAACCAATAGCACTTTGGAGGTTAGAATAAGTTTAGTTATTAATAATTTTTGAGTTGATACAACAACAGTTTAGTTACAGGTTAAGCTATAGGTACCCGTAGCCATTAGCGCTAGTTTTTTTCTTTTACTATTTTACAATTCTATGAGTTTTCAGCAAGTAGAACACCTTGGATAGGATAAGTTAGGAAGCCTGAAGTCTCTGAAGGAACATATAGTGCAGCACCATCACAAGTTTACAAACCTTGTGTTGAAAATTTAATGAAAGTATTTACAATGTTGAATTGTGTAGGTTCTACTAAGTTAACAATAAATTAGTTTAGACTCTACAAGCCCTAAAAACCCTACCTATTCTATGCTCACATGGTGAAATCACAATACTATGTCTCACTTTTTGCACAAGATGTACATTTACATAAATGTTTTTAACTGAATCTTCATCTTTTGAGACATATAATAGCTAAACCATTAAGAATTTTAAGATGATGTGAACTAGTGATTTGTGGCAATTTGTGTGTAGAATTTTTTTTCCAAATTTTCCAAAAAAAATCATGAATCTTTCAACATCTCCTTTAATAATTGGTTTTTTTAGATAGAAAACAACACTTTCAAAAAGTAACATTTGTATCGTACAACATAACCTTTTTTTTATAAAGGATTAAATTATAATTTTTGAAATATAGATTCTCAACATCAATATCTAGGGAAAGGATATTTTTCATTATTTTTTGTTGCATTTTCTTTTAAATTATTTTTTGAAGTCATTGTAACTATAATTTGGACATATGTGTGTGTCGTACAACCTAACTTTTTTTGCATATATCGAAATCCAATTTTTTTTTTTTGGGTGAAACAAGGACATCAATACCTTAGGAATGGGTATTTTTTATTTATTTTTACAATGGTTTACTATTTTTCCACCTCTGCACAACAAAGAGCTTGATGTTCAAAGAAAAACCTATGTTTAGTAAAATTTGAAATTTAAATACATGATAAAATGAAAATATATCAAACCTATACTTGTTGGAAATATCGTTTCGAGGGCTACAATCTTAAAATATAATTTTTAAATGATGCTATTTAATCCCTCAAAAGGTAACGAAAAAGTGGTTTTTTGCTAGCTTTTTTGTAGGTGCGAAGGAAACTCCATTGTGGGTATGATTTAATACTAGATGGATTCTATCCAAGGGGGTCTTATCTATCCCTCTTCAATTAAAACCCTTTAGATGGGGCCTCTCAAGACTTAAATCATTAGTTTTTCTAAAAATAGTGATATCAGGGAAAAATCAGCACATCCCAAAAGTGAGACACACTATTGTGACAACATCCAACAATGTATTAATTATTTTAATTTATCGTTGACCTGCTCCCCTAGTTCCCAATGTCATTAGTCATTTTATTAAGTACTTTGCAACGTTAAGGTATCGGCCCCTTGATCCTCTCCTAGAACTCACTCAAGAAGAATATTTTGCATGTGCTTAATCAAATAGATTAAGTGAGCCTATACTTAATATATGGTTCTCATTGCTTACTATACCTTTTTGTTAATCCGCATGAAGTATTTTATTAAGGAATGGAACACCTGCAAAACTACGGAATGGTTGAAACTTGACTCATTTTTAGTGGTTTCCTTTCAGCATGATTTTGCAAGTCTGAGGATAGTTTTATAAAGGTTAAGTTAATTACCGTAGAATCGCAGAAATGAGACAAGTGTCAATGTCATGCTTTTTAAATAGATTTTAGGGGTCTACAGGATGACTCAAGAATATCTATATGTGACTTACAAAACCAAGGAATAAGAACGCGTGGAATCATCTCAATGTCTCCAATGGGTTTTCTATCAAAGGCTAGGATTGTGAGCAACGAAATGATGACATGAAGCACAATCTCATGAGAATTTTGTATCCTAGCATATTTTAAAATTTAAAATAACTTTAAAACACATGTTTATATCACAAGTTACTTGATTGTTCAGTGAATGTTTGATGGATGGCTATAGTTGAATAATGGAATGAAATGCACAAAGCGCTAGGCTTGTGAACTCAAACCTCTAGAGTCACCCTGTAACCATTATATTTACAAATATCAACAATTGAGAATTATTTTGAGATGGAACATTTCAATGACACCACCTCTCTTCGAAAGTGATCAATTAATAGAAGATGTAGAAATGCAGGACAATTGTTGAATTTATTTCTAAGTGTTTGTACAGAATTATAATGTACTAATTGTGTAGTCTGGAGGTAACACATTTCATTCACTTTAATATTCAAGAAAAATAAAAAAGATAAGTAAAATTTCTACTACTAAGTGATTTTATTTTTAAGTGAGAGGGTCAGCACAAAAGAAGATTGTTCATTGCAGTGCACTAAGTACATTTTGGGTTCCAACACAACCAGTCCACATCTGTCAGTGTCTCTATATTAATCTTTTCAAGAATCAAAATCTGGGTAAGTGAAAGACATAAATCATATGTTTCATCATTTTTTAATTTTCCAATCTTGAGTTTTACGGTTGAGAACCTGAGAGACTTAAGAAAAATCAAGGACTTAAGAGGGACTTCACACTGGACAAGCATGACTACCACCACTACCAAACTAGTTAGGAAAGGCAAAGAAAAATCAAATAGAAAAATAGATTATGTTGGAGTGCTTAAAACCACAGGTTTCACGAATGAATACCATGATATTTATGAATTTTAAATTTATGGTATACTTACCTTAGAACTTATATTTTCATGTGAGAATAAGGTTGTAAATAAAATACAAAATATTAAAATAATGCCAATTAATAGTATCACTACACTGTGGGTAGTTGGATTGGGGTGCATGATGTTACATGAGGTTTTCCCTTGCCCATAATTTATCATGGTTTGTGCCCACAATTATGATGATAACAAAAGAGTAATTGTTAATCAAGATTAAAAAAAAATATATTACTGTAGAAGAATTTTGAAATGTGTTGGCTTTTACAACCAAAGAATTTGGAAACATCCACATTGACATAGAAAATCTTGCTAGTGATTCTGAAGTAGTCAATGAAGGGGAGAAAAATACTTTTCTAATTAAAATAGTTCAACATATTTATAGTAACTTACTCAAAAATCATCATAAGCCTCCTTATGATTTAGGAATTTGTAAACCATGGGTTCAAGATATTATTTCCATGCTAGCATTTGCCTTGGACTAGATGACAATCGGGAAGTGGGTGCAAGCCTCCTTCAAATGGTATTTAATATTCACTATGGTAAGCGAAATGTCGAATATAACTTTCTTGAGCACACTGTAGAATCAATGCATAAATATTTGTTAATGATTAAAGGACGTTCCACTAAGACATTTAGGTTCACAACCTACTTGTACTATTTTTTTCTATTCAAATTTAGTAGAATTTTTTCATCAACAAGCTTCAGATTCAACCCTATACAAATGTTGGGGAAAAAATGGCTCTAGTATATGATTGAACCACTAAGATAAGGATGCATGATTCTCGAAGGAACTACAATCATTTTGTATACTAATTTTTTGGCTCCATTGTATCAAGCAATTACAAATACTCTAATGCCTAGATTGCCTTTGTCTTGTAGAAACTGCATTTAAATGGAAAAGAAATACAATTGGTTGATTGGTACTTAATGGAAGAATATATTGTGCTAATATTTTCTAGATCAGGAGTAGAGCCATACAAACTTCCAATACATGTAACATAAATGGTTTTTGCATTGGAATATGTACGATAGATGGAAATTACTGATCAACTATACTTTGTCAATCAGCAAAAGAAGAGCATATTTCCTTTACCTTTTTCATGTGGAGGTTTCATATTCAAGAGAAAAACAATTAGTGTGGTACATGATCTTTTGAAAATCTCAATTTGATGTTGTCTCTTACTGGTAATATGATCCATGTGACACCATTAAATCAAGGATTGTGGCAAATAAGAATGTTACAAGTAGAATTCAACATCAAAGTAAACCCTTACTTGAAAACTTGAAAAACAAATATTCTTGGGATGAGGTCAAAAATAGCAATGGATAAAATTGTTGCTGAGAAAGGTATTTATTTTGAACAATTTTCAGCAAAAATTATGGCATTGTACCAACGGAGAGAAGCAAAGAAGCAAATCAGGAGGTATGACAATTTTTATGAGAAAAGTGATCAACCATCTACTAAAGTAAAATACCAAATTCTCTAAAAAGGGCTTGTAGAGAAAAAAATTGGTCACAATAAACAATTACTACCCTTTGCTCTATGAGGAAGGATCTAGGTGAACCAAAAACTAGTGTGGTGTTTCAAGAGATCCATGAAGATTTTGAGTTTAGCAATTTGTGGAATAAAGATCATCCCTCTAAAACTGAAGAAATCGGTGATGAATTTGATGATGATAGGGAAGAAAAAAGTGTACAATATGCAAGAAAAGTTAAATATGGTTTAAGTGAGACCACAAAATAAACATATACTTTAATAGCATCCATAACCAAAAAATGGATTATGAATGTGGTGGTTTGGGGTCCAAAGGACAAGGCATTCAAGAACCAATAGAGGTAGGCCATAGAAAACCTAATGATTTGCAACACATTGGAGTTGATAAAAAATCCCAAGGGCATACAAGGACATCTGAAACAATTCATTTGGTTATAGCTTTGATTCCTAATCCTCATAGTCAGATACAATCACAATTAAGACATGCCCATGGTGGGGAATCTAGTGCAACTGGAATTGCCACTAGTGGTGATGGTATAATTAGTACTATTAGTAGTGGTCAAAATGTGGTACAACAATAAATTACACACAAGAGGCCAAGAATACAAGATACTACACAGACATCCAATAATCAAGGCATTATGAAGAAGCAAAGGATTATGACAGGCCCAAGTCCAACTACCAATACCAGTACCACTACCTTAATTTCCACCCCAAAGGATTTATTTCCATGCACTCCTCCAGTTAGTGTGACTACAACAACAATGGCTTATCCTCAGCCTCGAGCTTGGTCTCAAATAATTTGATATGTTCTCATCACTGCAATTACTCCTTTTCCATTCAAGCATTCCATTATGTTTGTGACCCTAGGTTTTGATTACAATTATGAGTTTAAAAAGAAACTAAAAAATGTATTAAAAAGAAAGGAAGCAACTAATAGATATTACATCTACTATAACTTCAGAGCCTACAACAACCAGGGTATTACTCACATTTCACCCAAATACACAAATCATGGAGTACATGTTTTTTGTTCCCAAAGTTCAAAATAAACTAGAGAATCAAATGGATCACTTTGAATTTCAAGTGAGCGGTTTCCAATTGAATGTTTTTGGATTCAAAATTTTTGACAAAATTAATATATCAAAAAAGAACAATGAGTTGGTGTACACATCATTTCTAAAGTGTGTGTGTGTGTGTGTGTGTGTGTGAGAGAGAGAGAGAGAGAGAGAGAGAGAAAGGTTGTAGATTCAAATAGAAAATTTATAGGTATACCTAGAAAATGAGAAAGAAAAGAGGAAAGTAACAGATAACAAGAGCAATGAATTAGAAAAAAAGAATTAAAAAATCAGCCTCTACATCTACAAGCAAAGAGGATAAACAAACAGAAGTGGAATTTAATGAACTAAATCAAAGGTTAGATGAGAGAAAAAATAAATATGATGATGAAAAATCCACTTCAGAAAAATTAAAACAAAACCTGGAGAACAAAAAAATATTGGGAACAAAAATTGGAGGAAGAAAGAAAAACAATGAAAGATTGGCGGCAGAGTTGAGGGAAGCAAAAAAGAAATAAACTCTTGTCAAAATAAGTTAATTTAATTTTGTAGAGAAACAATGAGTCATATGAAACAAAATATCTAGGAGGAAATAATGCAAAAAATTGATCATTTGTGTGAGTTGTTTCAATTAATTGATGATTTGATAGTACATAATAGGAAGCTCAAAAATATGTAATGGACAACAAAGATGTGATTTCAAGAGAGAAAATTGCAAATCAAATTTTATAAATAGTCTACAAAGCTAGTGACACTAAATTAAAATCAAAAGGAATTAATGATTGTATTGATGCCTCAATGAAGGTGTCATCTATCATTCAAAAGTGTTTGAGAATACGTGAAATAAAGGAATTTATGGATCAGGCTACAAAAATAATGAAGTTGGATAAAAAGGTAAGGAACTTGGCATAGCTTGGCTTTCCAAAGGCTTTTGACACAACTAGTTGACTCATTAGAAAGGATGATTTCAAAAAGAAGATGGAGGATACAAGGAAGATTGATTTGGACCAGTTTCCTTAGAACCTAGATGAGGTGAACTATTTGGATTCTATCAAACCATTAGTAACCTTGAATGCAAGTTTGATTGAAACATTCAAGTCAAGTTCCAATTTCAATCATGAATTGTTAACAAATTTTCAAGTCATACACTATTAGTTACAACAAAGGGCACTTCCATCAGATGAATAGTGGAGCATGCTACAAAAGCCGATAGAATGATTTGATAATATGAGTTTTCAACTCAACTCTATGCATATTTATCTTTGAGAAATATTTTTCATTACCTCTATGTATTCCTACATTTGAAAATCAATAAAAAACTCAAATTTAGTAATGTGTTCAGTTATTTGTATTATTTATTTGCTCAATTGAACAAAAACTTTGATTTTTAATACTAGATACACACTAAAGGATTGATAATGTCATATATGCTATTGTTGTTAATTTGTTATTAAGCATTGATTTGAATGATGAATCACTGAGTACATGTAAAACTTATCAATATGACATAATTAAAATATGAAATTATTAATAATATGTTAATTTATTCAATCTAACTCATAATTTCATGGAATATAATATAAAATATTATCAACTATATTTTGGAATATAAAATGCAGTATAAAATTTAAATACCTAGAAACTATTAAATCCCTGAACAACAATTAATATTTAGAATCTAGATTCTACATTGGAAATTTGGAACAATGGAAAATAGTAGTACGTTAATTTATTCAATATGATTCATAAATTCATGGAATACAATATAAATTATTGTCAACAAAAATTTGGAATATGATTCATGAAATGTAGTTTTGTAAGGGGGGAATCTACGAGTGTAAATAAGATAATTGAACTGAATAGAAACTAATCTAATTCAAAAAAAGAATCAAGATCTATGCCCATTACTCACGAAATGAAACTACAATATTAAGGATTTCAAAAATGTAATTGAAATGAACAATGACAATGAAATCCAAAACAAAATAGTGTTACCATCCCGTGTCAAAGTGTGTTTATGAAGATGTTGGGTTGTTTGTGTCAATGTGAAGTCTCCATTGTTGTGTGTGAAAGCTCGAAGAACATGTGTGTGTTGATCGAAGGTATGTGTTGAATCTTTGCAAAATTTTGATTATGATCCTGGCATTACTTTGTTGCATAAACTATATTGATTATCCGATCCTTTTTTGAGAGAAAAGAGGTTTGTTATATAGAATTTGTGTTTTGAAATGAATGCTCTGGATCACGTAGTAGAATATCTTGATTGACGGTCAAAAGATGTTGAGAAAATTTAGATGGGCATAATATGTGCATTTTGATTACATAATTAGTGTGATTGAAGAAATCTTTGTTTAGTGTTCAGTGGAATTGAGGAAATAGGTGGAGAAATTCATGAAATTAAAGAAATCAATATGAGCCTTCAATGGGATTGAGGAAATTGGTGGAGCAATTCATGAAATTGATGAAATCAATTTGAGCCTTCACTGGGATTGAGGAAATCATGTTAGAGCAATTTACTCAATCATGGAAGTGGGTGAGGATAATTAATTAATTTATTTAATTAATTAATCCTTTTTTTGAGTTGAACGTGTGCAAATCAAGTGACTTTTACAAACAAAGTTGTATTTGTTTGATTTGATTTTTGACAATGTTTTGAATAATTAAATTCAATTATTCAAATTTAGGGGAAAGTGATTTAATTAAACTATTATGTTTTAATAATTTAATTTGAATTAGGGGAATAGGGTTAATTAGCAACATAATTAAATAATTGATTTTATTTAATTAATCAGGAGGAATAATGTTACATTAGGACTTTATTAAATAAATGAAATTTATTTAATTAGTCAGAAATGATGAAAAGGTGAATTAATTAAATAATGTACTATTATTCAATTAATAGAAGAAATCAAGGTTTTTGGATTTTATTAAATAAATAAAATTTATTTAATTTGTCAAAAATGGTGAAAATTGAATTAATTAAATAATGTCTTATTATTTACTTAATAAAGGAAATTAGGGTTTTTGATGTGAAATACTAATTTGAGGATGAATTAATTAAATAATGCTAAATCACTTAATTAATAGATGAATATGAGAAATGATAATATTTAAATAATAATGTATTATTTAATTGGGTAAGTGCAAGAAGTTGGGTCCACGAAGAGGGGAAGTTTCGGCCGAAATTTTTTTTCTCGCACAAAATGCATACACGTTATGTATCGCATACCTGATCCTAAATCCATAACGCGTATGTGTTACGATTCGGGGACATGAACCTAAAACGCGTACGCGTTTTGTAATGCATACACGTTATGGACGCGTATGCATTTTGGAACGCATAAGCGTTTCTAAAAACTATTTAATTTTTTAAATAAGCGATTGTGAAAATCATTTTCACAATCAAGTTTTGTGGGCCAGAAGGAGAAGCAGATCGCGTACGCATTTTGGATAGCCAAAATTTGCCAAATTTTCACTCTCACCTCCTCCCGTCGACACACCTGACCTCAGCGACCTCCAGGTTGGTTGAATTCTACAATATTTTTGCATTATAATTGCTATTTAATTATTTTTGATTTATAATTGCTATTTAGTTATTTTTGTTTAGTTTGTTTTAATTTAATATTTAATAGTTTTTAAACTGCATTTAATTAACCGAAAACATCAACAAAACAAACAACATAAAATTCTAAATCGAAAACCCAAAAAAAAAACCTAAATTCGACACATTTAATTTTGAAATTTGAAAACCCTAAATTGTAGGTTCTAAAAAACTAATTTACTCAGACCGTTAATCCTTGGACCTAACCCTAGAAAACGTAAACTAAAACCTTAGAAAATGTAAACTAAAACCCTAGAAAACGTAAACTAAAACCCTATTTGTAGGTTAAAATTAGGTTAAAGCTAGGGTACAATTAGGGTTTGGCTTAAACTTTAATATATATTATAGTTAGATTTCAAAATTACAATTAGGGTTATGATTAGGTTTACTTGTTTAATATTAAAGAATTCAATTACCTGCTTCTAGGGTTCAATTAGGGTTAAAATTCATTCTAGGGTTAGGGTTCTAAGATAAATATTTGGGTAAGGGTTGAGGTTAGGGTTTGTATTCAACTAGGTTTAGAGTTAGGGTTATATTTTTATTAGGGTTAGGGTTAGGATTATGAAATTATGAATTAAAATTTAAGATGAAGGTTAGGGTTGGAGTTAGAATTAGCCCTGTCAATTGGTGTAGGGTTCTAGGGTTGGGGTAAAAATTAAATTAAGAGTCTAGGGTTAAATGGTTATAATTTTGGTGAGAGTTAAACATTCAATCAATATTTAATTAGGTTTATGATTAAAAGGTTTATATGCATTTAGGGTTAGTGGTCAACTAAGGTTATGATACCCGATTTAATTACAATTAGGGTTAGAGTTCAAGTTAGAATACATTAGGGTTCAAGTTATAATTATCTCGTCTATGGTTCAAGTTATAATTAGGGTCTATGGTTCAAGTTATAATTAGCCCGTCTATGGTTCAAGTTAGAATTAGTGTGATAGAAATTCTAATATAAGGCAACATATCCCTAGATGAAATTATATTTTAAAAAATTCCTCATCTATATCGATTAATTTTTTTATCTTAAACTTGAAAAATAAATCTATTAGTAATGTCTTCTTGAACTGAATTCTCCAATTTTACATCTCTAACAATTGTTTTTCTAATCTATTATTTAACATGTTCTTGTTCAACTTGTTCTTCTATGTGTTCTTGATTTTTTTCTTAAACACATTCAAGTTGTTTATATGAACATATTCAATATGTTCAACTTGTTCTTAAACTAGAACACAACTTAAGAGGATGCAACGAATTCATTTACAAATACATATGCACACATGCATACAATTTAAATCAATATATTAAAAAATCCTTCAAAAAAAAATATCATGTGCATATATATTGGGCCCATTACACCCTAAATCATAGAGAATTTCCCTCAATTTTTTTATGATGTTTGTAAAGGTTGTTCTATTCTAGGGTTTTGTTGTCATTAAAATCCATACTCTAGTAGTTTTTTAGTTTTGAAACTATGTATTTGAGCCAATATCCCCGTACTTAGGTACCTAAGGTTTTTGATGGTTTCATAAGGATTTAAAAATCATGAATATTAGTGGAACTTTTTAAAACACATAGGGTTTTAGTCTTATTTCTTCAATTTATGTTTCTCACAATCTTAGTTTTCAAAGAGTTTATTTTAAAACTTATATAACAATGGGGTCTTTAGGTGTGATCAACAAAGTTTATTTTTAGTAGTGATAATTGTGAGGTATCACAAGACAATGCATTTCCCTCAATTTGTTATAACACCCATAGACTTTTAGTCATAACATATTGAATTTTCATTTCCTTCACTCTTGATTCAACATAATCTAGGTCAATTGTTACCATTCTGTCAAAGGGGGTCCTAGAACATCAACTTATAGATTTTCCTTCATTATTATTACTCAAAATTAAAAAAAAATCAAGAAATTAAAATGTATAAATCTAAATTCTATAATTGGTGAAGGATTGGGTTGCAAACTTTCTTGGATTTGACCCTACCGAATTGGTAGTTTGGTTTCCTTATTTATTGCATAATTATTAATTTTAATTACTATAATTTTAATTTATTTGCATCCTTTAAGTTTCATACTATACTATTGTTTAATAATTTATTATTAAAATAATATTTAATTCTCATACCTTTTATGTCTCTCATATGAACAATATTTTGTGTTCTATGGTAACTCCTATTATCATTTCCCCTTTTCAAATACCATGATTCATATGTTTCTATTATTATATGTTTAAATGTATCCTTAATATGTTTAAATGTATCCTTATAACCAATTTTTTTAATTTCTAGATTTTAATGGTTATTGTTATTCTAATATACATATATAACTTTCAAAATCCCAAAATCTTGAAATAGATGTTTACAACCTTATATGTATACATCATGAGCCATATAATCCTATCTATCAACCCTAAACCATAAAACCTAGATATCTTTCAGACTATATGTAAACTCCAAACCATACATAATCACATATCATTAATCAAGAAAAACCTAGACACTAAACCCTACATTCTAAAATATGAACACAAACCCTTACCCAAAACTCAAATTGTAAACCACAAACTTGAAATTTTCAAAAGTTGTACAAACTTAAATTATAAACTTTAATGTGTACATGCTATGGATTTTTAATGAACATTATGGATTTTTTAATGTCATAAATCGAATGATCTTCAAATGAATTGTATTTTGAATTTTGCAAGTTCAATGTGATTTTTAAATAGTTCTTTCAAATTGTGTGCATTATTTAATTAGTTTTTTGATATATAATTGTTTAACATGTGCAGTTACCATTTGGTTGTACATTCACATGGATCCACTATTTAGCATAGAAGATTTTATGCCTGAACCACATATTCCTGCAGATCCCATAGATCCAAACCCACCACCACAAGAAAACCCCATGCCTCCAAACCCTCCACCTCCTAACCCCCCACCCCCTATAGTAGACCAAGATCAGTTGAGAGAGAGCATTAGGGAAAATCTTACAGTCATTCAAGAAAATATAGATCTGATAAAAAATGAGCCTAGAATTCCCCCCCATCTCTCACGGTTTGCATCTACGATGCAAACTATTTTCGATTATGTTTGATCTATTGATGTGGACCTAGATAGGTTCCATCAATGGAGAGATGAGAGGAGACAATTCTATGCAAATGGATCATCTTATAAAGAAATTAATGACCTTAAAATTACCAAAGAATCCATGTGCCAGTATTTTTTTAACCCCCAAACTAGCCAACCAATTCCACCCACCAAAAAATGAATTTCAATTTTATGGTGTAGGCACCCCCAGATAGCTGCACATTTTTGGGATAGATGGTGGATGGTGTTTGATACTCCACCACATGGAAATTTTGAGGTGCCCCTATACTTTTTGAGAAAGTTATGGGCAGAGTTTGAGTTGGGTTTAAAACCCAACTATTTTGATATGAGGTCATTTCAGGGAGTTGGGCGTGGTATGCCCCAACATAGATTAGGAGCACGTGTTGATCCTCAGCGATGTGCTCCAATTGCTCCTATTGTTCCTCCTACTTCTCCTGGTGTTCCCACTGCATTTCAGCAGCAAACCATGCTATCGACATTAGGAGCATTGAGTTCACTTTCAGGACATCTCACTCATCAGACTTCACACGCGACGGCTGAAGTGGTCAATAGAGAGCATGGAGCTCAAGCAATAGGAATACTCAGGAATCCACTTCAGGTGACCCACATGCGTCTAAGACAGAGTCATTTATGGATTTACTATATTCTGAGCATCATCTTACACAGGTATGTTCATCTTTTGAACTTAAATTTGTTTTTGGAATGTGCAAAATTCATGTTTAAATAATAAAATCAAATTATATATATAATACAATATTAATTCAATAAGTGTTTGGTGTAGACGCATGATTAGACGATGCCTGAAACTCAAAATGATCATGTCTATATGTCGAGTGTTGTAGATATGGGCTCACCTTTTGGTCAGGTACTTAAACCAATATATATTAAATTTAGTTTGTGTGGATATATATATCTAATTTATTTTTAATTTTTACACATGATGTGTGATTGATATATATTATATCTAGATGTCGGGAGGTCAGATGAGCGTGCCTAGTGCTGACCAACCACAAGTTGTGGTGAGCACTCCTAAGTCATCATCAGCTCAGGTGTGTTCTTTCAAAAAAATTGTTAAGTTTGAATTAAATACACATCATATATCTAATTTAATTTTTACATTTACATACACATGCGTGAATGATCTATACAAATTGTTCTACATATATATGCAGGGATTTCATGAGATACCCATTGCAGGTGCACCTGAGACATCATCAACATTTATGCATGGGCAATCTCAGGTGCGTGATCTTGAGGTCATATTATTCGAGGTTGTAAACTTTACTAAATATCCTAAACAATTTTTACATTTACATACACATGCGTGAATGATCTATACAAATTGTTGTACATCTATATGCAGGGATTTCATGAGACACCCATTGCAGGTGCACCTGAGACATCGTCAGCATTTATGCATGGGCAATCTCAGGTGCGTGATCTTGAGGTCATATCATTCAAGGTTGTAAACTTTACTAAATATCCTAAACAATTTTTACGGATCTTTTAAATATATATATATATATATATATATATATATATATATATATATATTCGAGGTTTTAACATATTGATTGCTTTATATGAATATGCAGGATATAGTAGATCAGGCATTTGGATCTTCTCAAGTGACAGTTATGCTACCCATTGAACAAAATGTTCAGTAGATTCACATGATCATATGGTAAATTATGCATGTACTAAAAATCATTTTTATTGTATTTACTAGATATTTAATTAAATTTTTATTTTTTATCCAAAAGTTTATATTTTCAGGTTTAAATATGTTTAATTATATCAAAATTTATAAATAAATTTAAATCTAATTTCAAGTTACTTGTACTCTTTTACAACATGATGCAGGTACATCTAATCGATTTGGAACAAAGAGGAGACTTGATTTGACTGATCAGCCTGATAGTTAAATGGTTTTAAATTTTAAATAGACCAGACATCTCTAGTTTTATTTAAACTTTTATGTGTTGGACTTGACATATACATATTTTTGTTTATTTATATCAGATGAATTTATTGTGATGATTATATATATGTAGTCAATTATGATCATGTTATGTTCGTTTTGATGATTATATGCACTCATACATATGTAGATCTAGATATTTTATCTAATTTTCAATTAATACATGCATTATATAAATTCTTATCTCTACAATCAAATTTCATAAATATATAATTTATCACATGGTTAAAGGTGAAAAATTAAAATATTCCTTAAATAGTTTAGATTATATTCATAATAAATTAAGAGCACGTAATTTTAACTATTTACCAATTCTAGAAAATATTTAACAATTATATGAAATGTATAATCTATAAAATTGGAACGAGATTTTTAAAAAGTTACTAATAAGTTCATTGAAAATCATACAACTATACAACATGATGAAACATATATGTGTGCACATGTATATCCAATTATTTAGCTTAACTTTTACGTGAAGACCAAAAATTGATATTTACATAGTCTCTTGATAAAATAATTTTTTAGTGACAATCGCATGGTAGACTAACTTGATGAGAACTTGCAAAAATAATTAATGTAAGTAAGTAGTTCTATAATTTTTTTGAGTCATTTAAGTAAATATATAGTAAAAGTTACAAAATCGGATCTTATAAATTCCATACAAATTCAAATGATGTTTGTCATAGGATGAATGAAGGGGATGCATGTCATGAACCCTAGGGTATGGCTTAATGGGTCCTAAGAGAATGGCTTAAGGTGAATTATGTGAGTGAATTAAGGGATGCAAGATTGTGGAATAAGGGTACATGTAAGAGGATATGACTTAAGGGTCCTTTAAAGGGATGTCTTAAGGGGATGCAAGAGGGTGGATTAAGGGTCCTTTAAATTTATTATTCTAAGCATCACATGAACCCTAGAAACCCTAAACCCTACACCATGTGACCTAAATCCTAGGAGATCAACCCTAAACCATTCATCCATATAAATTTTCTATTCTAAGCATCACATGAACCCTATAAACCCTAAACCCTAAACCATGTGACCTAAATCCTAGGAGATCAACCCTAAACCATGAATCCATATAAATTTGTTATTCTAAGCATCACATGAACCCTAGAAACCCTAAACCCTAAACCATATGACCTAAATCCTAGGAGATCAACCCTAAAGCATTAATCCATATATTTTTTTTATTCTAAGCATCACATGAACCCTAGAAACCCTAAACCATAAACCATGTGCCCTAAATCCTAGGAGATCAACCCTAAACCATTAATCCATATAAATTTGTTATTCTAAGCATCACATGAACCCTAGAAACCCTAAACCCTAAACCATGTGACCTAAATCCTAGGAGATCAACCCTAAACCATTAATCCATATAAATTTGTTATTATAAGCATCACATGAACCCTAGAAACCCTAAACCCTAAACCATGTGACCTAAATCCTAGGAGATCAACCCTGAAGCATTAATCCATATAATTTTTTTATTCTAAGGATCACATGAACCCTAGAAACCCTAAACCATGTGACCTAAATCCTAGGAGATCAACCCTAAACCATTAATCCATATAAATTTGTTATTTTAAGCATCACATGAATCCTAGAAACCCTAAACCCTAAACCATGTGACCTAAATCCTAGGAGATCAACCCTAAACCATTAATCCATATAAATTTATTATTCTAAGCATCATATGAACCCTAGAAACCCTAAACCCTAAACCATGTGACCTAAATCGTAGGAGATCAACCCTAAACCATTAATCCATATAAATTTGTTATTTTAAGCATCACATGAACCCTAGAAACCCTAAACCCTAAACCATGTGACCTAAATCCTAGGAGATCAAACTTAAACCATTAATCCATATAAATTTGTTATTCTAAGCATCTAATGAACCCTAGAAACCCTAAACCCTAGACCATGTGACCTAAGGGGATGGCTTAAGGGGTGTTGAGAGAGTGACTTAAGGGGATGCAAGAGGATGGATTAAGGATAGATATACAAGGATATGGATTGAGAGGTCCTAATAGAATGAATTAAGGGGAATTAATAGAGATACTTAAAGGGGATGCAAGAGGATGGATTAATGGTACATAAGAGGATGGCTTATGGGGTTTTAAGAGAATGGCTTAAGGGGATATGAAATAAATTATAAACTTTTTATAAAATGACAATGAATTAAATTTAGTTTTATATTTATACTCTCAACTAAATGTATCTACAACTATATATAGTTACTTGTCTCTAGATTCAAATTCCATTGTAATAAGAGTGCATCTCCTCTCTTTTTTGTAAAACATCTAGTATCAAGGGAGACCTGAAACAAAAAATAATATAAAAATTTAATAAGGAAATGAATTTAAAGACAAATATATATATATCAATTAAATATATACATACAACTAGATATACTTACCAATATTTATTTACTCTGTTGTACCATCTGCATCCTCTCTTTTTTGTAATGCATCTATGATTGTCTCATGATCATCCATTGAAAGTGTCCATAAAACTTTATTAGCAGGCCTCCTATGATATCTAACTAGTTTTATATCGGTTGCCAAAATCAAATGTGAATAATGTATAATCTTCTTGTGTCTTTCATAATCTTCAAATGCAGGCAAGCCATTCTTTCTTATCAAATATTTTCGAAGCTAGGTGCCAACAACAATGACTGAACCAGTTGGATACTCAAATTTATCATCATCCACTCTAGGATGTACCAACTTATATTTTCTCTCAACACATCTAGCCAACCAGTACTTTGTCTCCTCTTCATTCCCCTCGGGTGCAACAACAGCATACACATGCCCTACAAAAATAGATAAAAAAATTCAATATGGAGCATGACATATATTTAATTCATGTATATAAACATGCATACATATAAAATTGATCTCAATAAATAATTTACCTTCTTTTACAAGATCAGAAACACGATCATAATCATCTGATGCGAACGCTTGATTATCTTCAATTATTGTTCCATGTTGAACATGTGTCGATGTAGGTGTTAAGGATCTTTGTTGCCATTGTTCAACCCATTCCATATTTTCACAAGCCTCCCAATCACCTGCAATAAAAATTTGATAAAAGCATGCCAACTCCCTTGTCCATGTGTTTGCATTCGAACTCTTAAATGAATGCCATTTTGTAGATCCATTAATTGTTTCACAATCTTGTCGAGAACAAATATCATTTTCTTCAACTAACCAAAAGAAGCTGTGAATTATTGAGCTCTCACTTACTCTTGTAGATAATTTGGTATTGTACCAATCTACAATTGCACGTGCATCTCTAAATTTTGCAGCATCCTCAAATTTTAGTTGCTCTGTAGCAAGAGCTCTTTTCACACATGCACCTGCTCCATCGTGTTCTCCCTTACCATGACCGGCTTCAAAAAAACTCCATATGTGTTGGATATTATTTTCCTTATGAACTCTACATAACCAATAAAACATCCTAGCATTTTTGAATTGACTCATGCAATTATCTGATCATATGAGATGTTCTAGCAATTGAATTCCTCTTTCTTTTAATTTTTTGTAAAATATATCAAAACAATATTGAACAAACTCAGATGAATGTAATCGATTATCACTTACATAAAAATGGTAGTCTCTCAAAAAAAATCTATTATCTTCTCTACTATCATCTGCATGTCTATAAACAATATGAACAAAAATAGCTACTTGCACTGAATTATAATACTGTGATTGAATTTCTTCTTGTGGAGCAAGAGTATAATTTTCAGCAAAATCAACAACTGACAATATAGTTCCAATTGGGAATGTTTTTTTACATAAACGAAATTGATTATCAAACCAATGAGCATACTAAGAGTGTTGAACATATTTAGGTACAATCTTATCTTAAATTCTTTAATAAATGCATGCATAGTATTTTTTTCCATAATTAGCTCACAATTTTTTCCAGTTTTTCCATCTTTTAAAGAATACTCAAAAATTTTAAATCTTTTTACATCTACTAATTGTTGTCCAAATTCATTTAAACTACTTTCATGCATACATTCACCTAATAATGAAAATTTAGCACATCTATCACATTCTCCAGAAATACATGATTTTAAATAAAATGAGTTTCTGTTAGAGGGTTCACAAAACAAACCTGATATAAAATCTTTGATTCTTTTAGATGGCATATTAATACCACAAATGTCCTGCATAATTTGGTTAACATGCAAAGTGCATCGTATATATTGAAAACTATCATAATAATAACGAAATTGTACATGAGTCTTACAACAACAAGACATTCGTTGCTTATTAATTCTAACATACCAAGGTTTACACTTTTCGAATGATCTTTGACTTATTTTAATATTCAATGGTAAGATTGAAGCATCTAAAAAAAATTATATAGTTCAATTTGAGTCATATCTAAGAGATGCTTTGGATGAGGTACACGAATTTTGGAACCCACCCTTAATTTTAAGACATCTCTAATGTTAGGTGATACTCTTGTATTATCATGCCAAAATTTATCAATTAAATACTTAATTTCATGTCTGATCTTGGGAGTCTACCACTAAAACTCCAACATTGATTAATTGGATCCTTTTCAATATTTTCTCTTCTTTTAGTAGCTCTAATCAAATTTTTAGGATTTACTTTTATACATTTACTAATCTAAGTTAACATTCTTTTATTTGAAGTTGCTTTATCAACTAAAGCAGTTGTTATTGCACGACGAGCCGCATTTTTATCTTTAGATCGAATTTTCTTACCTATAAAATCAATAGCATTAGCAACACTAGAAATGATTTGTTCTACTGAATCATCTTTCTTTTTTGGTTTTACAAAAATACCTAATTTTCTCATCACTTTTCTCATTTTCCACATTCTCATCAATTGCACCATGAGTTGACATTGGAATCCTAATTTCTTTCTATAAAAAAACATTTTATATATTTTATTTCCATAAGTTCTAATTTGTCTCCAAGAAAGTTTACCACGAAGGTTATCTAAGACATCTTTTTCAATTGTAAAATAAACATTTTCACCTTCATCCATACAAGGGGTTTCATTTTCATTCACACAAGGGGTTCCATTTTTTTCAAATGTAAAAAAGATTTCATTCTCATTTTCATCAATATGAGGGATTTGATTAACATTTGCATTCTCATAAGATATATTTTCATCATTTTTTTGTTTTTGCATTCTTTCAACCCTAGAATTATTGATATCATCAATGGTGTATCCAGCATCATTTAAACAAGCAAAATCAATATTATCAAGACTTGGGTTTGAAAAAATACCTGGAGAGATAGTTTGAATAGGTGCATTTTCCATATCATTGGGAGGTGGATTTGAAGACATGCCCGAAGTTGTTTGCATAGGTACTATTTCCATATCATTCAAAGTTGAAGTTGAAAACATAGTTGAGTTTGTCTCTATAATTGCATTTTCTACTATATTCACCATCTCCACATTTGCATCATCTAAATTCATTTCATCATTCATGACTTTCTCTTCAACATTCATTGAACTAGATGCTTCCAAATTTTTCATTTGACGAATTCTTTCTCTTTTATCCTTTTGTCTTTTTGCCTCCATATCTTTATTTGGTTGAATTTCTTCGGGTGTCATTGACTTTCTACACTTTTTTCTTTGTCTTTGCTTTGATCCCATGGTTACCAAACCCTTTTTGATGAAAAAACAAATGATTTACTTGTAACCAATTTTCAAATTTTCACCTCCTTCAAATATTCAAATAACACTTTGTACTATGAAGATCCTTTCTTCTTTGAACTTTGAAGTACACAAAAATATCATGAATACATCCAAAAACTCTTTTTTGAATATTCTTGTAAATTATTCTTGTACTTGATTCCACTTCAAAAAATTCAACCTGCACTTGACTTTTCAACCAATTTGCAATAGAATATGCCCTGCACAAGACAAATTTGCAATAAAAAATGCAGAAAATCGAGCTTTCGGGCCGTACTGCAGAAAAAGAATGTTGCAAGAAAAACATGTTGTACCAAAAAATGTCAAATCAGGAAAAATGGCTATATCAGAAACGCGTACACGTTACCTTTACCCAATGGGTAAAAAAATAACGTGTACGCATTATGAAAAGCGTATGTGTTTTATTTCAATAACGCGTACGCGTTTTAGTAACGCATACATGTTATTAAAAAATTTGTTTCCCAACCCGCCTATAGACTTGGTTTTAGGTTCAGGAAAGGCTTGGCAATCTGAGCCTTAGCCTTTGACCTGCAACTAAAAAACTAAGGCAGATTGAAGAAGAATGTTCAACTTTGACAATATGGCTGATGAATTTTTTTTCTAAATCAATCTATAAAATTAAAACCCATTACAGAACACGATGTCTAGTTTTTAAATATATAACTTTTATTAAGATTGGATTATATTTTCTATTTTTTAATTAATTTCAAAGCAAACTAGTCATTAAACTTGAAATATCAGACTTTTTTTGTTTTTTAATAACTTTTTTTTGGTTAAAGTTTTTAGAAAAAAAATTATATGACATCAATCTTTAGACAATTCTTTACACAATGAAAAAAAAAAAATTCAAAAAAAGTTTAGTTTAGGTCAAATTATGCTGTCCGTACACGTTGATTTTTAAAAACAACAATTAAGGCCAATAAAAATTAAATAAAAAAAAAATATTCAACAAAAAATTACAAAAAAAATTCCTCATCAATCTTCATGTTGTTAGCTCTCTTTCCCCAAAAGGAATTAACAAAATACTTTTATTTGAGTCAAAAAGTGTTGTCCGTACACGTGCATGGTATGGTAAAAAAATAGGGACTTTTAAAAAGTGGTTTTTATAGATCCTTATCAAAATTTAATTTCTACAATCTGGGTATTTGAATAATTTACATACTTATAAACAAGATTCAAATTTCCAAATTTCATATTACTGAATTTTAAAAAAATTCATTGTGTAAGTGCCTCAAATTTTCAGTCCAAGTGTGACAAATTCTGAAAAACAGCAAAAACACTTCCACTTTTTGAGCTTTTTTTGGACCCAACTTCTTGCATCAGCCCAATTAGAAGGGTGAGAGTTAGTTAAATAGTGTTGTTTTCCAGTCAAGATAATTTTAGGTGTCTACATTTTTCCCCTATTTGATACAATGCGATTTTGAGTAGTGCCAAAGAAAAATAAAAAATTCTTGCTCAAGAGTTGCCCCAATATTCCCCAGAGTTCCCCACTATGCCCCCGACAGGATAGCATGCATGGTTCCCCCTCGGGAAACTTGGTGAAAATTGTGGATAATGTACCAAATTTTTTGATAATCTGATGTGATGTGTTTAAGTGCACGGACTAACTGAAGAAATGGTGATAAGAAGGAAATGTTAATAAGAAGTGAAGAATAGTTGATGTTGTTAGTCATTGATGAATTTTCTTTTTCTTTGCTAGGAGGCTTCATATCTTTAACAACCCTTATTGATGTAGCAAATAGAAACAATGCACCAAGGTATTAATGACCAAGGCGTCTTTGTATCTATTGCGTGGATTTTGACTCGACAAACAAAGAATATTCTTGCTTATACCAGACATATAGAAACTCTATTAGAGTGTATGGGTGAGAAGCTTAAAAACATGTCAGATCAGTAACACAAGAGGTATTAAGCACCTAATATGCCACCACTACATGAAATGCTTCAAAACAACTTCCATACATAGAACAAAGCAAGTATCCATCATGGTAGTATAACAAAAATATCCACAAACATAGAAAATTGAAATGATGCTCAATTTCCCTCATTCCTTCCTCTCTAAATCCTTATGGACATCCTCCAGAGATCCTGTGAATGACTCAATAATGTAAATCAAAAATATAAAACAATATTTTTATATCACTTGCCATATTTGTTTGGAGGTAGGGCTATTATCTGGTGTTGATCATGTCTATCATAGGAATGGATCTGTTAAGACATATCTTAGGATGTTGTTGGTTAATTGTCAAAAGATAGGTAATTGATACGTCGGCTTTCTTGTTCTCCAATTGTGATCAAATCTTTATGATTGTTTGCTTGAAAGTTCTAACTTTTGATGTTGCTTTGTTTTTTGTTTGTTTCATTAAAGGGTGACTGTGATGATTTTTTTATTATGGATGATGTTTTATTGTGGATAGGTGATGATAGAGAGTATTTTTGGAGTTTTTCAAAGGTTTTTGTGCTTTTTGATGTTTTGTGAATATTTTTGAATTTTGTATTTTTTTTACTAAGTTGAAAGAAAGCATGATAGAAACCTAAGGGGACTGACCTAAGGCCTCAGGGTCTAATCAAAGATAAGCCTTGCCTATTTTTCACACATAGAGACCACGTAGTTCGACCAATTTGACTCAAAGCATAACATGTTTTTGGGATTTAAACAACATTGATAACTTGGATTGATATTCCACTTTTGTTTCTAGAGGATATGTTGTAGGAAATCTACTTGAACTAGCCATGAGGTTCAAGCAAATGTTGATATCTTAGAATATTGAGGGAAGGAATAATCCAAAGTTGTTTTGATTTTTGTTGTTTTTTGGATGTTTTTGGATTTTGAATTTTGTTCAACTATTTTGAATTTTAAATTTTGTGACTAAGTTGAAATAAATCATGATAGATAGCTAAGTGGGCTGACCTAAGGCCTCAAGGGCTGATCAAAGATAAGCCTTTCTTGCGTTGTACATGCAAAGACCACGTAGATCGACCAGTTTGGCTTATAGTGTAACTATTTCTGGGATTTAAACAACATTGATAGCTTTGATTGATATTTCACTTTTGTTTCTAGAGGATATGTAGCGGGAAATCTACTTGAACTAGCTATGAGGTTCAAGAGAATTTTGATATCTTAGACTTTTGAGTGAAGGAATAATCTAAAGTTGTTTTGATTTTGTTTTTTATTTTATTTTTTTAATTTTCAATAGTTTTGACTATGATAGGATGCTTAAAGATCTAATCCATGACAAGCTTGGGAATTTTCTCCCAGTTGCAGACAAGACTACTTTCCTAAATCAGTACCAAGCCATGGTTGGACACATGCTTTATTATGGAATGAATAGGTTGATGTTGCGGATAGCATCAATAGATAATGATGCAAGTCTTATTCAAACATAGTGCCTATTTGTTAGGTTTTCACTATGGTACCTATTCTAGAAGTGCCACAAAGTGGTTTTCACTAAAAGAACATTTTATTTCTCTTTACTATTTTTCTTGCTTTTTATTTTTTGGATTTTTTACCCTTTTTCCTGGGGTATTTTGATGTGCTTCAAGTGTAGAATCTCTTGATGTGGTTTTTGTTCAGTGGTTTGGCTAAGGGTTCTCCTTTAGGAGTAGGCAACTGATAAGCTCTAGAATAGTAGCTTGTTGTGATGATGAATGGAACTAATCAATTGGGTTCAAATTTTCCTTTGCCATCTTGATTCACTTGTACCTTCTAATTCTCTTTGAGTGCCAAATCACCAACTTGAAATTTTTTGTCCTTTATCCTTTGTCATAGCTTCATTTGAGAAAATTATGATAAACCTAAAGATGGTTTAACGTGCTCAAACGCCTTTCTTCTAGGAGTTCCAACTCATTTTATAGTCTGGATACTTGATACTCTTCATTGTTGACCAAGTCTTTAGTGAGATTCACAATGAGGGGATTTCAACCTCGATAGGTAAGACATTTTCTAATATGTAGACCAAGGAGAAAGGTGTGGCACCTATAGGTGTTTGGATACTAGTTTGATAAGCCCATAGAGCTTGGTTCAATTGTAAATTCCAATCCTGGCCAGCTTCATTAGTAGTGTTCTTTAGTATTTTCAAGATGGTTTTGTTAAACGCTCCATCCTAACTATTTTCTTGGGGTAGTAGGGCATGGAGAATCTATACTAGATAGAGAATTTAGAACATAGCTCTTGGACATCTTGATTCTTGAATGGGGTCCCATTTTCTATTATAATTGTTTGGGGAATTCCATACCTACAAATTAGATAATTTAGAATGAACTTTGATATTTATTTTCCAGTGATGTAGGTCAATGGAAATACTTCTATCCATTTGGTGAAATACTGTGTTGCGGTAATAATGAACTTATGCTCGTTAGATGAAGCAAGTGAAATTTTTCCTACCAAGTCTAATCCTCATTGCTAAAAATTGCATGGTGTTGTGATGGATCTCAACTCCTATGTTGGTGTGTGAACAAGGTCGCTGCATTGTTGGCATTGACGTCACTTTCGGGAGTATTGGATACACTCTTGCTCCATGGAGGGCCAATAGTACCCCATTCTTAGAAACTTTTGGACTAAGTTAGGTCTACTAGAGTGGGACCCACAAACACCTTCGTGTACCTCTTATAAGGTCATTTGTGCTCCTTCTACATTAATACATCAGAGTAACATACCATCTAGACTGCAACAATATAGGGTATCTCCTAGGATCGTAAATTGGGAAGTCCTATGAGTAAAGGTCTTCTTTTGGGTGGTTGTTAGGTCAAGTGGTATGATACCATGAAAGATGTAATAAAATGTGTCTTAGTACCATGGGGAGTTGGGAGAGTTGGGACCAACAACAACACATACTAGTTCTAATTCCAAGATGTTGACTATTGGTACAAGTAGTTTCTCTACAAGGAACTCATACTTGGGAATTTTCTGCGAGATATCAGGAAGCGAATCTATTTTTTCCATGGAATCGGCTGCCCTGTTGTTGATATGAGGAATGTGTTCAAAATTTATTGTGACAAAATATTCCTTGAAGCTATCCACAATTATTTTATACGATATCAGCTTATCATCTTTTCTTTGGTACTCATCATTCACTTGCCTAATCACTAGTTAAGAGTCTTTGAAGACTTGTAGTTCTTTTATTCTCCATTCAATAGCCTTTCTTAACACTATATACCCTAGCATCTTTTTGAACGTTACTCTAAACACACATTTTTTCAGGTTGAGTCTCAGTTTATATTGTTCTAGCCTATCAAACACCTTTGCAAGATTGTGCAAGTGATCTTCCCTTTTGATGGACTTGGCTATAATTTCATCCACATAGTCTTCCATGATTGTATGTAGCATATCATGGAAGATGGCCATCATTTCTCTTTGATATGTTTCTCCTGTGTTCTTCATACCAAATGGAATTACATTCCAATAGAAGGTTCCCCAAGCACAGGTAAATCTTGTTTTGTGTTGATCATCGGGGGATATTTTTATCTGATTGTACCCAAAGAAACCATCCACTAAAGATAGCATCTCATGCCCTGTTGTTAGATCCATGATCATGTCAATACTTGGAACCAGGAAGTCATCCTTTGGGCAAGATTTGTTCAGGTCTCTAAATTCTATGAAAATCTTTATGCCCCCAGTGGCTTGGACAATGGTACTAGATTTGATAATTATTCTGAATAATCGATGGGTCTAATAAAACTCATATCTAGTAATTTATTTAGTTCTACCTTCACCAACATTGTTATTTGGGGATGCATTTTCTTTAGTTTCTATTTTTTTTTCTCCAGGGAATACAGCCAAATGATGTACAACTAGTGTTGGATCTAGTCTAGGAATATTTGCATAGGTCCACACAAAGTTTATCTTTCTATCATTGATGAACATTGTGAAATTTGCTTTCTCTTCAAGATCAAGTGACGTTGCATGGTATGTTACCTTTGGGTTCTTTGTTGTGCCAAAATTTATAGATTATGCTTCTTCCACTAGGAATTTTGATCTTTCTTGATATTCAGATATGGGGAGATTGAACCCTCCATCCTCGAGTGCCTCGAAGAGGTTTTCACCTTCGGATGTTTCCTTTATTTTCTTATTTTTTCAGGATCTAATAGAGCCACACTGTGGTTTTCTCTAAGGGATCGCATTTTTATATTTTCTTTTTCATTTTTGTGACTAGAAGATACAATCTCCCCACTGAAGTATGCATCATGTTCGATTTCCATGACGAACCCTACTTTGTGATATCCTACTGGTATGTTTGTTTGAAGTCCCATGAACTTTGTGATTGCTTCATTGTTCTAGAATTGATCTAGAACATGTGTATGCTATTGTTGGTCTCAATCTATGAATTGTGTGTAGCAGAGGGGTGGGCTATCATCATTATCCAAAAAGCTTACAGAGGTTTTTGAAATGGTTAATATGGCTTTGGCATCATTCTCCCATTGGGTGTCTAATTCATCATCACTTGAAACAAGGGAACCATATCCAATGATAAAGGAAGGAGAATCCCATTCGTACTCGTTAGATTTTGTTCCAAAATAATAATAGTCATTGGGAATGGTTTTGAGAAGATGGATAGGGAACCTATCAATGCTAAAGTTCTCAAATAAGTCTTCGACACGTAAATATTTGTCCATAATGTAGTAGATATATAATGCCTTACAACTAGTAGAAGTTGCCCATTTCTTAAAAGAGGTTCATCTAGTATTTCAAGTAACCACATCTTTTGGCTCATAACCTAGTCCCATATTTTTATTTCTTTGTTCCACTATGATAGGCTCCCATCTGCCTTGTTTATGTAGCCCAAGGCCACTTGTTTCCTGATATCCCATTTGTTTAGCTAATTGATAACCTATATTGTTAGGATCAATTACAATGGGTTGTGGCTTTTATAGTTCCTTTTGGTACATTTTGTAGATCATGGATTATAGGTGTTCTTTGAATATACATGCATACTTCATATCTCCCCACTTGGTGAAAATTGTGGGTTTGGCTATCATTTGTACTATTTGAACTTATTTGATCTCCTTTGACCCTCCATAAACCTTAGGTGTTGGTGGAAGCATGACAATGCAAAATGCTTGGTTGAAGTGATAATTTCCATTACCCCTGTCAAGTACTTGAACCTTGGTTTTTGTTTTTGGTTTCTCACTTGATGTGATCTTGGTTGAGGTTGATGGTAGCCTGGAAGGGTCAACATATGAGAATGAATGAAAGGATATGTCATTGTTGGGTATATGCTGGATTTTATTATACTTCTCCTCCAATTTTGCACAATAGTGGAAGTATTCAAGATCGACTTATAATCTCACTTCTTTTCCTTCACGAGGAAAATTTAGGCATTGGTGAAAGGTTGAAGGAGCCGCTTGTAACACATGAATCCAAGGGCATCCTAGGAGGAGATTATACGGAAACTCAAGATCATGTACTTGACATGTAATTTCCATGATGGCTGGTCCTATTTGCACTAGTAGCCTGACGGTCCCTTCTGAATTCCTTTCAAGGTCATCATAGGCCCTTATAGTAATACTCTTTCCTTTATCTATCACATCGTCAAAATATCCCAATTTTTTGATAAATTTCAAGGTACAGATGTTTAGACCCGCACAATTATCTATAAACACTCTCTTGACCATGTTCTTGTGGACACCAACCTCTATGTAGAGTACTTGGTTGTGGAATGTCCTTTGTGGAAGATCTTTCTCAGAAAATACTAAATGGTGATTAGCCGTTATTTTGCCAACCATGGCTTGGAATTGATCTGGATTGAGGTCATTAGGGCCCAATGCTTCTAATACTTTTTCTAGTATCTCCCTATGTGTGGGTGATAGTTTTAGAAGTTTTAGGATTGATATCAAGGCAGGAGTCTTCTTCAGTTGTTCCACAATGTTGTAGTCATTTGATGACTTATTCATGGGTTTAGGTGGGTCTCCTTGTATTGTAACTCTCCCTCGATGGGTAGTTACATTACAGTCGGTGTCTCTGCCTCATATAGTCACTACATCTACCCTAGTGTCATCTACTTGAGAAAGGGTTCCTAGAACTGTGTCACCATAAGTGTAGTTAGCATTGTGATAGTCTTGGTCCTTTCCTTTTTCATTCCTTCTAGCATGGTTTGGAATTGGGTTTGTGTATATCTAGAGGTCCTTGTTTCTAGGATGATGTTCAAAATCCACTTCTCTTTTGTCTATCAAGTCTTGTATGAGGTGCTTGAGTCTCATGTAATTTTTTGTTGTATGTCCTTTAATTTTGTAGAACTCGCACAAATCTTTCTCATTTTACCATGGTGTTTTGAAGCTCGACTCCTCATAGTTTGGGCGATCGTTAACCTTGATGAGGTTTTGTTGCACTAGCTTGTGAATGACTGTCTCAAGTGGCTCCCCTAATATTGTGAACTTCCTTCTTGGTTGATCATATTGTCTCTACTACCCTCCCTGATATGTTTGTTGATTTCGAGCTTGATTGTTTTGGGGATATGTAAATTGGTTGTTTTGTGCATTATTACGAGTATAGCTTATTTGTGCCACTTGAGGTTTGTTTTGAGATACATTAGGATTTTGTACATTCCATAATACTCTTGCATCCACTACCCCATCATTTGTGACATTTTTGTTCTTGGCCCAAATTTTAGGTTTCTCATTTGAATTAGAGGAATTGTCTCTTGGGTTGTTTAACTTGATCACTCCTCTTACTACGAGGTCCCTTTCTATGTGCAATCCCTTTTCAATGGCCTCTTAACATTTTTCCGAACATAGCATGGTAAGTTGGTAGTTGACTTTTTCTTGGACATTTGAAATGAATATGTTGACCAATTCCTTGTCAGGAATAGGTGATTTTCATTAACTAGCCTTATGTCACCATCGTTGAAGGTAAGAGGTGAAGGATTCTCATTGACTCTGCTTAATTTTGTATTGATCTGTGATGGTGATGTCTTGTTCTATATTGAATGAGAAGTGGGTTATGAACTTGGTAGATATTTCATCAAAGCTTTTAACTCCTGGTGGGAGATTGGTGAATCACTCAATGGCGTGACCAGTTAAACTACAGGGAAAGAGCCTCATGAGGTGTGAGTCATTGTTTTGTACTTGCATACATTCTACCAAAAAATCCCTTACATGTTCTACTAGATCTCCTTTTCCTTTATATCCTGAAGGGTATAAGTTTTATTTGGTTTCCCTACCTGCATGTCTGATATTCTTTGGTTCATTGCTTATAGTTGCATTTTCCATCTCTATCTTGGGTATGTTTATTTGTGAATCCTACATGTAGTGACCTTGTTGTCCTACCATGTTTTTATAATAAGTTGGTTATTGCAAAGGTATAGGACCTCGGTAACCATGATGGGTGTAATATGAGTTAAATCCTAGTTGAATGTAAGGAAGGTTAGCTCCTTGTTGAATGTAAGGAGGGTTAGCTCCTTGTTGGATGTAAGGAGGGTTATCTCCTTGTTGAACATGAGGGTTAGCTCCTTGTTGTTTAATGGAAGGATGGTTAGCTCCTTTTTGTTGAATGGAAGGAGGGTTAGCTCCTTGTTTCATGTAAGGAGGGTTAGCTCCTTGCTGAACATAAGGAGGGTTAGCTCCTTATTGTTGAATGGAAGGAGGGTTAGCTCCTTGTTGTTGAATGTAAGGAGAGTTAGCTCCTTGTTGAACATAAGGATGGTTAGCTCCTTGTTGAACATAAGGAGGGTTAGCTCCTTGTTGTTGAAAGTAGGGTTAGCTCCTTGTTGTTGTTGTTGTGGAGGGGTACCTTGGTAGTGTGTTAGCAGTACACCCTGTTGTTGGGATGAGTTATGTACTAAAGGTTTTCCTAATGGTGCGTTGGTGGGTTACCTTGTTAATGGGATGAATTGGGAAGGGTACCATGTGGCACACATTTTTTGGGGGGTGAACTATAGTGACGGTTTCCTTGATGGTGTGTTGTTAGATTACCTTGTTGATGGGATGAACTATATTGAAGGTTTCCCTAATGGTGTGTTGGTGGGTTACCTTGTTGATGGGGCGAATTGGGAAGGGTACCATGTGGCACACATTTTTGTTGGGGTAAACTATAGTGAAGGTTTCCCTGATGGTTTTTTGGTGGGTTACCTTATTGATGGGATGAACTAGGAAGGGTACCATGTGGTACACCTTGCTATTGATACTGTTGATTAGGAAGTGGACCGTGTTTTCCACCTTGTTGTTGGTATTTCTGATTCAGAAGGAGATCGTAGGACCCTCCTTGTTGATGGTATTGTTGTGGAAATTGCTCTTCTTGATTTTGTAAATTTTGGGAAGGGTCAGTATATGAAGCGTCTTGAGGTAAGTATTGTTCTATTGGAAAATTTATGCTTTGTGGTATGTACTGGGATGGACCTCCTTGATACTGTTAGGCCATTGTCGCTTGTTCGATTTCAGTTGGTTTTCTGTACAAGTGGTTTTCCACTAGTTGATCTTTTCCTTGTGTGAATATGGGTGGAATATTTGGGATTTCTAATGGTTTGGGTATTTCTCTCACCACTGAGTTATCTTCTAAGGGAATGAGATGAGGGTCTTTGAGACCTTCTACATTGAAGTCTATAGGCAATTCAGCACCACTTTGTGCCAATTTGAAAAAGTAAGTGTTTGGGTCCTTCCTTAGGAGTTTGTCCATCAACTTGAGCACCTTGGGATTGTTTGAATGTTCAAATAGTTCTTCATCATTTAGTTATTCCTCACTATCCCCCTCCTCTACAACCATATCCTTTGGGTTCTTGTTTTCTCTTTCTATGGCTTCTTGTTGTCTATGAATTACCTCTTCCTCACTAGGTGTTGCATTGAATGTGGGTCTCTTTTGAGGTGTTTCAAAGTCATCTGGACTATAGCCCCAAGGGCCACCTTCGTCATTTGTGGTGTTTTTTGGTGGTATACTGATGTTGTTTTTGTTTGCTTCCATGTTCTTTCTATGTTGTTAGCTCATGGTTGTCATAAACAACTGCCAATATTTTTTGAATGTTTTGTGACTCCTAACTATGGAAAAGAATGCTTTTGTTTTTCAATTTTTTGTTTTAAGAATAAATGAAGTTGCATTTGTTTTTAGGAATTTTCATTTTTTAAAGGATGGTGTCTATTGCTATGCGGACTTTAAGGTTATACAACCCTAAGAACTCTAGGATTTTTTATTTTTTGAAGGATGGTATCTATTGCTATGCAGACTTTAAGGTTATACAACCCTAATAACTCCAGGATTTTAATTGGTATGTCCATGTTGGATACTCAAGTCTGGTTCACCCATTAAAAAGAAAGTATAAAATTTTCTTAGTCGGATGTCACAGTTGCGGTAAGTTTTCAAGATGTGCCCCTTGGCAAACTTTAGACTAGGATGGTTCTTTGAAAGTCGGAATATGGATTTACGCTTAAGGATTTTTCTCTTGTTAGATATCATGAAGGATGAATACCTATTGCCATGCAAGAGGTGGTAACACGGGTCTTTCGGCTACGAGGTCTACTTTCTCTTCCTCTTTATCTAACATGTTTGTTACATTTCTCCATTGGTTTGATGTTTCTTTTTTCTCCACTATGAAGCTTCTCAAACTACTAACTATGTCTGTTTGTTCTCCTTCAATCAACTCAAATTTTGGTTGTATGACAGTTGTATAAGGTTCAGTTGTTGAGCTAGAGCAACTCGGTGCCAAATGGTCATAAGGTGAAAGTGTGGGTGTTTTTTATATGGTTGTTGTGATTCTCGAGACCCTAAGATTTTGAGTGATGTTTTGGCATGACACTATTTCTAGAACTCAAAATGTTGAAAGGCTTGGATTGATATTTCACTTCTTCTAGAGGATATGTTGCGGAAAATCTTACTTGAACTAGCCTTGAGGTTCAAGTAACTGTTGATATCTTAGAAGTGTGGGTGAGGGAATAATCCAAGTTTGTTTGTTTTGACTTTGATTTTCAAAAGTAGGATGGAGTTTGAAGATGGATGAAGGACTATATGACGTATATGGGATTCCAATTGTTTCGTTCCAACAAGGATCTTGTAACCAACTTCCGATCATTTTTTTTATTTTCAGCAAGAGATAGAGCAGAAGCGATGGTTTTTTGAGCAAAAGTGGCTAGTTTTATCAACTATGGTCTGAATTTTGTCAAGTGCACTCAGTTTTGAGAAGCAGGTGCACTCATTTTTTGCAAGTGTGTCCTATGTATGTATCTTTTTCAATGGGGTGAATTACTCAGTCAAAAGTGAGTTGTTTTGGCAAATGTGAGTAGATTTTTGGCAAGTGTGCTAGGAAAATTTTTTCAAAAGTGGCACAAAAAGATCAAGTGCAAGCCAGTTTTGTAGCAAGTGCGCTAATTTTGTCAAAAGCAGTTGATTTTTATCGATAGCTTTTTATGGGACAGAGAGAAAAAGCAAGTTGTTTTTGGCAAGTGCGGCCAAGTTTTATTCAAGTGCGGCAGAAACAGTAATAGAAGCGGTCTATTTCAATTTTGTTTTCCAGTTTTAGTATTTGGTAGCAATGTTGATGATTTTTGTGGTTTTGGATGATTTTGTTTGATCGATTTTTGAGAATCAGCAAGTGATATCATGCAACATAGTAATCAAAACATATGTGACCTAAATTTCTATACTTCAAACACATTCCCTCCATGAACTCAAAGTTCATAGAGGTAGAAATGCTAAAGTTATAGTTTCCAATGTTTACTTTTTCCTTAATGTGACTTGAAATGTGAGCCTAAATATTTGGAAACCTTCAAAGATATTATTTTAAGATATCTTTTTTGGAGTGCAAATAGATGGCTCTTTTCAAAGGATTCGCACCAAGTCAAAATGGTTTACCATTTTAGAACCATGTTAAGTGTTTGTTTTGATCTGTTCATTATGAATTCAAGCACAGAGTTTGATGTTTTCAAAGTAACCGAATAGATCTTTGGTAATTTTTTGAAAACAACATATACCCTAGGGATAGACACTTCTTCCTAGGTGGGCTTACCTCATGCCCCAAAGGCACGATTTTACATGCAATGAATGGAGAGGATTTTTATGCTCAACCATAAGTCAGACTTGGTAAGTAACTTCTCGGAATCAAAGTTTTGATGCACCACTTCATAATATGTTTTGGATAAAAGGGGTGGCTTCTACAAACATTGGTTTTTAGTCATGTTTCGGGATAACTGGTGTCAATAAATGTGGCGATTGACTCAATTAAGAGGCCTCCTAGCCCTTGCGAGCTTTTACGTATCGCACGGATATTGAGGGAGACATTCATCGGTATAGAGCATCTACACCAAGTGGGTGATGAACTTTCCTCATACCCACAATAATTTATATATCGAACCAAAATAAATTACCACTTGGGTCGCCTTTGAGTTCTTTAACGTGGGATGTGTCTTAAAGGAAGGCCCTCTAAAGGTATGCTTTGAAGTAAAAAGTGTGAAATTCAAGATGATTTTTGTCATGCAAGATCGCCAAAAAGGTGCAAGGGGAGAGGATAGTAACCTAGTTTGCCAAACATGGAATACACTTCATCATAAATGTTTTTTTTAAGCCCCTCAAGTGGTGCTATCCAAAAATGTGAAATAAGGTTTGTACATGATAGCAATGGTTCTTTTTAAAGCACTCAATAGAAGTGTTTTAGATATCAATCAATGAGATAGCAAAGGTGCAAGACAAAAATTGATTTGTTCATTTTAAGCCCAAAAATGAGTATTTTCTAGATCCTTGTCTTACTTGGTCAACAAAATTAATTCGAGCATTCGTCAACAAAATGAAATTTTGCTTTGGTCAACAAAAAATCAAAATATTTCCTTAGAACTTTAAGAAGGTTCATTTTTAGAGCACCAAAACCGAAATGTTCGTTTGTGGGGTTCCTTTTAAGCACCATTTTTGAAATTCTCTAACTCTATGAAAGTTTTAAGAGATTCATTTTAGAGCACCAAAAATGATGTGTTTGTTTGTGGGGTTCTTTTTAAGCACAAAATTTGCAGTTCTCTAACTTAGGAAAGCTTTAAAAGATTCATTTTAGAGCACCAAAACCGAAATGTTCGTTTGTGGGGTTCTTTTTAAGCACCAAATTTGAAAACATTTGTTAATCTAAAAATCTTTAAGAATGTTCATTTTAGAGCACCAAAAATGAAATGTTCGTTTGTGGGGTTCTTTTTAAGCACCAAATTAAAATTTTCTAACTTAGGAAAGCTTTGAAAAATAAAATTTCTTCGACCATTCGTCTTCTCTGTAGTAAAAGCATAATCATTTTTTGGATAAACACCAGTTATACCTCTGCAAATCTTGCATAAACAAACATTAGTACCTGTTACACATTCAAATTAGGTACCCATTAGTGTTAGAAATCAAAATTCAACTTGAAGATCTTAGACACAAATTAATAGAGAAAAAGCGAAGGAAAAACAGTCAATAGCGGCCTCTCTCGGAAATCAAAAGTGCCCTCTGTCAGAAAACAAAAGGACGAGATAAAGTCAAAAGTGCCAAAAACTAGGTCAAGTGTGTCAAAAAATAGGTCAAGTGCGCCAGAACCATGAAATCAAGTGCGAAAATTTTCTAGAACCTGTACGTGAAGATTTCTCCAATGCGCTTTCAGAACCTACAACTTTAAAATTAGCTCATAAAATTGTTAGTGCTAAGGACCGTGGTCCCACCAGGCGTTCCAGAATGTGTAAGGGGGAAAGCTATGAGTGTGAATAAGATAATTGAACTGAATAGAAACTAATCTAATTCAAAACAAGAATCAAGATCTATGCCCATTACTCACAAAATGAAACTACACTATTAAGGAAATCAAGAATGTAATTGAAATGAAAAATGATAATGAAATCCAAAACAAAATAGTGTTACCATCCCGTGTCGGAGTGTGTTCGCAAAGATGTTGGGTTGTTTGTATCAATGCGAAGTCTCCATTGTTGCGTGTGAAAGCTCGAAGAACGTGTGTGTGTTGATCGAAGATGTGTGTTGAAGCTTTGTCAAATGTCAATTATGATCTTGGCATTACTTCGTTGCATAAACTGTATTGATTCTCTAATCCTTTTTTGAGAGGAAAGAGGTTTTTTATATAGAATTTGTGTTTTGAAATGAACGCTCTTTATCACGTAGTAGAATATCTTGATCGAAGATCGAAAGATATTGAGAGGATTTAGATGGGAATAATCTGTACATTTTGATTACATAATTAGTGTGATTGAGGAAATCGATGTTGAGTGTTTAGTGGAATTGAGGAAATAGGTGGAGCAATTCATGAAATTAAAGAAATCAATATGAGCCTTCAATGGGATTGAGGAAATTGGTGGAGCAATTCATGAAATTGATGAAATCAATTTGAGCCTTCACTGGGATTGAGGAAATTATGTTAGAGCAATTTACTCAATCATGGAAGTGGGTGAGGATAATTAATTAATCATTTTTTGGAGTTGAACATGCAAATCAAGTTTGACTTTTACAAACAAAGTTGTATTTGTTTTATTTGATTTTTTATGATGTTTTGAATAATTAAATTTAATTATTAAAATTTAGGAGGAAGTGGTTTAATTAAACTATTATGTTCTAATAATTTAATCTGACTTAGAGGAATAGGGTTAATTAGCAACATAATTAAATAATTGATGTTATTTAATTTATCGAGAGGAATAAAGTTAGATTAGGACTTTATTAAATAAATGAAATTTATTTAATTAGTCAAAAATGATGAAAAAGTGAATTAATTAAATAATGTACTATTATTCAATTAATAGAAGAAATCAAGGTTTTTGGACTTTATTAAATAAATAAAATTTATTTAATTCATCAAAAATGGTGAAAAGGTGAATTAATTAAATAATGTCACATTATTTAATTAATAGAGGAAATTAGGGTTTTTGATGTGAAATACTGATTTGAGGATGAATTAATTAAATAATGTTAAATCACTTAATTAATAGATGAATATGAGAAATGATAATATTTAAATAATAATGTATTATTTAATCAAAGGGTGAGAGTTAGTTAAATAGTGTTGTTTTCCAGTCAAGACAATTTTAGGTGTCTATAGTAGTATAAATACCAAAAAACTATTAAATCCCTTCCATTTTCCAATTCACCTCTTGGTCCTCACTCTGATGATGAGATTGCTCGAGTCTTCTTGACTCTGAGTCTGGTCTTTATTTTCTTCGCCCTGCGTACATTCACCTAACTGCATCTCAAGTTCAACATTCATTGTGTAACTGTTATTTGTGTCACTACCACTAATGTTTGAAGTGTTACACAACCCTCTTCTTTCACATATGGACTTCCAGATTGTGAGTTCCCTTTCAAAAGGAAAACTTTTAATATTGTACCTAGTTGTATACATCCTCAAGCAATTTTCAATTCTTGTCTAGTTTGTTTCTTATCTTTGATTTCAAAAACCCCAGTGCTTTGAAAACTCTCTCATCCTCCACCGACCCTAATATCATCGTTTGACATAAATCAGAAAATTTAAAATATTTCGATAATGAATCATGAAATATTTTGCTCTAACCAAAGGTTTCCCAAACCCTTGTTATTGAACCTACTTGCATGGGATTCTCCATGGAGTCAAATTGTTCAATCATACTTGTTGCAAAATGGGAATCTTGTTCTCTAAGCTTAGTTTTATCTATAATTCCTTCTAGTTTTTGTCCATTATATTCTAAACTTTTCAAAAAGTGTTCGGCCAAGGTAATTACTCTTTTATGAATAACTCTAGGTTGCGACGGTTTCTTGGGACCCAAAATTGAGGATACACAATAGACATGGCTTCAATTATTTCATCTTGAGGGAATCGTTCAAGAATCTCTAGGGAAAGAGAATTTGAAATAGATTTTAAAATACCACATAAATTTAACAATGTCATTAAAAGCTTCCTTTGTAATAAGTACTCCTTTGGTAGAGTATTTGACCATCGTACAATAGTGCATTGGTATCTCAAATCCGTGTACAAAGACACATAACTGCCTACTTGCATTAAACTGTAAACAATTTTCAAGATTGTTCAAACTTGTAATTAACTATTAGCTTATAAATTTTAGACTTTAAAATGGATAATCAAATAGATATAGATTATCGAGTGTCATGCATGGCATTCTAAGTAGTTTAGTATATTCTTGATATACATATTTGTGTCTTGTACTTTTTTCACAAGATTGTTCATTTCATCCAACATGGGGAGACTACTAGATAAAGTTAAGAGTGTTTGTATATCGCTTAACATATGTAAGAGGTAGGAAGATTTGTCTACTGTGTGACGATGTTTGTAGATTACTCCAATCAAGGATTGATATTCTAAAAAATATCATTATGTTGGTCCATGCAAGGAGATCCATCAGGTATCAACATCCTTAAGAAGATTGTTTCCTCTTTTTATTCCCTCAGCAAAATTTTGAAATTCCGCAAAACATTTGGGACTTCGACAGAAGTATGGGTAGAGCTCATGGACTAAATTTTCAACTTTTTCTACTAGAGGAAACTTGCTTACAATTTTAAATGCTAAATTCATTTTGTGGACCGTACAATGAATGGAAATCATGTATGGTGAACAAGTAGTTTTTAACTTTATGCAAAGACCGTTCTTGTGACCTTGGATTACTGAAGCTCCATCAACTCCTACACATAACTCTTTGGCAATTGTGAAGTCATCTATACCTCCAATTTCATTCAAATATTTCTTAACTAGCTCAAATAGATTTTGTGATGTTGAACTCTCCTTCATTTATGAACAGAGAGTAGATGAGGTTGGAAAATATGTTGGTGTACAGTATACACATGCATACATACCCAAGAAGTATTATCTATCATAATAACTTCATTTAAAGATAATGCAATGAAGGTTGACTCTTTTATTTTATCTTGTAAATCTTGTTTTTCCACCTCAGCAAGATAACTTGCCTATTCCCATCCAACATTTATTGACCAATGTGTGTTAAGAAAGTTAGGAACACCCAAAAAATATAATAAATTAATATATTATAGGTAGTCTATCATAGGACACCCTCTGGACAAAATATGAAACACAACACTCATCTAAACAGTTTTTGTTAGTTGTGCTCTTGCCATTATCTTTCCAAATTGAGCTTCAATTTAACTTCTACATGCAAAAATCTTCATCATTCTTTGCATATTCTCATCATATTTTAGGGCATACTTAACATGAAGACATTCTTCCTTTGATTCCCATCTTACTACTGATTTTTCCTTTCCGTCTATAATTTGTTTTTCATAAAATTTACCGATATGTTTTTCTAGTGTCGAGCTTTAGCTACAACTTCTTGTCTCTTTTATATTTCCAGCTACAAATCTTACACTTGCATTTTTTGGGGGATAAACCCACAAAAGTGGTTTACAATTTGAGTGAGGAAGGAAAACTTGCAAAAAATGACCCCATGCAAAAAAAAAAAGGATTTTGGGGGTTCGAACGAACTATTGGTTCGAGCGAACCCAAAAGGGGTTCGAACGAACTATTGGTTCGAGCGAACCCAAAAGGGGTTCGCTCGAGATAGGGTTCGAACGAACCCATTAAATATTGGAACCCACATTTTTCCATTGTGGAAAGGGGATTCGCTCGAACCTTGGTTCAAGTGAACCCCTTTTCCCACCTTCTCACCCTCTGGCAACAAAAAACTCCAGAATTTTTCCCTTCGAAGCTCGGGTTGAGGATGAAAATGGAGGAGACTTCACAAACCCAACTAGATGATGGTAGTCCTTGGAACGAGCCATCCAAAGAATATAATTTTAATATGTTTTGGTTTTATTATGTATTTGTTTTTCTAGTTTTATTAGACATAGGTTTTTCACCGAAAATCAACCTCTTTGTTCTGCACATGTGGAAAAATAGAAGATTATCAAAAAAAAAAAGAATTTCGATACATACACAAAAAAGTTGTGTTATATGGTTCGTCTATGTCTTAATTGAAATTGGTTTGACTTCGAAACTTGATTAAGGAAAAAATATTCAATGATACACTATGAGATCAATTGGAAGCACTAGATATCATAGTTACAAATCTAAATTCGAAAAAATTAGAATTTTATCCTTCATGAAAAAAAGTTATGCGTTAAATACGGTGAGCGCCACTCCTTAAAAATGGTGTTTACTGAAAAAAAATAGTTTTCGAAGGAGATGGAAAAAGAAGTGCAATCTGATTCCAAAAATTTTGAAAAAAATATATTTAGAATCTATAGACAAAATGTCACAAATCACTAGTTCGCATCATCTTCAAATTCCTCACAGTTTAGCCGTTATAGGTGTTTGAAAGTGACGATTTAGTGAGAAAAAATCAATTCAGTGTCTAGTTTAGCCAAAAATTGTAAACCAGTATTGTGGGATCACCCTTGGAGGTTCATCTTTGTTTGCATTCTCTACTAGTTCAATGAATGGGTACTTTGACACCCAATCAATCTAAAAATTCCTTGACATCTCCCACTCACACCTTATTTTTTATTTGGTTTTTCTTTTCCTCTTCCTTGTAGCAACATCATCTACAATACCATCATTTTCATCCAAGTCAATTAACACATTCTAGCTAACCTAGGTATCCCTTGGAACATATTTTGTGGCATTGTCATCCTCATCTAACTCAATTAACTCAATCCCATCTTCCAATGAGGTATTGTCAACGCCTTCTTCATTAATATTTGATGCAAGATTTGATATAGTTCCATCTTGATATGATGGATCAAAAACTGCCAAAGTAAGACTTGATAACTCTACGTTTTGGGTGTTTGAACATGGCCTCCCTTCACCACCCTAAGGAGTCTTACTCTTGTTACACTTGTTTCTTGACATCTTGATCTCTCATGAGATAAAAGCTGAAAAAAAAAATCTTCTTGTTTAAGAAGGTCATAGAATATAGATCGCATTCCCTACTCAATATCATCTTTAATATTGAAGCAAAAATGGAAAAGAGATAAAAAATCTTAAACACTGTGAAGAAATTATCACTTACCTTTAGGTTTTCACTAACTCACTATTCGTTAATGCAGCAATGTTTGTAGTTGTAAGTTTATAATTCTCCTATGATCAAGGTTCCAAGTCCAACTTTTGAATCGAGAGCTCACAAGTTCATAAATGAACAAAATGTTTAAGAATAAATCAAAATTTCAATTGTATTTATAACAATCCAAATTTGGTGAATTTTGTGGGATTTTTAAATGGTATAGTAAAAACTTAGTGAATCCTATGTGATTATACAACAGTACATTTAAATGTTGGGCGAATCAAACCTCGACGAAACACATATGTTGAAATTTTTAAGGCGATTATGGCCCTACAATTAGCATGGATTTATCATAGTAATGGAAAAATGGGTCCTCGTACACAATTATTTTTAAATCTAATTAGTGAATTGTGTCCTCAAACGTAATTATTTTTTAATATTATTGGCGTAATGGGTCCTCATACACAATTATTTGTAATTTTTATTGGTGAAATTGGTCCTCACACGTAGTGAACATTTAATGATGGTGAAATGTGTCCTGATACACAATTTCATTTTAATAGTGGGTGATTTAATACATGCTTTAGAGATTCCAAGTGAAAATATTAATTAGTTAGTTGGAAACACGTAGTTTGTTATGGTGAAACTGTTAATTAAAGATTCTTCATAAAATAAACTAATGGTGAATTGAAATGTATTGAACCAATAATTCATAAAATATGGGTGATTTGGCCACCCTGTTGGTTACAATATATTCACCAATTTCAACTTGGTTGATATGAACTATTCACCAATTGGTGAAGATTTTCTACTAAAAAAATCCTTGCCTTAGAGACCCTAAATAAACTATGTTTAGGCATGAATAGAATCCTAGAACAAAATAGAATTGAACCTCAAGCTTATGTTTCTCTATAAATTTCTTGTGAATTTAAATAATTAGCATGGTGAACTCAAGTAAAATATCATTATTACTACAAAATATTGGAAGCATAAAAGGAACTCCAGAGAGTCTTGTGATTCTGATGTAAGTAGACTTAGGGAATTGGAGGAACCAATATCCCCATCCCAATATCAATTATTTAGCTTCATCAAAAACCTTAGTTCATCTCCTAACAACTTTTTTAATGATTGGATAGATAAAGGCATCATTTACCCTTTTGATGTGTGTCTTAGACTCTTTCAGTCTCAACTAAGTGTAGTGCTCCCTGTTAAGAAAATGTGTCTCAACCTTGCAATTACATAAGGTATTGTTGATACATAAAGTATTGTTCATCTGAAAACGATAGGGGGAGGGATGGCATGGGGGGGATCCCCCCCCCCCCCGACCCCGAGGGGTCCGAGGGGATCATCCCCCCGATTGGGGTCCAGAGGAAACATGCCTTAGCGGGGGCTCGAGGGCAGGACCCCTAAAAGGAAAAAAAAATATTTATATTTTATTATTGTAAATTTGGACCGTTCATCATTATGTCTCATATCCAATAGTCGATATTTTATTAGTTTGAATTTCCCTAGAATTCAATGTTATTTTATGAGGGTGTTGTATTACGTTGTGTATTGTGATGTATTCTGAGAGTTTGATAGCGGTCATGTTGCCTCTAGATCTTTGAGTGGTGGCACTCCTGTGAGAAGCTTTCTCTGCAAGTATATTGTAATCTTTGTGATTTTTGAATAATATATTGGGCGAATTTTGGAGTGTGGGTTTTTTCTCGCGAAAGGGTTTTCCCCATGTAAATCACTATGTTGTGGTATGCATGATATTTATGTCTATGTTTGTTTAAGTTTTTGTAACTGTTAAAGATCTGTAAAATTTTTGCATTATTCTCCTCTCAAGATTAGTGTAAGAAGTTGTTCCGCTACCTTAGCTTCCTTATACTCCCATACTCTCTTTTTTCCATCAACTTCCCCCAACACACAATCTGTTGTTAGCCCAAGGAAAGTAGCCTATCTCACCAATAGGTAGAAAATATAAGAATTCATATAAAACTTCTTTGTAGCACGTATATTGTCATGCCCGAATTTTACACACTAAACAACCTAACAAATCCACAACTTTATTAATTTTGCAAATAATTTTTTTTGTTTAAAAGACAATAACAACATAATTGACTACTTATAGCTATTGTCAATGATCTCACTAGTTAGAAGCAGAGATAGAAATGATTTACTATTTCTAACAATAGAGTCTACTTATTTTGAGTTGACTTAATGTACCTCTTACATTTTATCGTGTCAAAAAAATTCTCGCTCCTAATACTTGTACCTGCAAGGCCTACATGACTTGGCACACACATAAGATCAATGGGTAGTTAGCACATGATCATCAAAACAAGCTATGCAATCAAATCGTAGTTTACAATATCAAGAAAAAATGACAAGTCCCAAAACAAGAGTTAGAAGAAAAGTCCCAGGAGCTCAACCTAATGCCCTAGGAGCTCATTGCTTGATGGCCTTGCCTATGTATATACTATGCAGAGGCACCATAGTTCGACAGCTTGAGTTGCTCCAACTCATTTGACTCACCCACACAAGGTATATTCATTAGGTATCAATGACGAAAGATTCAACTTCATTCATACTCATAACACCATAATATTGATACATGCTAAAATTCAATCCTCTACTCAAGGTATCTTGTATTTCATTCAAATTATGCACTATAAAAGTGGGTATGCAACCCTTTCTAGGGTCCACTACCACAAACAGTTTAACAATCGGCTGCCACTCACTTAGGTAAAGCCAAGAATCGGAGACTCAATAAGGATATACTAGGCCACATACTCCAAGGAGGTTTTATGGAATGTTAAGTTTGCAAGGGAAAATCCCATGCTTACTTACAACCTAGGTTTATTTAATAACTTGACCACCAACCTAGGTTTGAGGATGTAGAGGCTTAGTCCATTAAGCAACATCAAGAACCACCTCTTAGGAATTATAACAAATCTATGTTTATCACTTGGAACAATAAAAATTTCCAAAGAGGGAAGATAAATATTAGACAAGGGATGCAACTATACATGTATGATATAGTAAAACACATTAGAAGCAACAAATCATTAGTTCTAAGAATAAGAGATCATATGTAAAATATGCCTCCAAGTAGGGTGAGATAAAAATATAAATATAGAGAAATTATAGCATAACAACAAGAGGCAATAAGAAATTCTAAGTGTAAGGAATAATTAAAAGATGAAGTGAAATCTATTTAAAGTGTAAATATATGGATATACAATCTGCAAGAATGTTCATGAATCATGGATTAAATCTAGGAGGCTTCTCCACCAAAGCATTAGCCTAGATTCCCAAAATATTTCATCTGGATTGAGACACACAAAAGTATAAAGACAAATGGCATGGGCATGCAATTTTCTCTATTGTAGGATTAAGTATTAAAGAGAATAATAAAGAAGCCCTTTACCAAATACTTAGAATAATAAATTAATCATGTCAATTGGTATCATAATTAACCTAAATAAACTATTTGACAATAGACAAGTGTTGAAATCAATAAATAAGGATAGACTCTCGTATAAATATTGCCTTGTTTTAATTCCAAATTCCATAACATTGCCAATGTGCCTGCCTAAGCCAAAATGGGAGCTTTAGAATAGGGTAGGGAGATCCATCAAATTATAAAAGAGTAATGGAATTTTTCTAGATGTTGTAGTTGAAAGTGCCCTGTAAGACATGTATACAATATGCATAAGCATAAACAAGGCGCATGAGTTGTTTAACAAAATACCTCAAAGGATTGTGGTCTCATGGGGTGCGGTAATTGCAGAATATATTCAAAAATGGATTTATTGAAAAAACCTTACAAACTTTTAAGCAAATGCAACTTGTCGGTATCACATTGAACTCCATTGTATTAATAAGTATGCAAAATGTGATGCATAGATAAGGCACATGAACTGTTTGACAAAATGCCTCAAAGAAATGTGGTCTCATGAAAAGTTGAATATAGGGTATGCGCAAAATGTTGAATTTAAAAGACAACAGAATAAATGAAAGAGAAGAATGCATAAAATAAAAGGATGAAGAAACAGAACAAACACAGAAAATGAACATAGGATTTTATAGTGGTTCACCCAAATATGGCTATGTCCACTTTCAGTAGGGAATTCTCATTATATTAATTCTCTGGTTTTTCATACAGCACATCTATATCCAATATCTTCATATATAAACCTTCTTACAAAGAAGAAGCCAAATGCATGGCATGCACGGAGGAGGAGACTATGGTTACAGAAAGATATTGTTGTTTTACCAAACATAGGCAGTGCTTACAAAGAATAGCCGTTATAAAGTAACTCTAGTCGTTACAAGACTTGGCTTCACACGTACCCAACAATCTTCCACTTGAAGAAAATTCATACTGGAAAGAGAGGTGCTCAGAGATATCCCCTATTGCAGGCTTATTGTCACATCGGGACAAGACCGAGAGAAGTTCTACATAACTCGAACTTCTCCCGTGGTACAATTTTTGTCAATGCATCCGTCGAAATCACTTTCATGTCAGAACTCTTTGTTGCTAAAAGGTAAATAAAAATTAAAAAACATAAATTCAGAAACAAGAACACAACAATTCGAGCAATTCCACCAAATTCACCGCCAACTTTGACAACAGTCTTCTTAGATTTAGCTGCTCCATCTTTCATAGTGGTCGACATATTTCTAGATGCACAAGTTTCGCTACCAACACCATTACAAACTAATTCCAAACTTTCACTCTGATCACCATTACAAATGGTCTCATCTTCGATCACCTTCCAATTTTCACTCTCATCGCCATTAATTTCATCTGCGCAGGTTCTATGGCATCAACCTATTCACCATCATCTAACTGATCCCCAAAACTGTCACTGTCAAACATACTAAGAAAATTGTTAATAATAGAATCAATTTCAGCATCTAATTGATCCAAAGACCTTTGTTTCGCAGTCCACAATGACAAATCTGAAGTAGGATGAACAAGTCCCACTTCAGCATGACTCTCTATGACATATAGGGTGCCTAATTAGCTACCCCTTGCAATTACCAAGGCCCCCTTTTTAACCTTGCATCTATTTGATTCAAAACTAATCAAGCACAACCTTGAGAACCCATTTGTCCAACCGGGATTACATTTTGTTTGATTTGGGGAAGATATCTAACATCACGTAAGATTGGGAACATGTTAATGGTAGGGAACAAAAGAAGATCTTGAACACAAAAATTAAAGCATTTTCATGTATTGGAAGCAACCTGAAAACTATGAATCGATATAAATTAAATACATTTGTTTCCCTCCAAATTTAAAAAGCATATGATCACTACTAACTCAGCCAGTGCATTATTGTAAGAAGGCAAAACTAAGAACTTCACCCTCATAAGCTAAAATGTCTTGTATGTTTCGAGGTAAGGTATTAAGCCAAAGAATCAATGTTTATATTAAAAGCAATATGGGAGGTCCATAAAATGTGAAATGCATTCAAGCCGGGAACAAAGACCAGGCAGAATGAGAAGCATACAATTCTTTTATATAACAGATAAAACATAATTGTTTTATAATGAAGTGAAATGCAGCAACCAACCAACTGATCTAGTCGCGTACAGCTTCCAAAACAAAACAAAACAAAAACACTAAAACCTTGACCAGCGACTTCCCTCAAGATTTCGCACAGATTGTGTCTTGCTATCCACATGACCATGGATGAATGGGCAGAGTTTTTATCAGGAAGAAATACCTCGAAGACTCCTAGAGGTTGGGGTCTATCCAGTCCCTGAATTTTTTATTATTATCTTTTTTTTCCTCCATTTCTAAAATCCCCCCTGACTACAAACTCAGATGTCTAATAAATGCTTCAACCGAGTGTTAACATTTACTCTTCACTGTTATACCCAACTCTTGCCACTTGCATTCTATCCCAATAACACTTACCATGCCTTCCCCCTGAACACGTCATCAGATATGAATCGATGACCAACGTATCCCGAGGTCTTAATGGCCACGATATAGTAAGGCAGCTTTGACAGGGATATTAAATGCATGAAAAATGCCTCAACAAGTTCCAGATGGGTTTTGGCACAATTTTAAATAAAGCTTATAAGCCTGGGTAAAGGTAAAACAATATGATATAAGCGCATATTATTTCTATTTATAGTTTTTCCTTTCTATTTATACTCTACAATCAAAATCTCTTTGTGTATCTTTGTGATACTTTTGTTCTTTGTGTATCTTGTGATACTTTTGTGTATTATACATAGGGTCATTTAGCTATTTTCCTTTTTCACATATCTTTTGATAATTCATCTTCATGGCCCTTCTTTATTTGTTTATTTGTTTCCCTTGGTTGATATGCATCCATACATTTCTAATTTTAACATTATTTTTGTAGCATACGATCCTTATGTGTTTTGATACATATTAAATTATCATCCAAAGATAATTTATCTCATATGTTCACTAAAAAAAATACAGGATTCCTTGTATATTTGGAAGTGGCCAATAAATTGGTCAACCCTAATGTCATGTCTAAAACCTTGATGTGCCCAAAGTGACATCTAACTATTATCTTGTGTACATCATTATTCTACAATTAGATCTAATGGTAGCTTGATCTTAGATCACTCTTTGAATAGTAAACTACACCTTGAAACTCAACAAAGGACTCATGGATCCTAGGACTAGGTACACTCTAATATTATAGTGAAATTCTTGGTAGTTGATACACATCCCCATGGTACCATATTCATAATTCTCAAGGAGCCTTAATGAATTAAATGTACTAGAGCTTATGTGGCCCTTAATAAAAACTCATTTATAACCTTCTCCAATTCCTATTTATGCATTCTTAGGTAGGGAATGATCATGACATGCTTAGATCCTAGTTCCAACTCTATGATACATCACAATTCTCTATTAAAATTCTAGAGAAAAACTCACACATTCACATCAAGTTAGAACATGATGATAATTACTCTTAACATTTCATCCAAGATTGGATTATATTTTAGAAAGCTATAAACAACAAGGCTTATAGTAGGTATGATTAACGATGAGGGGTTTCCTATCTATTGAATCATGCCTATATATAGGAACATATAAATTAGAAAAGTGATTTCATTTCAATAATCAACATTGTTATATAGAAGCAATTACATTAATGGTTTATAGGTGAGAACAATTGCTACCTTGTGTCAAAACATGTAAGGATGTATATGTAACAACTAAATAAATGATCAAAAACAATACCCTCACGAATATAGTATGTCTTTAAAGTTGTTTGGGAAATATAGAGAATCAAATAAGATGCTCTAGGTCAAATCATGAAAGCAAAAGTAAAATATAATGAAAATACTTATTTTCACATATGTATATGATCCAAATGATGCTCATATAAATATTGTTTCCCTTTTTGTGCTCCCTTAAAGTGTAAAATGCAACGATATGCAAATATGCAATGCCTATCTATAGATGGGACCTCACATATATTGAGCAATTGTGTATGCAAGTTATCGATCACCATCTATTCCAAGTCAAATCGCTCCTTGTCCTTGAGAATGAAATAGACCTATTCATACATCCATGTGTGATATGCCCTTGATTCTAACTTACCCAGTACCCCACTTAGGGGAGTGATTATGGACCACTTATCTCCCCATGGAATTCTACTCTAATTAGGTTCATGGATACCTTATTAAATGTTTTTCTTTGTTTAATCAACTAGGAGTTGTTTAGAAGTCTCGCACTTTGATCCTTGTTTTCCTCAAAGGATTTGGAGCCTCTTCTGAATTGCTACAATTTTTAGCATATTCTTTAAGGGTAAACCAAAGATATGTGCAATAAGTTCAAGGTTAATATCTAAGACAATGCTCCCATCTTAATCCCTCAAAGTTCTAAAGTTTGGACTATAATGAGTAGAAAAATCTAAGATTAACTCTAGGAATTGAAGTGTATCTAGGAATCTAGCTATATGTGTTATGCCATAGTTTACAGTAATCATAGATCTTAGAGAAGCTTCTTCTCTAAAAGTCCTTTTTGTTGAAATCTCTCTGGTCAATATGTCCTAGGTTTGTTTTGAGATGTCTTGGACAGAAAAAGGTGATTTTTGACACCTTTGGGACTCCTTGGAATTTGTATTTCATTGTATCAAGAACATTATCCAACTTATCAGTAGTCTTATTAGCAACCTTAGTAGTCATTCTACATATGGTAAAAGAAAGCAATGAAACTCCATGTTTAAGTATTTCATAAGTTTACTAGGTTTTGTAGATATGTAAGACCCTTTCAAAAGAATAGACTTCAACCTAGGAAACCTATTAAAGTGTCCCTAATATTTTGAAGGAGGTGTGTCTTTTCATTGCGAAAATCTAATATTTAGGATGTAGACCAGGCCAAGAGTCAGAATTGAACTAGAACTCAAAACCTTTGATTAAATTGGTGGTTTTCAAGGATTGAGAGGAACCTAAAACTTGGAACTAAGTTTCATGTTCCTATCAAGTCCCCAAGTCCAATGGGAAATAGTGGAGTGATAAGAGCAAAAAATGAAAGTCGGGAAGGACCCAGAACCTAGAACTAAGTTCCAAGTTTCTATCAAATTTCCTGATCCAACAAGAAAACATGAATAAAGCAATGTAGGAAGAGAGATCAAGGGAAATAGGAGTTGGGAACCAAGTTCTTAGTTCTCATTGGGTCTCGAGGTCAGAAAGAAAATGGTGAATGAAAAGAACCCTTATTTATAGAATGACTAGAGGAATATGGGGGGTGAGACCCAAATGGGGATGAGGCCTTGGAACTAAGGTTCCAAGTTCTCGATTCCACTTGGAACCTACATCCCAATGGCTATAGAAAACATTTAATAGGTTTCAAGTTATGGAAGCAGGATGGAATTTTGGACTTGGAACTTAAGTTCCAAGTTCTTGGTTTCATCTGATGCCCAAGGTCTAAGGGAAGAGGAGGAAAATTATGCATTGAGAGCAGGGTGGTGAAGAATTGAGAAGCAATATCTAGAAGATATTTGAAACTCAAAACCATGGTTCCAAGTTTTGGGTTCTTTTTGAAGCCCATGACTCAAGGGTGACCAAAGGGAAGTCGACGGGTCAAATCCAACCAACCCTACTAAGGAAATATCCATCAAAAACTAAGGCAAAAAACGTAAAAAACCAAAATGAAGCAAGGAATGACAAAACACCACACCAAGCCTAAAAACCAAAACCCTAGGGTAAAAACAAAATCCATGACACACAACACGAAAGAAAAATAAAACAAAAAGAAAAGGATGAAAATCACAAGGGAAGAAGTTAGAAACCAACCTCACACACATGACCGATGAGAAGACAAAGACCACAAAGGCTAAAGAGAGGTCCAAACACTACAATTCTCACACATTTACGGAGTTGTATAGCGTGTGATCACCAAGAAGTAGAGGAGGATCACCAAAAATGAGAGTACACAATAACTAATGGTGAAAATTGAAAAGGAAGAAAATAAATTTATAAACCCATTGGGAACTCCTCCATACACACCATAAATGCATTGGAGGGAGTAGGTGGGAAGATGTCGGGAGTTAAGTCATGGGAAGAACTTTTAACCTAGAACTATATTCCAAGTTCCAAGTGGGTTCCCAAGTCTAGTTTGGAAATCTCTAAAGACAAAAAGCGGAGAGGGTTGGGGATCAAGTTAAAAAAAGAACTTGCAACTTGGAACTAAGTTTTGGATTCCTTGTAAGGTTTGTGGCATTACAAGCAATCAAAATATGAAAAGAGAAAGATAAGCAGGAATTGAGTTGCGGAAATAAATTGGAACTTGGAACTAGGTTCCAATTGAGTTTGATGACCCAATAAGAACCCACAAGGTTTTGGAGACTCTAGGAGCCACATAACTCAAAAGAAACAAAAAAAAAAAAAGGAGAGACCCAAAAGGAAAGAAAAGGACAACCAACAACAAAAGAAACAAGAGCAACACTTTGAGAAAACCAAAAACAAGGAAAAGGAAGAAGCGAAAGAAAGAAAAGACAAGGTTCCCAATGATTGAAGAAAAAGGTGGGTTGTGTACGCAAGGCATAATAGATCCCAATGTGGGGGGATTTACTCCATACAAAGAATTTATGAATAATCTGGAAAAGAAAAATCCCAAGGAGCATATGAAAAAGAATAAAGAAAAATTAAATGAAAATGGGGGATTACAAAGGCAAAAGCAAAGCTAGAGGAATAGAGCACTTCAACTTTGCGGAGATCTAGAAGACTACAAGTAGAGGCTTCTCCAAATGCATCAACACAGTCGAGAGAGAAAAAGGGTAGAATAATAATAAAGTTGCCCCACAACACCTTCCCAAAGTGAAACATCAAGCGAACAAGCCACCAAAGCCCTTTGGAAATTGAATGCAGAAAGGAAACAAAAGCAACAAATGAGAAGAATGGATACATAGCCCTCCATGGAAGAATAACAAGAACAAATAAGAGAATAAATACAAGCCAAAGATGTGCTAGACATTAGCATCCTATTCACGAGATTAATTAGAGTGTTACACAATGCAACTCGACTATATGCAAAAATGTGAGCAATAAATCAAGAAATTATAGAAGAGGCCATCACAAATACATGGTTTCCTTTGCAAAAATGCTAGATGGGATGATGGCATAATTTCCACAAGAATTGGCATAACCCTAAAGAGGAAAAGAGAAAAAGCAATCCAAGAAGATGAACGGTTGAAAGAAGAAGCCTTAGCAAAGATCACTTCTTTAGTCACACCTGGTCAAAAAAAGGTGGGACAACTATAAGGGAGCTCTAGTCAAAAAAAAGAGTGGACGATATGATGATATAAAATCCACAAACACTGCAACAAGTCAAGGATGAAACATAGAAGTCACCAAGAAATCTTATGGGGCTATGCAGGAAGAGGAGATAAAGGCTCAACAAACACAACATACTCTAATACAAGGAGTCTAGCAAGAGACAAATTAGTTGGTATGTCAAGACCTACCCTACACATATCCTCCATCACTGAAGAAACCTTCCTCTTCCACAACATCCTTTATGCAATCCATTAAGGATTTTTTGGCGCAACAAAAGCAAATAAATCCAATGCCTACACCGCAACTATTACAATTACCTCTAACATATACACAGGTGGACTTAATAAGTATTTCTCCTATCCAAAATTTCAACTAGGAGATATCTTCAATAGCACAACTAGGGAAAAGATATTGAAACATATGGAGAGCACTAATCAACTAGAAGATGCCATCACTATGATGTGAAGTATATTACCATAGTTGCTAAGGGACACATCACTCCTCCTAAGCTAACAATTCAAATCCCTAATGGAGGGAATTCAAATCCCTAATGGAAACTCAAGCCACCAAAATATAGAATCAAATAATTAAAAAGAATAAGAATAGAATGGACAAAGGGGGGAAGAAGTGTGTGCAAGCTCACACATAGTTGGAGGAACAAATAAGAAAACTACAACAAACAATTAGTGATGTGAACATCTTATATTGATTTTGTCTGCAATGGCCAACAACAACTGAGTCTCAACAACCAGATACACCAATTGGAAGCAAAAATAGTATAGATGGTCGATGTTATGATCTCATACAAGACATGGATGAATCAATGAGAGCACAGATACAGACAGTTTATACTCAGCTTCAACAAGTGCAAGATCAGAGAATAGATAAAATCACAGGTAAAACAGTTGAGAGAGGTAATAAGCCTAAGACCGGCAAATATAATTGGGATTCTAGGGGAAGCCAGCAAAATAACATAGAAAATGCAATTCCCCACTAGCAAAAATAACACTAAGCTAGATCCAAGGACACACAAATCTTGCAACAAGCCAAAACTCAACAAAATAGAGTGTTGAACCAACTTAAGATCGTCTATGAAACATCTTATTGACCAATTAGTTTTGTATGTCTTGAGGACAAGACATAGTTTTGAAAGGGGGGATGATGTTGGTAGGGTAAGCAATAGAGGACATAACAGAGCTACAAGACAAAAACAAAACCCACCTCAAACCACTGGCAAAGAGCATGCAAAGCAAAAGGCCAAGTAAGTCCTCATAGGATTAGATATATTTTGTAAGGGAGACATCCCAAAATCCATATACATCTATAGAAAGATATTGCGGATAAAAGAGAAATATGTAAGAAAGGATGATAGAATGTAATTGAAGATAGAATGTACAAATGAAATATGTGTGTCTGTGTTTAGCTAAGACTTGTGAATATTCTATATAATAGTATATTTTATATAATACCACGTGTATTATTTGAGTAGTATTCATAAGATATATTGATGACTTGGTATAGATACTATATTATATTACAACTTATGATCCTTCTGCTATTGCTACTACTAGGGTATAAATACAACTTATAGAGAATTCTTCGAGCTCGGAACTTCAATCTATGACCCCACTTTTCTTGCTAACAATAATCACTTCATTTTTATTTATTTTTTGGAGGATTTTCTATCATCCACAAGATTGTTTTGCCTCCCAATACCGAAACATGAGTCCATGCTAATACCTCTTTAACTGAGATCCAAGGACTAGGGGATTTTCTTGCTAACAATAATCACGTTATGCTAATACCTCTTTAGTTGAGATCCAAGGACTAAGGGATATCCATTCCACCAAAACCACTTGAGGCACAATCTCTACCTTATCCCTTATATATCATACCTCCAAGGATTTGAACCTTGACGGATGGCATAATCAAGAAACATACCATCATCCTCGCCAATTATGCTCAATCAATTGAGCTACAACCCTTTGGTATAATCACTTCATTTTCGATATGTTTCAAGGGAATCATGTGGTGTTCTCTACTTTCTTCTCCATCCAAGGAGCTATTGTTGGTGTTCTCTCTCATCTATAATAAGGAATCTTGTGTGTACCAAATTTATGTGGAGAATTCATAAATAAATTTTGTTGGTAAAGAACAAACTTGATTTGATGTTGATGAGGAATTGTGTTTTACCTATTGCAAGTTGATTGTATTGATTGACTAGTGGTTGTTAGATTGAGATACTTATTGTATCTTAAAGATTGTTGATTGTTGCTACAAAGATTACAAATTATTGTGGATGACTTGTTTATGACTCAATTGATCTTGTTGAGTTGGTGCATTCCAAAGTTGGCTTATGGATGCCTTGTGACTCCTTGTGATAGTGTTTAAATTCTTATTGACTAATAGTTGGTATTCACTTGATCCTCCATTTTATGCAAATCAATGATGGTGTGACTCCATGCATGTGATCATTGTATTTGATGATTGATTGCAAATGTTTATTAGTGAGCAATGCATGTGTACTTGTTCCCCCTGATTATGTAACAATCTAAGTTGGTTGCATCCATGTTTACAACTTATGAGAGCTTGTGCTCACCTTAAGCAATATTTAAAACAATGCATATTTTTTGTTCCAAATTGGTTGGATGTCAACATAATGATTGACACATGTTTTCAATTGATTCCGCTCACAATGCAATATTGTCCTAGATGATGGGTGGAAACTACTTATATTGGCCAAATTGTTGGTTTGCCATGTTGGCAATGATATTGAGGCCACATTTGGAGATTGACCCTTCTGACAAATTTTGAGATTACTTTTGATGATTGAGTTTTGGTTGTCCCAAAGATTATGTATTGGCCATGAGTGCCATTGTTTGCTCATATCAATTACAACTTTTGTTGAATGATAGCAACTAAGAGATAAATGAGATAGTGCCTTCATGATTGGTTTCTTCTAGAGTATATCAGCCACTCTTTAAGTGTATGACGGGACACCATTTGGATCTTTTGATTCTAGATTATTAAATGGAGATAATCAATGATAGTACATAATATATCATGATGTTGCAATAAGCACCACTGATGAGGATGTCACTGATGGTCAATCCTCAAGTTGGTCATATTTTCTTGGATTGTGATTGCAACAATAATTAGAGCCCAAAAATTCACTATTCTTAGAGATGGCTCTACACAAAAAATGAAAAGTTACCGCATTAGAGTGTCAACATTTGCAATGTATACCACCTATATTTATGCTTGCATTGGATTGATAATTGTAACATTTGAGTTGTTGATTGATGTCCATGCCAAGAGCTTAGACATCATATTTTTGAGGATTAATGCTTTTTTCTACTATAGTTGCATTTTTTTAGAGTTGGCATGTGCCTTCATTGGTTCAACAAGTTATGGTGGCAAGGCTTCAATTGACCCATAAATACATTAGTGTAAAGTCGTGTATCTATTTCTTGTCGTTGAGGCTATACTCAATTGTTATGTACCTAAGTTATCTAAACCATTTGCTTTCTTTGGCACATGATGATAGTGAGATGGATCCATTAAGAGATTCATCATTTGCAACATGACTTGAAACTTATATTAGAAGGGAAACTGTTAGCATTCTCATCTATCTGATATCTAATCATTAATCAACTTCGACGTTGGCTAAGGAAGTCTTGTTAGAATACACTATATCATGTTATGTCCCTCTACTCATATTTCCTTTGTTCGAATTTATCATAACCTAATCAACTTGTTTAGTTTTTGGTTATGTGGCAGTTGAATGAGTATCTAAACCACCTTGTACTATTTATGTATACTGTTTCATTGAATTGAATTGAATGAATGTAGTATCGTCGCTCTCTGTTCAGTTTGCATTCCTCATTCTTTCCCTTCCTACATTGATCCTCTACGTTTAGCATATCTTTTCTTTTTAGGTTGTATATTATATTATTCGGTTATTAAGTCCATCATTATCATGAAGTAGTTCAAACACATTTAAAAGTTTAACCATTGTCAGTGTGCAAATAATGAACTTATTGATCTCTTCCCTTCTTTGAACGCTTGATAACTCTGGTAAGCAAACAGAGCTCTAACGCACACCTGCATGGCTTTTCCCATCCGTTGCTAGTAATTTGATTATGCAGTTCTCTATTATTTTAAACTCAAAAAGCCCAACAAACAGAATACTCTTGTTGTATGACAAATTTTAGTGCCAAAACTCGCAATGTTCTTCAATGAAGCTTTATTAAATTGCATGACAACACAAGCTTTTTACAAGAATCCTTTTGCTATGGATGCATGGCGAATAACACAGATATCGTATTCTACATATACTGGCAACAGCAACGCACAGGTACACAGATTTAAAACAAAGTGCCGAAAAGCTCAGAGATTATTTATAGCTTCATTTAGGTTTTTAACAAACCAATACGATCAAGGGCCATGCATATGGTCAATGGGAGATGATATTTATAATTGTATAAAGCATAAATTTTGAGATCAACATATGGATCATTCAATTCTGTCCTTTTCCTATTTTAGTTGTGAGATATCCCAGTGAAATCCAAGAACCACCACAACACAACCTTGCAGTTCTCATTTAAGGCACGCTGTCTGAAATTATAACGGCCATAAGAATTGTGCACTTGTCATGCACCTAGTCTCAAAATCAAGATGATGACACTCGAGGCAATATTGTATTGAAGTTGCACTAGAAAAGCATACAAAATGAATTTAATTTACGATATTATGTTGCCGGTAGGTGCAAGTGAAGAAACTTCTAAAAGCAAATTACGACTTAAAAATTGGACAATCGATTAGGATACTTCAAAGCACGGAAACAAAATTCAAGCTTCAAATCACAATTTTTACTTACGCAGTTGAGGAATTAATCATACTAGCCTTGAAAACACACTTCAGAGCAATCTAGCAGCAAGAGACTCGTGCAGGATGAATAATGACATCACGCATGCGAGGTTATGATTGCCCACTGAAAAACATTCACTCATCATTTGTTATATAAATCAGCTTGTGGATGAGCAATTTCACTTAACCAAAACAAATACTCCCAATGAAATTGACTTTCAAGATTCAATTACATCGGTTAATTTAACTTCTAGTAGGGATCATTCATCTTCTTTTTATCTTCAGACTTATAGAGGCGGACAACCAGCTAAAGAAGCCAAATAAAATTTTAGTTTCTAGCAATAAGACGAGAGTCCTCGCCCGACTCTTCGGTCTTTACAAATCTAACATGGAAATGGTGGCTCTGAATAATTGTGAAATATATCACATTTATGTTGGAGATCATTAGACGTCATACTAATACTTCAATGGAATAGGTTAGTAAGCATAACCTTCTACGAGACATACTTTACAACGTGTAACTCTAAATCAAGAGCGCTTTGCTGAACATGTACTAAAATACATTGTAACAATGGTGAAGATTTTCGGTTACAGAATATGCAGACACTGCAATAAATGATTTCATTATTTACAAAATCAAATATGACTGGGCCTCCTCTTGCCAGTATCTGTCCTCAACCTCTTCACAGGTTTAGCCCACTGAACATCTTCAGTATCAAGCCCACTAGTACCATTCTTTTCGGTACTAGCAAACTGGGGCCATCCCTGGGCCTGTCTAGCATGCCCAGGAAGTAAGATATCTTTCTGTGGCAAGCCTCTTACAACCTGAGTAATGTCAGGTGCTTGGTTAACCATCCTAGCTTTGACAACTACTTTATCCCTATCTTTTCGCTTCTTTTTGCAAATAACAAAATCACCAGGATGAGTCACTTCATCTACTTCATCTCCCTTACCTCTTTCTCTGTCCTGTGCCCGATCTGCAAACATCACCCTAGCTTCTTTCGGCATTTTGGAAATATTTTCTTTCAGTGTTGCTTTCTCCCTCATCTCCTCACTAACAGCACTACTGTTACGTGCCAAATACTTCCCAGCACCTGAATCAGATGCCAGACTCAGAGCATCCTGTGACTTGAGAAGCCGAGAAGGGTTCAATTGTTGCTTCGGGGATGATGTAGATGGTGTTGCTGACTGCCCAAGAGAAACCAAGCTTCGTGTTTTGACAAAACTGAAATCAACATCAGGAAAGGCCAGGGCCATACGCTGAAAGAATATAGCTTGAAACCTCCTTGCATCTGCCTTAACCTGTTTGTCACCAGCAGTATATTAAGCATAAGTCTAATTGCATCAATATTTAGTTTATACATGATTTAATCAAGAATAACTTCAATGTCTTGGTTTTATTTCATTGATTAAATACAACCACATTACAGTACCTCAGCAGAATAACGTCCGGCATTGTCCAGAACCAACTGCACATCTACAGCAAAGTCCAAAACACTTGCATATTCACAACGGTCAAGGCGTTGCTCAATTGTGCGCGCATCAATGGGATTAGCAATACACCTATAGTATCCCGGATTTTCATTTCTCTTGGGAAGCTCTGAAAAAAGTACTGTTATGAGACCTCCAGACTTGTTTATTGCACCTTGAAGTTTGTCGAGAACAGTTTTGCACTGCAACCAAAATGCACCATGTTTCTAAAGATTAATAATAAAGGGAACATCCAATCTTGAACATACGACTCTTTTAATAGAACAAATTAAACAAACAACTCAAAAAAATTATTGTAGGTATAGATATTTCCCAGGATGCAGTCTATTATTGTCTCAAAATTTAGCAAAATATGCTGACAAAAGTAGGTGAAAATCAGCTGCTACTGCCTGAAATTTCAGACGGTAATGCATATATTTTGATGCTTATAACATAGGAAGAAAATGCCTGAAAGAAATCCATAGAATTTAAATTATTCATGAAAGCTCTCTTGTTCAAATGAAAGTTTCAAAAAAATGACATGAAAGAAAACAATATCTTTGTCATATTTGTACCCAAGAACAGATGGTAAATCTCAAAACTAGGGTGTATTTATGAAAGAGGTTTTAGTTAAACGAGATGATAGAAAAAATTTGGATGGAACTCTTGTCAAGGAAGCACTAAGCTGTCAAACCATACAACTTCTCATCAAGGAAAAATAATTTGTCCAAAACATTTTCAACTTTAAAAAATACACCCAATTTGAGGATGAGCTAAACATTGTGGGATGAGTCTGAAGCCTTGTTGGTTTTCCATTTGTAAAATTTTAGTTTATGAGCTCAGCTTTTATATATATTTTTAAAGGTTTGCATGCCTCTCTACGTCTTCTAGAATAGTTTCAGTGCACTACTGGTCATCCTGTTGAGATGGGAGCTGTTTTTGGTTTATTGATCCCATTATGAATTTTAACCAGTTATTGGTGTGGTTGTGGTCCCGGGTGCTCAGTTGGCTTGCTTAAAGCTTTAAACATCATATTTTGTCAGCTGTTATGAAAGCATGTGTATTTATCTAAAATTCTGAAGATCAATGAAAAATATGGGCATCAGATATTAGTTAATATTTTCACATCTCAGTAATTTGGTTGTTTTTTTTCTCTATATTGTTTTAGAACTGAGGAACACATTGCAACTCCTTGTTTGCTGATCAAAAGAACAGTAGACCTATTTTCAACACACATTTGTGTGATTTCATGTCATAATCTTGTGGATCTCCAAATCTTAATTTGAAATATATATAGATATAAAAGGCCAAGTTTTAACAAAGAGAAGAGGTACAGAAACTCCAGCATTCAACATGTAAATGAGTAATTTGGAATAATAAATTATAACCAAACAAAAATATGATCCTTACCCTTTTCTGATAGATGTCTGCCATGTGCCCCCCTCCAATAAAGCTTGGAGATCCACCTGAGTGCATCAATTTGGAATCTCGTCTTTCTCTAGAGTAGTCTGTCACATCTTGGATAGGTTCAACAAACCCATTCATTCGATTGTGCTTAAGTAGTACATGTTGCTTTGAAACAGCAATTGTCTCTGGCAGACCATCATCAACTCTTGATTGCATAATCTGCTTCCTCTTAATGTTGGCACCCCAATGATCAGACTTGTCATAGACAGACTCACTAAAAGTTCCAACTTCTTTATTTAGTCCTAGCTGTCGCCCATAATCATAACTTGCCTGATTAGAACTTTGCTGGTAGAAATTTCCAGGGTGCAATACTCGCTTTTCAACATTAGGCTTTTCCTCCAGCTTATCTGAATTAGGTCGAGGACGATTGCGCATGCTACGCTTCCTTTTAATTTTTGGCTGCAATACTTGTTCCTCTTCACCATCCTCACGCTCATGAACCCAACTTCCTGAATGCTGGAAGTCCATGTGAGAATCGCCAGATGCAACAATTTCACCTTCTTCAAGCTCTTCCACCTGTGTACATGTGACCAAAATAAATAATTGGTAAATACATAGGAAAGCAAAGAAATCAAATGTGCTAGTATCACTTGTCAATAATCTTCACTGACCATTGTTTTTTGATGTGCCACAGGTTTTGCTTCTAAGGCAGCCAAAGATCCAAACTTTTGGGCAGATATTGTGGGGGAAGAAGCCTGATGTGTATTCAATTTTCCATTTTGAAATGAGGACTCTGAGGATACAGCCTCACGTTCAATGCCTTCTCTAACAATCTTTTCTGCAACATCCATGGCTTTAGATACCTCATTGTCACCCTCATCACATTCTATTTCAGTTTCTTCTTCAGATTGAACCCTACCATTAGGTTCAGGGCCAGCAGCTCTGCTATTCTCTTCATCTTCTAAATCCTCCCTAATTTCTCCCTCCTCTTCATGTGTTGATGAACCATCTTTCTCTTCCAAACTATCTTCACTGTCTTCCCCTTCATTATTAACAGTTGCAATATCTCTATGTTTATGAGGTAACTGCTTTTTGCTATTTGATTCAGATCTAGGAAGTCTTTTGTTTGAATTTGTTTTCATGTTCCCCAATTTCTTTTCAGGAGCAGTAATGGGATACATAGCACATAATTTATCCTCCTCCTCCTTGGTACCAATTGGCATCACCAATCCCCTCTTCATTGCCTGCTTGGACATAGCTGTAACAGCGGCATTTACTTCTAAAGAACCCACACGAAGCCACTTTGGAATTTGATGGTGTCTCAGCATCTCACCTGGCCAATTCAACTCCTCATCCATCTGGTCAAACAGCTCCACTTCCTCTTTGCTTCTAGCAATTAAACGGTTTACTTCTTGCATTGACGGAACATCATGGACAGTTTCTTGGTATCTTTCTTCATCATGCAAAAGAGTCTCTAGTGTCACGCGCCTCTCCTCTTGTGTCGTCCTTTGATCAAAACGCCCTGCATTTATGACTTCATCTGCCATGTCAATTTTGTATTGCTGAATGTTGTTACGAACAAGGCTTTCAACAGAGCCCATATATCGGTCTTTACCAGCAAGCTCATCCTCATCATCCACTGTGCCCCCCGTTCTGAGTTCGTCTTCTTTCTGGTAGCTTGTTATGGTTTCAACAACAGCTTCCATGTATATAACTTTAACTTCTCTCTTCTGACCAATTCGATGAGCCCTAGCCACAGCTTGTTCTTCATTTTTTGGGTTAGGATCAGGATCATATATGACCACAGTATCTGCCGATTGAAGATTCAAGCCCCTTCCTGCTGCACGGATACTCAGTAGAAATAGGAAGCATTCGGAACCAGGCTTGTTAAAATCACCGATTGCCGACTCTCTGTCTTCAAGACTTGTTGTGCCATCAATTCTTCTATACTGAAGATGTCGCCATTGGAGATATTCTTCTAATATATCAAGAAGCTTTGTCATAGTACTAAATAAGAGCACACGGTGACCTGTTCTGTGTAGTTTGATAAGAATTCTATCAAGGACCCAAAGTTTTCCACATGCTCGCACCATATAATCATTAGAATAATCTTGGCGATAAGGGTAACTTAGTAAGGGGTGGTTACAGACCTTCCGCAGCTCCATACACCTGTTCTGCAATGGTACATATGCCCTAATTTGTCGCTTAGGATTGCTTTCTACTCTCCTGGCTTCAGTCTGTGGATCAAGCCTAAGACTGCCTGTTGCTTTAATCCAATCATATACAGCACCTTGAAGGGCGGACATTTTACAGCGCAGTACCACAGATATCTGTTGGTGACAAACATGAGATAATAAAAAAACAGCATTAATGAGGAACAGTGAGTAACAAAACAAGATGTGATAAGTTTTACCTTCGGAGGAAGGGACCCTTCTACATCTTCAACACGGCGCCGAAGCATGAAAGGCTCCAATATTTGATGTAACCTGTGTATTATGATAACCTTTTTCTCAGTTTCAAGCCAATCATCTTCATTAGACTGAGATGGCGCATCCTTTTGAAAGGGTTTAGAAAACCAGTCATGAAAAGCTTTCCGATTATCAAATACTTCAGGTAGAAGCAAGTTCAAAAGGGACCACAGTTCCTGCAAATCATTCTGCATACAAGAAAACAAATCAACCTATGCCTCATACTGCAAAAAAAGTTACATTATACCATAGGCTAGTTCCAGGAAATGGCAATAATCACTATTTAGTTTCTCTCTTTTTTAATGTGGATGTCATATTACACCATAATAAACAAAAGCATTGCAAATCTAAATCATCTTGTTGGCAGACTTGTCTCAATAGTCCAGATAATGAAATTGATAACCATTGTGTATGGATATCTGCAGTTACAGTACAATGGTTTTATGAGGGACTTCCAATTTTTATATTTCCAGTGTCTTTTCATGTTTACTGCCCCGTGACATGTGTCAACAACATTGCCCATGGATTTTGTAATTAAGACACATACCCAATGATTATTTTTATGCACAAGAACTTCATCTCAAAAGAATTGCTTTTCTCCTCCAAGTCATTGAAAACTTTCATCTGTACAGAATTTCAATGTAATCCCATATTGCATAAGTATAATGAGAAAAATCTTAAACTAAGATAATGATCAGGGACACCATTTTAGTTATCATCTGTGCTGAGGTTTTATATATTAAAGCTTTGACCATTTTGCAGCTTTTCTGTGCCAAAACTTTATATTCTAATGCTTTAACCATTTTGCAGCTGCTTTGTGCTAGAATTTTATCCATTTAGTAGCCAGTAAAGACAAAAGCAAACAATCCTTATGGCTGTTCTAGAAGAACCGCTTCATGATTTGTGTGCACCTTCACAATGGCATGATAATGTAAGTTAAGATGGAAAGATAATAAAGTTCAATACATCTTTTACGCCTTCATCATTCTACAATAAAAGCAGGTAATGTACCTTAAAGTTTTTCCAATCAGTTTCTTTGTAACCTCTTCTAGGAGAGGATCATTTCCGTTAAAATGGACGATGAGCATTCCACTTACTTAATGCAAGTGTAAGGATAAATTAAGTTCTAAAATTGAAGATATATTTGATAGGCTTGTCAGTGCATCTGAGATTTTTGTTTTTTTTTTTAACTGGCACATTTGATCTGATATAAATTTGTACCCTGCTTATTGCTTCTATAGAAAAGAGTTTATCTGCAATGTGAGGCTAAAAAAGAATTGTTGATATACTCATGCATTATCTACAAAATTGTCGCTCCTCCCCCATACCAAAAAAACGGTGCTCATTAAGTCTTGCCTTGTCATCATTCATAAATATATGTAAGTTAAAAGCTCATAATGAAATAGCTGTTTATTGAAAATAGTTGACTCGAGGATTAAAAATACTTCCTTGTAGTGAACAAAACCAACAGATAGAAAATATATCAGAGTTCCCTGGAAACAGATAATGGCATAATTTTTATACAGCGAGATACTTTAACAGCATAATATATGGAATGAAGGAAGCCCATCTCCAATCATATATGAATTTAATCAATGAAATGTAGATGTCCCTAATTTAGCAGACAACATGTAGATGCAAAGAGAGGAAACCATAAATATGGTTTTAATAAGGCATGATCTTGTAACCTTGCAGAAACGAAAAATGTCAGCAAATTCACTTTACCATTTATTTGAATTTACAAATATTCTAAGGTCAAACATATTCCAGCATGCCAATAAATCAGATGTAAACACAAGAATCAATTCGTTATGATAGTTTTTGTTGCTTGAAGAGCAGAAATATTACCCTAAAATATGCCACATAAAGTGATTAACTTAATTAAATAACATCAAAAGATTTAGGTTACAAAATTTTAAAAAATACAAAACACTAAAAAGAACAATAATCCACACACCTGCAATGGTGTTCCAGTAAGAAGCAATCGCCTTTGACACCTAAACCTATCTAAATCACGTGAAAGTTGTGATTCCCTGTCTTTCATTCGCTGTGCCTCATCAATAATGATATATTTCCAGTCCACCCTTGAAAGCTTTGCCCGATCTCTCATAATAAACTCATACGTTGTGACAAGTACATTAAACTTCATAGCACAAACCTCCTGCAGACAAAATCAGAGCACCAGGGAATAATCCCATAAAATTATATATCACAAACACAAACTCCTATACAATTATATATCACAAGAATACACTAGACAAATATAATTAATAGATCAAAAGTTTCCATGTCACAAAAATATACACAGATAAGTGCAATGATAACAAGCTTTAAGAACAGAATCATCTTTGATTTAAAAGTATTTCTTGCATAGTGCATCAAAATTTCATATTCCTTCTGGGATCAAATGCATATTTGATTAAATTCAAACTTTTGGACTCTCTCCTGAACACATCATAGATTCATAAGGAAGAAAGATTTCCAAAACATCAGAATTTAATCAAATTACAGTGTATCCCAGAAGAAAAATGACAAAATAGAATTGTCATACTTAGCACCAACTTCAATTTTGTTTTATTGGCAAGCTTCTGTGTGTGATCCTCAGCTCATTGTAATACTAATATGTTGTATAATTTGTTCGTCAGTTTCTAGTTTTTTACTAGCAAAAGCAACTTTCACTTTTAAGGATTCTCTGTATATGCCCTTCTGGCCTTCTCACAATTTCGGTACTGAACTAATATTCTCTCCTTTGAAGCATGTGCTCTATCCCATCATAGAGAAAATCCTTCTCAGGAATAGATCAGCAAACCAAAATAAAAATACTTTCAAAAAATTGTTATTTAATCAGGAAAACTTGGGTTTGGGTTTGGGTTTGGGTTAGAGGTTTTCAAAAAAATAGCACATACAGTCAAAAAACTGTCATGATTTTTGTTGTCAAAACCTATGTAACAGGATTTGCCAAATTTAATCCATTAAGTTCAGAATCCAGCAAACTTAGAAACCCTTAAAAAACATTTCACTTCATAAAATTCATTTAGATCTTTTTTATTATAATATGTTTAAAAACAAGTGGTGTCTGCTCGCTGTTATAAATTTATAGAGTCTAGACTCCAGACTGTCGTGTTCAATGTTGCACCTATAGTGAGTTTGGCACTGGTGTGGATTCATGGAAGCAGAGACGAGTGACAACTGCACACAAACGACACTTTAGTATTCGTGAATACTGGATTCCATTGAGGTGAGTGTCAAGATGCTGCACGCCTGCAGGAAATTGCGGTGGTAGACACTGCAAAAGACAGCTACCAGAGGCAGCGGAAGCGGGTATTGCATCCTATTATTTTTTCTTTATTTTGTTAGCAAAGTCTGCATCTTTAAGTTTTGTTTTTACCTTATACCTTTTGTCTAATTTCTTTTTTTTTAACATAAAATTTAAAATTTAAGTTTAAAAATGTGACATTTTTTTTCTAATATTAAAATTTAATAATTTAAAATCTTTAATTTAGAATTTTAAATTATCAATATATTTAGTATATTTACAATGTTTAAATTTATGCATATTTTAATATTTCAAATTTATTATAATATTGTTTTGTTGGTTTTAGGATCAGAAATGAAAGCAATCAGAAAATGCGACACACAAGACAATGAACACCACAGATACCCTGGGAAAACCCTCCAACTCGAGGGGAAAAACACAGCAAATATATCGCTTATATATTTTAGGAGTAAGAGCAGAAATCTGCTTACAACTCAGGCCCAACACAAAGCCGAATTTGATACAATGAATAATAGCACCTCTCCTAGATGCGAAGATACAGAATATGTTTCTCCTTGAGATCAATCTGCTGCTACAGAATAACGATCTGCTGCTATAGAATGATCTGCTGCTCAAGATCATGGTTTCTCCTTGAGATCGATCTGCTGCTACAGAATGATGATCTGCTGCTCAAGATCATGGTTTCTCCTTGAGATCGATCTGCTGCTACAGAATGACGATCTGCTGCTCAAGTGTGAACTTCTCCAAGGAGTGTGAATCTGGTGAAAGAACTTGATGATCAAATGAGAGATCACCTTGTATTTATACAAGATAAAGTGTCTCTTCATGTAGGTCGACCTCCTTAAGGAATAATAATAATAATTAAATGAGTCGGCCACATTAAGGACGACGGCCATAATAAATAATAAATATTATTTAGGTCGGCCCCAATTAATTATTCACAATAATTAAATGTTATATTATAATTTCCAAGTGAAGCGCCCCTTCACTTAATTATCACAATGAAATAAATAGCCAAGGGCTATATGCAATTTCATGTCTTCGATTAGGCTGGAAGAATGAACCCGAAGCTGCAATAACTTCAACACTCCCTCTCAGCTAGGGAGGAATACTTCCAACAGTACAAGACACATCACCTCATCGTGATGTCAACCACTAGGGCAACTCCCATATGTGGAAAAGTATCATATCACCTCATCGTGATATTAACCATCATGGCTCTCCCATGTATGGCAAATGTACATAAGTGCCCATCACTCAATCGTGATATCGTCACCTCATAATGACATTCACCATGGCTACTCCCAGAGGGTGAAAAGCACAAGTACAAGAAAATCATCACTGACTCTCTCACGTGATGTTGCCACGGCGTCACACACATGCCATCCACCATGGCTCTCCTAGAGGGTGGAAACAAGGGCTTTCACCTTGAAATTCTCTCAGAGAGAGAAATGCATTAACAAGGGCTTGCAGCTCAAATCTCTCTAACAGAGAGAAATGCATTAAAGCAAATTTGAAGTTCACTGATGCTGAGAGTCCTTCTCAACTAGGGCTTCATTCTCCACAATACCAAGCTTGTCTCGAAAGTACACAAATTTTACTCTGGCAATAGGCTCAAATGAATCAACATCCTCTTCTGGTTCAATAGACTCCCGTTGAATCTCAGGAGTTCTTACATCGACCTCCTAACCTCTTCGTCCAAAGTTGCCTTTGTTGGTTTGACAGACTCCCTCTGAAGGTTAATTCCTCCTCTTCGAAGAAACTGATTATAGTGACAACCTGAGTATGTTCTTCCTCTTCGAGAGATGTTTTCAGTCACCAACCCAATCCCATGGCTGCAAGTTGTGTCTCCATTCAACCTACAAGATGCATCAAGCTCTTCTTCTGTTGAAAGCAATCTCTTATGCTTCTTGGTCCGTCCTGAAAGCATTAAGGAGAGATTACTAATAGTTCATGGAACTCAACTATCTTGAAGAGAAATATCAATGCTAGAAGCATACATGATTGACTATCTCAATGTTATAGCATGAATTAATAACTACATAACAAATTCATGAACATTATTCAACCATGCAATACTTATCTTATTGAAATTAAAATCTCCTTAAGTAATCCCAAATAATTAATTCATCATTCATCTTCGTTGATTTTGATATGTCTTTCTTCCATCTTTACTGCTCTCGGAAGAGCTAATCTCAGCATAACAAAAGACAATCTACATAGATTTCATTACACAACCAGCATATAGAACTAGACTTCTCAAAGAATCGAGGCTTTGTCACAGTTCATGCATAGAGAATGAAATCAATCACAATCGTAATTTCAGTTCTCCTTTTATTTCAGAGTCACACTCAAAAATTAGTATGAAACAACTTGCAATGAAAAAATTGGTAACTCAGCAAACTAAAATCCATCCCAGATTTAAGTAGTATAAACAAAAATACTTATCTCTTTTTTAATTAATCTTCCTTGCATTCACCAAGGATTCAAATCTGATCAAGCTTCTTCCATGCAGATAGGTTCAAATCATTCAACGCAGTCTCCACTTCAATAGAACTTCAACAACATACTTATTAGAGCCCGCACAGAAATCACAGTGGCTGCATATAAATGAAGATCACAACCTCCTCACTGATAATGCCCAGCACATGACATATTTTCATTCCATTTCAAAGATGTCACAGATAATTGCCTAGCAAGAAGGATTCGCTAAAAGATTAAACGTTGAACTCCAAGCAACTTTTGATAGGATCTGAAAAAGTCTCTTTACTTTCTTCACAAAGTTGGCAATTACATTGACTAAACAAGAACAGGTGATGTCGTTGAAGACTCTTAGTCTACTGTCCCGAAATGTGCATAACTTCAATCTAAGTTCCAATGTCAACAAACTATCTCACTGCAATCAATTTCTGATCAAATCTTTTCATAGACCCGCTCTGATACCATGTTAGTTTTAGGATCAGATATGAAAGCAATCAAAAAATGCAACACATAAGACAATGAACACCACAGATACCCTGGGAAAACCCTCCAACTCGAGGGGAAAAACCCAGCAAATATATCACTTATATATTTTAGGAGTAAGAGCAGAAATCTGCTTACAACTCAGGCCCAACACAAAGCCGAATTTGATACAATGAATAATAGCACCTCTCCTAGATGCGAAGATACAGAATATGTTTCTCCTTGAGATCGATCTGCTGCTACAGAATGATAATTTGCTGCTACAAAATGATCTGCTGCTCAAGTGCGAACTTCTCCAAGGAGTGTGAATTTGGTGAAAGAACTTGATGATCAAATGAGAGATCATCACCTTGTATTTATACAAAACAAAGTGTCTCTTCATGTAGGTCGGCCTCCTTAAGGAATAATAATAATAATTAAATGAGTCGGCCACATTAAGTAAGTCGGCCATAATAAATAATCAATATTATTTAGGTCGGCCCCAATTAATTATTCACAATTATTAAATGTTATATTATAATTTCCAAGTGCCCAACACAAAGCCACATTTGATACAATGAATAATAGCACCTCTCCTAGATGTGAAGGTACAGAATATGTTTCTCCTTGAGATCGATCTGCTGCTACAAAATGATCTGCTGCTCAAGATCATGGTTTCTCCTTGAGATCGATCTGCTGCTCAAGATCATGATTTGCTGCTCAAGTGCGAACTTCTCCAAGGAGTGTGAATCTGGTGAAAGAACTTGATGATCAAATGAGAGATCATCACCTTGTATTTATACAAAACAAAGTGTCTCTTCATGTAGGTCGGCCTCCTTAAGGAATGATAATAATTATTAAATGAGTCGGCCACATTAAGGAAGTCGGCCATAATAAATAATAAATATTATTTAGGTCGGCCCCAATTAATTATTCACAATTATAAAATGTTATATTATAATTTCCAAGTGAAGCCCCCTTTCACTTAATTATCACAATGAAATAACCAAGGGCGATATGCAATTTCATGTCTTCGATTAGGCTGGAAGAATGAACCCGAAGCTGCAATAACTTCAAGCGCCCCTTCACTTAATTATCACAAAGAAATAAATAGCCAAGGGCTATATGCAATTTCATGTCTTCAATTAGGCTGGAAGATTGAACACAAAGCTGGAATAACTTCAACATATTTTACTTTTAATAATTATATTTAGCTTTTTTAATAATATTTTAACTCAGTATATTTAAAATATTCAGATTAGATTTATATTCGTTAATTTTGTCTTTGTCAAACTTCATTGGAATTTTACCTTTGTCAAACTACGTCAAGATTTATCTTCCTTGAACATGAACCTTGTAACATAGGTCAAAACCATTATTTTTCTGATCAAAAAACGGTTTTCTGGATAATTTCCAATTTATCACAATTACTTACAATCTTTTGTAACTACCTCTATTCCCTAAGTTGCTGGGTTCACCCAATTCCGGAGATGTCCCATACCAAACTAGTCTGGGTAAGGATACCAGTACATACCCAGAACTGTGATTTCCTCCCAGGTACATCCTTAACATACCCAGAGCCAACCACATGCAGATTTTCTTTTTATTCAGAACCAAGGAAAAAAAACCTTTCAGTTATAACCCTACATTTTCTTTTCATAAACACATGCCAGAATAAAGTGTTGTTTCCTCCTTTGTGAATTAGATATCACACATATTTTCCACAGTTACACACTGTAAATTTTCTTTTCTGCTGGGTGCAGGTGCGGAGCTGAAGAATTAAATATTGCATGTACAGAAGTGCCCCAAAACCATTACCATCAATTTGAAGCAGGCCATTGATAGTAATGTCAGTAACAGCAATTTTGATTGTGACTCTATGGAACAGGCATTTATTCTTTTATACACACTTTCTCCCCTTGCTTTTCTTCTTTTCCAACATGCGTCACAGATTTTCCAATCAATGTTCAGGCCCCTATTAAAATATTAAATGTAATATTAATGGTCATCTTAACTTTTATTAGTCGTTAATTTACTTTAGTTACCTAAGTGAGTTTTTAGTAACTTTTGTTCACTTTAGTTGTTTTCTGCTTTAGTTAGCTTTAGTTAACAATTGTTTCTTTTTAAACATCATCTTGTAAATTTCTTTATAAGGAGGTTTCGTCTCTTTTTGTAATTATGCAATTATGAATATCAATTATTTTTTCATGGTATCAAAGCTTGGTTAGCCGATTTTTTTTTAAATTGAAGAAATTTTTTTAAAAAAATTTGGGGTTTCTAAATCATGTGTACCTGTTTTTCCGGAGTTTGTGGGCAGATTTGATAGTTTTTTGACTGGTTTTTCCTGATAAAAATCATGTTTTTCATGGCAACCTGGAAAGTTGTTTTTTGAACCAGTTTTTGACAAAAAAAATTCTGGGAAAAATAAAAATTTCTGCAAAGAGTTTTTTTCAAAAAAAAATTGATAAAAGAGTTTTTGAAAATTATTCTATAAAAATTATGCAGTTTTTGAGGATTTTTTCTAAAGAAATCTTTACTTTTTCAGAGTTTTCGAAGGTTTTTCTGAAAAATCTTGCAGTTTCTGAGCCTCTTTGTTAGACAATTTTTTGAAAAATCGTGAAATGTACCAGCTGATTGTCCATTGTTTTGCTAACTAATCACAGTGGTACCTCGTTTTAAGTGCTTTGGAAAACAAGAGGGATGGTGTCTTTGTCCAACGTCATGTTGGAAAGTACGCAAAGGTTCAATGGGAAAAATTATAATACCTGGAAGCAAAGGAAGGTCACAATTTTCAAGTGTCAATTTCTTGATTTGATTTTTCTGCAGAAAAGGATCTGTAATTGCAAGGCGATTATGCTTCTCCAGTTATCAATCACTAATGATATGTTTCCAGAAGAATATGGGTAGAGAGTTAGACTAAGTTTATGTTTGTACGATGACCATTAAGGGTTGTTTTTAGCATCTTTTCGTTTTCTGCTTTAGTTAGTTTTAGTTAACGATTGTTTCTTTTTAGAAACATCATCATCTTGTAAATTTCTTTATAAGGAGCTTTCGTCTCCTTTTGTAATTATGCAATTATGAATATCAATTATCTTTTCAGCCCCATCCATACCAAAGTCCACTAACATTTTGGTGCTTCAAATTTGGGCAATGGGTAAGAGAAGTCTCGGTTTTAGAATCTCAAAACTCAATAAATTTTGTCACTTTAGGGCAACTAGTTCTTTATCACATGCCCATTCACTTGGCCTCACTCTGAATCTCTCCTTTTAAATTATTTTATACTTTGTTAGTTAATTACTAATAGTAAATAATAATAGATAGATAGATAGATATTAATTGGTTACTTTATAACATAATATATTAATTAATTGATTACTTTATAATACAATATATTAATTGGTTACTTTATAAGATAATGCATTTACTCGTTAAATAATTTATAGTAAAATATTTATTACATATCACTATAACTAGCAAAAATACTCTTGAACTTCACAGCTTCCAACCCTAATCATGCTTCTCAAAGCATGCATGAACAAACTTCAGCAACTGCTAAGGAATCTCCTTCGAAATTTTTGTTCAAGCCAATGTTACCCCAAGTTTTCAAGACAAGGACAACAGGGGACGGCAGGATGAGTCCCCAAGTTTCCGATTTTTGAGGCCAAATTTGGGGACGACAAATGACGGCTATATAAAATATAGGGAAAATTTTAAATATATAGGGAAATTTTAAATATTCATATGAAAACATGGATAAAGCATACATAATATACATTATAGAACCTTAACATATAACATTTGTGTTCCACATTCTTTGTCAATACTCAATACACATTGAAAATTCAGAAATAACATACATGAATCATAATAAAACCTTCAAGTTATAATTTATAAACTTATATCAAATTACATAAGGTTATTTCTAGCTCACAAATTGGGCGAACATTTGTGATTACAGTGAAGATTGATTCACCTAGGTTATTGATTACTTGGCATAGAACAATAATGAATAGTTGAGGTGTCTGAAGGCAGAATTATTGTAGTTTGGTGGGAGTGTGGACTACTGGAAGTAAATTCAATTCTGGTGTATTGTCTGATATGGATTTGAGCAGTTAAATGTGGGGGCAATTGCTGCACTCAAGGAGTTTTGGGCATCAAATTGCCTTAATATTCAGCCTATTTCCAATTGTGAAGAATTGTTTAAAAAGGTCAAAATCCTAAGTCTTTGTCTCTAAAACGTGTTAATGAACAACAAGCAAATAAATTCAAGTTTACACACTTTTGGAATAATTTTTTGTTATTTTTATATATCTCTAATAGAGCATCAAATATTTATCTTGTTAGTGTATCAAATATTGTGAAAGATATATGAAAATAATTTAAACGAACAACTCGTAAACCAAAAAACTGAAAACTATTATAATGACATTTGAATGTTTTTTACCGCTGTACCAAACAAATTAAAATATTTTTTATATTTTTTTAATAAATAAAATTTAATTACCTATGAAGGGTGGTCCTTTTGGCCCCTCTTTTGGATCCTTTCAAAATAAGGTCAAAATAAAGTGCTACAATTATTTCCTTGAATGTTAGGTGGTCCCTTCATTGTTAGGCTAAGCTAGAGATTGCTAGCATGAGGTGTAGGGAGGCTTCAATATATATATATATATATATAAAACATGCTTTGACGTGGGGGACGGTCGAGGGACGGCTCAGTGGTCCCCTGGACGGTCAGCCATCCCCCTTTCCCTTTGACCATGCCCCTCGTTCTGGAAACGTCCTCTATGAATTTGCAAAAAAAGGGGACGCCAGGGGACTGTCCCCCAATACCCAAGGACAAGGATGGGGCATTTTGGGGGGGGGGGGGATGCGTCCCCGAGTTTACCTAGTTCAAGCAAAAGGCTTCTTGTGCTTCTCTGTCCAGTGCTGATAATGGCAATTTAGCTCCTTCTGGTAGCAACTCTCAAAATGCTTATCACATGAGCTACACTTTGTAACCTATCAGGTATCCTCTTAAAGCTCCCAGATCAAACAAGCATGAAAAAGCCTCACCATGTGAAGAAAGGGTATTCTGGTTTCTTTCCCAGTTGCAGAGTCCCTTTCTACCAGCCCAATCATCAAATCTTCCCTCTCATTTGGTGCTTCCTATCCAAGACTTGCACTTCAAGGGCAATTTGTGACATGGCCTAACAACTCGACTCAAAGTAATGGTCCCTGGGTAGGGTTATCCCCCTTCTTTCTAACCTTTCATTCAAGTCCTAGAAATTAGCATGAATGAAGAGGTGGTTGATAATGAAGAGCACCTGTTGGAGCATGCCATCCTCCACAAAGTTACAAAATTGTGGCCCAAATCTCCATATAAGCTTCTAGAAAAAAAAATCTCCATATACCCCTAAAAGTGATAAGGAGTTGTTTTGAGAGGACCATGGGATTTTCATGGTGATTTCCTCTACAATAAACCATGGCTTCCAACTTTTGATACCCGAATGGGTTCTTCCTCCTCTGTTTATTTATGGGTGAAATTTTACCTTACTTTTACAATTTTGGAAGACTGAGGGTCTTAAGGCTATTGGAAACGAACTTGGGAAGTTTCATTGTATGTATGATGCTATTGCTTGCTACAACTACTCCACTTATTCCACATTTGTGTGGAATTGCATTCATCAAAGGTTTGCCTGCTGAAATTCCCTAAGATTGGAGATAGAAGATGGCATCAACATTGACTATGATAAAATTACTTTCAGGTGCAAGAAAATGTTTTTCTTCTAAGCATCTTGCCCCTCAATGTCACAAAATCTCAAGACGATAATTTCTATGCAAAGCAGACAAAGCGTTGTTATGCATTCAAAACCCACTTCGTGGGCAAGTGCTAAACCTCACCATCTATGTCAAAGAGTTAACCATTTTTATGTATGAAAGTCAAAATTCGGCTGACTCCATTAAAACCCAAAAAATATCATTCTAATTCAGCTTAAAGTTCATGCAAAACAAGGGTTGAATGTTTTTAATTAAAATATATTTTACAATAATGTTTTTCATTAGGGTTTTTTTATTTTTTCTATAAAACAAATACACACAATATGTAAACACGTGTCACAATCTTCATTATATGATTGTTGGGTTGAATACGAATTATATTTCGCACAAGTTGTGTCTAATCAGATTGATGGCACTTCTCTACAGACATGATTCATGCTATAGTGACACAAATCCCCCAATTCAGCAAGTCAATGGAGTCTCTGAGTATCAATCTAGAATTATGCATATAATTATCATGTGCAACAAAACAAAACAAAAAATCAGTTGACTTGTGAGTGCCTGTGCAACAACTTAGAGGTGTATTTAGTGAGGAAGGAGACAATTATACGCTCAACAAAAGGGCAGCAAGAGGCATGTGGCACCATGACAAAGCAACTTTTAGGTAGGTCACGAATCGCAATCCTTGAAAAAAAAAGGTTTATTTTCTATTTAGATTAATTTAATGTAAAATATTATGATTAATTTAAATATCTAAAAAATACATTAAAACTTTAATACTTCAAAATTGTTATATTTAAATTAAGTTTTATTAAATTTTTTATCTTAATCCAACAGCTTGTTATCAACTTTAATTTTATGATTTGTTAATGTTTTAAATCTTAAGTGTTATTATTTGTCTTTTAAAACAGGCAGATTATAATGGCTAATTTTAAATATTTAACTATTTTTTTAATTATTAAAGTTCAATACCAGATCTAGCAGCTTGTTATTAATTTTAATTTTATACTTTGTAAATGTTCTAAATATTAAATGTTACTATGTCTTTTAAGACACGCAGATTGTAATGGCTCCCCAAAAATCAAGCACTACATGATATTGATCGTAAACGTAACTTGTATCAAAAACCTTTTACCAAAAGTTTAACAAGGGTAATGGACCACTTACTTGGCATTTTAGGTGGTGTAGGAGGAGGTATCACTCACTAAATGTCAAAAAATGACTCTAAAGACTAGAGCTGCTTTAGATGAAGACCAATCCTTTTCAATTGTAGAAAAGATAAAGACACAAAAGAAAATAAGAATCGAATAGAATGTGTCTATATTCACATCTATTGTGTCTTCCTCTTCCAATATGCCCAAGGTCATGACAGGTGCATCAAAAAAGAGTTCAACATTGAATAACTTTTGATAACCAGCATAAAAACAAACGGATGATGTGGTAGCTGATTTGTTTTATTCAAGTGGGCATTCCATCCAATGTAGCTAGGAATCCACATTTTGGAAATGCAATTCAAAAAGTTGAGTTTGGCAAAGGGTACACACCTCCTTTAGAGGCTTTCAAAACAGCTCTTTTGCAGAGGTCAAAGGATAGGGTAACTAAAAATTTAACTAAGGTCAAAAGCTCTTTGAGGGCAACAAGTTGCACTATATCCAGTGAAAGATGGTCAAATATATGTCAGAGGCCATTGATTAACATTTTGGCGGCTTGTCCTTAAGGTGTTGTGTTCTTGAAGGTGATTGACACCATGAACCATAAGAAAAATTCAATTTTAAAATATTAGAGGAAGTCGTTCTATAAGCAGAGGTGGAAATGGTGGTTCAAGTGATAACTAATAGCGCAGCAAATTGTGTGGGAGCTAGGAAGCTAATAATAGAGAAGTACCCACAAATATCTTGGTTCCCATGTGCAGTCCATTGTGTAGATTTGTTGTTCCATGACTGCTAAATTCCCATGGGTACATAAAGAAATTCATAGAGGGAGAGCAATTGCAAATTTTATAAAAATATCGTTGTTGGATATTGAATCTTTACAAGCAACATGTATTTACAGAGTTGTTGAGGCTATGTGAAACAACATTTGTTTCATTTTATATCATTTCGAAAAGCATGACTGAAGAGAAAGCAGCTCTAAGGTTTGTTATTTGTTCCAATTAGTGGGAAAGTTCAACTATTTTTGAAGGTCCTAAGGGGTAGATCATAGAGTAAATAATTTTAAACAACAATTTTTGAAAAAGTGCAACAAAGGTTTTAACTTTTAAATGTACGTGGGAGAACAATTGCAAATTTTATTAAAAAATCGTTATCGCATATTGAATTGTTACAAGCAACATTTATCTACAAAGTTGTTGAGGATTTGTGAACAAAGATTTGCTTCATTTTATATCATTTTGAAAAGCATGGTTGAAAAGCAAGCAGCTCTAAGGTTTGTTATTTATTCCAATGAGTGGGAAAAATCAGCTATTTCTAAAGATCCCAAGGGTAAGAACATAGAGTAAAACATTTTAAAATATAAAAAATTTGAAAAAGTGCAACAAAAGGTTTTAAATGTATGTGGGTCACTTGTTGATGTGCTTTGTATGGTTGATGGTGACAACCCTTGTCTTGGCATGCTTTATGAGAGCATAGATTGTTGTAAGGATGCTATTCAAAAGAACTCAATAATGTGGATGCAAACCACATGAAGATATGGTAAACAATTGATTCTAAATGGAAAATTGTCATGTCCCCTCTAGGTCAGCCAACTAGGGCATTCTAAATTCATAAACAAAAGTGTTTATTAACACTATAATAAATCTAAAAAAACAATAATAATATTAATGGGGTAATATAATAATAAAATAAAAATATTAATTTAAATTTTGATGCAAAGTACCCTCTTGCTCACATCTCAACTCATGCTCAACCATTGAGAAAAGGCAGACAAAAATAACATGCTTGAATTAGTTAAAATTGAATTCAATAAACACACAGTTGTTGAAAGTTGAAACCAATTACACATTAAGTGTGCAACCACAATTACAAAGCATTAAACTTTTGTTGATCACTACCCACGCAGACTAGACACACTCAGCTGCTCTGATCTACCCATATGGCTTCGCTCTCTTTCCAAAGGCTACGATTTTCACTTGGGCCAATTCTCCTTTTTCATCTATTCAACCCTTAATCTGTATCTTCAACATTTCCTTGTATCCTCCCATCGCCAACGTTCTGCGAGCATATTCAACCTGTTTTCAAATGTGGTGCGGCTTACTTCTGTGCATTTTTCTATCCCTCTCCACTGCTGTGCATAGAATTCTACCTATGCATCTTCATGGTATTCACTTGACTGATTTCTTCTCGCCTGCGCACTTCACATTCACTGCTGCACACACCCTTCTTCTGCTGTGCACACACACACACACACCCGTTCTGTTCAATGCCTCTGTTGTCTTTACTAGACCGACCCTCTCCTCAGTCTATCGGCCTTCCTTTTCCTTAAAAAACCGTGACCTCCCTTTTGTGCTTGTATTGAAGGTGAAGAGGCAAGATTTAAACATAAATTTCAAGATTTATTCTTTGTTGAATTTAGTATGTCGTTTCCTTCATTTGTGGTGATGTCCTGACAAACCCGGTAAGAAGCACATTGTTAAGCCATGGACCTAAAGACATGCACCATTCTTGCCAATACCTGGGTATTCACTGTTTCTGCACTCCAGGCTTGGCTGCAATCGCATTTGGGCCTGAATCATTCAGACAGGTCTCATTCACCCTTTCTGCTACTATTTTCACTTTTTCAGGACAGGTTTCTGGAATAGAAGAATGTCTAAGGTACCTATTATTTTCAGTTAACTGCTGGCAATAATAGATTGGAGAGTGCTAATGAGAGTTATATCGTAGAGAGTTAGTTCAACGATTCTCCTAGAGCTTGCAGAACCATCAGAGACACAGTAGCATTCCTCTTGGTTTGAACAGGAACAGGCAGGCAAATTTATAGTGAATTGGAATGGCATCAGATGCCACATAGCTTCAGGGTCAAAATATAAAGAGAACTTGTCTTCAACAAGAGGGCCTGCACAAGGATGGAGAGATAAGATTTTCAAAGTGAGATTGCAATGCATGTACCTGCTGCAATACATCATTAATAACTTGTGATGCTTTACGATTTTTACCTGTTAATGCAACGGAGATTATCCATCTTCAACATGATAGTGTTCTGGTCACTGTGTGCCCAGTGTGCTTCCTCACAACACTCAATCAAGGGTTTATATGACATGGCTGCATTGTACTTCCTAAGTGACTTAGGAAGTAGGCAAATTGAATGTAAAGAATAAACTGATTTATAGCAAGTGCTCTAAATCTAGGGCTTAATTGGTACCTGATCAGAGAAATGTCCTACTTGTGTGATGTGCAGGGTATTATATCCAACAACAAGAACACAAGTTTTTCAATTATTTGCTTCCTAGATGGGTGTAGAGTAGAATTTCTTAAAAACCTTCTGAGTGCTGCCATAATTTGTTAAAGAGTTTCGCATGAAAGTGGATGAATTCTGTAGACATCGCAGAATACTGAGTAATGGTTTGTCCTGCAGCTTCAGCAAGAGTTCTAGCTACATTCAGCAGCAGAATTCATATCTCATCACTGCTTTTCCACCCTTACTCACTTTCTATCAAACTGTTAAATCAGATTCTGCCACTCCAATAGTATTCATTAAATGTTTATCCATTAAGGGTGTTAATTGACGGAATGAGTAATACTTGGATTTGGAAAACAATGCAGCCGCTGCATCTTATACTGCTTTTCTGGAAGAAGAATTCAATTGCAGAGTTGACATTTTGCACAGTATAAGGAAGAAAGATGGCATGGTTACATGTCTGCAACAAAGATTGCCATGCCCTAATTCAGTAGAATCCCTGAAAATGAAGGGGAGCTTACTCTTTCATAGAAATGGGGTGTTGAGAGATCTAGATGAAAGCATTAAATTGGATATGTAAGGATTAATACACGTGGGTAGGAAGTCCAAAGTGACAGATGTTGGCTCAGTAATCCACAGATGTAATGGATGACAAATGTTAGTGTGGCTGACTAAAAATTAAAAATAATAAGAAATTTGCCAGGTCTGCGTCATATTTTGGCTTTGAAACCAAGTCCAAGTCGAAAATCAGCTAGCCATTTTTTTGTCAAGTCCAAGTCTCAATTTTATGGGTTGAATCAAACTAAATATGTTAAGACTATTTCGCAGAGATTTAGAATGTACAAATGCAAACTTATTAATATTCCTAGTCTTGTTGATTTAAAGTTATCTGTATAATAGTGTCCCAAGACACAAGACTAATTGAGGACATGTGCCATGTCCCTTATGCAAGAATTGTTGAAGTTTAACATGTGCCAAGGTATGTACCAAACTAGGCATTGTCCATGCAAGGGAAGTTTTGAGAAAATATAAATATCAAACATGGGTAATGAACATTGGACTTCAGAAAGAGGATCTTTAGATATTTTTGGGTGACCGTACAGATTATGCAACCTATTACCATGGAAGACCTGAGATGAACCAAGTATTGGATGTACAAGGTTTTGTTCATTTTGTTTGGGCTGGAGATATTGATGTTCAAGATAAGGAATTATGTGTATTGACCAGTCACTTGGATTTGCAAAAGGCAGGGATTTTTTGTATTATCAGCTACAAAAGCTGGGTACATAGAAGCCACTCATGCAAGCAAGGAAGTTGTATGGTTGCAGAGGTTGTGTTAGTGTTTAGAGGATGGGTAACAACTATTTAGCTCTCCTGAGTTCCAACTCCATAATGCAACTATCCGACAGTGGCCCTATAAATTCTATGGCAGGTCGGCTGATTAAGGAGGGATGCTCGGGGGCCATCCAACCGTTGTTTATTAGTTCCGGCGAGAAAGGAAGGCAAGCAGCTGGACTACCATCGGGAGGAGAATTCTAGCCTTTGTTTCGATTACCCGATCAAGGGAAGGCTTTTTTCCCTGCTTTGTCCATCCTGAACTGGGGGTGTATGAGTAGGTTTGGGAAGGACCTCCCATAGACACCGGGCAAGGTTCTGCTGCTTGCTCCTTTGCTTCTGGCTGAGATGCTGCTTGCTCCTTTGCTCCCTCCTTGAACTAACCTGCTATCTTACTGGCTGAACAACTATAAACCTCCCTTCTATAATAAACCCTCCCGCAATATACATACCTTCCTACTCCAACCGCCCCCCCGGGAGGAAGATTAGTTGGCGGGGCCCTCCCACCCTGGGAAGGTCAATATATCTGCACCCCCTGGGAAAGGAAGATAGTAGTTCCCTCAATGGCATCTGATCACTAATTTGATCAGGGAGTTAGCCGCCCTCTGTCCTTCATTGCCACCAAGGGTGGGTGTATTAGCTCATCCAGTCGCCCATCCTTCACTTCCATCTGTAGTGGCGGCTATCACGTAGATAATCGAGAACCCCTACTTACGTAACATTGAACACCCCGCCTTCCCACAGGGGCCGCCCTTTCCCCGATGGAGCGATAAGAAGTTCTAGCCCACTTAATTAACGAGGTTGGGAGGACGAGACGAATGGGAGGACAACTATAGATAGCAGGAAGGAAGGTGCCCGGAGAGAAGTTAACAACATTGATTTCTATCCAGAAGGACGCTAACTTTCTTTCTTTCTGTTGGCCAGATATTCTTTTCTGAGAAAACCGATCCTTCACCCCCTCTTGTTTATGAGAAACAGCTATAGTTGCTAGTGAACTACTCTAGTTCCCTGGGCCACCCCCGGATGGAAATAAGATTCTATACTACCTGCTACCCCTCCGGGAGGAAAGTCATAACTAACTTGATATCGGTTGGCCTAACTCACTATAGTTAGGTAGGTGACCGGTTGGAGCCTAACTCACTTCACCGGGGCATCCCCCACCGACCACCGGGGGTGAAGGCTAGGTGGCACCTCCTGTAGGAAGGGTAGGCTGGAGAGTTGGAAAGAAGGTGACCGGAAATAAGTTAACACATGTCCTAACTATCTCTAGTCTTTGGGCTCTAACTGGATGGAAGGAAGTCCTCGCATGGGAACCTACACCCCCACCACCCTTTACATAGGGTTCCCTCCCTCCGGGAAAGTCAGTTAGATGCACCCAGCCCGGATTAGGGAAATCAACAACTACTATCTCCCACCCGCCCTTTAGGACCAACCTATTTGCCTTATGCTAGCAGACTAATGCTACAAACCCCACCCGCTTTAGTAGTTGCCAATATGATCGGCTACCGAAGGCATGCCTTGGGTTGGAGCCCTGGCCCCCTACCCTGGCGAATTGTAGAGGGCCAGGGGGCGAGGGCCAAGGTAGGGGGCCAGGGTAGGGGGGCTAGGGCTCCCACCCAAGGCATGCCTTCGGCAGCCAACCATATTGGCAACTACTATAGCGGGTGGGGTTTGTGGCATTAGCCTGCTAGCATAAGTGGGGTTGGGCCCAACTTTAGGAGGGCAATCGGCTCCAAAGGATAGGCTCGAATTCCCTTCCATAATAGTTGTTCGTTCAACCTTTCTCACTATTAGCTAGTTTAGCTAGAACTCCCTTCCTCCAGCCCAAAGAACAAAAAGGTGGGATTACCAGAGTTAGTGCTATCCAAAGGTGGGGGATGGCCCGGTGAGGGATGCACTAATTGAATTTCGTCTACCAGGATGGTAAGAACAACTGTTGCCTGCCACTAAGGGTGTAAAGGATGGCCCCTCCAGTAGGAATGTCCCCACCTGAAGGTGGTGCGTGTTGTCCAAAGGTAATAGGAGGTGTAATAGGAGGTGGTGTTGGGTTTCCATCCATGAAGAGAAGTTGCCACCGAGGTTGTGGGTGGGTGGATGATAGTTGGGGTTGAAAGGATGGACGGTGCCCCGGAACTCTAGTTTCCCATGGAACTATTGTTTCCCACCCAAGGCGCCCCTTAGAATAGTAGGGTGGGGTCGGTGGGGTTTGTTTCAGGACCGACCATACTCGCCTTTGGTTGGTGGGGTTGTAGTTGGTTCTCAGAGAAGATATTACCAAGTAGGAAGTTAGGGCCCCACCCAGGGAATCAACTATAGCTTAAGCCTTCGGAAGGATAATCACTACCTTCCTAGCTCCTCATTACCGAGAACAATCCAATGAAGCCGTCGTCTATTCTATATTGAATAACGGGAGGGGAGAACATACATTTGACCGAGGAGGAAAGAATACAATACTGGATAGTTGAATGAAGCTTGTAACAATCTCTCACCTTGCTATGGTAAGGCTTCTATACATGACAACCTAACAGGCAAGGAGTAGACAATGAAGTTGGGAGGCAGGGAGTAGACAACTACCTTTATCAGGGAGGGTTCAAAAGTTCTCGATGGGAGCATCCAAATTAGTTGATTGGGCTAACCGGGCAAGGATCTTTCGAACCCCCCTAAAATTCTATGGGCAATCGACAGCGGCTATTATAGTTGTTCGTTCAACCGACCAATAACTTCCAACTGGACTAGGGATAGTTCTATAAGCAACTCCCTCCCACCCAATGAGAAGAGTGAACAATTACCATCCAATCTCCTCCGGAAGGAAGTCAACAACTATCATGGATCTGGAAGCTTCATTCACCCTCGGTCCTTCATTACGACAACCGGAAGGAAGGTTACCCAAGAGGAGATAGGAAGCTTAGTACAATCTTCCCACCACTCCAACACCATTATAGAAGTCCAGCAGCTATAGTTCGAGTGGGGGGGAATTTGAGTTGATTCGGGAGGCAATATCAACTACAAATAGGAGTTATCCATCCTTCACCCCCAGTTGGGCTCTAGCCAATTATCCATCATTGTTTTCTACTGTTACCAAGGGGTGTGGGTAGACAACTGGAGGGCCTAAACTGAACACCCTCTGTTGAACTAAAGGAGGGGGGAAAGGTTGTTCCATCCTGGGGGTGAGCTATAGGGGGTGTGGGAAGGAATGCTCGCCCAGGGGTTGCTATAGTATGTGTTTGGCCCTCGATAATTATCCCTTCCCTCATGTTCGAGCATGTCGACTGCCGAGAATTCCCCTAGTTGTTCGTTAGCCTACTAACATGAGAGGAGGAGATTGTTGATGGTGCTTTCTGGAGAGAGAGTAGTCCCCGGTAAGGACAGTTCAGTAATTGAATTAGGAAGGGAGGGGAGAATAACATCACCACGAATTGGATTCAGAGACTATACTAGATTCTTTCTATGAAAAACATCCATTTTAAACTACCTCCCATTTGTTCTCTTCTCCCCATAGAATTGTAGGGGGCCTCACTAATGAGATCCTTGTTCCCTTTAGAATAGTAGGGTCATAAGCCGGTAGGGACTCTATTGCCCACATCCCCGATAGGGACTAATCACCTTCTCCATCCCACACCGGGGGTGCTCCTCCCTTGCATCCTTCACCCTCAGCCATTCGGGACTAAGAAAATCAAATGGATGGTCTAGCAGGGAGTTCAATAAAGTATTCTCCATCCGGCCATCCGGGGGTGAATCAGGGTGGCACCCCTTGCCAACTATCGTGAGGGCAAGGAGAATAATGTATATGCTGCTCTGGGAACGTGGATGGATGGGAAGTCCTTCATTCACCCTCGATTGATTGTTTGGGCCTTCATTCACTCCTACCTTCCAACACTCAACTTTCTACAAGGAGGAAGGTGGTTGAGGAAGTTAGGTTTAGCAATATCTATTTGTTGGGCTCCAATTCGTTCTCCAGTTATCCATCAACAACTATAATAAGGAGGGCAACCGGTCGAGTAGATAGATTTATTATCGCTCCCATCCCACACCAAGCCCTTCAGGATCGACCAAAGGAGAGCTTATATTCTCCCACCCCCCGGGTGGGAGGGAATCATAGTTCACCGACCATGCCCCTTCGGGACCAACCATACTCGCCTTAGGTCAGTCCCGAAACAAACCCCACCCGCTATAGTAGTTGCCAATATGGTCGGCTGCCGAAGGCATGCCTTGGGTGGGGGGCAATAAGTTTAGGGCCTCCCACCCAAAACAGCCTTCGGCACCAACCATATGGCCTTAGGTGGGGTTGGTTTGGGGCCTCGGTTGGTTAGGATGCCTTGGTCGGTGGGGTCCTAGGTATGGTCAGTACATAAAGTTGTAATGATATAGCCTAACTATCAAAAAGCAATTTACTTGGCAAAGAACCTTACTTGTCATGCTTGGGCAAAGCACAATGATATGCAGTTTCATTTTGTTAGTGACTATCAAAATGCAATTTACTTGGCAAAGAACCTTACTTATCATGCTTGGGCAATGCATAATGATATGCAGTTTCATTTTGTTAGAGACACAGTTGATGACAAAAAGGTATTGTTGGATAAAGTAGATACATTAAAGAATGTTGGTGAAGCATTAACAAAATCTGTTAAAACAACTTTGCATGTTTTACATCCTTCGTAGCCTTTACATTCATTGACAATTAGTGGGGTCCTTTTAGAAGGTGGTTTTTGAGCACATGGTGTAATACCCATTTAGCAGATTGTGATGGACCTACAAATAACTGCACATGGCTTAGAGTTATGCACAAGCAAGAAATATCTTTTGTATTCAATGTATTGTAAAAGGTTGAGCTTAATACAATAAGATGTTGTTTTCGCTGGGTTTTTTCCAACAAGGTTTCCGAATCAAATAGTCTTTCATTGTGAGTGTACCATTATTTTCTTTCTATCACATTTAAGATTCTGTTAGCATTGTGTCTCGTGTATTTGTTTTAATTTTCTCTTCAATCTGACCATACCCAGCTTCATTCAAACTAAGCATCCAGCCCAAATTTTTGATGGAGATTGGGCAGTAAAGGAGGAGATATGACATAGATTCTTCAGCTTGGTGCCAGAGAAAGCATATAGAATTCTGAATTTCACATAAATCCATCCTTTGTAAACAACCTTGGGTTAGGACTCTATTGTGAGATGCCAGCCATACATATGCAAATCCTTGAGACAGATTGCTTGAATTCCATATTAGAGGTTGGCCATGACTCAAATTGATGGTGATGATATAATATAGCATTTTAAACTGAACTGTCTAATAGTTGATTCATCGGATTCTTTCAGAATTACTCATGCCTATCCAAACAAAATAAACTGGAAACTGTTTGAATGACAGATTATATCACCTGAATGGTCTGGATTACTAAAACTGGTCTGGTCATCCCAAGGTTAAAAAGACAATAATCTCAAACTGTTTTAAAGATAGCCTATGACCTCCTTCAGGTACAGCTACTCCCCCTTCCAAGAGGCCGGTCTTGCGTAGACTGTGTGAAGCAGTTCTTTCTACAAACAGACCCTTTTCTACTTAAGAGAGGTATACGCAGGTCCTGGACATTTGCAAGGAATTAAGCCAATTTCAAACCTTGGTTTGGATGACAAACAGTAAAATTGTTATACAGATGAAGAGTGAATTCACTCACATGCTTCAATGTGTGTAAACTTATATTGCTTTAAAATTCATAGATCTTGGTAGTTTAATGATAATCATTACATGTGGGTGGGCATGAATTTTGCACCAGAGAAGGAGGAGATGCATTGTTTCCATTGCCTGATTACAAGGTAACCATGTTGGGGTCCATAAGGAGGTTGCTAAATTAATAGGAGGATACAGAGACTAATAAAAAAATTTCAAAGACATGAGATTATGACACAGTGAGCATTAACTCATATTACCATATAATTACAAAAATCAAATTTGAAAACAGAAAAAAACAGGATTGAATATTAGGTTCTACATAAGGAGGTTGCTAAATTAATAGGAGGATACAGAGACTAATAAAAGTTTTTCAAAAACATGAGAATATGACACAGTGGGCATAAACCCATATTACCATATAATTACAAAAATCAAATTTGAAAACAGAAAAAAAAAAGGATTGAATTTTAGGTTCTCAATTGGAAGGGATACTAGCTATAGAAGCTATAGCACTAGAGTTTGTAAACCTATTCTTGGACATTTTGTAATTTCACCTTTGAAATCTGTACTTGTAATTCAAATTTTAGAATCTAGATATTATTATATTACTTATCATTTATGATATACAAACTATGAAGTGAGAAGATGGGGATAAATCCCCCATGGGATTTGTATGAGGCGATGAGGGGTAGGATGGTAAATAACAGAGACAAGTATATGCCATTATGGGACATAATTGACAGAAAATGGGATAGACAAACGCACTCTCCTCTCCATGCTGCAAGATATTATCTCAATCCGACATTGTTCTATAACTCTTCATTCAGACATGCCAATGGTGAGGTCACACAAGGCTTGTTCATGTGCATGGAGAAAATGTTTACTACCACAGAATCATTGCAGGCAGCTATGGCAGAGTTGCCAATGTACAAGCAAGCAAGGGGTATTCTCTCATCTAAGGCTGTCATGGAAGGCAGGGAGACCTTCAAACCAAGTAATAGAATCAAAATTTTGATAGTCTCTATTTTTTCAACATGTACATTAAATGTGTTATTATTTCAAGATATTCTTACATGATTTCATCTCCAAATAATGTGTTTTTCAGCGCAATGGTATGAATTCTTTGGTCACGAAACCAAAAATCTTAGATGGATGACTACATGCATTTTGAGTCAGCCATGCAGTTCATCTACTTGTGAGCATACTTGGAGTGTTTTTGAAAATTTGAACACATACATTCGAAGAAATGCAACCATCTAACACAACGGATGAATGACCTAGTGTCTTTTTCACCACAACTCTGCTTGAAGCTAAAAAAAGCTCAAGGTTAGAATTTTAGTATACTTGCAATCATAGTTGTAAATTTGTAATTGTATTTATAATGTTATCACTTGTAATCGCAAGACTAATTTGTCCATGAACAAAACCAAGTACCATTGAGGATGGCAAGCCAATTGACCTTGATGAGATTGATCCAGAGTCTGAATGGATGCTGGTGATGATGACTTTCTTGAGCCTGAGGATTTTGAGATCCTAGAAGCCAACTTGGATAGTCATCAGGTTGAACAACTTAGGAGAGGCTTTGAACTAGGAGCTTCATCATTAGGACCTGCAGCCCTCTAGCATAGCTCTATTTGTAGTAGCAATAGTCATTGTCTACGTTTGATTTTTTGAAACTTTGTACTTAGTTTATAGGTTGACTTTGTACAAACTGTATTGTAATTGAAATTTTGTAATCTATCAGCATCTAGTTATTAGTTATGCACTATGAAGTAATGCTTTGAAAGATGTGCAATGCAATGTAATCAGCGATATGAATATAAACAACAAAAACCTTACAATTCATAAATTAAACTCTTTATTTTATTTGCTCTTTATATCTCTATGCTATGGAAATGCCTTTCAATTTCAAAAAGAAATAGTTGTGTCCATTGTTCTACAATTTTTTACCATTTTTTTTTAATGATTTTTTCCCAATTTTTTCAAAAAATCTTTACTTTTGGTTTGCTGATTTTTTTCCCAAAAGATTTTTGCTGCTATCTTTATTTCAATATATATATTTAATTTCTTTCTAAATGACACATTTGCTAGGCATAACTTTGACAACTTCTATAGCTTTATTTTCCTAACAATTTTATAATATATTTATCGCTATATTAAGCTGTGCTAAGGCCAGCGTTTACCCTTGAATTATCAACTATATGATTTTTTCCAAGTTTGTGACGCACAACTTTCAAATGAATTATTTTCATTAAATAGAGTTTATTTACATCTGAGATCACATAGCTTGATTAGTTTTTTTGTCCTACTCACTTGTTTCTGCCCAAGATTGATTTCTTGCTTATGTTTAATATGTAAAACCATGACAATTAAGATTCACAATCAACAATACAAAAAGGACATTGTTGGATAGGAGATCAATTATATGTAATCAAATCTATCTTGTACAATCTTTCCTTCTGCCATGTCCCTTCCAAAAAAGGGGGGCCTCACCCCCAGCCAGCTTATTTGATATAAAAAGGTATTTATTAACACCACTTAATATATTAATTAATAAATATTTAATATAATAAAATAATAAATATAGAATTCAAGCTAAATTTCAAATTTTAAAACTTGCTGCCAATAATGGGGCCTTAGGACCTAAGCTGCAACCACAATGGGAGGTTTTTTGGATGGTCAATCAACCAATTTGTGCTCAAAAACAGGGACAAACTTTGTGGCTGAGTGCTGGAGGTGAGGATGAAACCCCAAGCCTCTAGTTTGATCAATTCCATTTCAGGAGTTGCATGTGAAATAACAGGAGCTACTTGTTTTCGGGAAAAGGAGTGACATTGGGAAGATATCTGCCCAGATCGTGAGACTCAGACTCAGTGATCACCTTTGGAGTATTGAGAGGCAGACTATAAGACAAACCAGCATACAAAAACCCCAGGAAAGTAAGTTGTTCACATTACCGCCAGCAAACATTAACGCCAGTACACGAGACTCAGTATTTTCAGGGGCTGAAGGTCCAGATCCGGCCCAGAGATCACTTGAATTCACCCAGCGCACCTGTAATAAGGGACAGCAACCCTAGATCAAGGTTTCTGGCAGCAAACCAGAGTCAGAATCATTCCCCATCACAAGAAGTGGGCAATCTGCCCTGGAACAACCCTTGAAGGCTGGCGGGTACCCGGAACTTAGGATGTAATGTGCTGCGCCAGCCTTCAAGGGCAGATTGCCCACACTCACCTACAGCTTTGCCACCACCATTTAAGGCCAACCAACAGTCAGTACATCCGTAAATCAAACTCCATAGGCTCGTAGACCAGATCTGGTCTTTATTTCTGCATACTGAATAAAGTTTTGGTTTTAGGCATACTTAGAAATTGTTAGAGCGTTATCAAATCAGTATTGTGCTTGTATATTTGGCTTTACATATCAGATCTATGAGTTTGTATTGCTGTAACACATTTTTGGACCCTTGTTTATCAATTATATTGATCAGGTCTGACTTCTTTACACCACAAGAGTTTCATACTAGGTGACTTTGAAACAAATATTTACAGTTATTACCAGCACTTGTCTCCTTTTCGAGTTTTCTGTTGTTTAGATTTTCTACAATCAGAAAATACCAAGAAAAAAAAAACACAGTAAATTTCAAAATCTATCATAAGGGTCACTACACACTTACAATCAGTATCCTTTATTTTTAATGGTAACAGCATTGAAATTTCCATCAATAACTATTCGTAACTAAAGTAGATGGTTTACTCAGACCTATCGAGTTCATATTTAATTAACTATGACAGTAGTACAAATCAGTGACTGTTATTCAAGGAACATTGACATTCATTTCTCCAACACATACCTTAGAATAGAGTCGCACTCGTTGATCTTTGCTGCCCACATAATAAATGCAGGACAATGTCGGAAGCCAGTTGTGCAGTTCACTCTGTAAAATGTTACAAATTATAATAGAATCCAAACTATTAAGAATAAAAATGAATTTCCCTAATGAATCAAGTGAGTCTACTACCTTCCAGTTGACCATGACTGCATTGGGCACAATTATGAGATGTGGACCATAGTTCCCCTTGTACTCCATAAGATAAGCTATTAAAGCCATTACCTTCACAAAAATATCAAACATCAGAATTCATCTAAGGATTTGTACTTCAAAATATATCCAATTAAATGTATATCATATGTTCAAATGTCAAACACAATACAAATTCAAACACTGCAAAGGAAAAGATTATACAATGAAAAAATCAATCATTTAATCAAATTAACTGTCCCTTGGCATTCATGATAAAGGGATCATCATGTTTATCATTAGCACACAAAATCCTAATATGATCACACAATAAAAATGTCTTTTATATTTTCTTCATTGGTTGGTTGCAAACTTGATTCCTCATGTTGCATGCATGTTTTGAAATGGTTTTCCAAACAGAAAATGATTTCACTACATCCAAAGCAAAATCATGTTATGATTGAATGACAAATTAATGTTAGTGCACACAGGAAAAATATATATTTTGTGCATAAATAATATTGTAAATCACTGGAATTGGCCCAGGAATGCCAAGGGAAATATGCCCCCTTCATTTTCAAGTGTTCCTGAAGCATTTCACAACATTTTTTGCTTCTGTAGCCTATCAAGCTTCCACAGGGAAAAATTTGCTTGACATGAGGTTTGGTTATATCGCCTGTCATATGGATCTGCCTGGACAAAACCATAGGAATTGGAAGAAAACTGCTGTATGAACAAAAGGGGGTTCAACAGTAGTGAAAAAACAACCTAGCATCACTGACATTACCAATTGGTGATTTCTTAATTCAACTACAGTCAAGCATTATGGTTGTCTAGGAAGTTATGAACATTTACAGTAGTATATAGTTGGACCATTTAATTTGATATGTGAGAGGTTTGAATCATTAGAAATGGTTGTTCCAACAATGGCAATATAATTTTTTTCTGAGCAATTTTTCAGGCACTTAGATCTCTCCATTTGGACAAGCATTTCTAAGCTCGGTTGAAAAAAAAAATCAGCTTTTCTTCCCCTCACACAATCTTCAACTAGTATATTTTGTGCAAACATCCTGTATTTGCCAATTCCCCTTTTCAAGTTGCAAAATTCAAAATGACAGAAACTAAGAAAACATGAACTAGCACTTGCACCTAAAGGAGGTTCAAGGATTACGCCGATAGAAAATTATACATATGCTAATATGTTAGAGTACGTGTTTGTGCATAGGTGCATATGGATGCAATGTGCTGCAAGTTCTAGTTGCATGTGGCTTGATTAAACAATTAAAAATAAGTTCTAAATAATGGAATGAAATAAACTTAGATAAATCTAGATTTTTTCCACTTAATCAAATCTAGATTTTTCTCTTACAGAAATTAGGTATTTTGGAATATTTGCATGCAAATTTAAAACATAAAGCAATGCAAATGAAAAAGGAAAGTTGCCATCAAATTGACAAAAAACACTGCAAATGGAAATAGAATGTTCCCATCTAATTGACAAATCAATATTTATGATAAGTGAGATTTTGGAGGCTTTCACTTGATAGTTTGGAGGCTTTTACCATTAAATGGTAGCTGATTTACAATTAAATGGAAGCTGAAACTGGTTTTCCAACGACTCAACAGTTGTTTGCAGGCACGAAACTTGTTTCAGGCTCAAATCTCACACTATATGTAGCCTATCGGCTAAAAATAAACCTATGGCAACAAACTTAGATTGATGAAAAAAAGTCAACCTATATGAACTACAATAGAGATGAATGAACCAAAATGTCAGAAAATGTAGCGCACTTGAAAACAATTTTCTGTGAATTTCCTCAATTAAGTATTATTTCTATCTTATTCTTCTGGCAAAACAATAAGCTTTCTGGAATGTAAAGTGAATTACTGCATACACAAATCAAAGTGCTTTCAAATGTGTAACATTATATTTAGTTTGAACTGGTGCCTTATCATATAAAAGACAGGTTTACACACATATGCCTACAACTTGATCTTCCTGAGGAATGAAAAAATTAGTCTTGGCAGGTGTGATGTGTGCATTACATTCCAAACTAGACTAGAACCAAATGGAAAATATAGAGTAGTAAGATTAAGTAAATACTACTTAACAATTATCTAATCTATTCCTTAGCATTGATGATGAAAATGGTGCCATAATCACACAATAGTAAATGTCTTCTTGATGTTTTCTTCATTAGTTTTCTCCAAACAGAAAATAATTTCCATACGCATAAAGACATAATCATGTTGTAGCTGAATGACAGAAAAAAAGTTAACAAAGCACATCCAGTTATGTCATGTTTCCTGTAATTACAAGTGGATCAATTGTACCCATCATACTTGAAGCCATAGTTGAACTACTCGCCAAAAACTCGCGAGTTTTTTTGAAAAGCGAGTCTTTACAGAATTTACTCGCCATTAATACTCGCCCCTTTTTTTGCTAAAAACTCACGTGATCTGAGACATAAGCCCGTCAATGGCAAAAAGGGCATTTCAATTTCTTTTTCCTGTTGTTTTGAACGCTTGGTAGAACAAAAACCCAGTTCAAAGCATTTTGCACAATTTTTCAATGATTTTGCATCATGGAGATGAGATTTGAAAGAGATTTTCATCGGATTTCGAAGGCAAATTGGATTTCAAGGTAGGTTTTCTAATTTTTCTTGTTCTTCTTTTTTTTTCATTTTTGTTGATTGTTTGTTTAAAAAACATCATGAATGAACTATAAAATAGATTTAAATACATTTATATGTTGAAAAGAAGATTTAGATTCATCAAAACAAGAATTTGTGACACTTTTTTCTGATTATTTTAGATATTTTGCTGATTTTTTCTTTTTTTTCAAAAAAAATTCAAACCCTAGGTATTTTTTTTATTTTGATTCTTCTTGTTTGTTGAAAACAATAAAATTATATATTAGCTTAATTTGTTACTAATTTAAAGTAGTTTTCTGATTTTTACATTTTTTTCACATTTTTTTGTAACCCTAGTTTATTATTTTCTTTTTTTAATCCATTTTTTTTAATGAAAATGTTTAGAATCTTAGATTTTACTAATTCAAAGTAATCTATTTTCAATTTTGATTTAATCTAATTTAACTTGTTTTTAAATTTTCTATCAAAAAACTAACAAGTTGTGCTTTCACTTTGTGTGTGTAGGTTAATTTATAATGGCCTCTGAATCCGTTTCTACCCCTACCTCAGCACCATCCATGCCTAGGAGTGGGGAATATGGTAGGCACTCGTCCAGCAGGAGCTAGAGATCTTGCTTGGAGATATGCATATGAAGGACCAAAACCTAGATCAGTGTATTGCATTAGATGTAAAAATGTATACCGTGGAGGCATCAATCGCCTCAAATACCACCTTGCAAGCATCCCTAGACGTGATGCTAAGGCTTGCATAAACACCAATGAGGAAATAAAAAGACAAATGAATGCAATACTTTCCGTTGCAAAGGAAAAAAAAAAGGTGCAAAAAGTGAAGGCAAAAGCAGCAATGCAAGCTACCATAGCTTCTTCTCAAGGTTCTACCAATGCAGTCAACCTTGAGTCACTGTTAGATGATGATGATGTAGCAGCCGACATAGGGGGCTCTCTTCGTGGTCCACATGTGCGAAGGCAACCCAGCACCACCTCCATGCCTTCATCTTCCTCTAGTAGAGTACTAGGGACAGGATCAACACGGACACCTCCAACCATGGGTTCACGCATTGGTGATTTTTTTGTGCCTAGAAACACACTTGGTGCATAACCTTCTTTAGAGGCAACTAAGTGGAATTAGGAGGTGCATGAGCATGCAGATGTTGCTTGTGCCGATTTTTGGTACTTCAACAACATCCCTTTCAATGTGGCAAGCTCACCTTACTGGGAAAATTTGGTGACCGCATTAACAGTTGCAAGGAAAGGCTACAAGGCGCCTTCGTGCAAAGACTTGAGTGGAAGGTTAGTTTATGTTCTTTAATTTATGTTTTTTAAGTTCAATTTGTGATTAATTTAAGTTATTTCTTTGTTTACAAATTAAAATTGTGTACTTAATTTCACTTTGTACTTGTAGGTTGCTTTCTAATGCAACTAAAAGGGCAAGGGTAGTGATAGAAGAACAAAAAGAAGAAAGGCAAAAAGATGGCTGCACTATTCTTTCTGATGGGTGGAAGGATGGAAAAAACCGTACCATCATTAATTTTTTGGTTTCTTACAAAAATGAGGTGGTGTTCTTGAAATCCGTAGATGCCTCCAGCATAGTAAAAAATGCATAAAATTTGGTTAGAATGTTGGAGCAAGTGTGCATGGAGGTTGGGCTTGAAAATGTTGTGCAAATTGTAACTGACAATGCAACGGCATATGTGGCAGCAGGAAGAATCCTCCAAGATAGACACCACACAATTTTTTGGACACCATGTGCTGCCCATGTCCCTGACCTTCTTTTGGAGGACATAGGCAAATTAGATTGGGTCACACCGATTGTAGAGGATGGAAGGAGGATCACTAAATATATCTACAATCACCCTTGGGTTCTTAACTTGATGAGGGAGCACACCAAAAGTAGAGACTTGGTGAGATCTGATGTGACAAGGTTTGCAACGGTTTTATTAACGTTGCAAAGCATTCTTGGTGCATTGACGGCTTTGAAACAAATGTTTGTGAGTCAAGCATGGATAGACTCACCTTATTCGAAGAAGTCAGAAGGAGAAAGAGTTCAAAACATTGTCTTCGAGCACCTCTTTGCACAAAGAGCAACAGAGATTGTGAAGGTAACTTCAAAACTTTGAATTTGAATCTAAATTCAAATTGAACATTTTTCTTAAAATTAATGTCTTTCATTGTAAATTTGTAAATTACTAAATTGTAACTCTAATCTTTCTTTGCATTTTTAAATTTATATTGTAGGTGTCAGAGCCCTTGGTTAGAGTGCTCTGTTTGGTGGATGGGGATCAAACCCCAATGGGTTATCTTTATGAGGCCATGGATAGGGCCAAGGAGGCTATTAGAAATTATTATCAGGGGGACAGCCTCAAGTTTGATCCCATTTGGGAGATTATTGACAGGAGGTGGAACAATCAACTCCACCAACCTATCCATGCAACAGGGTACTTCTTGAACCCCCGTTTCATCCATTCATGCACCTATGTAGATCCTACTGGAGAGGTTATGGAGGGCCTCACTACTTGCATCCAACAGATGACATCCACGCCTGACAGGGCAAACTGCATTGTTAATGAATTGCAAAGTTACAAGGAAAAAAGGGGTGCACTCTTCTCTTCAGACTTGGCAAAGAGAGCAATAACTAGGCTGCCACCAGGTATAAAATTTGAAATTTACAAGTTACAAAAATGAAAAATTGATAGTTACAAGTTACAAGTTACAATTTTCTAACTCTTTCTTCTTTTTCTTGTAGATGTTTGGTGGACAAATTGGGTTGGAAAAACCCCAAATCTTCATAAATTTGCCCTTCGTGTTTTGATCCAGCCTTGTAGTTCGTCCAATTGTGAGTGCAATTGGAGTTTGTTTGAGGCCATCCACACAAAGAAGAGGAACAAACTCACTCAAAAACGCCTCAATGACCTTGTCTATGTGCAATATAATCTTCAATTGCGCATAAGAAAGGTAGAGGAGATAGCATATGATGATCCAATTGATTTGGATGAGATAGATCCATACAGTGATTGGATAGGGCGAGGGGAGCAACCTCCATTGTTTACTGAGGATGGGATTTATGATTTAGAGCGACAGGCAATGGAGGAGGGTGGATTTACATTCTCATTGGATGACCTTGAAGATGACCCTAAGGAGGAGTCATTGCCAGTGCCACCACCAGCAGCTGCAGGAGGATCTACATCTAGGATGGAGGTTGAGGAGCCACAGGCACAGGCACAGCAGGAGCAGAGTCCTATGATTACACCCTCTTTCGGCCCCTTACTAAGATCTAGACATGGGAAGAGAGAGAAGTGATTCATGTGAATTTGTAAAAACTGAAATATATTAATGTTTATGTAGTATCTACTTTCAGGTTTACAAAAACAAAATACTATTTTCATTTTGTTTCAGACTATTATCATATCAGCGCATTGAACATTCCACATGAAGATGCCATTTTGTATCCAATTTTCTTTCAAATCAATCAAATACAGCTTGTTTCTTATATGTACTCATTTATTGACTCATTGGATGCATCTTATCTTTGAATTTTGCAAAAACTATGTGTTTTTAGTGAAGTTTAAGAAAAAATTTAAGTTCCCGAGTTTTTTCTAAGTTTTTGCCGAGCCGAATTTTTCAAGCTTGCCGAGTACTTGCAAATGGCGAGTAGTTCAACTATGCTTGAAGCAATGAAGTGTATTCAATCAAAAGTGGGAACTCCCTAATCCAAGAAATATACTTACTGCATATAGGTTATCCTCTTTCATGCAGTACTAATCACCTTGTCTTAGTAATATGCATTTTTAAACAAATTTCTTCAAGTTCCATAGTTCAGGGCCTAGGCCACAAAACATAAGGGTTTGCAATTGCCACAAGTCAAAAAATATTTTAAAAAAAGGTTCCTCCTTCCCTGTGCCTTGTTCTCATAAATTCATAGAATGACGTTCTGTTGAAACTTGAAAGAAATAACAAAAAAGAAACATTGGACAACATGTAGCTGATGATCCAAATCAACACCAAAAAAAACCATATATACATTACCTGTACAGTCTTCCCAAGACCCATTTCATCTGCAAGAATTCCATTTAATTTATTGTTGTACAAGGAAAGCATCCACTGCAACCCAACCTGCAATTTCAATCAATATGCCAATGAGAACTAAAACAATTTCTGTAGGCATTCTACACCATTAATTTTCAAGAAAAATTAAAATTACTTATCTATTGCTATTGCATTCATATTTGACAAAATTATCAACTCAAAAATGCCTAAACAGCTAGAAATAACGTGTGTTCATCTTCTGGCAAATCACCCACAAGCTGGTAATCACGCAATGTTCCAGCACGCAGCATAGATGGCTGTCTAGCAATTTTCTCATTTACAGCATGTGCCAAATTATAGTACCTACACATATGAGTACAGTTGAGTAAAGTTTTGGACTTCAAATAAATATCACACAAAAATATCAATCTACCCTTAGCTAGTACTGTTAAGACTGTTAACTACAACAGTCATGCAGACTCACTTATTTATGGACATATTGTTCCTAGAAGCATTCATTTCTGAAAATCGATTCCTTGTCTTCACCTCCTGTCCTGCACAGGCTGCTGCTGCTCTAACCTCCTCTTCAGAAAGACCCTAAAAAAAAAATATTTTATAAGCAAAACAATTATGCAACAAGTTACAAATTTTGAATAAAGGAGAAAAAAAACATTTTTGAACCCAAGAAAATTCTACATGCCTGTGCTCGGGCAGCTGCAGCAGCAGCAATTGCAGCTTCTTCTACCTCTTGATGTGCTTTTGCAGCAGTGATTTTTCCTCCAAGTTTTTGCAAGTATTCCTCAGTCTGTGACAAGAAAGAAGAAAGAACTAGATATCGCTCTTGAGCATCACCTGGGATCTGACTTTGCTGCTCCAACAACATCTGACGGTACCTGTCAACATCATTATTTTTCAGAGCCTCCATTCTTTTATTCCGGTCTTCATCTTTCCTTTTAGAAAACTCCTTCAGCATTTTTTCATGATATTTAGCAACCCCTCTGTTGCGAGTGGTTCTAGCATCACGAATTGCCCAATGAGCTTCAAATAACCTTTTGCGCCATTGAAACACAGCTTTTAGATGTTTCTCTTTTATTGCCTTTTGAGAAAGTTGAACTTGTCTGGCAAGATCTGCCCTTTGCCGTTCACATAGACGAACAAACTTGCGATATGGCCTATCAGGCATAGCCATTATCTCCTGCTGCTCTTGATCTAGTTCATCCCTTATTCGAGCCTGAAGATCTAGAAGACGGAGCTTCCGCTCTTCTATTTGGAGTTTCACCACAAGATCAGGTCTAATCCGTTTCCTATCCAGTTTCACTGCCAGTAATCGCTCTATCTTTTTAAGATTTTCAGTCCTTTTTTTGTTAAGAACATCTTTACCCTCTTCAAACAATAAATCCTTCACATCATATCCTATAGATAGTGAGTATACTCCATTACTACCGTTCAAATTTGTAGGCAAGAAAGCATTCAGCTTCTTCCCAAATGGTGGAAAGTCAAACAGAGGACCATGGTACTTCTTAATGATATTCATATCCTTAGGAACTTGTGCAGTGTTTCCCCCAGGATGCTTCTTCACCTGTGCAGATACATCTTGAGGAGGTTTTGATACAATAGTCTTATTTCTATCAACAGGCAATTCACTTGTTGTGGGTGTATTAACCTGAGTGACTTGTTCAGCTTCATGTTCCATTTTTACTGGGATTTTATTAATCTTCTCTTCCTTCTCAGAAACTACTATTGGTGAGACCTCCTTTCCACTAACAACTATCCCTGGGAATGCATTTGACGTTGGTTTCCTCTCCTCACTCATTAGAGGCTCTTTCACATCTCTCTCTTCTTTAAGCACATTTGGCCCTTTATTTGGAGCCACAAACCGCTGTGCAGAATCACTTGGATCTACAGCCCTTGGTTGATCTGCAGCATTTTGATTAAAATTCTTCTCTTTTGGTACTGCAATAGCTTGGCCTTGCTGAGGCTGAAGAGGAGGTGGAACAATTGCTCGAATAACATCAGGAGGAAGTGTGGATTCACCTCGCTGCAAAATGCATATGTAACAAAACAAGTTGTGTAAATAAAACCAAAAGTAACACTTGTTTGTCTTCTCCAATACTCCAGCCTGAGATGTCTAATGCAAGAATACAAAAATAAAATACCAAACTTGTTACCGACAACAGAAAACAAAGGCCATGCAAGTTTGCCCATGTTCTTACCTTGAGTCGCCTAAAGGCTAGTATTTGAGCTCTAAGAACAATCAATTGATGTTTTGTAAACCCATACTGCTGTTGAACTGGTGCTGGGTGATTTACTGGTGGATTTGAAAGATGATTTGACGTAGATCCTTCATTCAAACCTGCGGGGTGCATGGGAGGTCTGTGGAATTGATGCATCTGCCTATAATATTGCATTTGTAAAGATTCTGGAGAAACCTGGGCATTCTTTGGAAGAGAAGAGTCTCCCACCTGACCTACAGAAGGAGATGAGGACAGTCCATGCATAGAGGCCATAGTACTTGTAGCAGGATTCTGATGCCTATTTACCCTATCCACCTGATAATCTCCACCCTGAGGCATTGGGTGTTGCATCTGAGTGACATTTGGATTGGCCATTGCTGGACTCCCTACTGATGCTGATCCAGTTGCAACTGCCTGCCTAGGCTTTTGATGCAATTGCAAACCTCCCTGGACAGCATGAACTTCTGGCATAGAATTGCTATGGCTAGTACTGGGATTACTAGGAGCAGCATAACCCTGTACTGAAGAAGAAGCGATATCTGATTTACCTGGTAAGAGACGAGCCTGATGTGCAGCAAGGTTACCATCATTGGCTTTTTGTAATGCTGCTATACGGGCTTGCCACTGGATCAGAAGTTGGGGAATAAGGTGTGCATTTGCAGGAGAAGAAATATCAATATTCTTATCCATTGCCCAAGCCTGAAGAGCTTGTAGTTGAGAAATATTTGCATACTGGTTATTTGGAAGACTTTGCATCTGATGTTGATTTTGAAGCCCATGCCCTGGCCTTCCTACATTGCCTGGTAACTGAGCCACCTGTACCTGCTGTGTCTTAGTTTCATTTCTCACATCATTACTTGTTTGTCCCTGCTCCATGTGCTTATCCATCTGCACAAATTGACCAGGTGACTTCTTAAACATAGACATTTGTGCCTGGTTCGCTGCTTGAAGACGCATTAACTCTTGATGTTTCAAATTATTTAAGAGTTCCTGGTCTACTACAGTTGAACCAATTGCAGTTGCTTTCCCCTGCTGTTGAGATTGGATGTTAGCACGAGCTTTGTGCTGGGCAGCCTGCAATGCAAACTGCAGGTAGGTGTGGGCATTCATTTGATTTTGATTTTTTGCCTGCCCTTCTCCTTGAAGCTGAGAAGCTACCTGTTGCTGCTGGGCTATATCCATAAAATTTCTTGCTTGCTGTGACATTTGTGTTGGACCAACTGGCCCACCAACACCACTACCCACGACAATTCCCTGAAGGCCACCAGCTTGATAAGTGAGGAGTCCTTCATCTCCCTGAGACTTCCGTAGAAGCTGTTGCTGCAGTAAATTCAATAGAAGATTTTAGATCAACATCTCACTATCATTCAAATACACAATAAACAATATTAACATCTAAGGAGATCAATTTAGCATAAACATATGCTTGTCATATCATGTCCTTGGTTGCAGAACATCTTTATGAAATGTATTCACATATCCATCAGTATTTGAAGATAAGCCTGTGACCTAATGATCTAGGTTTACAAAAAATCTTCTTCGAGCTTGAACAAGAACACCAAAAGGCAAATTTAAATGCAATGCTTTGAGCATAGCATTTGTATACTGCCAATCTACTGATATTAGCAAAGTTGTCAGAAATGCCAGCAATCTATTATCAAATTCAAGTTAAAGTTGAGAACAGAAAACATAAATATAAAACGTCAGTATCATCAAATTCAACTTAAGAAAAAGGGTGAAAAAATGAATGACAAAACAAGTAATTCAAAAATATGTTCAAATTAAAGGGAGAGGTTAATTATTAACACGGGATGAATTACATCATGAGGATAAACCACTAGATTCAGTGGCTTATAAATTACCAGGCATTATAGAAAGATAACATCTATAGGCTGGAAAAGGCCCACGAAAGATGACATCAGCATATATTAGTAAAAGAGAGAGAGCGAGAAGTTGTGTGAGGCTGTTAACACATCAACCCAGGGACTCACACCCCAAAGCCTATTTCTCCTAGTACCAGTGAGTGGGATGCTAACAAAACACCCCAATACTTGCACTAGGAAGTCTGCTTTGGAGATAAAATCATTAGAAATAGAAGCAAAATTTAATCAAAATCAGCACAAAGGAGATAACAAATGGCCAAAGTATCATAAAGTTGGACAAACCACATCAAAATTATTAAAACTGCAATTCCAAGTCAAATTCAAGTTAAAGGGACATGGACATAGCAAGTGTCAAAACTCAAAATAAGTAAAAAGTGGAAACAAGTCTGCATTAAATGAAACTTAAAGGAGAGAACACAAGACAAAAATATCAAAAAAATCATATCAAATACCATACAATATAGATAAAACCAAGCACCAAAAACAATGAAAAAGTAGGGCCCAATTAATACATTTATGAGATATGACAGCAAGCCTATTCTAATTTCTGTTAAAAAGGAATAATAAGCTCACAAAATATATAAAAAATGAAACCAGTCTCACATCAAATGCAGTTTAAGTAAGGCTGAAATGACACAATTATTAAGAATGCCAGATAAAACTTCATGAAGTTGAAGTCCAAGTAAACAGCAACCCACTTGAGGTGACCACAAGTTTGACTTTAAGATAAAGCAAATGACAAGTTTTTAAAACTGGCAGCAACCCAGATCAAATTCCAGTTAAGGTAGACAAAGAAACTCAAACCCTAAGTATTCCAACAGCCAAACTCAAATTCAAGTTTAAGCGCAAGAAAAGGGTCATGATTAACAGAAATATCATCAAATCCACTTCAAACTTCAGTCAAAGAAGCAACTAAATACCAAAAATATCAAAATGGAGAAACCCTACATTAAGCTTTTGTTTAAGAAGGCCGCATCAAAATGGCAGCTCTGCCGCATCAAATCCAAGGGTAATAGAATGCAACATCATAAAATGTAGCCAATGCAAATACCAATTAAAGTAGATGCCAAGTACCAGAAATAGCAGAAACCATAACTGCAGCAAGACAAGTTTCTGTAGGAATGGATCACAAAATTATTAAGATTGGCTACAGCCACAAATCAAATTCAAGGACAAGTCCCTAAATTATCAGAAACGCAAGAAAAGCCACTTCAAGTTCCAGTCAAAGAAGTTAGCAAGTGATAAAACTATTAAAAATAACAGCAACCCTGAATCAATTTCAAGGTTAAATTACGTGGGAGGAACTAAATCATCAGAAATGCCAGTAAACTTGCTTTGAATTCTGATTGAATGAAATGATTAAAAAAGTGTTCTCCCATTAATTGCAAAGATAATGATATATTTACTCACAATACCAGACAATAAGTCACCAGACAAAATATTGTCACACTCAGCATCCTGCAGTAATCCTGGCCCACATAGGGCAGGTGGCATTCTTGAATCTGAGATGTTATCTGGGATATTTTTTAGTATTTACAGTTACACATTTTCTCTCTCAACATGAGAGACGCTACCAACAACAGCACAGAATTGAGAGCAATTATGAAAGGCTTGAAGCTTGCTTGTTCTTTGGGATTTACCCAGCTAACTGTTGAAGGGAATCCACAGGTAATTGCTAGTGCAATTACTAAAGACTCCTTTCAAGATTGGCTCCTTGATGATATTGTGGATGGAGAACACTCATTAGTCGTTCCTTTGGGTTAATCTTATGGTCCCATATTTATCAAAAAACCAATCCGTATAGCAGATCTTTGCAATATTTGCAGCTTGGAGGAGAGTGTCTTTCAGTGCAACACATCACAATCAACATAAGTATCTCTAGATGAATTTATATCACTGTAGACTGGGAACTTGGGAAAAAGATCATTTTTTTAGGTTTATAACTCCCACTCTTACTTCTATGGTGTGTAATGTGCAAAGTTGTAATGCACCTGTCTCCATCTGCTTAACACTGTAGTCTACTTCATCGCATTAATTTCACTGAATGTGCATTCTATCTGCCCTAATTTTCCTGACTGTGCATTCTATCTGCTCAGTTTTCACCTGTCAGCACTTGGTTTCCCTGCAAAGAATGCATTGCTCTGCTCTCATGGTGTTATGTAATCAGCATATAGTCATCACCATGGAATATAAGGCAGCATTCGATATCTTTGATTTCTTCCCCTTTAGTTTCCTTCATGTCGTGCTGGGTATTAATGGCATGGGATCATAATATTCTGGGGAAAAGCTTTGGAGATTTTTTGCAAAAACATAAACATGCCCACCAAGAGCCAAACAGTCATCAACATCTTGTGTCACTTATTTCGTCACAACCTAGACTCAATCAGATGGGAAGATAGAAGAAGAAAGATTCGAAAGCTTTCATGTAAATCCCATTGTTATCCTGACAGATGGAGAGAGGTGAATGGTGCTCAGATGCTCTGAAATACTACAATTTTCTTATATGTGCTCACATGCAACTGGCACCCACCAAAGCCACGATTCCTCCTCTGCTTTTAGTCCACTCATGGTTTATCTAGCCACAAAAGGGAAGACCATATGCCAAGGAGACAAGCATGGGGAAGGCATACGAGGAGCCCCTCCTCTCTGCCGAGTTGTAGCATACTTGGAGGGGGGCAACTAGAGGAGACTGTTCAGTTTGGCATGGTGGCCTTTTTTATGGCAGTGATCCAGCTGGAGAAGACATGGCAGGACCAATGGAAGGCATCCTATTCTATTGTACACATTCAGTTCTACATAGTTCTTGGTATGATTACTTGTGGCTGGTATTAACTGAATATACTTGTCTATCCAGGGGACTGATTATGACATGACTTTTCTTATGGTTGATCTATGTACTTATGGTAAGTATTTTCTAAGCATTTCAGATTGTAATGTTGTTTGTGGGATAAGAAGATGGTACTAGAAATGTTTTATGTTGAACAAAAAGTGAATCTTAGTAATCAGCTAGTGTGTTTTTGAAAACTTGGTCCTATCTATGTTCCAGCTGGTTTAGTTCAAGGAAGGGCAAAGACCCCACAAAAGCCCATCTATGCAGCAAACAGCAAGCGTTAAACATATCCAACCAACCCCACATCAAATTTAATTTTGAATGTTGAAGTAGTGCCGGAGTCACAGGCTTTATCTGGAATGACACCATCCCCGCATCAAACTCAAATTTAAGTAGGGGTTGAGCGACAAAATTATCAGGAAAATGGCAGAAAATTCACCTCAACTTCAGATTAAAACAAGAATAATTTTATTAAAGTCAATCACACTGAAATGTCTATCGGGCAATAAACGAGCAACACTTAAGCAATACATTTCTCCAAGGGCGAGGTTAAGTAGAGACTTTCAATAATAGATCAAATACTAGTCATTGTAGATTCATCATGGAGGGTGAATCGTAATGTTAAGATTGGTCAGAAATTCCCTTCCTTACTAAATCTCCTTTTTCAGTGGATCTAAAGTGCTGAAAATATAAAAAAAAACGGAACCAACCCAACATTGAATGCAAGTTTTAATCAGGCATGGAATGGCTAGATTACCAATCGCTGCATCAAATTCAATTTTAAGTAGATGTGGAATGACAAAATTATCAAGGAAAGCAGCTACCACACATCAAATGCAATGCAAGGGAAAGTAGAGAGGTCGAGCCACTATCATAAAAGATCACAGTAAGCCCACATAAATGGTAAATAACAAGTGAATAACAATCATAAATAGCAGCAATCCTACATCACATACAAGTTTAACAGGGGAGAAGTGCCAAATTTAACAGAAATACAAGCAATCAAAATATCACTAAATGTTTGTATAAGGAGGGCAAGTGTCAAAACTACTAGAAATGATGCAAAGCCCACTTAAAATATATAACAATTTAAGTGAGCTAAAAATTTAAAAAAGGGACCAACCCACATCAAATTCAATTTAACTAAGGTGGCTATTCAATTCTAACTACGGTAGAAAAGTGACAAATTATAACTAGAGACCATTTGAATTTCAACTTTAACTAAGAAGAAATCAGAATTTTCTTCAAATCCACTAGACTAAATAACCTGCGGTATCAAAAACAGTGGCATGGCTAATAGAAGAAAAAATAAATAACATTTTCTTTACATTTATTAGAAAAAGATTGTCAAGGTGAACAACAAAAAGCAAAAAAAATTGAGATAAATATTGCAGAGTGAAAGGATAAATAAAGAATTGTACAATAGCATGTTTATATACAATCCACTGAGGATAGAATTTATGTTGTTAATTTTTCCTAATATAATCCATGAAGGTGGATATTCTGCTGTTGATTTTCGTCAGAACTTTCCCTGACTATGCTAAAATCTCCTCTTCAAAGGATAGCAAGTGTAAAAAATTTAAATATCAAAAATGGAGTAAACCCAAATGAAATGCAAAAAAATTGGGTTGGAATGAATGGAGGTATTCCTGTTGAATTCACGTCTCAGTAGAGGCAGAGAGAAATTTTCAATAGTGGCAGCCCATACCCGTATCAAATTCAAGGATAGGTGGGTGGCAAGTACCAAAATTATCAAACACTGCCATAAACCCACTTAAAATTCCAGGTAGATGAGATGACAAATGACAAAAGAATCAAAAATGGCAGCCACTCAGCATGAAATTCAAGTTAAAGTTTGGGCCAGTATCAAAATTAACAGAAATGCCGTCAACTCCAGGTCAAGTTCCTGTTAAAAAGGAAGCAACGTTTTACAAATTATCAATAAAAGCAACCAATCAAGCATCATTCTCATGTTTAAATAAAGTGGGCATGTGCCAAAACTATCTGAAATGTCAACAAGCCCACTTCAAGGGACAATGCATACTAATAAATCAAAGAGGAACTAACCAAACATTGATTTCAAGTTCAACTGAGAAGAAGAAGATTCTATTTAAGTCCACAAGACTTAAATATTCTAAGGGAGACCAAACAGCAACAACATTGGTGTAAGTTTCCAAGAATGAGACAGTAAACATAATTGTACGAGAACAGAACTAAATACGTGACACTGCATCATATAGGATGAGCTCAAATGATAAAATTGTGGGCCCTCCAGGTTCAAACCCCTAGGAGACACAATAGTTAAAAATTGAGCAAAAATACATATCCAACTCACTAGTGAGCCATACCCCAACAGACAATGAGCCATACCCCAACAGACAAGGCCTGCTGCAACTCCTGGTTGAATTTGAAAGGAAGACATATCCCTCTGTCACGGCATCTAAGATGAAAGTTGCCCAGTATGGGGAATTTAACAATCAGAAAAATTACAATCCATTGAGGCTTCTCTATGAAGGGCGAGTATTCTGCTGTTGGATTGACCAGAATATCTGTTCCTTTTTCAGAGGACCCCAACCTACATCACATTCAGGTATAATAGTGACAATGCAAGTGGTAGAGTTATAAAAAATGACAGAGAACAGAAAATGAAATCAATTTTTTACCCCTAAATGAAACCAACCCCTCAACAACTTGAAGTCTAAATAAGGAGGTCAAATGTCTAAATCATCAGTAATGCCAGCAACACCGCTTTCAACTGCAACTGATGCAATAACAGTTGCAAAAAACATCAAAAAAGATAGGCATCCAACATCAAAATCAAGATCAATTAAATAGCACAATTACCAAAATTGCCCCTGATTAGCACAAAAAATGTGCACAAAATATTGAACATGCTACCAACCCCACATCAAATTGGTGTATAAATGAGGTGGCCAGTGTCTAATTTTTCATTAATCTCAACACAACTGCTTATAAATGAGGTGGCCAGTGTCTAATTTTTCATTAATCTTAAGTTCTTAACACAACTGCTTATAAACTCCAACTAACACAATAATAACTGCCAAAAACATCAAAAGTGAAAAGCACCTGACATAAAAAATCAAGTTCAAATAAAGGGTGCAAGTGCCAAAATTATCCCTGATTAGAAAACTAAGTGCCCAAAATATCAAACATGGGACCAACCCCATACCAAATTAAAGTCTAAATAAGGTAGCCAGATATCAGAAATGTGAGCAAGCTCACTTCAAACTCCAACCAAGCAAAATCAGGTGCAAAAAAATCAACAATAGAACCTATCCCACATCAAACTCAAGTTCAAATAAAGGATACAAGTGCCAAAATTGTCCCCTGTATGTACACAGAGTACCCACAATATCAGAAATGGGACCAACCACACACCATATTGAGCTTTAAGTGAAGTGGGCAAGTGCCAAAATTATACCTGCTTAGTACACAAAGGCTTTGAAAAAGCACCCAAGGTCAAAACCCTAAAAATGTGCATACACAAGTACGACCCTAAAAGGAAACTTTATAAATAGGGGTCAACCCAAGAGGCAAAAAGGGAGAAGGCAAAACCAACCTGTCGAAAATTCTGTTGCTGTTGTTGTTGCTGCTGCTGATGTTGATTATGATGATTCTGCTGCTGGTGATGATGATTCTGCTGTTGCATGGATTCGAACCCTGGACGTAATGTGGGTAAAGCAGAAGCAGCAGCAGGAGAAGAAGAAGATGAATTCTCAGGCGAAGAAGAAGAGGAGGAGCGGCAGGGGGGCACGCCACCCTGCAGCCCCTGCTGTTGGGATGCTGCTGCGGATTGCATGCACCCACCCGCCAATCAATTCCTTCTTTTATTTAAATTATTTCTAAAAAACAAACTTGTGGGTATTGCTTTTTTGGCCTCCTTATGGCACCAGAAATCCAAATCTCGGTCTTCTATCATCCGATTTAACGGTTTTTTTCTTCCGCCATTCCCAACGACGTCAAATCCTTAGATCTGAGGGAATTTTAAGTGGGTATTGGTGAAATTTATTTGGGGGAAAAGATAAAATCACGGACGAATACTCAAATATAGT
>CM021108.1:111102170-111169229 GCA_007115665.2 Sequoiadendron giganteum
TCCTGCAGCATAAGGCCAGTTCATGGTTTTTGTTTCCAGTAATTGTTATTATGATTCCTACTTTAGTTAAGTGATGTTTAAGTTAGTAATACTTTACTTCATGTCCCTACATCAAAATTAGAATTCCTTTCGAGCATTTACTTTTAGAAAGTTATGGCTAAAACCGGTTCTTAGTGCACATACAGTGCCGCTCCATTTCAAGTATACGTTCCCTGGTTTGACAAATAAATGAATGACCATAAGAAGATGTTAGTCACCTACTGGAATTTCCAATTCCCAGGTTAGGATTTACCGTGACTTCTATATCCTTTTATGGGCATGACCATTTTCGGCGCCGTTGCCGGGGATGGTGTCAAGCTGAGAACCTGTCCTAACCATTTTTAGCAATAGTTTTAGTGTTCAAAGTTTTAGAAATTCTTCATTCAGTTAAGTCTGTTACATGCATAGAAGAAGAGACCAATTTGGAAGATTCCTTCCTAGCAATTTATATATCCAAGAAAATCACCCAGAGATTGACCCAGAAATTGTCCCAGAAGAACCATATTTGGATGCCAGACAGGACCTTGTCACTTCATCTTCTTCTTCCTCGGAGGCCAGTTTGAACCTATTTGATATACCTGATAATATTGACTTACTCGCATCACGGCTGAATAACCTGCATACCCATAACAATCCACTAGCCGTTGTTGTCTACCAGCCAGGAGCTAACCCAAGACCACCACCACCAAGGATGGCAGTGCCTACTTTTCCCTTTCCACTCCCTGAATTCCATGACAATAATAATCTCAAAAATATCCCTGTTTCATTGCTCCCAAAGTTCTATGGTTTGATTACAGAAGACCCTCATACCTTCTTGTTCGAATTTGACATCCTATGTAGGAGTTATGATTATACTAGTGATGCCCATAAGATGAAATTGTTTCCTTCTACCTTAAAGGAGTTAGCCTTAAGATGGTTCATGGGATTAGGAGGCAATGCAGCAGCCACTTGAGATGAATTGAAGGAATTGTTCTTAGGAAAGTATAAGGAATATTGTAGGGGAAATGATATGAGAGGAGATGACCTCTTCAAGATGGCACAAAAGGAGGATGAAACCTTGGAGGACTATGTCTCCAGGTTTTTGTTCAGTGTGCAGAAAAATACTCAGCATGAGCTAAATGAAGAGTCTAAAAAACTTCTCTTTCTAAGGGGAATCAATGATACCTGCATGGAAGCACTAGACCTCATGGCCGGAGGAGATATTACCCAAAGTAATTAGGATGACATCAAGACAATATGTCTCAATTACTCTAGGGCAAGTGTCAAGAAAGGCAGGGGATTTAGATCCTCTATTGCTAAAGGAAGTGGCTCAGGTGTATCAAAAGGAGAACTCTCTAATCTATTGTCTGACCTCAAGCAAGACATCATCAATGATGTAGCTATTCGGCTAGACACAATGCAAGCTAGAAGGAAGAAGGAAGAAGCTGATGCGATGCTGGCTGAATATTGCCCTCACTGCAGACAGAGGAAGAAGGACTGTAGATGCAAATCGGTGGCCCATTTGGAGGTGCACCATCTTCCTACTGAGTTCAAAACTATTGAAGGAGAGGAAGAGGTGTTCTTTGTTGCTCAGCGTAGGCCATGGGCCCCAAGACAAGGTATGCCTCAGGACCCCTTGCAAAATTTTGGTTCATATAATAATCAATGGCAGAACCAATACCCCCCAAGTTATGGTCCATATTCTCAACAACAATGGAATAATCCTTGGCCAAATGCCCAGCAAAATCGTTAGCAATCCCCACAAGGGAATTGGCAACCACCACAGCAAAATCAGTGGCAACCTCCGCAAGGAAATTGGCAGCAGTCTAACCAATGGAGAGGAGGCTGGCAATGGTCAAATCCATCCACTGGTTTCCTGCAGCAATCCATTATGTCACCTCCTGCACCTAATCAAAGTCCCAATCCAAAGTCAACCCAATTACCGGCTCAGGCCGCACCCAATCCAAATAACCAGCAGCCACAGCAACAGCAGCAGCAAGTCTATTTTGTTGATCCTAATCATCAACCTGCTTATGCTCTCAACCTGAATAATATCAATTTATGTTTAGGAAATATGTTACCCGCACCATCTCCTCCCATAATCTCAGAATTGCTATATGAGGAAGCTGACCAAGAAGAGGATATAAATGACCTTTCCCAACCAAATGAGCCAATTCAGATTCCATCATTACCTAAGGCATCTACTGAAGTGTCCCCTCCTTTCCCATAAAGGTTGGAAGGTGAAAATGTTAAAAAACAAGAAGAACCTATTTTTGACATCCTTGACCAACTAAAGCATATATGTGTGAAAATTCCCTTGTTCCAAGCAATCAAAGAGGTGCCTATCTATAGCAAAGCCATTAAGGAGGCATGTCTGAAGAAACTGGGAAGGAAAAAGAAAGACCCTCAAACTGTCCATGTCATAGGCCAACTCTCTAACTTAATGCTAGGGAAGCTTACCATCCCAAAATATTCTGATCCAGGAAGCCCTTTTGTGGAGATCAATATTAATGAGGTGCAAATTAAGAATGCTTTAGTAGATCTTAGGGCAGCTATCAATGTCATGACAAAGGACCTGATTGTACAACTTAGTATTTCAGACCTAAGAGCTACACCTACAATATTGCAGCTTGCTGATAGCTCAACTGTCAAACCTGATGGGGTAGTTGAAGACCTTGTAGTCACCTTGGATTCCTGGGAGTACCCTGCTGACTTTATGGTTTTATCTCCTAAGGCATCATTAGGGGGATATCCTGTCATTCTAGGAAGGCCTTGGTTGGCTACTGCTGACGCTTACATTGGTTGTAGATCGGGTAACATGACAATATCTGATGGGTATAACAAAAAAAAGCTTACCCTCTATTCTCCAGCCCAACCCTAGCCTGAGTCCGGAGAAGCTGTTTGGCCAGATTTGGGAGAAGAAGAGGAGGTGAACTCCATGGCCAAATTAATGATGATTACTAGAGACCCTTTCATTGCACAACAAGAAGAAGAGGGTATACTGTCCAATATCTTGCTGAATAATTATGGTACCGAATACTTTGATTGTGAAAAGAACCCATGTTCCTTACAGACCATTCTTCCTTCGCCTACATCAGCTCATTATCCTGCAACAACTGACTGCTTACACACCTTGCTACCTCACGAGGTAGAAATGTCATTTCTGCCTGCAGTATCTATGGTTGATTTAACCTCCCAAATTGAGGTAGCAATAGGAAAAACTATGAGCATCAATAAAAACCTCACCAGTGAGCAACAAGAATCCATGGTTAAAATGCTTACCAGTCATAAGTCAACTTTTGCTTGGGAATATGGTGACATGAAGGGTTTAGACCCCAAACTCTGTACACATCGCATATACATTAACAGTGAGTTCAGACCTGTCAGGCAACCTCAAAGAAGAATAAATCCAGCCTTGAGAGAGATTGTTAAAGAGGAGTTGCAGAAAATGTTGAATGTTGGTTTTATCTACCCAATCTCAGATAGCTAGTGGGTTTCCCCATTGGTTATTGTTTCGAAGAAAGGAGGAAAGTGGAGGGTATGTGTAGACTACAGAGAACTCAACTTGGCAACAAAGAAAGATTATTTTCCTCTTCCATTCATTGATCAAATTCTAGATAATTTAGCTGGGAAAAAGTATTTCTCATTTTTAGATGGCTTCAGTGGCTACAATCAAATCAAAATTGCTCATGAGGATCAAGAAAATACTACTTTTACATGCCCTTGGGGGACTTTTGCCTACTCAGTCTTGCCTTTTGGTCTCTGCAATGCTCCTGCAACTTTCCAGAGGACAGTCATAAGCATCTTCTCAGACATATCACATGATTGCATGGAAATATATATGGATGACTTTACTGCTTATGGTACAACGTTTGAGAAAGCTCAAGAAAACTTGAAGAAAGTACTCCAGAGATGTGAAGATCACAACCTATCACTGAACAGTCAAAAGTGCTTCATGATGATGCAAGAGGGAATAGTGCTTGGTCACTATATTTCTGCTGCAGGAATACAGGTTGACCCTGCTAAGATTGAGGTCATCTCTAATCTACCCTATTATACCAAACAGAAAGAGGTAAGGAGCTTTCTAGGCCAAGCTAGATATTATAGGAGATTTATAAAAGATTTCAGCAAAATAGTCAGTCCATTGTATGCCTTATTAACTAAGGACTCTGAATTTCACTGGACTGAGGCCTGTGACAAGTCTTTCCTGCACCTGAAGGACCTACTTACTAAAGCACCTATTCTTCAAGGACCAAAATGGAGTCTGCCCTTTCACATACATCCAGATGCATCTGATCATGCCATAGGGGCTGTGTTAGGACAGAAGGAGAATTCCATTGAGCATGCTATCTATTTAATCAGCAAGAATCTACAAGGGCCAGAATTGAATTACACTGTCACAGAGAAGGAGTTGCTAGCAGTAGTGTATGCCTTGAATAAGTTTAGGCATTATGTAATTGGCTACCAAGTATTTGTTCACACTGATCATGCAGCAATACGGTACCTTATGAATAAACCTACCATTTCTAGAAGGCTAGCAAGGTGGCTACTGTTGTTGCAGGAGTTTGATATCACAATCATTGACAAGCCAGGCAAAGCAAATGTGGTCGTTGATTTCCTGTCAAGACTTCAAACAGCTACACCTACCACATCTGAGGTAATTGATGATACTTTTCCTGATGAACATCTATTCTATATTGTTGCTCGTACCCCATGGTATGCAGATATTGCAAACTACTTGGCAGCCAACAGAATTCCAGCTCATTTCTCCCCAAAAGAGAGAAAGTTGTTGATTGAGAAGAGTTTCAACTTTTCCTGGATAGTCGACTGTTTGTTCTATACTGGACCAGATCAAGTCATGCGTAGGTGTGTGAGGGAAGATGAGACATATGACATACTGCATGCTTGCCATGACGAGCCATGTGGTGGCCATTTTGCCTCTAAAAAAATAGCAATGAAGGTACTGAATACAGGGTATTATTGGCCCACTTTACACAAAGATGTTGTAGCATATACAAGGAAATGTGACAAATGCCAGAGAATGGGGCGACCAACAAAGACTGATGAAATGTCTCTGCAGCCTCAAGTGGTAGTAACCCCCTTTCACAAGTGGGGTATGGATTTTGTTGGTCCTATAGACCCACCATCCAATGGAAAGTCCTATATTTTGGTGTGCACTGACTATGTAACCAAATGGGTGGAGGTAAAGGCAATGGCACATGCCAAGGACAACAAAGTTGCTGAATTTCTGTATGAACAAATCTTCACACGGTTTGGAGTTCCCAGGGAACTCGTCACTGATCAGGGAGCTCAATTCACATCAACACTGATCACAGCGTTGATGAATGATTATAAAATCAAACACAGGAAATCAAGCCCATATCATCCTCAAGCAAATGGCCAGGTGGAGGTTACTAACAGGGAATTGGAAGCAATCCTCACCAAAACAGTGAAGCTACATAAGAAGGATTGGAGCAGCTGTCTACCAGAAGCAGTCTGGGCCTACAGGACAACCTGGAAAACTACTACAGGATTCACACCTTTTGAGCTACTTTATGGGAAGATTGCTATGTTGCCAATAGAATTTGAACATAAAACTTTAAGGACTGCTCTTCAGCTACAAATTGATCTCTCTAAAACGCAAAAAGAACGCCTCCTCCAGTTGAATGCATTGGATGAGATGCGGAAAGCTGCCCTACAGCACACTGAAGCAGTGCAACAACAAAAGGCGAAGTGGCACGATCACCATATCAAGACAAAGCAATTTTTAGCTGGTGATTGGGCCTTACTCTACGACTCCAGATATAAGGAAAATTAGGGTAAGCTTACAACGAGGTGGCTCGGTCCATATGAAATTGAGAATGTATTTGATAACGGTTCGGTGCAGCTGGTGATAATCGATCCTATCTGCTTCAAATTGTTGGTTAATGGGCACCGTCTTCGGTTGTACCATAAACCGGCTTCAAAAGAGGAATTCATGCAGCAGTTTGTTTCTCCTATGGCCAGTGATCTTCATGCAACAAAGGGCTTCGGTCCTCTTCCTGCAGCGTCTCTTTGATTTATGATAAAACGTCCATAATAAAGGTTTTTTGTACGAAAGCCAACTTCTTCATCATTATCCATCGCCATGAATCACTCATTCCATCCTTTTTTTCTATGTCACCCATCCACGTCATCCATCTCCCGTACCACGATCATTTATGGTTTCTTTCCAAAACGTCATTTCCGATTATGCTGTGAAATCTACCAACATCCGTGGGCATTTATTAAAAGGTACGCGATATTCTTTCTATTTGTCATATCATTCATTAATTTTATTTGTTCATTTATTACATTACATCTATCAGTCAATTCGGTCATTACTCCCCATGCCTCGCCTATAATTCCCACATGTGTGGACACATGTTACATTTTAAGTAGGGGGCGGGGATAATTTGAAACAATTCTTTCATTTTTGCTATGGCCACGTTCAATGAAAACAATTTTTATCGTACATGCCGCCAAATGAATGCATGCCTTATCTAGATCAATAAGTTAACTACTAGTTAAAGTAGTTCCTCGAAATCATTGCATGCAATTGTTTTTACATTATTTCTGGTAAAGCAAGAAGAGAAAGAAGCAGAACAGGGAGAAGCAGAGCAAAGAAAAGAGTTTTTGAATATTCAGAAGACTTGACATTCAGGGTTTATAGCTGAAGCAGTTGAGAAAATGGGTGGTCAGCTCGTACGTTGTGAACCTGCGGCTCATGAATCCTTGACACAAGACCCTTAGATTGTGCAAGCATTTAGCATATGCGGATGGTTAAATTACTTCTTGAGCATCGATTCCTTCGATGACGAGGTTGCTTGCGAGTTCTTAAGAACTATTTTCGAGGGAGAAGCCACATAAGGCATGGATTAGCTATAAATGTCTCGAATTATTTGTTAAAACTTTTAGAATGCAGTGCTAGTGAAACCCAGAAAAGGAAAGACAATTCAGTCTCTCACCATGCCCTCATTAAAAACTGACTGAGCGTTCCCTGAGGGACGTTTCCCCCCTTTCCTGGCAAAAATTTGTTGCCCAGAAAGGGTTGCAGCCTCCTGAGCCTCCAAGAACATTGCCTGCAAGACCTAAAAAAAAAGAGAAAATGAGTAGAGTCTTCAAGTAGAGAAGCTGAACAAGATTCTCCCGCTTCTCCTACAACACCTAGTCCTGCAACAGTTAGAACTGAGCCCTCTATCCGTGTTAAATCCAGGTCTGCAACAAGAAGTGAAAAAGGGAAAACCAAGGTAGCCGAACCATCTAGCCCTGGGCATACCCCAGGAGAAAACCCTCAAACCAAGAAGCAAAAACAAGCTACCCGGCTTTCTCCTGTAGCAACGCCTGATGCCACCACGGTTTCATCATCCTCCCTTTCCAATTCTCAAACCCCCAAGCAAGCTGGAAAATGAAAAACGGCCCATGAATCTCCTGTCTCAACTGCATTACCAAGAAGAACTTCTGCAAGAAAACAAAGTCAGGCTACCCCACCCTCTTCTACCCAGCCAAAAATAATTGTCATTTCTGAGGAGTCCGAGGAATTCATTCCTGAAAATTCTCAGAGTACATCCGAGAATTTCCCACCCGACACCTCAGAAATTCCTATTGAAATGCAACAAGATACAGGGGAAGTTGAGAAAGAACAGCAAGGCCGTACTGATGGGGGGAAAATGCCAAGCCTTGATGACTTGGTTGAGGCGGCTGACAGAATTTCTAAGGAATCAGAATCCCCTATTGACCAGCAACAAGAGTATGTCCTACAGCAAGAGCAGGAGCAACCAGAGCAACCTGGGACATCTAATGCAACCCTATTATCTTCTGAAACATGCCAGACATTAGTTAAATATAAGAAACCACTACTAACCCAATGCTTAGAGCACCTTCAGGAAACCTGGAATCCTATGACACTTCAGACTTTGAGTTTCTGCCTTCTAGTTGAAACTCAAATGTAGCAGAGTCTGTGGAAGGAAGAGAAGAAGAAGCTAAAGAAAGAAATTGAAAGACAGAAACAGGAAATCCAGGAGGTAAAGGAAAAGATGAATAAAATGATGAAAGTAGCAGGTCAGATTATGGAATGTAGGCCATTGCCTAGAGTTTATGCAATATGCCTCAAAGAGCAGTTTATGTGGTTTCAGTGGATGAGGATTTCTAAAGACCTTGACCCTGTTCCTACCACTGCTAGAGAATTTTATGATGCATATCAAATGGCACCTGATTGGCTGAGGAATTCCATGTGTGAGTTCTATTTGCATGGTTTATTAATTCCTGATGAAACTGAGTGGAATCCACTCTTGTTTATTGGTGACATCCATTTAAGATCACTAATGTCCTAGGCAACGAATGAAGCTAATTATGGAAGGCAATCTGAAGACTATGAGGAGACTAAACGAAAAGAACCTCTTCCCTTGAGATCAGAAAGCACAGATCCCAAAGAATTTCTGAGGGCCTGGTTTTATGTGGCGTATGGTTTTTATGATCCTACAGTCAGGATGAGGATATTTGATTTGAGGAAACAAGTCTATGACGAGTTCAAGAGTCAACCATATTCGTTTTGGAAGCTTGCAGCTTCCAAGAGAAAAACCAGATGGGAAAAGTTGACGGTTGGTTTGAAGAAGTCCGAGCCTCATAGTCCCCTACATTTGATAGTAGCTCTCAGAGGGTCCGAAAGATACATGTAGATTGGCCTCCAGAAAAGATTTGAATTATGGATGCCACTAACATTTAGACCTCCTAATTTACTTTGGCCATTATATCCTTATCATGCCACAGAGCTCAATGAAGACACAAAGGCCAGAAGATATGAAAGATGGCAGAACTGCAGGGGATTTTACTTCAGATTTGGGACTGCATTACACGGCCATGTAACTCCTACGGATTTCTGAGATACAACCAAGAAGACTAATGCTGGAGGACCAGCATTGGATAAAGTAGGGGGCAGATGATGAGCCCATAATATGGCTATAATTTGGATGTCATGATTTCAAATTTAGAAACTCTTGTTCTCTTTTTATGAATGTTTAAACTCTATGGTTACAAACTTTTAATGTTTATGGGTAGTATTTGATGATAAGAAATCCTATACTTTTGATGCATAAATACCTTAGCCTATCTATAATCATAGCCCTATTTTGACTTCCCAGTTGACTGGTGTGATGAATGTAGTGTTTGAATAAGTAAGATGAATTGAATGCATGTGATTAATGAAGAATGTCGTACTATTATGAGTGCATGCATTCTTGTGCCTCTGTTGCCATGTGTTCTACAGGTTGTTGGACCTGATATGAACAAGTCAATACATAGCAGAACTCGCAGAAAAAGGTCGTCTTCAACGCACCAGCGAAGGAGTCGTTCAAAGCACAGATTCTTTTGTCCGAGTCTTTGGGAAAGAACCAAATGAATCATCGATCTATGAAGGAGTGGAGCTCTAGATTTCCTCTGAGACAGTTGAGCGGATAGACTCGCATTTATGAAGTATGTTCCTCCGTCTCAGGTGGCATTTATACCCGCGGCTTCCTCTTTTAGTTGATTAGTTAGTTAGTCATTTTTCTTTAAATAAAGGTTCCTCCTACGCGAGTGAACAAGGTTGATCAAAAGAGAGTTTAGACTAGAGCATAGAGATACAATAGATTGTAATTGTTTACTGTTATAATGAAGAACAAAGCTTTGCATTAAGTTTCTTACAAGCAATAGCCATGTATGAGATTCATAAGTATGAATAAAAACTGATGAAGTTTTGAGTTCTATTCTTGCGTAATTGGTTGATGCTTGCTAAGGGGGCCCACTTAGTGAGTATCTGTAGTTAACTATTTTCTTTCTGTTATTTATCTGTTAGAATTCCATTTCCGTAAGATTTGATGCAAACTCAGTCTTAAACTGTTCCTGCAGCATAAGGAATCCATCCCTGTGTCTGTTCCTGCAGCATAAGGCCAGTTCATGGATTTTGTTTCCAGTAATTGTTATTATGATTCCTACTTTAGTTAAGTGATTTTTAAGTTAGTAATACTTTACTTCATGTCCCTGCATCAGAATTAGAATTCCTTTTGAGCATTTACTTCTAGAAAGTTATGGCTAAAACCGGTTCTTAGTGCACATACAGTGCCACTCCATTTCAAGTATACGTTCCCTGGCTTGACAAATAAATGAACGACCATAAGAAGATGTTAGTCACCTGTTGGAATGTCCAATTCTCAGGTTAGGATTTACCGTGACTTCTATATCCTTTTATGGGCGCGACCACTTGGCACCATATTTAAAAATTTTGATTGTTGTAGAAGTTCATTTTGAGAGCAATTTAAATGTCACCTTTTGGTCATGTGTTGTTTGAAATAGTCATATATTGTTGGCAACTAAAAGGTCAATCTATGGCATTTTATGTTGAGTGTACTCTTTTCTTTTGTGCCACCTTTTAGCTGAGTTCAGTGAGTTTATTTGAATGAATGTTGTTGTCAATTTACATGCCTTTTATGTAGGCTAGGGAGTCTCCTTGTTGTTGTATAAATAGTGAAGCAATCTCTCTAGATGGGGACGGATTTTTGCTCTACATTTTATATGTATTCTATTGCATTCTATTCCATAGTTTTGATTGCCTTATTCTACAAGTTTATTCTGAGTATTGTGAGTGAGCTTTGAGTATTTAGAGTGAACTATATTATCAACTTGAGGGAAGGCTTTATAGAGGCATTGCTTGTGAATTCATAGTAAAGCTAGTGGCTAAAATTGGGAAGTTGTGCATCATTCAGTCAATTGGATAAGCGAGTTATAAGCATGGGGATAAATCTTCCTTTAATTGTCTTAGTTTATGAAAGATTTATTCTTGAATGCTTTATTTAGTCTATTGAGATTACTTTCATTAGGGAAAAATAGTATTTGCTTTGAAAGGAAAATAGAAGTTGTTTTATGTTGTTTTGTGAAGTGCCTGTAATTACTCCATAATAAGGGGAATTATTTGTCATAGGTATTAATATACTAGATTCGAATAAACAAAGGTAGCTCGAGGGTTACTCATAGCTAAATTTATTTGATTATACTAGATAGCTAGTGGTTTACTCCTGGGTTGAGAAGTATATTGAAACCTAGTGAGTTAGACTTGTTACTTGATTAGTGGCATTGCACTCTTAAATACAAAGTTATGGTATTGACAAGAATAGACTCATTGCTTAAACCCTTTTAAGTAAGGATACTTCACTCTCGAATGGAATCATCTATTGATATGATTATTCTTCGATTGAGGTCATCCATTGATATGGCTATTCTCTTGATGAGAACCACTTATTTGTTTGTTATATTACTAAATGGAGTCAGTTATTTATATTTAATCTATGGTTAGCAGAGGCTTATGTAGCTATACTCTAGATTATAAAGTTATACTTGGGACTAGATTATCTTTTAAAGTAAATAGCTTGTTTATACAAAGATAAGCTTGTATGTTATACCTAGGATAGGAATATCCATTGAAGGGGTAACTAGTGCTTTGGCTTAATTGGTAGAGTTACCATTGTGATTTGGGAAAAAGAGGAGTAGGTTATTTCTAGGGTTAAAGATTGCCTATTGGAGGACATTACCTAGGCATAGTATAAGAATGGTCATAATCCAAACCGATCTGTAGTAGTGTATGTGAATGTGAGGATTGTCACTCGAAGTATTGAGTGAGAATACTTTGGGCAAATTAGTGTAAGTTACCACTATTTACACTATCGTTTCATTGTGTTCTTTATATGCATTCTAGTTCAGGATTTGCATACTCGTAGGTGTAGCTACCATATGATTAGGTTATGGTTTGTAGGACACAACATTAAGCTTAGATAGGCATTTTTTATGAGGTTTACCAACCAATCTCTTTGTGGAAGGGAAGGGCCATCTTGTCATGTGTGGCAGATGTGCAGGGGACCGCATTTGAGTATGTGGTTGGCAGAAAAGTGCTTGAATGATGCTTCTCCCCATTAGTTTGTAGCTGAGGTTTACGGATGTTTACGCCAGTATTGGGGACAATTGGAGTGTTTACACCAACAAGCAAGGACATTCAGAATGTATGCATCAATGTGGCGACATCAAGACCAATTTATATAACTATTGACAAATGAAGCACAAATGAGTTGTGTATTTATCATGTACCCATTTATATGGAAGGATGTAATCATGAATGATTAACTTGAGATCATTCAATATGACATCTATGTTTTGGAAGATTTATGAAATTGCAATAGAATGCAATGGAAGTTTGGAAATAGTGATTTCAATTATGCATGTAATTTACATTTGGAAAGAAAAAAATTTATTGCTATGTCATGGCATCATGGTTTATTCACTTGAGGTGAAAACTTGGAAAATTTTACTGAGTAGAACGTTGGGGTTATTACAGCACCTGACAAAGAACTTGACCTTTGGAGTCATTTTGATTTGAACTGGTGGTTGAGATATAGACATGCCATTATTGCCTGCGTTTACCATGAAATGAGGTAGCTAGTTGTTACACTTTGGATTATAACCATTTAATATGAGATAGACGGTCGAGATTGGATCTTTGAAAAGCTTTAAAACATGGTCATTGATCACCCCCTTGAATCTGGGCCATTGATCAACTAGAGACCGCATAACCATCAACGAAGGGAAATCAACATCTCAGAGTGAGGCACCTTAAAGACCCCTCGATATAGCGACGCCGAAGGGACCACCGAATGTCTATGTGACAACTTTTTAGGTCCCTTCAATGCAGTGAAATCTCAACCCTGCATGCTTTAGGTGCAAAAGGCACTAATATCGGTGTAACCACTGCTACCCTGCTCACCACTTGCTAGACCATCACGGTGTAATGGTAAGCAATTGCTACTACCCTACACCCTACATTCCTAACTGTGACGATATCACAATGAGCCTTTAGCTCTCGCATCCTCCCTAACCGCTACCCCATAAGCCATCTCATTGACCTATGCGGGACCACGGTAAACTGTCACACACAACCCTTCACATACCACTGCACTCCAAGCCATCGTGATATTATGGTGAACTCTCCATGTCGCTTCCCTTACACCGCACGATCACCATCAAATTTTAAGACAATTATGTTGCCATCGCTACCCCGCATACCACATGCTAGATTGTTGTGGTGTAGCGGTAAGCAATTACTGCTACCCCGTGCCCTTCATTTCTAATCATTGTGGTACCGCAATGAGCCTTTACCTCTCGCATCCTTCCTAATCGCTACCCTACAAGCCGTCATACTAACCACTGTGGGATCATGGTAAACTGTCACACACAACCCTTCACATACCGTCACACCATAGACCGCACTCCAAGCCGTTGCGGCATTGCGGTGAACACTTCATGCCACTTCCTTTACACCATGCCACCACCACCAAATAAATTGCATAAAGCTCTCTGATGAAATAATTTATGCCACCTTAGGGAAGCTTTTGACTTGAGAAGCTTAAGACAATTCCAGTGCCAAAGCTTCTCCTGGAGCAATTGCAGCTAATTAAGGATATGCTTGTAATTGAGCCACATTATTTCAAATTGCCACCTCCTATGAAACACAAAATTTTGTCATTTTAGCCCACTTTCAAAACTAATAATGTCCATCAATTTTTTTGGCAAAACACCCTGCTAATTGTATGAAATTGTATTTTGCAATTTCTCACACCCCATATTTGACAATAAATCTGGCAGTTTATTTCCCTCTCTATAGGTATGGTTTATACTAGAAATAGATAACTTATCCATTAAACACCACAATTGTTGCAACACGTAGTCTAGTCTCCAATTTAAATATTTCCTTTCTTTGCAAGAAATTATAATTATTAATGAGTCACCTTCGATCTGAAGATTTTTAACTTGCAACTCTAAGGCCATTTAAAGTCCATAAAGAAGTGCTTGTGCTTCGACGGTGTTATTTGTGCCATGAGAAATTTTAACTTATTTTGCACTAATGAGATGCCCCTTACTATCTTTGATTACCATACCTGCACTTGAAACACCCAGATTCCCCTTTGAAGCTTCGTCAAAATTTAACTAGAAAAAACCTGAGGGAGGTGGGAACCAAGAAACCTTTGATCTATCAATTTTTTCTTTCCATGGTTGGAATTGAATTCCTTTAAATGGGAGAACAATATATTTCCAATTCTTCATTACTGATGCATCCCAATCAATTAATAAAGAACCAACATGTTTGACCTCCTACACTCGTTCATTTGTTACCTCAGATATTGACTTCTCCATCTACAATAAGACCTAATCAATTGATGTTGATTTCTTTCTGAAAATACACTTATTATGCTCCCACCAAATATTCCAGATAACTAAAGCTGGAATTACTCGCCAAATGACAGAGAAGAGTGAGGATTTATACAACAATAGACAACTTGCAAAGAGTTCCCAAAGAGTAGTAGGTAGGGGTGAATACCAATTAAGTTTTCCTTTGATGAAACCTCAACAAATTAGTGCAAACTTATATCCTAGGAAGAGATGATTTGAATCTTCTTGAACTTCATCACACATAACACATTTGAATTGATTTGAAATTCCCAGCTTTGCCAATCTATCTGCTATTAGAATTCTATTTTTTATGGCCAGCTAAGCAAAGAAACCCACCTTAGGGAAACCTGTAGAGTTCCAACAAAAGGAAAAATCCCTTTGTGATTTGTGGTGTACCCCTCCACTTACAGTTGCTTTATAACCTTACTTTACTAAATACTTTCCCATTCTAGAAGGCACCTAGATAATTTTATCTGGCATAGATGATCTAAAAACTATTCTACCCCTTATAATATCTTCCAATTTATGTTTTTGATCAACTGGGATGTGAGGGCTTGAAAAATCTCTCCACTTGGCTTTCCCCATTGGCTCTAATGAATCCTAAAAGTAATCCTTTGCTTTAGCACCCCAAGAAGCGGTCAAGATTTCCTCTGTCATTCTAAAGTCATAAAGAGAATTCAAGGGTGACAAACCATTCCAATAATTTTTCCAGAAAGTAGCTTCCTCCCCATTATGTATTTTCCAAATTATATATGGAACAATTATTTTTCTACATGATATCAAAAAATTCCACATGGAGGACCCCTGCTATGGGTTTGCTATTGTTAGTATTATGTTTGGTGAAGCATCATCTAAATACTTACTTTGCATAATTTGACACCATTTGGCATGAGGCTTTTCGTACATATTCCATACCAATTTGGCTCCTAATGACAGATTTTTGCCCATCATATTATGTATGCTCGCACCTCCTTTCATCTTTTCCACACAAAGGTTTTCTATTGAGACTAAAGTGACTTTCTTAGATTTGTCCATATTTCCCTTCCATGGGAAACCTCTTATAAATTTTTATATTTCATTTACCACGGATTTTGGAGCTTTTAATACTTCCATATAGTAATTTGGTATTGAAGATAACATGGATTTTACCATCAAGATCCTACCTGCTAGTGACAACCACCTTCCTTTCCATGAGAATATTTTGAGTTTGATGCACTGAATTATCTTATCCCAAAAGCTTACTTTATTTGTACCTGAGAAGAGGGGAAGACCAAGATATCTGCATGGCAACTCTGCTACTTTGAAGCCCAACACTTCTATTATTTTCCTCTTCACCACTAATGTAGTATATAGAAAATAGACTTTAGATTTTTTTGCCCTGAAACTTATGTATATTTTTGCGATAAGCTTTACATATGTTTTGCTTCATCGAGGGTTGCTTTTCCAAACAATAAAGTGTCATCTATGCAAACAAAGAGTGTGTGACTGAGATATTGGTAGTAGGAAGAGACTCCTTTTCATTAATCTTGAGAATGAACCCTTTTTACAACTCTACTTAGCACTTCAGCTAAGACAATAAATAAGAAGGGGGGTAGAGGGCCTCCTTGACGCACACCTTGGGTGGATTTGAAAAAACTTGAGGGTGACCCATTAATGATAACTGAAAACAGTGCACCAAATAAACAAGATAAAATCCATTTACATCATTTATTTGCAAATCTAAACTTTGTTAAGATTTGAGTTAGGAAAGCCCAAATTGAATTTGTCATAAGCTTTCAACATGTCCAATTTAACAATTATTGATGGCATATTATATGTTTTTATTGAATGCAAGACTTCATGGGAAACCAATGTGCCCGCTACTATCTCTCTCCCTGGAACAAAACCCCCTTGCTCCTCTGAAATGATTTTTGGAATATATTGGCAAAGTTTGAGGTAGATTGCTTTCATAATGATTTTATACACCATATTACATAATGAAATAGGTCTGAAATTTGTAAAAAAAATTGGTTACTCAATCTTGGGAATTAAGGCAATGTTAGTAACATTAAACTGCTTCAAAATAGTCCCTATTTTCCTTCACCCTTCCATTGCATTAAGTAGATCTTGAGAAATAAAATCTAGCCTTTTTGGAAAAAGATTGTTGTGAAGCCATCCAGACCTGGAGCCTTGTCCGGGGGTAATGAGAAAACCACATACCTCACCTCTTCTAGAGTAAAAGGCCTCAACAACTATTCATTGTCATTAATACTAATCAGCTGGGGTATAGCCTCAAGTAAGTCTTCACTATCTAGATCATACTCTGTAATTGTGGCACAAGTGTAGAAAATAAATATGGAAAAAAATGCATACCCTCATTTTGAATATCTTCTTCACTTGTGAGGGATGATCTTGTTAGATTGTCTCGGATAGAAAAGATAGAAATTTTTGCCTATTTGATTTGTGTTGAAATATGGAAAAATTTGGTGTTTCTATCACCTTCTTTCATCCGTAACTCTCTAAATTTTTGGCACCAATAAACCTCCTCCCTTGCTACAAGTTTTTCACATTCTTAGTGCAACAACTTTTGTTTTTCAAAAATCTCTTCATTCATTCCATCTGAGATGATATGCCCATTCACATCTAACAAGTTTAAAAACTCTCTCATTTTCTTTGAAAATATTCTTGAATACATGAACATTCCAGTTGATTATCTATTGTTTGACATAACTTAACTTCTTGTAAAGTTGAAACTGCCTAGAGCCATTTAGAAAAGGTGCATTTTTCCACCACTATTGAAGAAGGTTGAGAAAATTTGGATGAATTAACCATATTTTCTAAAATTTAAATGATGATTTAAACCTTGATTTATCTTCTTTCCTTGATATAGTCAAAGAGATTGGAAAATGATATAAACCAACCAATGGTAAGATATGAGATGACAGAGTATATTATGCTAAAATCCAATTTGGAGAGGCTAAGAACCTATCAAGGCATTCGACAATCCACAAGAAATCTTTCCTTCTATTTGTCCATGTGAATTTACCTGAATATGGTTGGATATCAATGAGTGTATTATCAGACATGAAGGCTTTAAAATCCTTTATAACCCTTATAAGGGGTGTGATCTTGCCCTTCTTCTCTTGCAAATAGACTATGGCATTAAAGTCACCTGCTAACATGACTTTATCTTCCCCAATTTCATCTAATGTGTGTTTTAAGTATCCCAAGTATGTTTCTTTGCAGTTGTTTGAGTTGGACCATACACATTTAGGAGCCAAAACTGTAAATCAAAATGGGTTACTTTAAGTAATTGCCAATTTGGCTCAGTCTTAGAGACTTCTACTACCACTGTGTGAGTGTTCCATATCATGAGAAAACCCCCTGAAGCACCTACGGCAGGTGAGTGGGTAGACTTCCATTTTGGCCACTTTTTTATTATTGTTTTGAAAACTTCTTCTAAATTTTTTTATTCTTGAATAACTACCAGATCTGCCCCACAAGCATCAATCTGACACTTGATTTGGGCCCTTTGTTAGGGGTGTTGATGCCCCTAACATTCCATGAAACTATTTTCATTGCAACCTAGGAGAGAAACATGCCCTCCTTGGTCTTGACTCCTTTCATGAAGCAGGGTAAACAATGTTGTTGTCCAAAGTGGATTGTATCCTAGCAGCTATTTCTTCTTACAATTTTGCTGCTCTAGACTTTCTACCTCTTTTACCAGGCATTTTTTTCAGAACAGTTTGTAGGCTGGGTGTTTGAGATATTGAAAGAGTCTTAGAATAGTCATAATCTCCTAAATTTCCTAACTCTTCATTCCCAATTTCTTCAATTAGCTTGATACTTTCCTTTCTAATTATATTTTGTCTGTCAACTCATCAAGGTTGCCTTCTTCAAACATACTCTAGAAATCAAGGAGTTCTAAATCCACAAAATCCTCAGAGACTTTATCAAATGGATGAATATCTAACAATGGAAAGCTTGGTTGTGATACCTGTTGCATGTGGAGTGGTTGAATACCAGATTGAAGTTTACCAAAACCTATCACCAAATACTTTACTATATCCTCCATGTGTTGCATACTAATATCTGGCATGCAAGGAGAATACATGTGGAGTAGACTAACATTACCCACAAACTATCGAGATGAGCTTCTAACTAAGAATTTTGGAACTTTGATAATGAAATTTCCTGAGTTATAACTTATAGTATTTACCCTTCCTTATACTTCAGTATTGTTTAGAGCACATGTAGTCCGTTGAATGGAGAGTTGTCTCTAAGAGCTTAAAATTGACTTTTGAATTTGAGATGAAGGGGACAAGATTTTGGCATTACCCAAAGTTGAATCATTTAATAGAAAATCTGAATCTGGAAATATTTTAGGGCTTACAACTTCTGTGCAATCTTTAACAAGATAGTCAAAAGAGTGGCGATGATAGACATACATTTTGTGGAGTTTATAGAGAAATCGTTTGAACCCAAATCCCATTTTTTTATTTAATATGAATCTCCTTAGGAAGATCCATGGTTACATCTATCAAAACACATATCCTTATTGGGTATTTTGGATTATTGAAGACAAACATATCATGCTTAAGAAAAATTCCTATTTGGTTTGTCATGATTTCAACAAAGCCCTTTTTCCCTATATTCTAGAGGTAGAGAATGAAGTTGTACCCATAAAGGGACAAAATTTATCTTAGCAGATTTAGGGTTAAAATTTGGAGACCATGGTTGAATGAACAAACCAGAGCCCTAAAAGACGCATGATTTAACCTTATAAATCGCATCCCTGTATGCCTTAGATGCAAAAAGAACTAAAAAAAAACCATCTCCATGGTCTATATAAAAAACTTGATTTTCCCCTGCCTATTCTTCATAAATCAAATCCTTTAACATTTCAATACTAGGGCAAAAGTTTAAGAACTTACATATTAATGCCTTTACACGAAGATTATTGATTTACTGATTGAGAAGATCCTTTGGAAAGGTGACATTTTTTACCTCTGTGTGCTCATTTGACGCTTTCACAAATTGATTTACATCAATTCATCCTCTCATATTTGCTATCTCTTGATTCTTATTTGCATCTTTTCTTTGCCATTTGAATGTCTCCTTAGCTGCCTTCTTTTGATAATAGGGTTTGAGTAGTGGAATATTGTTTGGAAAATAAATAGTAATAGGAATATTATTTGGATACGTCGTTGGGATTCCTTTTAGGTCAACCTTGAAATCTGAGTCATCATGTGACTCAGACTCACAGATGTCAAAGATAGGTTGTTTTTTCTTGTTTAACATTTTCCTTAGTCACCGTGCAAAAAAAAGGCCAAGTCGATGACCAGCTGTGTGAAAATCTCTACCTCTAGCAAGATACTGACGCTGTGCAGCTCAAGTGGGAAACTTGGAGCACTCCTTTTCAAGACCCTGAGCCCTTCGAAGATGTGAAGGTCTTGATGCATAAAGATTTGAAAAGTTACCAAAGCTTTTCACATGTGCTTTCCCATAGTTGTTCATGTGCGCTTGCCTGAAGCTATTCAGATACGCTTGCTTTGGTGCCTTCCCAAATTTCCAACCCAATTTTTTTGCGCCATGCCAAGCATACCCATGGGACCTACGAGACTGATGCAGCTAATTCCATGGTGGAAAATTTGAAAAATTATCATTACTCCTCAACCATCTCCCCTTTTTATGACAAGATAGTTGAAGGCCAAATTTCCAAACCAGATTTGTCACACCATAATATTTAATTTATTTTACTTTAAAGTTATTTTGTTTTACTTTAGAACTATTTTATTTACTTCAGAATTATTTTATTTTATTTTATCTATGTTATTATGTCAAAGGCATTCCCTATATGAACTCAATCGGCTGAATTATGTTATCGATGGTTCAAAATGAGTTAGAATGATGCAAGACCATTGAGAAAGATCCGATAGAAATAATATCTAATATCAAGGAAATAATTTAGATTTTGAATTCTAAAAAAATAAGTTTTTTTTATTGATATTAGCTATTATTTCTATGGTTAGATCTTTCTCAATGGTCTTGCATCATTTTAACTCATTCTGAGCCATTGATAACATAGGCCAGCTGATTGAGTTCGTATAAGAAATGCCTTCAACGTAAATATATTTATAACATTAATTATATTGTTGTAATAAATTTTAATTATTTATAAATTATATTTAAATTTATTATGTGATTATCTTATGATTGTACTATTATATTAGATTTATATTTTTATAGTATTATTATGATTATTATAATATAATGTTTCTATAATATTATTATTATTATTTGTAAAGTTTTATCATATTAGATAAATATGTTTCTATAATATTATAACTACTAGCAATCACACCTTGGTGTGCAATGGATACACCAAAGAAGTGTGGATGGTCAATTGGGTAATTTTTTGGTTTATTGTTTACATACATTTGTGTAGTACACATGAAGTCAATTGGTAGGCTATTTTAAAAAGATTTTGTTTGTGAAACAAAGGTCTCAATGGAGAAGTGATAGCTTAAAAAAATATGCATCTACTTACAAGGATCCAGACACAACTAAAACAAAACCTTTGAATCGAGAAGATAATAAGGCTCCATTACCAATAGGTTCGTGATATGTTTGAAATAGGGAGAGAGGGAGATATGTGGATAGAAAGGGAGAAATATAGGGGGAAAAGAGGGAGAGAGGGGTAAGGAGATAGAGATAAATAGGAAGTTAAAGATTGAGATTGAGATGGAAATGGAGATGGAGATGGAGGAGAGGGATATCGAGAGAAGGAGAGGGAGAGATACAGAGAGAGGACAAATATATAGATACAGATGGAAGAGATAAATATATAGAGGGGGAGAGAGGGAGAGAATGAGAGAGGGAGAGACGAAAATTTATAAAGATAGAGATAGGAAGTGATATACAGAGAGGGAAAGATATAGGGGCAAAGAGAGATGGATAGATAATGAGATGGAGATAGAGGGATATATGTAAGAATTTAAATATGGAGAGATAGAGATAAAGATAGAGCTAGAGATAGGGAGAGAGAAACAAGGAGTGTATTTGTGTATGAGTAAGAGAGATGGAAAGAGATAGAGAGGGAGATAAATATGTATAAATAGGCATAGGAGAGATAATTAAAGAGATATAGAAAGAGGAAGTGATAGGGGGAGGGAGGGGGAAAATAGGGATATAAAGAAGAGATAGAGAGATAAATATAATGGGAAAGATAGAGAGGGTGAGAGAGAGAAAAAGACAAAGACAAAAAGATAAATAAAAAATGAGAGATGAAAGAGAGGAAGAGGGAGAGGGAGAGGGAGAGATAGATATAGAAAGAGGGAGACAATGAAAGAGGGGGAGATAGAGAGAGAAATATAAAGATATAGGAAGTGATATATAGAGAGAGGTAGAGAGGGATATATATAAAGAGAGAGTTGGAGAGATGGAGTAAATAAGAGAGAGATAGAGAGATATAAATAGAGAGGAAGAGGGGGAGATGGGAATATAGAAATAGAGGGGGCAAGAGTGAGAGATAAAGGAGATATAGAAAATTATTAGGGAGAGAGATAGAGAGGGGGGAGAGATAGAGATGAGTATATAAATAGATAGAGAGGGAGGGAGAGAGGATAAAGAAGTTGAGAGATATATATAGAGAGAGAGAGTGATAGGGAGAGAGGGAGAGATATGGATAGAAAGAGGGGGGGATAGAGAGATATATAGTGAGAAAGATGAGGGGAAAGTGATGTAAGGAGAGATAAGGAGATAGAGATAGGGAGAGAGATAGAGAGGAAGATTGAGATGGAGATAGAGATGGAAATGGAGAGAGTGAGAGAGAGAAATAGAGATAGAAAGAGGGGGATATAATGAGAGAGGGAGAGAATGAGAGAGGGAGAGATGGAGGGATAGAAAGATAGAGATAGGAAGTTATATAGAGAGAGGTAGGGAGAATTACATATGGGGAGATATTATAGAGACATGGGAAGAGAAAGAGAGAGATCTCTTTATATCTTTGTCTCCCTCTGTATATTTATATTTTTTTATTGTCTTTCAATCTCTCTCTTCCTCTATCTATCTTCCTCTCATTTCTTATCTCTATCTATTTCCCTCTCCATATCTTTCTCCCCTTAATATTTTTTTCTATCCCTATTTATCTCCCTCCTCTCCCCTCTTTCCCTCTTGATCTCTCGACCTCTATATATATATCATTGTCTCCTATTTCTCTTTATCTCTCTATCTCTCTATCTCTCTTTATGTGACTATATATATCTATGTCTCTCCTCTTCTCTCTTTTCTTCTCTCTTTATTTATCTCTCTTCCTCTCTCCATGTTTATTCCTTCATATTTATACCTCTATTTTTGTATCTCTATCTTTTTTTATCTCTCTATATCTCTTTGTCTCCCTCCCTATTTCTCTCTCTATCTATTTTCCTCATAAGTGTGCAATGGGTACACTGAAGAGGTTTTAAAGATGAATTATCATATCCTTAACCAAATGACATGCAACCTTGAGCATAAATCCCTAGGATGTGCTATCCTTGGATTGTTGGCATTAAACAACTAATCAAAAGTTACCTTCTCTATCTCACTCTATAAATTTTAATTTATATTTTAACTTTGAAATTCATTTTATTATATAAATTATAAAAAAAATCCAAAATAGAATTATTCTACAATAATTAAAGTTTTAATAGGATAAATAATTATAAATTAAATTAATTCTAATATTTTTTAATTATTATTTGTAATTTCCTAAAAAGATAAATAATAAAAATATAGAAATAGATTTTTACAAAATTGAAGTTCAATGGTTCTTGATAGCCAAAAATATAAGCATGGTAGCTTACAGTTTGACAAAACAATTTGTTTCCCTGCCTCATAATAAATATTTGCACACTATACTTTCACTACCCGATAGAAAGATTTACCCCCTAACTATTGAACTGAAAACCCTTTACAATCACAAGCACCATATACAAAATTTGCCTTATCAGGCACCACCTTACTCCACCATTCTATCTACTGAAACCCCTTTACAGTCAAATACCATGTACAAAATTTTCCTTATCAGACACCACCTTACTCCTCCATTCTCTCAATTTGAATTCCATTCTCGCCCTTGAAGATCATTATTTATTATTATTAATATTATTATTTAAAAAATATATCTATTTATTAAAAACTTATTATTATTTAAGTTTAAAAATTTTAAAAGAAAAAGACAATTCTTATCCTATCTTTTCTTAATTTAAAGCTAAGACTAGATAAGAATGCAATTTTTTTTTTTTAATTATATATTATATCTTTTAATATTTTAGAAAATTTAATGGTTGAGACCATTTCAATAGTCTAGCATCCTTTTCTACAATTTTCAATTGATGTTAGAGATTGAGAGAAAAAGTATAGTAGAATTTGTATTAATTTATAGTATTATTAATAACTTTGATTTTAACAAATGAGAATTCAATTTGTTTTCACAAAAAAATGTATATTATTAAAGTAAACCTGCAAAATATATAACAAAAAAATTATCCAAAATTAATTTTCTCCAATATAATTGGTAGAAAAGTTTTGAGTGATAAGGGTGAATTTTGAGGGAGCATAAACTTTTTATCACAACTTTTTTGATTTTTTTTTCATTGCTATTTATTTAAAATTTATCTTTTAAGATAAAAAAGATATTAAAACAAATAATTACGCTAAAAGCGTTATACAGTGAAAGCAACGAAGGAATATTCGTAAACTTTTTGAAGCTTCATTGAAAATGACAGGAAGGTGGAAGTATTTTTAAAATAGGTTTTATTATATAGCATCAATAAAATAAGAGGAAGTCATGTGTTGCTTTAAATATATTTATAAGAGATGTTTGGAGATATTGTATTTAATTAAAGAGTTATTTTTTATATTTTAAAATTATTTTATTTATTATATTATATTAATATTTATTTTTATTTAAAAAAATATTTCATTTATTCTATTGTTTATTTTATTTGTATTTTTAGAGTTTATTTATTTATTATGTAATATATATATATATATTAAAGAGTTATTTTTATTTTAAAATGTAAGAAGAACAATGTAAGTAATGATAACTTTCAGTGTTTTTTATATATATTATTAATTAATATATGTATACTAGTTTTAGTTCTCATTGCTCTTGCTCAATTACTATATTTTTTTTTAAGAAACAAATGTATAAAAAATATAGAATGTTTTAGTCATATTTACAATAACTATCATTTTCTTTATAGACTCTTAGGGAATATTTTAAATTTAAATATTTAAGAAATATTTCATAATATGAAGAAATTTTTAACCATCTCTAAATGTCTATTTACTATTTTTTTTTTGTAAGGGGTAAAATAGGAGTATCCAACATTATTATTCACACTACAATCACACAAATATTTTGGTAAAACTACATTCACACTACAATTAATTATGAACTAAGTTGTTTTCTTTGATGTTTTAATGTAAAAAAGAAAAAGAAATATTTTTTATTTTAATCATACAAATATTGAAGTGCAAAAATACATAATTTATTAAATGTTTTACAACTTATTATTTTATAGCTACAAACATACATAATTTATTTTTCATAAATAAAATGCTAAATGTGTTTTATATATCCTCTCTTTTGTTATTTACTTTATGTTTTACTTTCTAAAATAAACAAAATTAATTTTCTTATTCATAAACATATACAAGTAAATTATGTAAATTGTTTTTCTTATTCAACAACTTTCCTTGCAATTTCTATTGTTTAACTTACATTGTAATGACAAGTTAATATACCTGAAACATAGCAATGAAATATATTTTATAGTGTGTTTAAGTCAATTAATATCATTAACTATCACAATTAAAACTTACTAATCAATGTTATATTTATATTTAAATGACTTACTCTTAGCCCTTTTCCTATCTTTAACCCTAACCCTAACCATAACCCTAATCCTAACTCTGTCTAACCTTAACCCTAACCTTAATCCTAGACCTAACAATAACCATAACCCTAATAATATAATTCAATGATATTATATTATGATTTACAAATGTACTATTATCATTATTATACTATATTATAATATTACGTTTCTACAATATTATTATTTGTATAGTTTTATTATAATATTTTTAATATTATAATTTAATTTAATATATATATATATATTTGTAATCTTCTTATTATTATATTAAAATATTTATAAGTGTAGAATTTGAGAAAATACAACTTCATAAGAGCTTTGATACCATGTAGGAGTTGAGAAAATACAACTTCACAAACCTCGAAGATCACCTGCATGCAAATAACCTGTCACAAAAGAAGAGATGGAGACAAACAAACAAGGGTTCTTTGAAAACTGAAAATGTATATATCAGAGAGAATGAGAGAATGAATTGATATATACATTTTCAATTTTCAGAGAACCCTTCCTTGTTTGTCTCCATCTCTTCTTTTGTGATAGGTTATTTGCATGCAGGTGATTTTCGGGGTTTGTGGTGTTGTATTTTCTCAACTCCTACATGGTATCAGAGCTCTTATGAAGTTGTATTTTCTCAACTTCTACATGGTATTAGAGCTCCAGACCTGCTGCTTCTTGTTCTTGTTTTGAAGATTTTTGGAGCTTCAAGGGTTTGGGGTTTATTTTTTTGATCCAGGGCATACCTAAAATTTCAAAGCATTTTTAGCTCAAACGAACTTTGCCATTGCATTCGCAGCGGTCCAAAACCCCTAAATTGACTGTTCATTCGTCCATTTTGGATAAAGTCAAATTTTGGGGCAAAATTTTTTTACTGTTCGATCATATGGCCATCTGTCTGCCTAGTAAAAAAAAATTCCTTTTTTTCGTCAATTTTTTTTTTCAAAAAAATATTGTCATTGTTTTTATTTTTATTTTTAAAAATTGAAAAAAATAATCAAAATTTGAAAATGTATTGTTGATTTAAAAAAAAAGAGTAGTTTAAGGGCTTGCCGGCCCGGTACTAGGGTACCCACAAGTACCTGCGTATGTATATGCGCAGTACTGCCACCGCCGGTTGGTCTGGCGGTCCAGTAGACCGCCGACAGAACCTACCACCCACACTGATGGTAGGCTCGGTTGTTTTAAAATTTTTTTTTTTTTTTTTTAATGTAAAAAAAACACTTTTTCTGTTTTTTTTAATAAAAAAATCACACCTTTTTTTTATTGTTTTTTTATATAAAAAACAATTTTTCATGTAATAAGTCTAGTTATGCATTTGCGGTGACGACCGTTTGACCGTCAAATTTAAGTTAGTATTTTTGTTGCGACGGCCGTATGACCGTCAAATTTTATCCAACGCTGACTTTTTTCATCTTTGGAACTGTTTTCTTCCAGAGGTCGTAACTTGGGCATACGATATCGTTTTTTGGCAAACAAGATATCGTCAAAAAACTGGTTTTCTCAAATTTTCAGTGGTGTGGGTCTCATCACTTCTTTTTTCTGTTGGTGCATTCTACAGTCAATTTTTTGGCTGTCCTTCATGTATTTCCAGCTTTGTCATTTTTGGACATTTTGAGCATCATTTGTAAGCAATTTCTTTTATGTAAACGCACTGAGATAAAGTGCCACGCTATTGTACATGCATTTTTTGGGGATTTTGCACATAAGGTTGTGTCATATTTTGTACTCGCACTGTTATTATAAAGTGCCATGAGGGGTTGTGTAGTTTGCCTTTGTTTGGCCATCACATATTTGTCTGGTGAATGTCCCTCCACGACAACAGTGAATCCATATGATTCCAGCCTCATGTATGTGTGTTTTGTTTTGCACACCACTTTTTCAGTTGCAGTTGCTTTCTTGTGCACTTTCAGATGTTGTATCTTCTTCTTCATGCACTACAGGGTGTTTCACATCATTTCAGTGGATCTGTCAGGCTCTCCCAGTTCAGCATTATGGGGGGGTTATTATACTGTTTGTGCTAATTCTTCCTTGATTTCGCCTTGGAAGGGATCATCCTATCTTCAGCGGAGGTTCTTCAGCACCATAACAGTCATCTTTCGACAATTGTTTACAGCTTCTTCTGCTTCAGTGATGTTCTTCTTGGCTTTCTGCATCTCTTTTTGAAGTAGAACTTTTTCCCATGAGGTTTTCTCTATTTCTCCTCTTTACAGAGATTTGGTTGTATTTGGGTACCTAATCTGGCCTAGTTGTCGGGACCCATGTTTGCCTTCTTGCATTGTAGTTACCTTGCTTTCTTGCATTTGTTTGTAGCTGCACTATTGCTCATCTTAAGGGGGGGTGTTAGAGTAAAGGTTTTAACTTAATTATGTTGATTAAGTTACCTTTATTCCCTTCTTAAGATTTCACTTTAGTTTGCATAAAGTGACATTTAATAATTATATTAATTATTAAATATTTTCCTTTTAGGGCTTCTATTAGAGTTTTTCCTATTAGGGTTTCTTTAGGGTTTGCATGATCTCCTTTTTATAAGGATTGATTCTATTGTATTTCATATCAATTCATTCTCTTATTCTCTCTGATATATACATTTTCAGTTTTCAGAGAACCCTTGCTTGTTTGTCTCCATCTCTTCTTTTGTGACAGGTTATTTGCATGCAGGTGATCTTCGGGGTTGTGGTGTTGTATTTTCTCAACTCCTACAATAAGATTATTATTATGTTATATTTTATATTTTAGAATGAATATTGTTATTGTATTTTTTTAGTATTTTTTATACTAGTTTATTTCTTTAAATTATTGATATCATATTGTTATATGTTAAAATGAATATTTATTATAAGTTGTTTATTTTTAATTTAATATACAAATGTTAAAAAAATAAAATATATTATACAAATTTATTTCTTTAAATTATTAATATCATATTGTTATATATTAAAATAAATATTTATTACAAGTTGTTTATTTTTAATTTACTATATATACTTTTAATATATAAATATTAAAAAAATATTATATTGTATATATATTATTAAATAATTAGAGCATTATATTTAACAAGTGTCACGTAGTGGTTAGTACTTGCCTTTTATAGTATTGTAATTATTGTTTTTAGATTTGAAAAAACTTAAATGTAAGTTTTATTAATGTGAATACAAATAAATATATGTTTTGTTAATTATAGTGTTTTAGTAATGTTAATTAGTTATTTGCATGATCTAACCACAACCCTGACTTACACCCTAACTCTAATTCTATCTTTAACCCTGACCTTAACCTTAACCCTAACAATAAATTATAAACCATTAACCTATCTCTAACCCTAACTATGGTTGTAACACTATCCATAACTATAAACTTAATTTTAATCACCAACTTTTAAATAAATAATATATTCAATAAATTTTATATTACTAATTATAATATATTAAAAAATTATAAATATAATATAAGATATTACATGTTGGTAATTTTTTTCTCTTATGATTAATATAAAATTATTATATATTAAAATGAGTATTTATTACAAGTATATATATATATATATTTTAAAGGAGTAAAAACTTCATTAAACATTAGAAAAGAGTATTACAAAGAAATCAAAGGGTCGAGGCCCTAGGAACCAACAAGAAACCTCCATACAAAGCTAGAAACAACTTCATCCTTCTCTATATCCATCCCCATCCTTGGCAAGAATCCTCTCCAAGTCTTGACGGAACTCGTGGGATACCTACTCCCACCCATCAATCCTCCAACCGTCTATATGCTCAGAAGCCCACTTAGCCAAACAATTCACTACCCTATTCCACTCCCTTGGAATATGGACAAAAGACACCATCTCCATCATAGAACTAATTTGCAAAATCCACTGCACCACCATAGCCAGATGCCAACTAACATCAGACACCTTCCTCTCAATTATCAAATTAATCAAAACCTATGAATTAGATTCATAGATAACCCTGTGCCATCCCAAATCATAAGCCCACTCAAAAGCGTAAAGGATCGCCAAACATTCCATAAGGTTGATAGCCTGCATCCCTTCATGGACCGAAAAGAAGAAGACCACTGAACATAAAAAATCCTTGCCAACCCCACCAATCCCAATAGGTCCAGGATTGCCTCGTGACAAGCCATATGTATTAATCTTCAAAATGTCAGCCGGAGGGGGTAGCCATCTACCCACCCTTTGAACTTTCTTCTTTACACGCCTTCCTCTCCCGACACAAGTAGAAGCCAAAGACAACCCCTGAATCCCCAACCTATCCACCATCTCAACATCCCCTTTCTCCATAGGAAACACCACTTCATATTTAGCTTCCACCGTCTCCTGAATCATACCCATAATTTTTTGCCAAACTTGTTGAACCAACATCTTTTCTCCATGAAATGTTCTATGATTTCGTTCCAACTAGATCTACCAAAGTATGAAGGTAGGCCCAACATACCACACATCCTGCAAGAAAGATGCCATAGAAGGAGGCCTGCCCAAGCTACTCCAAAATTTAACCAAGGAGGGAGCATGAACACAAGGGCTTTTTCAAACACCCCACCAAAAATGCCAAAGCTGCAAAGCAAAGGAACGACAAAAAAATAAGTGAGAAGAGTCTTCTCCAACCCCACACAAAACACAGATAGAAGGGCCCTGGAAACCTCGCTTCTGAATATTATCCCAAGTCAAACACCTATTCCAAGCCAAAGTCCAAACAAAGCAGTTACACTTTGGCCAAGAAAACTTGTTCCACACTTTCTTCCACCAGTGAACCTCAACCCTATCCAACCTATAAGACAACAACACCTGATATCCAATAGCAATAGTATAAACACCCTTATGATTAGAAGAACAAGCAAGAACATCCCCCTCTAGGAGGGAGCTACAATTTCTACTAGCTAGAGAGGATTATGTGAAGCTCAACACACTCCTCCTCCATGCCAACCTCAGGCCAATCATCAGGAGTCTTCCATTTTTCCATCTCCAACAAACCATGAGAAGAGGAATTTAAATCACTCACCCTTGACCACCCAACCACAAGGAATATCTGGCATAAAGTCAACAAATTAGGAAATTGAGAGACAATGGGAGGAAAACCATCCCAAGAATCAAACCAGAAATGAGCCTTCATCCCCCTTTTGTAGATCCAAAATAGACCATCCTTGATGAGTGTGGCCCCTTTCTTGAGCGTACCCCAGATCACTGAGCCTCTCCCCATAAGGGGATATCGAGGAATATCCATCCGTAGGATCCCTAGGAAATACTTATGAGATAAGATCCTAGCCCAGATCTAATCCTGCTCCACACACCACCTCCAATACAATTTAGCAGCCAATGCAACCCCAGACAAAGAGGACTACCTTAAACTAAGACCACCAAATTGCTTCAGGCTACAAACAATATCCCATTTGACAAGGCTCCATTTAGAGGATGATAAGCAACCAACCCATAAAAATTGTCTTGCTAAAGATCTAATTCCTTAACGAAACCCATTGGGGCCACCTGAAGCATACATCTATAAATGGGGAAAGCTTGCACCACCGACTTGAGTAATTGGACACAACCAGCAAAGGATAACCATCTATGGGTCCAATGATTAACTTTCACACAAATTTTGTCCAAAATATTCTACCAAGAGTCCCTAGGCAGCCTATTAACAAAGATAGGAATACCAAGATAAGTCAAAGGGAGAGCCCCAATTTGAAATCTCGAGATATGAGCAATCCTCCTCTGGATGGGCCCCAGAGTATTGAAGAATAAAATGGAGGACTTATCATCATTAATCAATTGGCCCGATGCACTAAGGTAAACATCCAACACCTTATGCAAATTTGAAGCTTCCTTAATTGTAGTCATGCCCATCAAAGCAGTGTAGTCCACAAATTGCAAATGAGAGTGCGGAGACAGACCACCTCCCCACCTCCACCCTTAAATGAGACCCAAATCCACATTCCTTTTCACCAACCATCCCAGACCTTCAGGAAGAAGAATAAAAAGATAAAGAGAGAGGGGATCACCCTGGCGCAGACCCCAAGAAGCATCAAAAAGCTTTGAGTGCTCACCATTTATTAGCACCGAGAAAGAATCTGAAGTAACACAACTCATAACCCATTGAATCCATTCCTCCCCAAAATCAAAAGCACCAAGAACCTTCCAAAGAAAGGACCACTGAACTTTGTCATAAGCCTTAGCCATATCCAACTTGATGAACATTTCCTTTTCTTTAGAGTTGGCCATAGAATGAATGGTTTTAGTTGCAATAACAACCCCATCCAGAATTTTCCTATCCACCACAAAACCACTCCGCTCTTCAAAAATCAGCACCTTAAGCCACTTTTTCAACCTATTCGCAATCAACTTAGAGATAATTTTATAAATCACATTGCAAAGAGAAATTGGACGAAATTGACAGCCTATCAGCACCATCACACTTGGGGATGAGAGAAAGGAATGTAGAATTCAATGCATGTAACAACTTCTTACTCCTTCGAGACTCCTAAACCACCACCAATACATCCCACTTGATAATATCCCATAATTCTTGGAAGAACTCAATCAGGAAGCCATTAGGGCTAGGAGCCTTTCCCTTCTTCATCTGAAACATGGTCTCCTCTAGCTCTTCCAATGAAATATCAGTCATAAGATGCTCATTCATCTCCCTAGAAACCAAATAAGGGATATAGGAAATAACCTGAGCTTCCTCAGCAGAGCCCCCTATGAATCTTCCCTAAAAAAAGAGCCACAGTACTACACTACCTCATTTGAGATTTCATGGAGGGAGGAGAGATGCTCACCCCTGTCATTCACCAACACAGAAATAATATTGCCATGTCTCTTGGCCTTCACCGAATTGAAGAAGAAAGCAATATTTGTATCTCCTTCTTGAATCCAACCAATGTGGGCCTTCTGTTTCCAAAAAAATTCCTCATACAGTTCACATTCATCCACTGCTTTCAAAGCCCTAGCCTCTTCTTGAAGTAGGTCCTCAGTCACCCCAACCTCCCTGATCAACCTCGTAATACCATCCAACTCTAACTAAGCATCAACTTTATCATGGAAAATGTTTCCAAAACACTGGTGATTCCATCTTTTAAGTTGATACTTGACAAATTGAAGCAACTTAGCAAGAGTATACATTGCAGTACCATAAGCAAGTCTATGATTCCTCCACCATTCTGCCACATTTTCATGTAGAGAAGGGTCACACAACCACATAAGTTGGAACTTAAAGGAAGGAGACTGAGGCACACGATCAAAATTAACAGAAAGCTTGATAAGCCAGTGATCAGAACCCCTCCAATCCAAAATTTTAGAGCTAGATGACCATAAACCACTAACCCAGTAACAGGAAACCAAAAAATGATCAAGTCTCTCTGTAATACAATTTTCCCTAGTCCTCCGATTGTTCCAAGTAAAATGACCATTACTAGGCTTGATGTCAACAAGATTTAAAGCCAATATGTTCTCATGAAGTAGCAATGCAGAGGGCTCCAACCTTGCAATACCACCACGCTTCTCTACCAACTCAGAAATAACATTGAAATCTCCAGCCATAATCCATGGATGGTAAGGGACCAGGCTTCAGATAAACTTAATATGAAACCACAAAAGTTGCTTACCCTGAATCTCAATAGGTGCATAGATATTAGAGAAGGGTATAGACTCCCCTAACTCGAGATAGGAAGCAATCATAGAAATAGAAGACTTAAAGGACATCCACCAAAGAGGGCAGACCTTCAAAGGATTCCATAAAAAAGCCACTCCCCCAACAGACCCATGAGCACTAATGCACTGGCACTCTCCACTCCCCCACAACTTAGGCATCAAACCAAACATACTCTCAACTGATAACTTAGTCTCCTGCAGGAAAAAAAACATCAAGAGATTGACTTCTAACCAACTCATGAACAACTTTTTATCGAGGGCCACTGTTAAAGCCCCTTACATTCCATGATAGCACAATCATTTCAAGGGGCTCAAAAAATGAGAATCCAGAGTCTTTACTAACCCGACTCTACCAAAGTTTCCCCAGTTAATTTGATTTTTTCCAAATCCCTCTTCCTACCAAGGTTGGAAGACTTCTCCCCCACCCCTTTTTTTTGATCCTCTTGAAGAAGACCCAAATTAGAAGAAGGCTTATTACTCTTTACCATTTCAGTCCCTGCATTCAACACAACAAAAGATCCATCCCCACCACCCTTCTTCACTACAATAATAGGAACCGACTCCACCTGAACCTCCATTTGAAGATTAGTATCCATTTGTAGAGCACCAGCATCCTGCATTTCCTGAGTAGCCTCAAAAATAAGACCCTCCTATCCTGTCCATAGAGCACCTTGATCAAGATTCACCAAGCTTGAATTCACTTCCTACTAGATGAGATCATCTAAAACCTCAAATATGTTAAAGGTGTCTTCATCCCACCTCTCCCTTAAGGTCCACTTTTGACCCCGATTCCTATTTCAAGCCTTGACTGGGATGAAACCATCCACACCAACCACATCACTAGGAATAGGATCCTTCCCCTTGTCAACCCTAGGGGGGTTGTGAGGAGGTTGAGAAGATTGAGAATCCACTGACCTAGCCCTTGGGTAGCTTCACTACAAATGTCCATATTCATGACAAAGACAACATCTAAATGGAAGTCTCATAATCCAATTGTTGCACCCAAGAATAAGGGCCAACACACATATCTACAAAATATGGCAATGACTTTAAACTTAATCAATTCAACACATATACGAGCAAAATTCATGTCACCTTTTTAGCTTGAGTCTATTGCAAATTAATAATCGATTTTCCGAGCATCGAAGCCAGCAAGTGCAAAATATCATCCCTCCAACATTCCATAGGAAATTGAGGAAGTCGAACCCATATCGGAACACGGTTGAGAAGGTCCTCAACAGGATTGAAGCTCACATGCCAAGGTTTAATAAACAACCCAATCTGGTTATGGAAATAGGGGCCCCCTTCAAAGGCCCTATTATGAATTGCCATCAATTAAAAGTTACCATGAATTAATTATTCTCTAGAAGCATAATCTCCATCTCACCCTCCAGTATCCAAGTCTGTTGGGCCCAAGATTCCAAAAATTGAAGCGAAACCTGCATCCCCATAAACTTTCAATGTAATGAATGCTTCAAAAAATATTCAATTTCATTCGCAATCATCTCCATTGGAATAACCAACTTTGGCCTCTCCTTACAACATTCAAGACAACCATTGATTTTCATGATCCGAGGACCACCAGACGAGCCTGTTCCAACAAACCCCGGATCTGGCAAAATAAATTATTATCAAACACCTTCGCACCTTGGGATGGTGACTTCACACCAATAGTTGATTGAAAGTCCAACGAATAAGGGTTCCCAGATGATTCACCATGAGCCATAGCAATGCATACAACCTAAAAATGAGCACAAGGAAAGACCACCTTATCCAATTCAGGCTCCCCCTCATGGGACCCCTCAACCCACACGGCCTGGCCCAAGCCAGGCCCGAGCGCTGAGAAGGAACAATGTCCTCCATCAAGGACAATGTCGATTTTCTGATCCCCACACGGAAGATGAAAGCCACCAACTTAAAGCAAATCAAAGCAAAGCCAACATAGGCTTGTGAACGAACAACAAACAAAGACAAGAACACCTACTTCAAATAGAAAGACCACCTTCCCCCGAATATGCAAAAATAACCCCACCCCCTTGCAGCACATAGACAGATGAATTTGATTCCAGTAAAAATTAGATCATGCACGCACTATCAATCACATGCATCCCGAACCTATTTGGCCACGGGTGCATGGTTCCCATGTAGAGCCGACGCCATTCGACCATCTTATATATATATATATATATATATATATATATATATATATATATATATATTAAGAGAGCGGGTAGAGGTTCAGGGAAGAAGGGATACTAAGCATAAGAATAAATCATTCACAATAATACTTGTAATTGAGTCAATGCCATATGTCAGAGGATAGATATGAAAAGCAATCAAATTGTAATAATATGTTGAAGAGAAATTTAGTTTTTAATTGGTTCAAAACAAAATTATTAACTAGCACTTGCACTAAGGGGGTACAATGGTTACGCCGATAGAGATCTATATATAAGTAAGGATGTTATTGTAGTCTAGTTTGAAATATATACAATAATGATTGTAAAATATACAATTTTTTTATAATGCATTGGTGCTTATAGAAATTTGAATGATACTTTCATAATAATTATATAATTGTGGCATTTGTGTTGTTCATGAATCCATTCACTTGTAATCAAAATGAGTATTTATATGGCTATATCACATCATTACATAACATCGACACATACATTTGGAGTTATAAATCAGATGTTCCCTATTGATTATCCTTCCCTGCTTGATCATATTTGAGGTGAGAAAAGGTCGATGCACATTTAATATTTGCTTTTTTGACTTATATATTCAATGAAGAAGTTAGCAGAGTTACATAATAAATGCATTGTTAGTTTTATATAAAAGGTATGAATTGCAAACAAAATGTAAGTAGGTGTTAATAAGTAAGCATGGTATTGTAGTCTAGTTTTAAATATATACAAATTGATTGTAAAATGTACAAAATTTTGGTAATGTGTATGTTCTTATAGCAAACTAAATGATACTTTCATAATAATTGCAAGTGTGGAAATTTTGTTGTCCATGAATCCATTTGGTTGTAGTCAAAATGAGTCTTTATATGGCCTTGCCCAAGTTTTTTTTAGATTTGAGGTGGCCATGGACTTTTAGTGATAAAGATTCACTCAAAACCCCATAATCATTGGTTGGCTTCCCAAATTAAAGCATATGAAAAGAACACATGCTCAAAGGGGAATGGAAATCATTAATTGAATCAAATCACTCGCACTCTATCGATCATTGTGGGTGTGTGCATAGTGCATTCATTTATTTTGAAAGTGTTGAGAAAATTTTATTCCATAATGATAAGCTACATAGTTATTCCAACTCCAAAAGTAACTTGGACATTGTCTCACTACTATTCAAGCGTCTATAGCCCCAATGAGGCTATCACTGTTATTTCCATGAGCATTGTTTTATTTCCAGCTAGGCATCTATAGTCTTGATAGAAATATTTGTATATTCCTATAGTAAAAAAATAGATATTCTTTTCATTTTCTTCTCATTCCTTTTCAACAGTTTCTTTTTTTTGCTATTTTGACTCATAAGCATTTAAGCTTATTATGGGTTTGGAAATTACAATGGTCACTAAAGTGGAATTTTAGATTTTTCCCAATGGCAACTATAACAACTTCAAGAACATCTAAATATGTTGTGTAAATTATGGCAATCAATTCATGCTCGTGAAATGATGTAGGTAATGATTTCCTTCTGAGTCAAGTAAGAGTTTGATCTACATAATTCATCCCAAATGAGTTAACCTAAATTCTAAAATACCTCATAAAAATTTATCATAGAAACAAACCTGAACATTAAATAAAAGTGCCCTTTGGTTGTTCTTCGAACAAATGCCCAATCACAAAAAAAAGGACCAACCCCTCCCAAAACAAGCTAAATTGTGAAGATTTTATTGTCGATGATTCCATGTGCTTGTATTAGAAATGTCCCCCCAAAATATTTTTTGATTTCTCTTGCACCTTTTTCCTTCACAATCAACAAAAATATTAGCAGAGTTACATAATAAATGCATTGTTACTTTTATATAAAAGGTACGAATTGTAGGAAAAATGAAAGCGGGTTTTAAGGAGAGCACTTGGTAGCATGTTTAATTCACTTGTTGTAGATATATATGAATATAAAGTAGCCACTTGTTAAACATGAAGTAGTAAGGAAATTAGTTTTGTATTTATTTGTAAAAAGTGTATAATATGAAGACAATAAGGAAAAATGAGAAAAAGAAAGTTTATTTATTGAAGGGTGCAATTAATTATGTGTACCAGTACTCATCATAAAGAGAGCAATTGTAGTCACGACTCTTCCTTTTACTTGATAATTGCGTATGGATTATTTTTCATTCTTGAATATTGATCAAATGAGAATGGTGGATTCATTCGAAGGGTAGGTGTATTGATTTAACTCTAGATATAACTATAAAAGTTAAGTGCTATTGTCTTTCTATTTTACCTATATTGATTGTTGCTCTGTTCGAAATCAGTCCTTGGGATTTATGTATGGTAATCTCCCATGCCATGGATATTGGTATTTGTCTACGGTTACCTAAAGATATTGGTGTTATATGTAAAATTTTATGGGAATTTTGGTTCCAAGGTGGGCCATTGTATGTATCAAATTGTACTACTACATGCAAAGGTAAATTTGGTGGTTTAGAGCCAACTCCATAGAAAATATCTAGTACCTCTCCAAGAGACCCATTGACAAGCTCTGTTTGAATCCATAGGTTTGTAGTTAACATGTTGTGTTGGCCTCTACATAGCAAGAGCTCTCATGGAAGTTGGTTAGCATCATTATCCATGTTTGAGTGTCTGTTTTTTTTATAGCAACACTAACTGCAATAGGAAGATTTAGTAGCTTGAGCATTTTTTTGTGTGTATCATCACCAATTAATTTGTGGAAAATAGGTGCATTGACTAGTCAAAAAAAATTCGTCCATCATTTGATAGTGTTGTGTTTGTGCGATTATTAGTAATTCCTAGTCATGTTCAATTGGTTCCACATTACAAATGTTCTTAAAGTTTGACAGAAGTTAAGTTGAGTTTGAGTGTCACCTTGTTGACGAAATATTATTTATAATGTAACAATTGTAGTGAATTATTCCCATAGGATTTTGGAAGTTGAGTGTGATGCATATATAGGTTTGTCCATAATAGGTGGTGGTAGTTGTGCCAAGTCACCTACAAGAATGATAGATGTCTGACCAAAGCACAAGTGTTGTTTGTGGGGGAAAGCTTCACACAATCTAATATATATTTTCAATAGTAACTTTGGTCCTATGAAGCTCATCTCATCGAAAAGGAGATATTTTACGTGCCTCATGCTTTCTTGAAAAATTGTCAATGGTCAAACCTTTAATGGTTGCATTTGTTTTATCAAAATCTTAAGGGCTAAATGTATTATTGATGCATGTACATGTTGAATGTTGTGATTCTTATAGGAGCAATAATAAGGATAGGGTTATATTGTTTTGACACCAAATTGTAGAGTGCATGTCTAATGCAATGAATTAGATAGGATTTTCCTGTACCCGTCATTCCTTTTATGATCATGTATAAGGTTTTCTTGAAGGACTTCTAATTGTAGTGTTTTAAAAAAATGGTAAGTTCTAGTTCTTGTTTGGGAGATAGTGGATATGGTGGTTCATTTAATGCAAATGTTGATTGGTCATATTTTTGGAACATCTTGTTTGTATTTAGAAATGTTCTGCAATTTCATGTAAGTGTTGAGGTATAATAAGTTCATCTCATTTGTTGATATGATCAAAGTCTCATCTTCCAAGAAATTTAAGGGCTTTTAGACTTCCACTGCTAGAAAGGCCCATTTACGATAAAACTCCCATTCATTCATTTTTATTGTATTTCCTATATCTATCTCATTTTCAATGTCATATTCCTCTTCATAGTTAACCTCCATATCAATTAAGCCATCAACATGCCATACATCTAATATTATTTATATTCATTTCCTTCCAATTTGCAACAATACCATCTTTAATGATACCTATATATGTGGCAATGTCATGAAAATGCTTGTATAGAAATAGGTCACTCCAATAAAATGTTTCAAAATTATTTGAATCCTCTTTTGGAATTGTATAAAAATGAGGAAAGACATTGATAATTACCTTTTCCTTCCTTCTTTTCCACTTGCATCCTTTGCATTTGGATGAAATTGAGAATGATCGTGCATATTCAATCAATGTTATTATTTTCATCTCATTAGGTCATTGCATGTAAGAATGTAGATAACTCAATTGCAATGTATTTTCATTTTTGTTTGTGGTAATTTGATGGAACACTTTTTGATCAAAATTTAGTGTCATATTTCAAACAACAAGTGGCATGTTTCTTGTGCACCTATATCACAGTCTGCAATAATCTCAGGAATCAATTTTCTATATGTTGGAAGAGTTTATTTTTTTGGTGCTTATTTTCTACATATTCATGTTTGCATATTCGTGTTTACAAATTTTTCTTTCTGGCTTAGATGCATATTTGACAATGTATTTTAGATCCAAAATCACACCTACAAGCAATCAAAATTGAAGTAAAATCTTAAAAGCAATTCTTGAGAATAAAATTCAACACTTTCAATGTTATCCAAGTAGCATTTTATAAGAGAAGAATCCGCTACCAAAAATTATTAGTTGAATTTTGCACAAGGGTTGTAAGTTTTACATTGAACAAACAATTGAAAAGTGTAAAAAAATTTGTTCTGAAGTCACATAAATTTTTTGTATCGGCAACTAGTGCCCTTTGTTTGCATTAGAATGCTATATTTTTTGATATGGTAAAATAAAGTTGTACTCATTAAGATAAGATGTATAGAATACAAAAAATAATCCTAGGCTTGTAGAGACCATATTATGTGCGTACTACCGATATAAAGAACAACCAATGCTCTGAGAGCCAGTTTCATTTGTGAAGATAGATCCTCTATGTTTCAAAATAGAAGGCTAAGAGAAGATGGACAAGGAGTTTAATTATATTTCTTTTATATTCAAGAAAAATCTATGGCTATATAGAAAACTTAATATGAGACATAATTAGGTTAAGGCAAACCATATTAGTAGTCTACAAGGGTAAGACTGACTTATGTAGATCTTTTCTACATTTGGATGATATTTCTTGGGAGGAATAATTCAAGTTTGTAGTAGCATCTGATTTTCTTCCTAGAAATTATATACAACCTAGTATAAATGGGGTGGGTGTTCTAAAAATATTTTGAACAGTAAGCACCACCATCTAAAAATCAGAACAATGACCAGGCCCTCTTATCTTTTAGAGTTAAAATTGGATTGTTTCCTAAAATTGATTTGCAAATGTGTTTATCTCTTATCAACGTGTTCTGCATTTATCATGTGACTTAGTTGGAGTCAAATATCTAGACATTGGTTTGGATCAAGGGCTTGTTTGGAGGTGCTCAAATGTGAGAAAGTAATCATAATTTGCACAATATTCAATTCTTAGGAGTACAAATGATCACATAGGCTCATACCAAGTCATAAAATGAAACAAGTCAAGATGAAAAATAGAGAGAATGACACACATGTCCATGGATATTGAAATAAGGAAATGAAGAACTAAAAATTTCCAATATTCCAACTGTGATGAGTGAAAGTAGGTGGCCTTTTGTAGGCAGCGATGTGGCTACTGTGGACAATGCCCAGACATACACCAACAATCTTATCAATCTTGTATTTTCCAATGCTGGAACACCAAAGAGAACTAGAGCGACAATTGAGACATGTATTTTACACTATTCAATGAGAATCAAAAGCTTGGGTAAGAGGAGGAGTGCCATTTGGTTTGTTTGAAACCTATAAATCTCTTGTCTATCTTGTGCTCTTCTCACTTGATTTCAACTCATCTAAAAGTGGTGTTTATATATCTAACAATAATCTAGCAAAATGATTTTTTACTAAAATTCTCACAAGCACCTCTAAAATAGGGGAAAACAGGGCATGATTTAGAAAAACCTAAATCCTTAACACAAAATCCTAAACTAAAATGTAAATATTGATAGGAACAATAAAAACTTCACAATGCAAATGTATCATATAAGTTATATGCATTGATATGTGTACAATATTTTTTTTGGTCATCTACATATACCTTGTACAATACGTATATTTATAAAAAGAATCATTTTACTTACTATTGTGTTGCTAATAGGATGTCCCAATTATTTCTTTCAAGGCTTTGGGTATCTTGGCTCGAGAATAATTTGTCACTTGGTGAGCAATCCAGTATCAATTAATATTTTGAAGTTTACATTTTACAATGTTATAATAGTTGATTCAATATTATAACTATTTACAGTTGTAGCCAATTCGCTTCATTTGCCTGCCATATTGATAATGGATAGATTGTTCTTGATTAATTAAGCAGGGGAAGGACCTTGATCCCAAGGTTACAAAGCCAAATTTTCAAAAAAGGAAACAAGCTAGGGAGAACAACACCAACCAACAACAAGAAACAACAAGTCCAGGGTGGCACTCAGGCCCATTATCAAAACAGTAACCATAAAACCAACATACTTAATAAAAAACTGAATACTACTACCAAAGCAATTAATACTACAAAGACCATTTATAAGGTCCACTATAGTCTAACAAGTTCTCAACCATTACAAATCTATATTAAAATAACAATCCAAAATATTAAAATAGAGCACCAAAAAATGCATGACAACCATAACCAAAAAAGAGAAATAAAGCCATTACTTGGCTTTAGCAATCAGGTCCCAATATTATCCAATATGGGAGACATGCTCCCTCCAGTCAAGTACCTCATCCTTGGCTTGGTCCTTCATTTCATTAGTCTTTCCCATCCTCTTAAGCTTTCTTCTGATCTTGGTTTGGCCCGAGACAACTCCAATCGTAGCCCTGCACATGAGGCCATTCGTCACCCTCATCAAAGTAATAATGACTTTCTCCATATCGTCCATTTGGACTGGCATATAAGTCAAACTTAGTTTCAAAAGGTCAGTATTAAAATTTCAACAACATTAGTATCTTTAGCAATGTTCAGAGTTTCAAGAGCTTTCAGAGTTTCATTCCTTGGCTCTTCTTCAATTTCAACTTCTTCCTCCTCATTTTCTTCTTTCTCCTCCTCCATTTCCTCCTCCCCCATATCATAGATTGTCTCTTCAAAGTCCATATCCTGTGTGTCATCATCAACCTGAACCTCAAACTCTTCCACTTCCAATTCGTCCTCCTCTTGAGATATGGTTTTTTTTTCCTAGAAAGTAGCCTTTGCAAGGCGAGCAAATATTTTTCCCCCGTTGCCTAGATTCAACTTCCTATCCTCCAGTTCCTCCAATTGAAAGCCCTCTTTTTCTTCACTTATAGTGATGATCTTTTTTTTCAACTCTTTTTTTAGTTTCTTAGACTTTGGAGGTTCTAGAAGAACCGGTGAATGTTTGTGTTTCTTAGGAGTAGCTTTTACCAACTCGAGCTCAAGGGAATGTTTAGCAGGAGTCTTTTTACCCATAGGGGTAGAAGGGTTGAAATTTTTAGTATTATAGGAAGAGGTATTAATAGGGTTATTCACATTTATTTCAATAATTAGGGGATGGGGCCTAGGGTTAGGCTCCTGAATGGGGTAAGGCTCTACTAAAGGTTCAACATTTTCCCTGGTATTTTGATTCTCAAAATCCTATCTAGCTGCCAAGGGATTACCATGTGGGTTCATAGTAAGAGCATGCTTATAAAGAGAAAGCATTAGGCCTTGGTGCAGGGGAGGGTTCACACCCTTTTCTATGCTTTTTTGTAGAGAGAAGAGTAAATAAAATGAAAAAAATTATATGCTCATTATGGTGAATATGATTCAACAACGAAAAGTGGTATGCATGAATAGTCGTATATCTACCTTCAAGAGTAAAATAATGCATAAAAAACATACTGACCAGAGCATAGGGTGACGGGGGTTTGAGTCGTGCATACCCACTATGACACCTAGTGAGATTTTTTCCATCATTAAGGTTCAAATAGGGTTCAATTGGTATTTAATTAGGGTTAGGGTTAATGTTAAGTTAGGATTAAAATTATTAATCCAAAATAAAACTTGGAGCTAAGGTTAGGGCAATGGTAAGTGGTAGGTTTAGGCTTAAATTAGGGTTCAATAAAGGGTAGGGTACAATAAGGGTATAAAAATATTGGTTACATTTTAAGTCATGACCATGCTAGATGCCAATTTGGTTTAAAAGAACCCTGGTCAAAGCCCACAATGAATTTATTTCTATATAGCTTATATATTGTTCAATTTTTTTTATCATTGTATTTGACCTCATGAGAATACTCTAGAGTAAATTACACCTTGCAAATCCACCTATACCTGGAGAACCATTCAATCTCTCAAAATTTGAATGTTATTCTAGAATGATTATCAAATTGGATATGTGCAAAGCCTTTGATAAGTTGACTTGGCAACTTCTATACTGCATATATCTTTTGTCAACTTCAACCAGGGGAGTACGAATTGCATAATGAATTGTGTTATTTTTCAAATCGATTAATCATCCCCCATAGGGTCTTCTTGACCAAGTAGGGGATTAAGTTAAAGAGACCATGTATTTTTTCCATCAAAATGGCAAAGGCCCTTAGTACAAAACTTATACTAGCCAGTATGTTACAAAAATTTACATGACTACCAATCCTAGCAGCACAAGCCAGTACATGCAATTTGCATATGTCACCTGACTTACAAGATAGATGAGTTTCTGGAGGAGATGCAAATAAAGACAACTTTTCAATTTGTTTCAATTCCTAGTGTGGAGTATCAGATTATCCAAGACCAAGGGAATGGCGTTGCTCACTCTACTCCTACATGAGGCGTCACAGCCTGCATGAGGGCTTTTCCCTCCTTGCATGTTTGTTCTCTCGCTGCGTTCTGTTCCTTTGTGTTGTGTTTTAGTGGTGGGTGGGGTTTATTGGTGTTCGGGGGTATTCGCTTCTCTCTGCCTGCTTCCTCTCCCTGGTGCATGGGTTATCTTGGAGGTGGAGGCGTCTTCGTTTCTTTTCTTTCTGGCTCTTCACCTTTCTCTTATTTGAGGGTTGCTTTGGTTGGCGTTTTTAGCCCGTTTTCTCTGCTGCGAGCCAGTGTTGGGTGGTAGTTTGTGGCTTTCGGGGGTGTTGGTGTTTTTTAGGGCTGGGTGCTTTGGCGTGAGGAGAGGGTTTTGGATCTGGTCTTTCCCATTTAGTTGCTTGGGGTGTGCATTGTGCGGTGGGTGCACTGCTTCTTCTTCTGCTCACTCTTCTTTGGAGTAGTGGGTGGTGGAGCTCCCATGGATGTGAATGATGTTTTGGATGGGAGGTCGGGTGTTGATGCCATGATGGAGGTGAGGGATGGGGCTCCCACTCCGTCTTCTCTAAGATTGGGATTATCCAGGATTAGTGGATTTAAAGTTCAAAAGGTTAATGGTTGCTTGGAAAGGGCTCAAGTACACTCGGTGGTGGTGATTCAAAGGGAAGTGGTTGCGAAGGATGTAGAGTATTACAACAAGCATGTCTTAATCTGTAAATTTTTGGGGGTGAGGGTCTCTTTACCTTTCCTTGTCCCTTGGATTTGGAAGACATGGAATCCAAAGGGGGATTTTGAGGCTCTGATAGCTGCAAATAATTTCTTCTTGGTGGATTTATCATGTATCTTTGATAGAAATAAGGCTTTTGAGGGTGGTCTGTACTTTTATAATCAAGTCGGATTGTTTATCAAACCATGGCATGCGGGTTTTAATTCGGTTGAAGAGATACCGTCCAAGGTCCTGATGTGGGTTCGTCTCCCTCGACTGTCGCTTGAATGTTGGAGAAGCGATATTCTGCAATCTATTGCCATGGCCCTAGGGATCCCGATAGGCCCCTCTCAGTAGACCCTGGAGAAGAAGATATTCTCCTATGCACATTTTTGTGTGGAGATTGATTTGAGCCAACCTTTGCCTGAATCCTTTGATATGATAGTGGGATCTAGCTCATGGACACAACAACTTGACTATGAAACCTTGTCGTTCAGATGTCATTCATGCCGAGAGTATGGTCATATTCAGTGGTGTCCGCGAGCTACTGGTGCGGGTAAGTCAAGTAATGAGGTGGCTCCTTCAAATCTAGGATCTGAAAAAGGAAAAGGACCCATGTAGGGGGTGACACCGGATAAAGACGGGTTTGTGCCTGTGAGGCCACAAAATAAAGGCTGGGGGCAAAAGAGGACTTTTTAGGACCGCCAAGAGGAGGGGGTTTTCAACAAGTTTGATGCGTTGAATGATTTAGTTCATTAGGAGGGGGTCTCTCTTGACATGCATGTGGATGCTATCGCAATTATTTCTCATAATCCAGAGCCCATGGCTCTCACGTCTTCAACTTTTGGACCTATGGTGGCCTCTGGGGAAGTAAAAGATTCTTCTGTTCCTTCCCTTGAAGTAGGGCTTGGGGACCCGTGTGTGGTGGATGGTACTTCTTTGGTCTCTTTTGATGTAGGAGCATGCTCTGTTTGAGGTTCGAGTTTGGGTTCTGGAGGCTCTGGCAAGAGTAAAGCTTCTGCTTCCCCCATATTTTGGGTGTGCATCAAAAGTCCTTAAAAAAGAGTGCTCCTGACAAGCCCCAAAAGGTTGGTAGGAAGAAGGATCAGGAGAAAGTTAAGCTAGCTGGTGAGACATTGGTTGAATCTGGGTCGGTGAAGACCCTGGATACTCACTTCTCTCAACCTTCACGATGATTGTGCTTTCATGGAATGTGAGGGGTATGAATAACATCCCTAGAAAAAAGGCTATTCGGGACTTGGTCCGTGCTCATTCTCCGGATTTGGTTCTTCTCCAGGAGATGAAGTTATTTGTTTATAGCATGATGCAGAGTGCTTCGAATATTTGGAATAGAGGATTATGTCAGTGTGTGGGTGCACAAGGGAGCTCTGGAGGTCTTGCCTACTTCTGGGATCCTCGACGAATCTCTCCTATTTGGTGGTTCTCCATTTCTCTTGTTGCGATGAGTTTAGAGACGGGGGAAAGAGTTTTTCTATCCAATATTTATGCTCCAACGGATGTCCCTGGTAAGACTCTTTTGTGGTCCCATATAATTTTTTTGAGGTCGTTGGACCCCTTTCTTCCCTGGATTATGTTAGGGGATTTCAATGCAATTGTCTCTCTTGAGAAGAAAAGGGGGGGAGTGCCTCGTCTGGACCCCTCTTATGATCTTATTAGGGAGAATCTGGCTCGGCTTCGGCTTGTGGATATCAAACCTTTGAATGGCATGTTTACTTGGAACAACAGGAGGCTTGGGGATGAAGCTATTTCTAAAAGATTGGACAAGTTTCTTGTGTCCAGTTTTTGGGTCAGTGACAAGTGGCTGACAAGCTCTGAAATCTTAGACTGGCGGGGATCAAATCATTAGCCAATCAAACTCTCTACTCATCTGGCTGGCAACTTTAAGAAGCAAACCTTTAAATTTCAGCTTATGTGGCTCAAGGAGGAGGGTCTTTTTGACTTAGTTTCTAAATGGTGGGCTGAAGGTCGACCAAATTTTGGTGCTGCTATGTACACCTTTATGAAGAGGCTTCAATATGTGAAGTATAAACTAAAGATTTGGAATAAGCATCATTTTGGCAATGTGTTTCAACAAAAAAGGGCCGCCCAAGAGTGTCTGGATTCTATTACCAGGCATATTGGGGAGCATGGTTTTGATGCTGCTTTGTGCAGGTTAGAGGATGATGTGGTCAAAAATATTGAGGAATGGGAGCTTCATGAGGAATATTTTTGAAAACAGAAGGCTCGTATTGATTGGCTTCAAGAAGGGGACAAAAATACCTCTTTCGTCCATAACTCGGTAAAGGCTAGAAGACAGGGTAACATTATATCTTCTCTCTGCTCTCCTAAGGGATATGTTCTTTCTTCCTCTTTGGAAATCTCTAATGACGTGGTTCATTTCTTCTCTGATCTCTTTTCCAAAGATACCCCACCGGCTAATGAGGAGGAAGACTCTATCTTAGCTTGCATCCCTCCTCTAGTGACAATGGAAATGAATGCCTCGCTTCTCCAACCTATTTCTTTGAAGGAGTTAGAGGATGTGGTGTTTCAGCTGAAAAAGGGCAAGGCTCCTGGTCCTGATGGGTTCCCGACTGAGTTCTTTCAAGAATTTTGGGAAGTGATCAATCTTGACTTGTTGGGGGTTGTACAGGAGTCTTTGGGGGTTGTACAGGAGTCTCTAAGGAACAAGCAAATGTTGAGAGCCATGAATGCCATGTTTCTAGCCCTTATTCCAAAGCGTGAGAGTGTTGATTCTTTGGATTTCTTTCGACCAATTGCTTCATGTAATGTGGTGTATAAAATCATCACAAAACTAATTGCTGAACACCTGAAGCCGTGGTTAGATAAGTTAATCTTAGAGGAACAAGGTGGCTTCGTGGCGAGTAAACAGATTCTGGATGGAGTTGTTATTGCGACAAAGACTATTTATTCCATGGCCTCTTCGAGGGAAAAGGCTATGTTCATAAAGTTGGACATGACTAAGGCTTATGATAGAGTTAAATGGGGTTTTCTAATCAAAATTCTTGGAGCCTTTGGGTTCAGTAGTGAGTGGATTTACTGGGTCATGAGTTGTGTGAAGACACCCTCCTTTTCTTTTCTCATAAATGGAGAGTCCTTTGAGTTGTTTGGTGCTTCTAGAGGTCTTCGGCAAGGGGATCCCTTATCCCCATACCTATTAATTTTGATGGTTGAAGATTTGGGGAGGCTCATTAAGTCCTAGGTTGCAGCTGGGCTCATTCATGGATGGAACTGGAACAAGTCCCTTTCTCCTCAAACCCATCTTCAGTTTGTGGATGACTTGACCTTGATGGGGGTTGCTAAGGTGGCTGAAGCAGTTACTTTCGTCAGACGTTGGATTATTACCTGGCTACCTCTGGAAAAAGCATTAATGAAAGTAAGTCTTGCATTTATTTCTTTAATACCCCCAAGCTTATACAAAAATGTATGGCTAGGATCTTAAGGTTTCAGGTGGAGAAGCTTCCCTTTACCTACCTGAGTATTCCTTTGGATGTGCACCCACCTCCCAAGCATTTTTGGCAGGAGGTAATTGATAAATTTTGAGGACTGGTTTGTCATTAGACCTATAGATGGCTATCTACAACATGTAGAGTCACTCTGTTGAAGTCTATAGTGTAGGCTCTTCCTATATACAAATGTTTTGTGATGACTGCTCCCTCAAGATTTTTCAAGGATTTTGAGGGGCTTTGTAGGTAGTTTCTTTGGTCAGGTAATCTCCTCTTGAGGAAGTGGAGCTTAATTAAATGGGAAGTTGTTTGTTGGTCGAAGCAGGATGGTGGCTTGGGTTTGCGTAGAGCGGATTGGAATGGGCAAGCTTTGGTTGCGAAGTTGTATTGGAGGTGGTGTTCACATCAACATCAGATCTAGGCTAAGATCCTTACCTTCAAATATCTTGGGGAGGTGGATGGTGCTGAGGTTCCTCGCTTTACTGTTTTGGGAAGAGGCTTTATGATATGGGAAACTCTCAAGAGGGGAGCTCCTCTCGTTAAACAAGGCTTGTTCTGGATCTGCAATAGAGGTTCTGATGCTCACTTTTGGCATGACTCTTGGGATGGTTTCCCATCTATCCTCCCCTCACATCCTCACTTGGGGGATTAATGCAGGATTTATGTTCAAGCTGGTTGGAGCATAGTGATGGACTTCAAAGCCCCTCAAGCATTGGGACATACTATCATCTATCAGTGGAAGGATATACATGAGTGGCCCTTGGGGGATCTTTGGAGGATAGGAGAGATTTGTCCTCCATTTTAGCTAATAGAGTGTGTTGTTCACTTCTTGAGAGGGACGTACTGGCTTGGGGTGTAATACCCCTCCGTTTTGCTCCTTATTCGGTTTGCTTTATGTTATGTTTGGTTGTAGTTACTTTGATACTAGATACATTTTGTTATGATGTTTTGATCGCTACTATTGAGCGACAATTATTATTGTGTGATGTGTTGATCTAATTATTGTTTCACATGCATTATGGATTAATGATGTTGTAGAGTTAGCATGAAATGTTATTATGAGACTATTGGAATTATGATGGAAGTGTCAATTTCGATGAGTGTATTGGTGAAGAAGATGGGTTCGCATCACTCGCTTGCGAGCACCCTACGAATCCGTAATTCCTTTTTCACGGTGTGTATTATATGCTGGATATATTGTATGATGTTTATTTGGTTGCAGGATTGCAGGTACATGACATCGACTCCACCTGGGTTCACAGGTTTGAATGTGTCGATCCAACGGTTAAGTTGAACGGGAGATAGTAGCTAGGTAACATGTGTCAAGTTTACACCCTAACCTTAGTGTGTCGTCAGTCATGTGTGTCAAATAATTGTCGGTCTTGCTTTAATGTTATTTAATTTTGAAGGATTCTTGATTTGGAAATAGATATTTAGAATAATTGCATTTAAATCATGTTGATGATTGTTTAATTTAAATAATGCAATGTGGATAAAAGTTTACATTTAAAATTAATTAATTATATTTAATTTATTTAATCAATTAAATTTAATCCAAGGGGGTTGAATTTAGTGATTAAATAATTAAATTAATTAATTAAACGTGATGCAGGAAAATGAAAGGAAATAAAAGAATTAAAATTAATTTTGGAATTTAATTTCATCTGGTGGGAATTAAATTAGAAATTGTAATTAAATATTTACTTGGGAAATGAGTTTCAACTTTGGAAATTAATTTATTATTTGAAATTGCATTTTAAATTGAAAGTGGGTTTTCAAAAATTGAAATTGAAATTAATATCTAATTTACATGCAATGTGAATTAGGGTTGTAAAAATTGAAATTGGAATTGGAATTGAAATTAATATCTAATTTGCATGTAATGTGAATTAGGGTTGTATTAGGTATTTTTGATTTATAAATAATACATGTTTTAATTTTAGGGAGAAAAGTTTTTAGAAAAATTCATTTTTACAGCAGAGAAGAAATTTTGGAAAAATTTGCACAAAGGAAGGGTTTGAAGAAAGTTTGATTGTAGAATTGATTGGAGGAAAGATTGTTTGCATTTGTTGGGTTTTGGATTGGATTCATTGGATGATTGTAGAAAATTCAGGGAATCTTTGGAGGAGGCTTGCAACAGAAATTTATCTCTTCCTGTAGCTTCTTGAGCCAGGTTTTCTTCTGTGTTTTTATTGTTTTTGATTGTTTTTAAAATAGTAGTGATTAAAAATTTGTTTGTTAAATCTGTTTTAGAAAATAAATTTATTGTTAGAAGAAAAGAATCAAATAAATTTGCAGCTTTTGTTTTGTGAAAATTTTGAAAACCTCAGTTGAATTTAATTTGTTTGAGGAAATCAATTATTTTGTTTTGGATTCAAACATAGAGATTGAGCAATGTTTTTATAATGTTTTGAGAAAATGAAACCCTCTGTTTATTATTAAAAATCGGATTTTAAAATCCGCAGGGTAGTTATATTTTTCATGGTAAAATGGTCTGGTTGCATCGCGTATAACTCCTCTTACACAAACTGGGTTGTCAGGAAATTTAAAGGGTTTCTGCACCTTGAAATTTTTTTATCCCTGTAAAAAAATCGCAAATACCCAGATCGTAGTTTTTGAGTTATGCTTGAAATACGAGACTGCTGTTAAGTTATTTTCCCATGGCTGCTCTGATAATAAAATAATAATAAATTGATATTTATAAATATTAATATTTTATGTTGTTATTATAATATTAAAATATTATTTAATAATATTTTATATTATAATTTGTAATATTAAAGTATTATATTTATTTATATTATTTTAAATAAAATTTGTATATTAGATTAGTGGAAATAAAATTATAAACGTATGGGAAAATTATTGTTTATTTTAAAATGACATGTTAAAGTTTAATTGAAGGAGTTAAATATCTGATTTAAAGAATGCATAATTTAAGATTTAATTGTGAAATTTAAATTCATGTGTAAAAGGTCCAATTATTAATTTGATTTAATTGAAAAAATATATATATGATATTGGGTTATAGTCCAAATATTGATCTTATTTTAACACAATAAGTTATGGAAGAGACCAAATGTTAATTTGATTAATTTTATAATGATTTAATTTGCAAGGGCAATTGGTTATTTAATTTAAAGCGAAATGTTTTGAGTTATAGTTGAAAATACTTATTTTGTTAAGAGCAATTAGAGAATTAAATATTAGTGTAATTTCTCCCCTATCTGAAAAGATGAATTCTTAATTCAGTTTTATCGATATAATGAATTACGTAATGAATTGTAGAAATTAGAAGAGTTAGTTGTGTATCTGAAAGAAATATTTTTATTGGAACTGATTAGTATGCATAATTCAGTTTAATAGGAAAAAAGTATTTTATATTAAATAATTAAATCATTTGAGTTAGTTGGAAAACGAAAGGAATCCAGTTAATAGAGAACTAATTTTAGTTTTAGAAGTAAACGTTGAAATTGATTGAAATTGTTTAAATTAGTATTTCTTGTATTTGTAGATTGAAGATACTTGTTTAATTATTTCAATTAAGTTGAAAGAGCAAAAGTTTTATATTATTGGGAATAGGGATTTTAAAGGATAAAATTAGAATGCGTGGTATAGATTTTGGATAGAAAATTTGAATATAGTATTTGCAATAGTTTATGTTGTATTAGACATAAATTTAGGAACTAATTATATTGGAAAAGACAAATATTTGTTTTGTTTCATTTATTTTCATAGAACAATTTTAATCGTTGTGATTGAAATATTAAAGAATATATATAATTAAGTTATTAATATATATATTTGGTGTATACATAATATGGAACATAAATATACATATATTAAGTGTAAATTCATTATTGTATTTTATTTTAATAAGAAGCATGCAATATATTATTGAATAGAGATTTAAAAATGGTTTGATTAGTGTATATGGGAAAATGGATAGAGAAACAATATTTTATGATATTAAAGGGATTAAATGTTTTAAATAGAAAATTGAATGAGATATAAGATTTGGTTAGGAAATGGAAATAGTTTACTTGCATGGATTTGTGTCGATTTAAAGGTAAATTAAGAAGTTGTTTATATTGATGAGGCAAATAGTTATTTTAATTTATTATATTTCAAGTAGAGCAATTAATTTATTGTGAATGAAATATGAAGGAGATATGGATTTAGTATATCCAAAAATAGTAATGCTCTTGTGATTGCCTTAAATGTTCTAGTTCTCTATATTTCATAAGGGGATGTAAGTTCAAATTGTTTAAGATTTCTTATAATGGAAATAGAAATATGGGTATATAATTATTTGAGTTAACCCTGTAAGTGTGTCTTTGACCTTGTTAATGTTACCTATTGAATGAATATGGGTTTAGGAAATCCAAATATTAGATTTGATTTATGACTTGAATGCTTTTGTTGCTATGAAGTCAAGTTGCATTGTGGGTTTTGAGATCTAGTGTTAGTCCTAAATTATAAGTCTTCCAAAAGAACTTAGAGGATAAAGATTGTTGAATCTTTATGCCATTCAGTTGTTTTCCCTTGGGTAGTGCATGGCGTCCTTTCAATTTTATCCGGTTTTCATGAACGGGGATCTTTTGTACCTCCTGTGAAAGGAGTGGACCATGTGTTGTTGCCTCCAAGACGTTTGGAGTGTGTTCTATTATTTGTATCCTCCTAGAGTTGGAGTGGTTATGTTTTCTAATTTGTGTGCACTTGAGATTCCCTTGGTGATTAGTATTTGTATACGTGTATGGTTCTCTGAACATACTTGGTCTATTTTATGTCTGGAAGCAATGTCAGCAATGTGAGAGTTGTTCTTGTTTATTGCATTTGTTTTGGTTATTTCAGTATGAGTTAGTTTGAGTTTGCTTTTGGTTAGAGGTTGTGGATCTTTGTCCTTGTTACATTGTTACTATCTCCTAGCATGGGGGGTGGGCCTTTGGGTACCACATGGTTGGGTGGAACATGCACCAAAATCGTTGGGTCTCCATTGATCTTCAGTACTTGGTGGCGAGTCATCCAGATGGACGGCTCGAGTTCTTGTGTTATTCTTGCTTTGTTATATTCCAATTTGTATAAATTATTTTACCCCTCTTATGTTTATGAGGTGGAATTCTGTAATTGTAATCTTATGTACTATTGTCTCATTCTGGGAATGAGTGTTGTAACTATTGGATTAAGGTAATGATTATGAGATGGTATCTTGGTTGAATATCTTATTATGTTATGTGGTATTCTTATGATGTATGGTGTTTATTTCATTAAGCTCATAATGCTTTGGTTATATGTAATATGTATGTGTGGGTTTAAGTAATCCTAACCTTGTAGCCTTAGAGGTTGTTGTTAATTAGTAAGTGAATGTGTATGTTAACTACACTTTATAAAAAAAAAAATTGGTTCGCTTAAGTTGTTAATTACAACTTCCTTTAGGGTTACTTGGCGGGGCATTACATGGGGTCCAGATCCTAAAGGGAAGTACTCTGTTGCATCAGGGTATCGTGATTTGGATAGACGGGCTTTAGGTAGTGCTGAGGTTCCTTGGTGGAAAAACATTTGGAATAAATTCTCTTGGCTAAAATGCAATTTCTTCTCTTGGCTAGTGGTGTATGACAGGTATTTGACTTGGGACAACCTCTGCAAGCGGGGTTTTTAGGGTCCCTGTATTTGCTTCCTTTGTCTCAAAGATGTAGAGACTGTTTCTCATTTGTTCTTTTAGTGCCCCTTTGTTAGGACTATTTGGCACTTCTGGTGGGGGGCATGGAATCTGCAGTGTAGGCATCCTTCTCTTGGTGAGCTCTGGCATAATACTCCACCACAGGCCTACTCCGACAAAGACTTCATTTTTGCACACCACCTGGCCTATTGATCCTAATCTAATTATTTGGCAGATTTGGCTAGAGCGTAACCGAAGGATCTTTCTGGATAGGAAGCTACTGGTGGGCCAAGTCTGGGCTTGCATTCTTGGGGCTTTACAAGAGACTTTGCATGCTAAATGTGATTTGTTAGTACCGGTGGACCCTGGGGATTCTGGAGTAATTCAAAACTTGAGGATTTCTATTGGTAGTACTGGAAGGCCCAAGGTGGGACAGGGCAGGTGTTCTAGAGGAAAGGTGTTCAGGGGAGGGCATTGGATTCTTCCTCGCACTAGGGTTCTGAAAATCAACACTGATGGGTCTGCAAGAGGTAATCCTGGGCTTGCTGGTGTTGGTGGGGTGGGCATAGATAGTTCTGGGGTGGTTGTGTTCTTTTTCTTGGAGTATAAGGGGCAACACTCTAATAATCTCATGGAGGCTTTGGTAATTCTTTTGGCCTTGAAGAGGGCATATGCTCTCGGCTGGAAATAAATTATTTGTGAATCTGATTCTCAGGTGGTGATTGACTTGATAAATAGATGACACTTTGATGACGTTAGTTGGCAACTTGCGGTGGTGGCCAAACAAATCATTAGCCTTGGAGATTTTATGGATTTAGTCACCTTCTCCCATATCCCTCGGGAATGGAATAAGGTGGCTGATGGGTTGGCCAAATGGGCTTTTGAGAAGAATGGGACTTGGTTGGCGGATGATTGGGACAGTTTACCGAGGGACCTTGCCCAGGATTTGGTAAACTGGGTTACTGAGGATGTGAAATGTTGCATTAATGATTCTTGATCTCTTGCTTGTTGTTTCTTGGCCCTTTCGAGTTTTCTTTTGCTTAATGCTCTGTACTTCTCATGTTGATTAATAAAAGTTTTTACCCTCTTTTAATTTTTTTAAAAAATTCCCAGTGTGGAGTATGCAAAATTTGTTGTTAATTCTGAATCTGATATTGACATATATCATTGAACTAAGATTGATACTACTATTTTGATTCATTGGCGATAATTATATTTGAAGTTTCTTAAAGTTAAATGCACGATTTTTAACTTTTCAAATTCCAAAAATTGTTTTTCTCCAATTTGATTGGCTAAAAAATTTTGAGCGATAAAGGCCGATTTTCAAGAATGCTAACTATAAATTTTTTTATTGTAGCATTTTTCGGCCACAAAACTATAATAAAAGAAAATATTTAACTAATTTTTTTTTTTTAAATGAATTTTTTAAAGTTGTTTCATGAACAACATTTTCACGAATGTTCTTTGAGTATTTTTTTTAGGCAACTTTGTTGCCATGATCATTTATTAAGTGTGTATAAGCTTGTTGTGCAGTTGATAATTGAATAATTTTAAGTTCATTTTAATTTTCTCATATGTTGTTTAGTATTTTATTTTGAGGATATTTTATAAGTGATTCAATGATGTATGTCATTTAATGTAATCAAGTCTTCAAGTGAATATTTTATAAAACATATTTATTTTTAGATCTGTAAATATAAATTTTAAAAAAATTAAGATAGAAAGATTAATTAAATAAAAAACAATATTTCTACAAATTATGAAAATAATCTGAAATGTATTTAATAAAAACTTATATATCATTTTTTTCAATAACGAAATAAGGAGTATGATTTATATATATTTTAAACTCAAATAATATAAATGATAAATTGAAGTGGGCAAAATTTAAATATTATTTTTATATTTTGAAGATCAAGATTTATAGTGTGAGATTCATGTAATATTTATATAAAAAATCAATATAAAAAATATAGTAAAAAAATAGACATAATGAATGGGGAAGTATAGGTATATGTGCATACATGAATAAGATAAGATCTAATAAATAAAAAAAAAGTACCTAAAAATAGAATAAGAAAAAAAATGAACCCAAATTTAGATAAAGTGAGATAATAAAATTATATTATAAATTTAAACATATTAAATAACTATTTTAAAATGTTTTGGAACTCTGATTATATATTAAGTTAGAGTTATAATTAATAATTTTAGAGATATAATTGAAATAATTAATATTATAACCTTAATTTTATAACTATTAATAGTATTATAATTTTAACCCTAATTTTTCTTACTATAATTCAAGAATCATTAGAATTATGGTTAGAATCAAGGTTATGGTGAAGGTTAAGGTTATAATTAGAATTATGGTAAGAAGTAGAGTTAGAATTACCATTATAACTATAATTAGTGTTAGGGGTAAAGTTAAGTTTACAATTTAAATATGGTAAAGTTGTTATGTGAGCATTTTAGATCAATTATTATTGTTTTTTTGCTTTTGAACAAACTCAAAAAGAAATTGCATGATATATAGAATGATTTATAACTATAACTATTATTATTTATTTGTTTTACCAACATTATTGCTAAAACTTGTCAAATACAACTAATTAAAACATAACTTATATAATTTTTTGGAGGAACTTCACTGTCGTGTAGCTTTTGTTATTATATTTGCTTCTTTCTTTTTATTATATAATTTATTCTTTAGTTTGTTTAAAAATATATATTTTTTCATTATAATCAAAATGTAAATTGATAAAAAAGAAATTAAATTTAATAAAAAGAAATTATTATTATTTTTTTAAAAATACCTAACTAAACTTTTCATTTCTAAATGTGATATCTTCAATTTAATAAATACAAAAATATTAAAATATGTTTTTACGTTCTCATTGAGCATTTTATCTCTTTTGGTATGGAAAGTAAAACTTTGTTAAGAAACCAAACTTCGTTAAAAAAACCTCAACGGTAAGGCTGATATTTATGGAAGAGTCGTATCTGCTGCAGACAAGGGACAAGAGAAATCTTATTTTGAGAAATTAATTTTTTGGGCGAGAAGGCAGGATTTTGGATTTGAATATTTTTCCAGAAATTTTGAAGGTAAGACGAGATTGAGGAAATTTGAAGCTCCTAACCCAAAATTATTGTGAATAATCTGAACGGTGCAAGCATGATCGTTTTGGACTCCCTGATATAATGCTCTTCCTTTCCGTGTGAAACCAAAAATCCAATCTGCTTGCAAACAAATCAATTTTGCAAATTGAAGATAGATTTAGGCACGCAGATTTAATGGATTGAGCTGGAACGAAATTTAAATTTGAATAAACAGAAAGGTATTAGTTAAATACTTCACATGGAAGCGCTGGCTCCTATATCAATTATTAAATGTTGATATTACAGGGGTATTAACTGCGTTTCTAATTAGATAGTGCATTGAAATTTGGTACTAGCTATCCTATTTATTCAGCTACTCCTTCACCGTCCACAGTGTCCTTGCTTTTAAAAATTGATGGCAGGTCTTTCCTTGACAATTGAATTCCTGAAAATAAAATGTCTACTTGCAAAGGGAGGGTGTTGGCAGATACGTTGATTTGGTATTACTTAAATGTTTCTGAATCAGTGAAACCACCTTAATGAAAGTGTTAGATGGTTAGGCTAACTGGTTGCAGTGTAAATTTTGGATAAATGCGTGCGATTTGACTGGAATATTAATGTGACATATGTAAATATACATACATTCAACTATTAACCGGTTTGCACAGAATGGCTCACACGCTGTCCAATATATATGTGTTTAAATTGAGTTTTCCCCTCTTTTATTTTATTTCATTGAAGCCTAACTTATTGTTCATGTTTTATCTTGATTGCATAATGTACGTGACTTCCACCTACTCCTACTCCTGCAGAATGCCACATGCTAGTTGCAGCATAGGAAATTATGATATATTGCCATACCTGCAGGGGCTTTCATGATATCCCTTCACGAATTTGCTGTTGTACTAAGCCCTTTTTTTTTCTTAACTACTATTCCTTTAGCTGAGCTTGGCAGAGATTGGAGCGATGTCCAGAGCTAGGGACTAGCAGAAGTTTCATCTAATGCTAACAAATTCTCTCTGTCTGTGTAATGCCCAATCCTACAATCTCTACTGGCTCTTTATTCTTCTCAGATCAAATGACTTAGGCAAGAATGGTTGAGAGGCTATCTCACTAAGGCATTGAACAAAATAAGAGTTATCTTTGGTGTTGGACAAATGTCGAACGGTTCTAAGAAAATTCATTGTCAGTAATTCATCGAAGGAAAATTCATTCTCAAGTAAAATTCATCGTGAATTTTGATCAGTGATTCTGTGAATTGCTGACATTTCCTTCAATGAATTGCTAGTCGATGCCAACACATTTGATACACTTTTTTTATCATTATTTTTTTTTGTGATAATCTATGCGCTCAGGCCTTTCTTGTGTTTCTCTTGATTCACAGTGAGGATGAATGGTTTTAGAGTTTATCTCTCATTTGTTGATTAAACAATTCGCATACCCCTACAGATCTTAAAGGGCAGCCCAAGGAGTTAGAATCCCTTTGACTTAGCTTGTCCAAGCCACATAATGAATGGCATAATCTACAAATTTTTGGAATAGGAAAAAGCCTGAAAGGTACTCATAACTGCACAAAAACTCAAGGAATGTTCTTGTGGAACACATCTAGAAGGGCGCGTGGAGCTATATGAGCGAGTCTTCTGCTCAGAGAAACGTACCTTCACAACCCCCACAATTACACTCAGGTCAAGGGCACGAAGGAGGCATATGGAGCGGCCTGCAGATGTATGGTGTGGTCTGTGTTGACAATTTGCAGCTTGATATTGATTTGTAATCTAATTTGAATCTAATAAGTGGGGTAAAATTTATTTATCTTTTATATTTAGTTTCAGAGCTCTGCAATGGTGGAGGATCATCGGCAATAGGGTTTTCAAAGGCATAACAACAGGCAGTATGATGAGGGGAAGAAATTGCGATGGTTGTTTAACAAACGTTAAGGAAGAAACAACAATCGACCCAGAATGGTTGAATCAAATAGGGCTTGACAGGCTCCAGAGAACTATCGCAACAATGACAGCGGCAAAACCAGAGGCGGGCCAAGATTGGGGGATCAACCTCCGAGGGATGAGCACTTTAGGTCGATGCAGTTGCCAGAGTGGGTAGATTTCCGAAATATAGCTGCGAAGTTTTGGCAACCAAAGCGACAGGCAGAAAAGGTCGGCCCTAGTCAGGTATTCCCGAATATCTCATATGCAACTATGACTTCGCTACTTTTGGACAATAGTGAATGGAAGGATTCTGTTAGTTTTTTTAAAGCTAAGGCTTTTTTTCTAAAATGGGGCGGGAAATGGCCGGCTTATTCGAAGCTTCGAGCTTGGTGTGATAAACAATGGGGTTTGGAATGTGAGCTTAAAACCCTAGAGAACGGCTTCTACTTGGTCATTTGTAAAACCATGATTGATAAGGAATGGATCATCAACAGTGGGCCGTTTGTTATGGATGGGATTGGGTTTTACATTAAAGATTGGACACCAAATTTTAACCCAAATGAAACAACTGTGGAGGACATTCCAGTTTGGATTAGGTTGAAAAACCTTCCACATGGGATCAGGAAACGCTCTGCATGATCGGTAGAAAATTTAGAACCTTCGTGAAATCTGAGGAGATGGTGGACAAAACGGATCTAAGCACCTTCCCCATAATTTGTGTTTTAAGACAAGGGATTCACTCTCTTTCGAAAAAATTAGAACTTAAGTCTGGGGAGGGAATCTGGGTTCAAAAACTTGAAATAGAAGATGCTTATTTCGAATGTTTAAATTGCATCGGGAAAACATTACCTAACGATTTTGATATCCTGCCTGAAAAAGGTAAAGGTTTAAGCCAAAACAGTCTAAATGAGGAAATCATCAGATTAACGGAAAATGAATTAAAGGAGTGTGTTAGCAAATGTTTGGAGTGGGACTCTCAGGTCTACAACCTTAATCAGGAAGCTATGATTACAAATGATGGGTGGGAAGGTTTAAAGTGACAGGAACTGGATCTGATATTTGAGAATGCATATATGGAGGGCTCACAAGCAAGGGAAGAAAATATGTGTGAAAAAAACTCAACCGAAAATTTACCAATGTTTAAATCGGCTAGGGAGTTGATGGGTAGACAAGATAGGGTACAGTTTGGTCCGGAGGGCATCAGAAGTGAATATGAAGATGCACTGGTGGAGCAAGAATCACCTGAGAGAATTTGGAATCAAGGAAAGGGGCAAAACACCCATTTGGGCGAAGAAGTATGGGCTTAGAAGGAAACAATGGTTGTTTTAGGTAGGGAGGATTTGGTTAGACAAGTTGAACAACAAATTGGTTTGGAGGAGATCAGAAGTGACTTTGAGACAAGTATGGTTGAACAAGAATCGCTGCAGAAATTGGTCAATCAAGAAGATGAACCGTTAGCTCACATGGAAGAGGAGGTGAGGGCCCAAAAGCAGATTTTTATTGATCAAAATCGAGCAGAAAAGCCTGGAGAGATGTGGGATCAAGACTGGAACAAGCACAACAACAACAAGGTCAATAATGAATTAGGGGATAAGTTGGTGTTAGGTAAAGCCACAGGAGAAACATCTATTTTCAAAGATATACCTATATCACCCATAAGGAATCTTGAGAATGCTTTTGATGGAGTTCGAGACAGTGGAGGGAATATGGAAGGATCAACTTCAGAATCAAAAATGGATGAGGATCAGGGTGAAGAGGATTTACTGGGTCTTCAGGATAGCATTGGTATAGCTGAAAATGCTCTATTAATTAGTTCTCAACCACAAATAACAAAGTAAAGTGCAGTGAGAAGTGTAGAAGAGGGCCAAAAACAAATAGAATGAGGTTTGAATTAGCAGGAAACGCCGCGGGTCAAAGCAAGCTTAGATCGGGAAAGGGCTATGCCTTTTCCCGACAGTCATGAAGATCCTCTCATGGAATGTCAGGGGTTGCAATGCCCCTAACAAGATTCGTGTGATCAAAAGATGTTTTGATCAAATGAGACCTGTTTTGATTCTATTACAAGAAACAAAAATAAAGAAGTCTGAAATAGATGGGTTTACAAGATGTTTTGGGTGGTGGCGTAGTTCTTTATCAGAAGCTTTGGGGGCGTCTGGGGGTTTGGGAATTCTTTGGAATGACTCGTTGGTGGATGTGCAAATTATAAGGCCGGAAAGAAACTGGCAGTGGGGCAAAGTGGAATCTAGACTTTTGAGAGTAAGCTTCTAGATTCTAAATATATATGGTCCCAACAACTCAACACAGAAAAAAATCTTATTGTAAGAACTGTTTGGCCTGTTGGATGGAAAGGAAGGTGAGATGTGTCTTCTTGGTGGGGACTTCAATGCAGTCATGCGACTGTCAGACAAACTAGGGGTCTTTGTTGGTTGGGTAAGAGTCAACAGGATTTTTGTGACTTTGCAATGAACAATGGTTTGATTGAGTTACCTTTCAGAAATGGGGACTATACTTGGACCAACAGACGTGGAGGTTTTTTAAATATTGTAGAAAAATTAGATAGATTTTTTCTAGCTGGGAATTGGGCGAAACAACATTGGCAATGTGATGCAGAGATTCTACCAATAATGGGCTCAGACCATTATCCGATAAGCTTGAGGATCCAAGATGAGGTAACACCGGACAAATGCCCTTTCAAATTTGAAACAATGTGGTTCAGGGATGATAATTTTAAAGATTTAATAGAAAGTTGGTGGAAGAATGCTCCCTTGCGAGTGAGAAATAAATCTTTCATTTTCTTTAAAAAATTGCAATTTTTGAAAGAACAATTGAAGTTATGGAATCGAGAGTCCTTTAAGAATATTTTTGAGGAGAAACTGCAATTAGAAGAGAAACTTGGTGCCTTACATACAAGAATAATTGCTCAAGGGATGTCGGAGGAAGATTTCCTTTAGGAAAAGGAACTCAATAAAATATATTCAGAAATCCTGGCAAGAGAAGAATTATTTTGGAGGCAAAAATCAAGAGAGACCTGGCTAAAAGAGGGAGACAAAAACTCCAAGTTTTTCCATAACTCGGTGAAAGCTCGTAGGTCAAACAATACAATTTCGTCGATACAAAATAACACTGGGGATCTTCTAAATGATGCTACTCAATCAATCAGGAGGCGATGAGGTTCTTCACAAAAATTTTTAATATGACCACAAATGGTCTAATTCAAGACCCGGATATTTTGGATGTTATCCCGAGTTGCATCTCAGAGAGTCAAAATAGGATACTAATGGAGGAGGTGACTTTAAAGGAGGTGAAAGGTGCTTTGTTTGGTTTGGGGGGGGGGACAAGGCTCTGGGTCCTGATGGTTTTCCCGCAATCTTCTTTCAAAAACTGTGGGATGTGTTTGCTCATGATTTGTGGGAAGTTGTTGAGGAATCAAGAAAGGAGGGCTTCATCTTGAAGGATAACAATAACACTTTCATTGCCCTTATTCCAAAGAGGGATATTGTGAGTTCCTTTGAAGATTTCCGTCCCATATCGGTGTGTAATACAGTTTATAAGATAATCTCTAAAGTAATGGCAAATAGATTAAAGCTTGTTTTGAACTCAGTAATTTTGACTGAACAGAGTGGTTTCTCGCAAATAGATCAATATTTGAAGGGGTAATTGTTGCACATGAAACCATTCATTCGATTAGGATGGCGAAAGTGGAAAAAATTATGGTGAAATTGGATATTAAATAGGCCTATGATGAAGTGAATAGACCTTTTCTCTTGAAGGTGTTAGCTAAATTTGGGTTTAGTAAAGAATGGTTAAAATGGGTTGAAAGTTGCATTACCTCTCCTAGGTTTTTAGTTCTCGTTAATGGGAGTCCTCAAAGTTTTTTTGAGTCCAACAAGGGGATCAGACAAGGTGATCCTTTATCGCGTTTCCTCTTCATCATTTTGGCTGAGGTGCTTCGCAGATTAATTGCTCAGAAATGTAGGGATGGACGGTGGAAGGGAATTAAAGTGGCAGAGAGGATAGCACCAGTTTCACATTTACAATTTGTAGATGACACGTTTCTAATGGGGGATGCAACTCTTTCTGAAGCTCGAGTGATGAAGGGTGTGTTGGATAAGTATGGTCTGGCGTCGGGATAGTGTATCAATTGGGGGAAGTCAGAAATTTTCTTCTTCAATACCCCAAAACAAAGGCAAAAAGATATTTGTGGTATGATGGCGATGTGGGCTGGTAAGCTCCCAAGAAATTTTTTGGGGATTCCTCTGTTTGGGGGAGCAAATAAAATGAACATTTGGAAAGGGTTAGTGGATTCTTGCCTGAAAAGAGTGGATGGATGGAAAAGCAAGTGGTTAACTTCGGCAGGCAGAATATTGATGCTTAAAATTGTGTAATCAGCAATTCCAATCTACTCAATGATGTGTTTGCAGATTCTGAAAAAAGTGATAAACTCTATTGGGCAGCATATGAGAAAGTTATTCTGGAATGGAGCAAGTGATGATGACAAGATTCCCCTTCTAGCATGGGATAAGATCTACAAAGAAAAAGATAAGGGGGGTGTTGGGTTAAGGAATTGGCAACTGTTAAATGAGGCCCTAGGAGCTAAACTTGTATGGAGTTTATATGCTAACCCAAATCTGTTATGGGTGAAAGTCTTAAAAGAAAAATATCTGGATATGAATGATGAACATCGAATATTCACTATTAGCAATCCTCCTATGGGGTCAACGATTTGGAATTTTATTGTTTCTTGTAGGCCTGTAGTTATCAATCACCTAACGTGGTAGATTGGTAATGGTCTAAAGGAAAACTTTTGGGAGGATTCTTGGAATGGGTTGCCAAATTTGAATGAGGAGCTAGATCTTTTATTCCTCAAAAACTATTTTTACTAATGGTGGGGGACTAAAGTTAGAGACTATATGACTGAGAAATTGGGTCTGTTGGGGCAGGAATGGGAGTGGAAAGAGGCGCCTCAGGAGAATTTAAATCCTTGACAGATCCAGCAGATGCGAAAGATATTCTTTAAGCAAAGGATCCAAATATCTGGGAATGAGGATAAAATTATTTGGTGTGGCTCCTCTTTTGGCAGTTACTTGGTGAAGATTGGGTATCAATTGTTGGACTCAGGAGAGTGGGATAACTTTTGGGCAAAGGATCTGTGCTAGAATAAGGATTGTTTGCCCAAGGTAGGTACCTTTGCCTGGTTAGCCATGAAAGGGTGAATTCTTATGGGAGAAAGAAGAAATCGACTAGGCTTTGTAGGACCTTCAAAGTGTGTCATGTGTGGGAAGGATGAAGAGTCGATTGATCATCTATTACTACAATGTGAGGTGGCTGGGATGTGTTGGGGGCATGTCAAATGAAAATTGGACTGGCATAGTCCATTCCTGCTGACATTAAAGGAATTTTTTGAAAGTTGGCCAAGAAAGGCAAAGAAAACGTTGCTATCTAGTGTTTGGGTAAGTGCACCCTCACTAATTATATGGGAAATATGGAAAGAAAGGAATATAAGGATCTTCTTAGATAAATGTGAACCTATATCTAGGATGATAAGCAAAATAGATTAGAGCATTAAAGAAGTGGCTAGTAGTGCTGCGTCTCAGACACAAAATTGGAGGTATCCCTTCGCTTTAGAGGATATGTTAGTACAACGTGCTTGGCCTGGAATTCATATAAGGAACTTAACGGGTAAGATCAAGACGTCTACTAAAATGTAGGGGAAGGTGGAGACGAAGTGGAAAAAACCTTTGGAGGGATGGTGTAAAGTAAATTTTGATGGCGCTGCACGTGGGAACCCAAGACCTTCAGGGGTCAGAGCTATTGCTCGGGATAGTCTAGGCAATACTTTAGCAATTGCAGTAAAGAAACTACCTCCAGGGACCAATAATGTAGCCGAAGAAAATGATGCCTTGGTAGCAGTAAAACTCGCAAAAAATTTTGGAGTCAAGAAACTCCATTTAGAGGGTGATTCACACATAATTGTTCAAGCAATCGTGGGGTCAGGAATGAAGGTGTGGCATCTCCAAAATATAATTAAGGAAATTGTTGCATAATTAAAAACGTTTGAATTTTTTTTAATATCTCATATAAAGAGGGAAGGCAACAAGGAGGCTGATGTCCTATCCAAGTGGGCGATCACATTGGAGGATACGAGTGTGGTTATTGAAGACTTCAGAAATTAACAAGTTGTGGATGGAGAAACGATAAGTATTTTGAAAACATAAGGTGGTGGATCGCGCATTAATGAGAATGTTAAATCAACTTAGCATTAGGACGAAGGAAGAACAAGTGAAGGATAGATGTCATGGGGGAGTACAAGGGTGGTGACATTTTTGGAAAGAGGGTTGGCCAGATTTGGCCCTGACACATCCGATTTCAAAATGACCGAAATCACATAGTAGGCGTGCGAGAAATGGAGATTAGATCGGCTAATAAATGTTAAGTGGTGTTGCAAGTTGGCGGCGTCTGAAGTGAATTTGCAATGATGCCCAGGTAAGGCTGGATATACGGATACCTGGAGGAACTGAGCTATGGTCTTTAAAGCCACGAGGAGTAGGGAAAAAGAGAATGACTTTTTTTGGAGCACAGGCAGTGGGGAGGAAAATTCGCTGGTGTAAAAATGGAGGTGATGATGGGATTTTCAACCAAATTGCAGTAGAAGACATTCTTTGGGAAGCCAATGGTAAAAAGGTTGAAGCAGCTCTTGAAAGTGACAAACGATGAAGTTGTCAATGTGGTAATGGATACCCTTGACCCCCATTTTTGGGATGCGACACACAGAGGGAGGAAAAATGTTGATATTGCATCCATGATATTCGCGCAGGGGATGGAAATTGGCGAGGAACCGTAGGAAACTAAGCGAATTATGCCCAGTTTGTTTCAGGAAGAACTGCTGGACAAGATGGAGTCGTTGATGGAATGGGTTGTCCCTGGTGTGGGGTTTGATGTGTTTGAAGGAATCGAGGAGATGGACGAAGCTACAGAGGAAGGGCTAGTCCATTTATTAGGTGGCAGAAGTTGACAAACAGGGAACTATACAAGTTGGATGTGCTGATGGCCTAGGAAAATCTGAAGGTAGAGCTACGCAAGCAAGAGTCAAGTCGACGCCAGGTGATGGCCACCGTCCCAGAGATAGTTCCAAAAAAGAAGAGATCGAAGCATAGAAGAAGATTGGGGGGATTCTAAAGAAGAAGGAAAAATGAACTAGAAGTCGGGGAAGAAGCTGGTTTAATTTGGATAACGCAACTTTTTGGGACAAGTTGCATACATAGCTCATTTTGTTGAAGAAAAGTGGGAAAGGGGGTGGGAGTCACCAGTAAGCAGGAGCATATTTTTGAATGGAGAAGCTGCAGGGATAGAATGAAAGGATAAGTGAAGGGATAACATTGTGTGATGTTTTGGCTAGCGGGTAGTGGAAGGGATGATATTAGTTATGGGATTTTGGTTTAGAAACTTGTAAAGGAGTTACTAGTTTTAGGTTTTTTGAATTATAGTTGTATTTCAGACATTATAAGAATGTCTGCCCTATATATGTAATGCTTTTAAATTTCAATAAAATTAACCTGTTACCTATGAAAAAATAAATAAATTATTTATCTTTTATTTAAGACTATACTGCCTTTTCCTTTTCCTTTGCTGAGAATTTTTAGGAAGATTTTAAAGCTGGTGACCCCATGAACTTAGTAAGGCAGTTCAACTTAAAATATCACCTCAATTTTTTTACATAGTAGCATTTGTCAATTTAAAAAGGCATGGTTACATAAACAAAGGTTTAAGTTGTTGATTGTCTAAGTATACATAGATCGTGAGTTTTAGAGGAAGATTGCTATTGCCTGGGATGATGGACAGATGTGTAGGGAGCTGTAACTACTGGTTTTTATCTGTTGTGTGATTCTGTGAGGCATGGGAGCTCATACTAGGGTCAGAAACAAGATAAAAACATAGATACAAATTATAGATAAAAACAAATAAACATATATCATTTTTCTTTCAATTTTATTCTAGTGGGAATCTAAAACTTGAATTGATTGACAAATGACAAATACAAATCCTAAACTATAGGAGCAATCTCTAGCCCCGCCCTATTTTCACCCCCTCAAATCTACAACCTTAAACTGTAGGAGTTGATATTCTTTAGGAAAATATTCCAATTAATCCTGGGGCAATTTTTTTAACTTCATGAGACCTCCTGCTCCTTAAAAATAGATCTTGAAGTGCCTCCATGGGACCCCACCCTTAGACTTCTCCAAATAATTGTAGGGGATGCTAAACTCCTTTAAATCTTTATGAAGGTTTGATCATGCTTCGATATCGAACTTACACTTATACAAGAATATAAATATGGGCGACTGAGACAAACATTTCTTTCTTTTTTCATTGAAGGCAATAAGCTAGAAGTCACTGTTTATGTAGTTTATTTTTTTGCAAGTGAGTAGATAAGGAAACATTTAGTCTTCAAACTAGCCTGTGTATATACAACTTTTAAGCGTGCATAAGACTTGTAAATCCCTTATTTTTTCATTGAGCTGCATTTTTTTCTTCAGAAAGTAAATAGTTT